>CM074723.1:370936362-371536362 GCA_037306005.1 Rhinophrynus dorsalis | reverse complement strand
TAACATCTACAATATTGAATAAACTTAAATATGGCCATTAATCTCCCTTTAACCCCTTAACGTCCAGTGCTGTGCAGGACTGTCATGGCTGTCTGACACTTAAGGACCAGTGACAGTCCTGGCACATCATTGAATTCAGGGTTCCCTGCGCGGCTTCACACCGCTAGGGGAGCCCTGAATCGGATCTAAAAGAAAAAAACGCCCCGTGGTCCTCAAGTGCCGGCCAGGCATGGCGGTCTTTAAGGGGTTAAGCAGTAAAGGATGTTTACATATAAACTGATGGGACCATGCTCATTTTTGATATAGTATAAAAAAATAAAAATAAGAGGGACAAACAAGGGTACTCCCACTGCTGAGAGGTGTTTTATTCAAAAGTTATTGCAGAACAAACTTGAATTTTTTTAGATGCAGTATCTCAACGCCTGAAATGTTATGGTGGCACTGTTGCTACACCATCCTATGGACAGCTCTGATCAGCTGACAATAATCCCCACAGGATGGTGTACCAACAGCACCACTGTAAAATTTCAGGCCATTGAGATACTTCACCACAAAAAAATACAAAAACAAGTTTACCATAATATTTGAATAAAACAGCTCTCAGCAGTGGGAGTACCCTTGTTTTTATATGTTAAGTGTTACTAATCATTTAAGACAGTCGTTAAATCAACCCACAGGTACTAACTCATTATTGTCAACAGCTGTTAGTGTATACAAAGATATTGGGATCTACGACCCCAAGTAAAAAATGTTATTCCAATTCTGTTACATCAGTGTTGCTTATAACTGCATGTGTGCAAAAACTGGACAACTAATGAAGAAGTCTGGATAGTGATGTCAATGAAAGAAGCAATATGCAAATATATTTCAGGGAAAAATAAAAGAGACAGTAAAACAGTGATCAAAGAACTATCAGAGCTTAAATATTAGACGTCTATCTTATAATTCTCACATCTCTGACATATGTTTCATATTACAGCCAGCAGCGAAGTCACATCCGCACATATCACCACATACACTGCACATGCTAGCAATGCTAAGCACCACTAGCCTTGTGCAGTGTGGCTTGTGATATGAGTGGATACATCTGCTGACATCACCAGATACACTGTGCAGGGCCAACGGTACACATCAATGTGTATGGTGTCAAAAAGCTGCACCGTTGCTATCCGTTCACATTGCCATACACACTACGCAAGGCATAGTAATGTGAGCAGATGCCAATGGTACTGCTTGAGACCAACGTGGCAGCACGGCTGGAGAAGAAATACTTTACATCAATACATTTGAAATACACACATGGTATATTAGACTGGATCACTATGCTCCGAGCCATACTACATATGCAGGTTGTCCCTCTAATTTCGGTCTTCTCCACATTTGTTTGCCAGAGAAGTAGTCAACACATTGCGTTGCAATGAGTTGGATACCTCTCTAACATTAAAAGGATTAATAAAAATATATTTGCAGTCTGAGTGCAGCTTCTTCAATAGTGTTGTCTGAGGTTTCACCTTGCCTCTGATTGCTGGCCAAAGCCTGCTCATACATGTCTTGACACAGGGGTATTCAATACACTACAGAAAGCTACAGGGAGGAGATTCCAACTTCTCCAACCTCAGATTGCCAATGCTGGGACTGTGATATTTTTTTGGGGTAGTGGGAGAAGTAAGGAGATTAATAGATCAATTGTGATTTATAAGTTCTATTGGATACTGTGTATACTTTCTTTTGTATCCTTATAGGGCTCACTCTGTCACGTGTGGGCTACAGCAGACTCCTAAGACGTGTGTATTTGTATCCGAATTGTGGGGGTGGTTGTAGTCTGAGAGGAGTGGTAGCAGCAGAGCCAAGTGCACAGTAGTTGAATGCCCATCCAACAAGGAACTGCCTCTAATAAATGCTGTTGCAGTTGAGCGCCTACCGTTTTTATAACTTTGTGCAAATATTGATCGATCCAATGGTAGTAATGGGCAAAAAGTAAAGTTTTCTCCCAGCAGGAACTTTCATGGAATAGGAGAGCTGTTTCTCCTTTTTGCAGGAAGGAAAATACTGGCAAGTTCCTATGTCATTAGGTGAATCCCAAAGGGCTTCACATTCTGGCACTGACATATGCAAGCGCACACGTCTTCATGTACCTACCCATCATCACAGATCTATGAGGATAACCACATACAATCAACCAAGTATAACACACTACATAGTCATACAGTGAGCATTGCCATGGGAAGATGTAGATGATAACAGCCTTCCCAGAAGAAGCAACACAGGCCATTTTTCACCTCTTTGTTTCAGAAGCTAGGCTTTTCAGCCTTCCCTAACCAACGTGTGACCGAGAGGTGTGTACTACCCAACTTGCTCTGCATTGTATACGTACTCCTGTCACTTAAAGGGTTAGATTCTGCCTGCTTTTCTGCATTGTGTGTCAGTGGGGTGAGCATGTGAAACCAGAATGGATTGTAAAGCAGTGTGCAGCCTTAACGGGTTAATTTGTGGACTTGAGTTTGTGTACGGACCGTCAGATCTTGCAATCAGTCATTCATTTTGGTTGTATAGAGCAGAAGTACGTTAGCACACTGATAACCAGAGGCTGTGAACCACATTGCTTCTCACCCCTATAGTATACAGGATGGGATGAGGGGGTTAATATATGCACTTTATCAGCAGGTGTCCAGAGCCATGAAGAAACCAATTATTTTTCCAGCTAAGGTGGATAATTAAGGAATTGCATGAGTATCTGACTTTCATTGAGTGCCAGATGGGTGCACACTTGCCACCCCGGTAAAGAGGGCCCTTATTTGGGAGGCACATGGGTGGGGGAGGAAGATGGAAGGCATATGTTCGCTCCTAGGGAGAGCTGTAAGAGAAGTGGGAGATTTTTTGAAAAGGGTACGTCCTGCAGAGCTGTGAGGTACACCTTGTACTGTAGCAAGAGGAACTGGTGACGTCACTGGGTACTTTTTAAAATGCTATATCTCATATAGTATTGGGATTTAAAAAAAATAATTTAAGAACCTATAATTTTAAGAGTTAACTTCAATGGCAAAGTGTCTTGAGGCTGAAAGTCCACTTTAATGGGTTAAATATTAATCGCCCAACGCTTTTCAAAGGAGATTTAACCCTTTTGCTTTCAAAGCTATGCCTTATAGCTAAACTAATCATCTCCTCTACATTAAAGTAGAGGAGGACAACCCAGTTATTGTCGGACTGCAAGTCCCATCAAAATCAGTCACTTTAGGATGCTGGGCGTTGTAATTCAACAACATGTAGACCTTGCGACTGCAAATCCCTACAGTAATGTCATAATCAATTTTACAGCATATGCCCACTTACCACAAACACCTTTCTGCTATGCAGGTAACCCACTCACCTCTCAGACACACATAGGCGGGGACATGCTCAATACACACGTCTCATTGGCCTAGTGGGAGGCGCTTTCTGGAATTTCTGTCAGTACTTTTTGTATCACAGACTTTCAGTGCACGCTGCGCTCGTGACGTCACATGTGGGCGTGCCGTAGGGCGGGTAAGGAAATCAGTCCTAGAGGGGCATAGTTCAGTTATCCTGTAGGAGAGATGGCAGGTCAGCAAAAAAGCGGTGAAGAAGACCCAATTACAGGGGCACAAGTTATTGCAGAAGCTTTGGTTGCACAAGTAAGGTTTATGTGTACAGTTGCATCTTCATTCGTTTAAGGCTGTACAATTATAGCTGTATATGAATTAACCCATTGAGCGCCAGGGGTGTGTGCAACGCATTGCAACGTTGCGTCCTCCTCTGGCATTCAAAGGGTTAAACTTTGAGATCAACATGTTTCCCTCGCCTGGTGTATATTATAGTTTTTATTTACTGATCGCGGTTGCATATATTATGATTGGTGAAACCCATATTTGTTGGCTGGGTTGGGGCATTATGATTTCCAGTGATAGCTTCTCATTCTGCATGAATATAGACAAGGCTAGTCTGTTTCTAGGAATAGTAAAGTGACAATCATCCATCATGGATGATTATACATTGTTTCACAATGTCTACAAGCACTTGGTATTTGTATGTCTGTAGTGCAAATTGTAAGGGAATCGGGTCGAGAGGCGAGACAGGGACATCAGATACTCTGGAGAGATGGCAGCTCAAGTGGAGCATTGGACCCAGTAGCACAACTTATTGCAGACGCTTTGGTTGCACAAGTAAGGTTTATTTTACAGTTGCACCTTCATTCATATAAGTCTGGACAACATACTGTTCTTCAGATACTGCCACACTACTGTAAAATATAACTGTATATGTATTTCATCTGTAGGGCCACCTGTTTCCATCGTCTAGTGAACATTCTTGTTTTTATTTACTGATCGCAGTTGCATATTTTATGACTGGTTAAATCCGTTTTGTTGGCTGGGGTATTAGGATTGCCAGTGATAGTCCCTCATTATGCACGAATGTGAACATGTTTCTTGGAATATGAATGTTTCTTAGAATACTAAAGTGATAGTCAGCCATCATGAAAGATGCTACAATGTTGCACAATATCTAGGAGCAATGACTGCTTTGTATGCTGTGGTGCAACATTGTATCACCAACTCTGCTTCCACACTCCCTGACAGAAAGCTTTCTGGAAACTGAAATTCATGTAGTTCCCTGGCAGTAAAAAGAAAGTGCTACTAAATCATTAAATAAATAACATTACAGATTATGTGAAGATGATAGTATAGGCAATTCGATTTTACACATGCTACACTTGCAAACTATGTAAAGTGAAAAAAGAGGTTGGCTGTCACTTTAAATACATCTTCATTAAGCAAAACTTTGTCTGCTTTGCATGACATGTTGCAGCAGCTGAAGGTTCTATTGTACTGCCCTCTGTGGAAGACATATTTGTCCCCAAATTATTAGGCTGTGTTCACATGGAAAATTTAAAATGTAGCAGCACTGTAGCCATTTTCAAATCATCAAGATGTCCCTATTTTAGCATAGCACAGAGCTAACAAGGGTAGGAGAGGAAACCCACATGGGTCTTGGCCATAGAGGACTGACTGATATGCAGTAGGTCAGCTAGTGACTGGATAATTGCAACAAGCATAGAATGAATTAAATCACACAAGTTCTATACTGCAGCTTTCCCGTGACCAGTGCTAGTTGCTGAGTAGCTTATGCATCTGCGGACCACTGCCAAACGGGTATTTTACTAGCTATTAGCTGAGGGGACTAATGCCCCTAGTTTCAAGTTTAAAGTTCCAGGTATTGTTGCCAGCTTGTGGCATGTAATAATAGTGATCTCTTTATTTGTGCAGTTGGGCCACATAGTACATGAAGAAGGATGTAGCAACCTAGGTGATGGTAATACAGTAGATATAGTTATCTATATTTGGTAGATGCATTTGATACAGTGCCACACAGCATGCTGGTGTATAAAATAAGGTAATTGTGGCTCTGGGATAATCTTGCAAGTGGATAGAAAACTAGTTGAATGATAGACAACAGTGTGTTTTTGTAAATGGAATATCCTCGAATACAGATAAAGTTGAGAGTGGGGTATATCAGGCTTCAGTACTTGGTCCAATGCTTTTTAACCTGTTTATAAATGATCTAGACATATGTATAGAAAGCAGAATTTCAATAACTGCAGATGACACTAAATCATGCAGGGTAATCAATTCAGTGCAGAGGAATTTATATAAAATGATACATTGGACAAACAAAGATAATATGAAGTATAAGGTGGGAAAGTGTAAAGTTATGCATTTGGAATGAACAAATCTTCATGCTACTTATGAACTTAAAGAGATAGTAATGTCATAATATAAACATACTTGGGATTATTCAATGTACTTATTGAATATTATCTTTCGAACTGTATCTACCTTTGTATTGTACTTGAAAATTGATTCAGTAGTTTTACCCTCCTGCCTCTTTCCATCATGTCATTCACAGTTCATGAGATCTGAAAGCAGGTCTGGATGGATCTCTTCCAGGGACAATATTGTGTCAGTGTATGATAACCTACCTCCCTTCGTCACAGGGAGCAAGGTTTCCCTTATACTGACATACACAATATTGTCCCTCATTGCGATCCATTTGGTCAAGCGATCGTCTTTCAAATCTCAGTGAAATGTGAATGACGTGATGGAAAGAGGCGGGAGGGGTAAACATTTGACACTATTTTCAAGAACAATACAAAGGTACACACAGCACAAAATATACTATGTATTATTTAAAAGTACATTGAATAACCCCATGTATATTTATATCATAGCATTACTATTTCTTTAATTGAATCATCCTAGGAGACTCATTGCTAGAGAGAGATCTGGAAGTCCTTGTAAACTCTAAACTTGGAAACAGTGATCAGTGACAAACGGCAGCAGCAAAAGCAAACATAGTACTGTCTTGCATAAAAAGGGATATTGAAGCAAGAATGGATAACATAATTTTGCCAGTGTACAAATCATTGGCAAGAGCTCACCTCAGATTGCAGTGCAGAGATTACAGAGAAGAGCAATAAAATCGGTTAGGGGAAGGGAGGATTTGAAGTATGAAGAACGCCTAGCCCAGCGGTTTTCAACCTTTCTAGTTCCACCACCATTTGATAACATTTCTCAAGTTGTGGAGACCCCTAACAGTAAAATTGTTTTTGTTGCTCCTTCATCGCTGTAATTTTGCTACTGTTATGAATCGAAATATAAATATCTGATGGTTTTAGGTGACCCCTGCAAATCATCATTCAACCCCCAACGGGGTCCCGACTCACAGGTTGAGAACCACTGGCCTAGCCAGACTTGGTTTATTTAATCCAAAAAAAGATGCCATAGAGGGGATCTTGCTACATTGTATAAGTATATGCAAGGTCAACACAAGAATCTTTCTAGTGAGATTTTCATTCCAAGGCCGGGTCAAATATCTAGGGGCCACCCCTTACAAGGATGTTTTAACTTCAACAGAGGAAGTTTTTTTTTTTTGGTGGGGGTGGGGGTTTGTTACAATAAGGTCTGTTAAATTGTGGAATTCTTTGCCCAAGTATGTAGTAATGGCAGATACAATGGATACATTTAACAAAAGATTAGATGCATTTATTTCAAGAGGGAACACATATGGTTATACTGTGTATTAGTAGGAGGTATAAAAGGACATTCCTGTAAATAGACTAATACTCATTTTGGAGGAAGGAAGGCTTATATAATTCTCATTGTTTTGGGTTATGAGGCAAAGGTTGAAATTAACCCCTTAAGGACCATTGCTGTGCCAAGACCGTCACGGTGGTCAGGCACTTAAGGACCAATGACGGTCCTGGCATGGCATGGAGTTCAGGGCTCCCGTCGCGGCTGCACGCCGCTCCAGAAGTCCTGAACCGGAAGCACTAATAAAAAAAAAATGCCCCGTGGTCCGCAAGTGCCGGCCGCGCGTGCGCGCGCCGGTCCTTAAGGGGTTAATGGACCTATGTCTTTTTTTTCAACCTAATATACCATGTAACTATGTTATTAGTTTGACTCTTGTGAACCTAACAACTTCCCTGATTCTAACTCAGTCTCCCATGTGAACGGTTCCATATGTTCTATTGCACCCTCTTTTAAAAAGACCATGCATGCCAATTGTGGTTTTTTTTTTGCCATCATGGCAAAGCTTCCCATATAAACAGAGTTTTAAAATAGAACACTCTCAATGTGTAAGTATACCCACCTGCCTTGTCATCACTTCACCCAACTCTGGGACTTCCTTCAAAATTCAGTATATGTTATGGCTAAACTTACAAATAAAGTTAACATTAGCCATAAAATACTGGATAGAGTGAAAAAATTAGTTCATGAAACCATCCTTATCTTAAAGGGACATTAACGCATATAAAAACAATGGAATTATATATACTTACATGCCCTGTACTCCAATTTGCAATCTACAAAAAATCTCTTGGATACCTGATGTCTAATATTTTGACTTTAGTATATGCAGTTATTGACATATTTTGTGCAGGGCCACCCTCAAATCTTATAAGCTAGCACCGTGTTAATCAGCATTAGTCCACAGGCCACACCAGTAGGTCACATTTGTTTTATAGTCATGCTTAATCACAGGTGAAGAGTCAATAGCATAGTCATTGTAAGCCACTTGTGCATTATTAGGGATGTCATGAAAACATGACCTGTTCGTATGCCCTGAGAACTGGATCTGAGAATTACTGAGGTAGCTTGATCGGAGTGTCATTCCATTGCAGGTACCTTATCACCGGTTTTATCTGTGATATAATACAAGTGATAACATTTAGCATCAACACTGTTATCTATTCTAGGTGTGATTTTCAGCATTAGTCCCCAGGACACACCAACAAGTCACGTTTTTGTTCAAAGGTGGATAATTGGTGACATAGTCATTTTGTTTGCCCTGGCTGTGTTAATTAGGAATGTCCATAAAACCTGTCCTGTTGGTTTGTCCTGATAACTGGAGCTGAGATTCACTGTTCTAGACCATTAGCAGCAAGCAGACAATTTAACCCTTTGAGTGCAAGAAGGCCAGAAGGGAACGCTACGCATTGCTACGCATCATTCTTGGCATTCAGTTCAGCTGTCTCCATCAAAAGGAAATGGGTATGGTTTAATCTACAATCCTATTTTAAAGTGTGTGCATTTGTTTGTGTGTATATGTTTGTATATGTGCAGATTCCTATAAATCTCCCACACCCCATTTCACACTGTTTGCTGGAGATACCCTGAGTGGGACTGGGGTCAGCTACGGTGTCTTAGTTTTTTGGTGCCAGTGGGTATCCATTGCGTTGTTCTGTAATGTGATGGACTTCCCTCTGGCAGTCAAAGGTTTAAACAGCCATAAATAAAATTATGCAGTTCCTTTCCATTTGATTTTGTCTCAAGATCAGAGAACATCAAAAATGTCTTATGTTTGAGCACCTTCTCAGACTGTTCTCTAGATCTCTAACATATTGCAGTTCGCTGGAACCCAGTGGGCTACAGCAGTCTAGTAATATATCTAAGGTGGACAGAAACTATACAATTTGCTTGTTTTTTTTCTGTTTTAGAATGTAAAGTATATGTTCGGTATTGTCGGAATTCCTGTAATCGAAGTAGCTGTTGCTGCCCAGGCAGCTGGAATCAAGTATGTGGGTATGAGAAATGAACAAGCAGTAAGTGCTATTGTTATTTTAATTATCAAGTTTAACAGTGTAGAATGGGTTCATATGGTTGTTTTGAACAGCTCTGCACTGCCCCAACATTTCCTCCTGTTATCCCATTACCGAGTGGCAGCAGCCTGACTAACTTGGCCCAAGTGAGTACCAGCCAAACTTTATTGGCTACCACAAACGTAGGTCCGCCATTGATTGGATCGTAGAGATTAGCAATGTCGTAATCCCGTTGTCAATGTGAACAACCTCTACTGCAACCTCCTAGGTCCCTGTACAGATCTGCTCTGCTGACACTTTCCTGCACTGAATGCAGGAACATTTCAGCAAGCTATGTTTTGAGCTCCATGAAGCATGGCAATATTCTCACTGTGAACAACCTAATCCTCAGCAATAAGCTGCAATTTGGGGCTTTTAGTACAGTGTAAGAAATGCTGTGCAAAAGCCGTCTGTGTGAACCTATCCTAACTCATGCCTTCCAACATTTAATTTCACAAAGAGGAACTAGAAGTGCACTTCATGAATCATGGTACATGCTTCCAAAAAAAGTAGCATTAAGGGCATTTTAAGCTATGCTAAGCGGAACGCTCAGTCCAACAGCTTGCAATGCACTGTTATTTTCCATTTTTATTTAAATATATGTTCTTTTTCAACCCTTTCAGCTACAAACGGATATTCAACCCATTGCAATGCAATGCATTGATCATCCGTCAGGCCCTCAAAGAGTGAAGTGGGGAATGTACTGCTCAGGAGCTGTGTCAGAGTTCTAATATCTAACTGAGTTTATGACAGAGGAAGTAGCAGACCTGTATTTTCCTGATCTCTTTGTTACATTAGCAATTTATTACATGTCCTGTGGTTGTGGGCAGGCTGTTACTGTTCCTTCTTAATCACATCTACAATACCACCTGCACTGCTAAGTGACACTCTTTGATTGGTTATTTTTACTAAAGTTATACTAAAGAATTCATTAAAGGGATAGTAATACTTCATTTATCTTTATTTTATTTTGTAAGCAAAACATTAAGAATGATATGTCTTATCTCTCAAACCTTTATGTTTTGAGAGATATTCACAAGCAAAGTTTCCCCTCCTGCCCCTTTTACCTAGTGTAAGCCATCTCTTCTCAGATGTGGAATCCAGTCCGTAGACCAGATAGATAACAGCAGCGGACAATCTTCTTCCTATGAGAACAATGAAAGCCCTGCCTCCCTTGACAAGTTTTTCAGTTTTTTCCCTTATCTTAATTGAAGATTGTCCCTCTCTGCAGTCTACCTGGGCACCTCCCTTCTGATCTGGCTAAACAGTGTTACATCAGTAAAAGGGGCGGGAGGGGGACACTTTGTCATTGAATTACTCTTGAACTACAACTCTGACAGAATTGAAATAACACTCTCCATGGCCCATATAATATGATGATTAATTAGAGCTGCTTTTATTATGAAACATTACTATCCCTTTAAGAATTAATTAGCTAGTTTTCTTCAAATCAGGGATCCGATCCTCCATGTTGAATTTCTTATTTTAAAGGAGCAGTAAACTTTTGTTATGAAACTATATATTGTAGGACTCTTCTTGTTGAGTGAAACAAGGGTACTCACACTGCTGGGGGATGGATATTTCCAGAGTTATTACAGTTTAAAATCTTGATTTTTTTTTTTTTGTTTGTTTGTTTTTTTTAATTTTATTTTACATTTTATAGTGCCCTCTAGTGGTCAGATTCCAACTAGTTAGTCTATTGTGTTCGGTAGTCGAAAATGCTGAGTCATGCTGTCAGTTAGCACTTTCAGGAAGTATATGCACAGTAAATTAACTTCCTAATTATACATTTAACCCGTTATGGTCCAGTGACGTACCAGGACCGTCAGGACTGTCCATGTGTTAAGGACCAGTGTTGGTCCTAGCATGTTGTGAATTTTGTGATCACAGCATGCCTGCGAGAGAGCTAACTAGGGGAGTCTAAATAAAACGGACCGAGCAGACAGTTTGTAACGCTCTTTCAGTGAGCTTGTACATGTGATCGCTCACGTACCGGCTCCCTGAATGAAGTCTGTTTAGTCCTTAAGGTTACAAGTACTATGGACGGCCGGTCCTTAAGGGGTTAAATAAAACAGCATAAGTTTTTCATAAGGAAGAACTCTATAACATATAGGTTTTTATAAAATAAAGTTTACTGCTCCTTTAACTTTCTCCAGAGGTGCAATTCTAAAGAAAGTCAACTTTACTATAGTGGACAAACAAATAATCCCCAAATTCACACTTTAATTAAATAGATTCCCCATTGTGTTTATTGGTGATCAACAACACGTATATGCTATTTCAGCCACCACATTTGTGAGTAGATTTCTGGTGATGACGTGGTGACCTATACGTTGACCATATTACACTAGGCGTGCCCTCTCTTTTTCTTCTTTTTATTTAAATAAATGGGATTTTTCATTTCTCCCCTATGGTGCAGTTTGCTGTAGATTTGCACCTCTATATCTTATTGAGTTGCACATTGAAGTCAACCCTACCACAAGCTTAGTTAATTTTAACCCCTTAATGTCTGTTGACATGTTAGGACCGTCACCTGTGTCCTTGCCTAAAGGACCGATGACTGTCTTTGCACGTCACGTATTGCTCACAGCATTCCCAGGGGAGTGCTGTCAGCACTAGCGGGGTCTGAAATTGACAGATGCAAGACCGTATCAGTCACTGTCAGAAACCCGCTGCACACGTGATCAGTCTCATGTGTTGGCACGCCAGGCAACTTCAAAGTGCTCCTAAAGGGGAATCCACTCCTGGACCACTGGTCCTTAAAGTGTTAGTAATGTCCACAAAAAAGTTTTTTTTTTTGCATTTAGGAGAGCTTAAAAAGCTGAGCTATTGCAAAAAAAAAAACGTATCTCTCAAACCGCTATGGTTTAAGAGATACGGGCGTTTAAGTTTTGATCTCTCCTACTGACAGCTGTAAAGCTGTCAGCAGGAGAGCTGTGTCGGCCGACATGGAGGCGCTTGAGCAGAGCCACGGTCTCGTTATTTACCACAACTCCCTTCATTGGAATGGTCTAAAATGAGTGCTTGAAAACCAGGCACATGTTTTAGACCATTCCAATGAAGGGATTCGTGGTAAATAACGAGATCGCGGCTCTGCTCAAGCGCCTCCATGTCGACCAACACAGATCTCCTGTTGACAGCTTTACAGCTGTAAGTAGGAGAGATCAAACTTTAAACGCCTGTATCTCTTAAATCATAGCGGTTTGAGAGATACATTTTTTTTGCATTTAACTCAGCTTTTTAAGCTCTTCTAAATGCAAAAAACTTTTTTGTGCACATTACTAACACTTTAAGGGGTTAAAGAGAATTACAAACTGCCTGTACTAACCTTTTGTTTGTACCATAAATCATGTCTGAGAGATAACATTCGTTGGTGGCTCTGAGTGGCACTTTATACTAAGTGGTTTCTGTGCTGGGTTAATAATACACTGTGCTGTGACTGTATCTAGGCAAAACCCACACACTAGGAAGTATTCCTAATGGTTTGGCTAGTGATACAGTTTTTAATGCTCTAATTAGCATAATGTGTAGGAAATTAGCATGAAAGTTAATTTATCAAACAATATTTTGCAGAAAAATGACAACAAAAGCATATAGGCATTCTCTGTATAGCAAACTTCTCTTATTCTAGGGTGACAGGTCCAATGCGTTGCTTACCCCTCATTCAGAGTGTTAAGTCTCACTGATTTGAAGCTGCTGTGGGAGGTAACAGTACTAATTAATGTGTACTCAGACCAGTGTACTGAAAAATTAATTGGGACATCCTATATTATAATTCGCTAGGATGTTTGTCAGAAGCCATCATGCGCATCTTCCTGGGACCCAAGAAGGTGCTCAGAGAGGACCACGGTCTGAATTCAGAGCGCCCCGCTCTGTATCAGCCGAAGAGCGTTCGAGCAGTCAGTACTCTGCATGACTGCACAGCCGCCAGTGTTGGCTAGTGTACACGGGCTTTAAAACTAGTATTTTATATTACACTGGATTACATTTAATTGGCATACATTTAAGTCGAGGTACATCATCATCATCACTAATAATAAAAGGCCAGATGTATGTTTGTCCGATGCAGTCATGCGCAGTAGAAACTGCCCGAACGCAGGAAGCAGTCATGTGCAGTAGAAACTGCCCGAACGCAGGAAGCAGTCATGCGCAGTCGAGACTGCCTGCACGCGGGATGCAGTCATGCGCAGTCGAGACTGCCTGCACGCGGGATGCAGTCATGCGCAGTCGAGACTGCCTGCACGCGGGATGCAGTCATGCGCAGTCGAGACTGCCTGCACGCGGGATGCAGTCATGCGCAGTCGAGACTGCCCTAACGCTGTATGTTTGCCTGATGCAGTCATGAGCAGTAGACACTGCCCAAATACACAGAATTCTGGGAGGTGTAGTTCTGCGTGATGCACTTTGGCCCGTGTACACGGGCTTTTACACTAGTTTTCAGATATTTTGATAGAAATTGTATTTAACCCCTTGCATGACAGAGAGGCCACCAACATGTTTTGAAGCATTGCTTTGGAGACCTCTGGCAGACAACGGATTAACTGTTTAAGGACCAGAGGGGTGGGCAATGCATTGCCCATCCCTCTGGTCCTTAAAGAGTTAACACAATCATGTTCCAATACAAGCCATCATGCTTTCGTTCTATTAGTTCACTATCAGCAGAAACATTTACCATTTAAGAGCTAGAGGGGTGTACAACAGGTTTTGAAGCAATTCATTGCCCACCTCTCTAGTCCTTAAAGGAGTGGTAAACATTTTTATGCAAAAATATTATAAGGCTTTTCCTGCTGAGTAAAACAAAGTTGATCCCACTACTGGAAAGTTATTACAAATCAAACCTTTTTTTTTTTTTTTTTTTTTTTTTTTTTTTTTTTTTTTTTTTTTTTGGCGCTCCATAGTCAGTGATTGGAATAGCAACACCTGGTGTCCATATAAGAAAATATCAGTTAAATGTACCTTTTGATCTCCCAGCAGTGAGAGTTCCCTTGTTTTTCTTAGTAGGAAATCCTTTGTAATGTGTATTACTTTTTTTTTTTTTTTTTTTTTTTTTTTTTTTTTTTTTTTAATAAAAGTTTATTGCTCCTTTAAAAATAAAGTATAATTGTATGGGTATTTTTAGTTACTTGCAAATCTCTTCACCTGCCTATATTATCAGATGTTGAAAATGCTATGCATTTCATGAGCATGCACTTCATAATGAACGTTAAATGAGTAGTAAGCCTTTAACCCCTTAGGACGAGGGCATTTTGACACTAGTGGACAAAAGCAGTTTTCGCCTTTTTAGCATGCCTTTGTTCAACCATACTTTTTCTCTAATTCATTAGTCCACCCACAAAAATGACATACCATTTTTTAAGCATAAGTAGGGCTTTAATTACCACATTTATATGGATAACCCATCATTACATTTGATAAAAAATGAAAACAACAGCTTTTTATAGGTTTTCCTGTAATAATTTGTGCTGAATTGGTTCATTTTTAATAGGCACAGGATAAATGGGATGAATGGTCATTCATACCTCCAAGATGCCCCTTTTTAGGAGGGTCCTGTCCCTTGGAGGTGAAAATTCCTATGTCCCTCATTCCCTCCCTGGTGTCCTTCTTTTAGGCGATCAGACTATGTGGTGTTTATATGTGTTTCACATTGCTCTACAATAATAAAACTCACATTAATATTTGTTTAAACTTCAGTATATGGGTTTCTAAATTAGGCTGTGTAAATAAAATACTTTAAACTGGCTTTTATTCAGTGACACAAAGAGGTGTCATCAAGTGACCAAACCTGCTCTAGTTTTACCCCCAGCACCAAAAATGTAAGGAAAAGTGCCCCTCCCCCCCATTGTGGCCATTTCCCTCTGGGGTGATATGTAATTCTCTGCTTCTCTCTTCCTCACAGTGAAGACTATGTTATACATTGCCTTTATCATTGGCTCAACTGGCACATGTGACCGCTGTAGTAAAAATCATATATACAGCGACAATAGAGAAAAGCTGACACTGACTACTCCAGTCCTGGAACAGTCATTTACAGCCTCCATGGTGTGATAATTCTGAGCCCTGAAGCGCTCCTCAGTCATCCTATATAATAATTTGCTAGGATGTTTGTCACGATGCAGTCATGCCCAGTAGAGACTGCCCACATTCGGGCAGTCTCTACTGCACATGATTGCATCATGTGAGTGAGGCGGCGCAAGACTGCATCGTGTGGAGCAGTGAGGTGGTGGCCTCTTAAACCTTTGAGTGCCAGAGGGGTACGCAAAGCATTGCAAAGCAATGCGTTGCGTAGCCCCTCTGGCACTCAAAGGGTTAACATTACTCAGACCTTGGCCTGTGTACACAGGCTTTTACGCTAGTTAAGTCTGTGAAGGACCAGGACCTTGAAGGATGGAAATATGTGATGGACATGGTCTGTCACTTCGCAAAAGGGGTTAATTAAAAAAAAAAAAAGTAACCAAACATATTATGTAGGGCTTTTCCTGTTGGGTAAGGCTCACTCACTCTTCCTGGTGGGATATGTTTTATTTGCAGTTATAAACTTTCATACCATCAGTGAGTGACTGTTGCATTCTACAGTAAACTGTAACCTTTGACTCACCTCTCCCAGTAGCCCTCATGACACTAGGGGATTTGTAGTTGGTCTCTCTGGACACCAACAGGGTTATGCACTAAGGAGTAATAAAGTGGTAATAAAGCAGAGATGACTTCTCCCGTGATATCACTTCTCTGGTTCCTATGTTATTTTATAGAGGCTATGCATTGGCTCCATAGAATAGCATAGGAATTTGTGATGCAATATCACTGGAGAAATCATATTCACTTTATTACCTACCTATCATACCTTAGTCCATCTCCACCCCGGAAGACACTGTTAATGTGCAAAAAAAAAAAAACGGTTTAAATGCTTATAACTTTGGAAAACGGCATCTCCCAGCAGTGATAGTGCACCTGTTTTCCTCAACAGGAAAATCCCTACAATATAAGTTTTGATAACAAACATTTCTGTTCTTTTAAAATATATGATCCATCTTTTTAAACTGTCTCTTACAGGCTTGCTATGCTGCTTCAGCTGTAGGATACCTAACTGGAAGGTAAGCTTAAGAGTAAGAGATATTGGAAAATTGGTTGTCATAAAATTACTCTGAGCCCATCTACATTCAGAATTGTATGGATAGGTGCAAATAGTAGTTACTGTTGGTTAAAAAGATAAAGCAGGTCTGTATGTTTGATGTCACTATTGCTAATTTCACCCCTCATGGATATGGCTTTTTCTGATCATGTTCTACAGCAGGATATTTAAAAGGGTTAATAAACACTTAAAGTGAAACATACATACATAAATATACAGTAGGGTATATTCCTGCCAGTTAAACAAGATAATCCTACTGCTGAAAGAGTCTTAATTCAAACCTAATAGCACAGAATGTATCTTTTTTATTATTCTTATTTAAGAGATGTGTAAATACAAAGTGGATCAACTCAGCAATTGCAACATAGAGAAGAAATAAGTGATACCAAACTTGCATTGATTTAACAGATCATTAGAACCTTGCGCATAAACAACCTAAAATGCTGACTACTGCTAACTTGGTTCAGTAGTGTTAATACTTACTGAGTTGCATGGCTGATCTCGGCGGTGCTTCCCTAAGACTAGGGAGAAGGAGCTTATACTTCCTGTCTGTGATGGCAACTGGCGCTATAAGAGCTGGGACTGATGTCTCACACTCCCATAGAACCTGTGCACTTTTGCAGAGCTGAAATCCTACTATATATGATTACTATTTATGTTGGGTTTGAAAACAATAATAAAAATTGTATCTCCAGGTGGTTACGATTTTATTTTATCTCTTGCTTCCCTTAATAAGTTGAAATATTGGTGCAAACTGATAATGAACTACTAATATGAGATAGGGTGAAAGACTTACATATAACGGATGCCAAATCTTTTGGACTTATGATCTTGAGTTTCTGTAATTAACATACCTGGGAACTTTCGAGATGAGCTTACCTTGAGATCTTGAAAATGTTAACCCTTAAATTTCCCCTTAACATATATTCTAGTCAATAGGTCCCTGCTTTCTTTAATCCACAGATGCTGCAATCAGTCCTCAAAGAACCATTAACATGATACAATTTACAGATATGACTTCTTAAACACAAGGCACACAACATTTCTTCCAGCGCATTACTGGTATAAATGGCGCCAACTGGGTAACTAAAAAGGCAATTACAGTTAGGGAAACAATTATTTGATCCCCTACTGATTTTGTATGTTTGCCCACTGACAAAGAAAAATCAGTCTGTAATTTTAATGGTAGGTTTATTTAAAGGGATAGTAATACTTAAAATGTAAAAAAAAATATGTTGTAGGGTTTATCCCCCTGAGTAAAACAAGGGCACTCCCACTGCTGAAAGGTGTTTCATTCAAAAGTTATTAATTTTCAAAGTTGAATTTTTTAGGTGCAATATCACAGTTGCCTGAAATTGTACAGTGGCGCTGTTGCTACACCATCCTATGGAGATTTATGGTCAACTGACCAGAGCTGTCCATAGGATCGTGTAGCAACAGCGCCACTGTACAATTTCAGGCCACTGTGATATTGCACCTAAAAAATTCAACTTTGAAAATTAATAACTTTTGAATGAAACACCTTTCAGCAGTGGGAGTACTCTTGTTTTACTCAGGGGGATAAACCCTACAACATATTTTTTTTTACATTTTAAGTATTACTATCCCTTTAAACAGTGAGAGACAGAATAACAACCAAAAAATCCAGAAAAACGCATTTCAAAAAAGTTATAAATTGATTTGCATTTTACTGAGTGTTTGACCCCTTTGCAAAACATGACTTAGTACTTGGTGGCAAAACCCTTGCTGGCAGTCACAGAGGTCAGACGTTTCTTGTAGCTGGCCACCAGGTTTGCACACATCTCAGGAGGGATTTTGTCCCACTCCTCTTTGCAGATCCTCTCCAAGTCATTAAGGTTTCGAGGCTGACATTTGGCAACTCGAACCTTCAGTTCCCTCCACAGATTTTCTATGGGATTAAGGTCTGGAGACTGTGTAGGCCACTCCAGGACCTTAATGTGCTTCTTCTTGAGCCACTCCTTTGTTGCCTTGGCCATGTGTTTGGGATCATTGGCATGCTGGAATACCCATCCACGACCCATTTTCAGTGCCCTGGCTGAGGGAAGGAGGTTCTCACCCAAGATTTGACGGTACATGGCCCCATCCATCGTCCCTTTGATGCGGTGAAGTTGTCCTGTCCCCTTAGCAGAAAAACACCCCCAAAGCATAATGTTTCCACCTCCATGTTTGACAGTGGGGATGGTGTTCTTGGGGTCATAGGCAGCATTCCTCCTCCTCCAAACACGGCGAGTTGAGTTGATGCCAAAGAGCTCGATTTTGGTCTCATATGACCACAACAATTTCACCCAATTCTTCTCTGAATCATTCAGATGTTCACTGGCAAACTTCAGACAAGCCTGTACAAGTGCTTTCTTGAGCAGGGAGACCTTGCGGGAGCTGCGGGATTTCAATCCTTCACGGCGTAGTGTGTTACCAATCGTTTTCTTGGTGACTATGGTCCCAGCTGCCTTGAGATCATTGACAAGATCCTCCCGTATAGTTCTGGGCTTATTCATCACTGTTCTCATAATCATTGAAACTCCATGAGGTGAGATCTTGCATGGAGCCCCAGACCGAGGGAGAGTGACAGTTATTTTGTGTTTCTTTCATTTGCAAATAATCACACCAGCTGTTCTCACCTTCTCACCAAGCTGCTTGGCGATGGTCTTGTAGCCCATTCCAGCCTTGTGTAGGTCTACAATCTTGTCCCTGATATACTTGGACAGCTCTTTGGTCTTGGCCATGGTGGAGAGTTTGGAATCTGATGGATTGATTGCTTCTGTGGACAGGTGTCTTTTATACAGGTAACAAGCTGAGATTAGATGCACTCCCTTTAAGGGAGTGTTCCTAATCTCAGCTTGTTACCTGTATAAAAGACACCTGGGAGCCAGAAATCTTACTGATTTATAGGGGGTCAAATACTTATTTCACTCAGTAAAATGCAAATCAAATGTGTTTTTCTTTATTTTTATTTTTTTTTTTTTTTGTTATTCTGTCTCTCACTGTTCAAATAAACCTACCATTAAAATTATAGACTGATCATTTCTTTGTCAGTGGGCAAACATACAAAATCAGCAGGGGATCAAATAATTTTTTTCCCCTCACTGTATTTGGTGCCTATCAAGAAATAGGTAACATTGAACTTTTTCACCCTGAGATCTGGAGCAAAACCCTGAGTCATCGAGTCAAACCCTGAGAGGTCCCAGATATGGTAATTAATCATGAGTCTACTCTGTTCTGTATCAGGATCCAAAATATAAAGATACTCACTTAGAAAAGTGTTTGTAATTTGTGCATAATTTTTAATACTCTTCCCAATTACATTTTTGGCTGTAGCTTTACTTTGTTTTACAAATGTTATTTTTGTATATTTATTTCATAATCTTAATGTAATTCTATTTTATTTTTAGACCTGGTGTGTGTCTTGTAGTCTCCGGACCAGGCCTCATCAATGCTCTCAGCGGAATGGCAAATTCTAATATGAACTGCTGGTAATCCTATACATACTGTTTGGAGATTATTTCTGGGCGTAACCTTTTAAAGGGATAGTAACACTTAATATATAGTAAAATTTTGCATTGTAAGGTTGGTCCTCCTGAGTACAACAAGGGTACCCCCACTACTGAGATGTGTTCTATTCAAAAGTTATAGCAGCTCAGACTTAAATTTTTTAGGTGCAGTATCTCAATGTCCTGAAAAGTTAGTGGCTCTTTTGCAACATGAATTGGCCATAAACTTACATAGGATTGTGTAGCAACAGCACCACCATAAAACTTCAGGCCACTGAGATACTCGCCTAAAAAATTCAGGTTTGAGCTGCTGTAACTTTTGAATAACACACCTCTCAGCAGTGGGAGTAACCTTGTGGATACCCCTCTGGCATTCAAAGGGTTAGTCAAAAGACAATCTCGGTTTGTAGTTTCCTAACATTTTGACTAACAGAGGGATGTCAGAACATTTCCTCTTAAAGGGATAGTAATACTTTATTATTACTATCCCCCATATTCATCTCTCTATTATTACTATCCCCCAGGTTCATCTCTCAAACCTTTATGGTTTGAGAGATAACCGAAGGCAAAGTTTCCCTCCCCCTTCCCTGAAGTCAGCATTGTACTGACTGCAGGGGAAGTCTGTCATACGACAGGCTTGCGGCTCTGCAGCTGAGCCGAGATCCCGTTAGTGAAAAATAATTATTTCACTGAAACAGTCGTCTACATGTGCTTGGTTTGCAAGCACACGTAGAAGACCGTTTCAGTTAAATAATTATTTTTCATTAAAGCGATCGCTGCTCTGCTGCAGAGCCGCATGATGAAAGTCAGACCGGATATCCCTGCAGTCAGTACAATGCTGACTTCAGGGAAAGGAGAGGGAGGGGGGAACTTTGCCTTCGGTTATCTCTCAAACCATAAAGGTTTGAGAGATGAACCTGGGGGCTATTAAATTATTTTGCAAATATGTACAATATGGGGGATAATAATAAAGTATTTATATCCCTTTAATGTGTTGGAAACCCCTCTGGTGCTGGACAGGCTAAATGGTCATTTGTACGGCAATGGACTTTTTAAAACAGGGACAACTTGTTTGCATCTATATTCACCTTGCTTCTTTTCAGCATTCAGTTACTTTAGATATAGAACACTAGGTAAAAGGGGCGGGAGGGGAAACTTTGCTTGTGAATATCTCTCAAACCATAAAGGTTTGAGAGATAAGACTTATATCGTTCTTCGTGTTTTTTTAATGCCTACAAAATAAAATAAAGATAAAACAAAGTATTACTATCCTTTTAAGCTACTTACTACTACCACTGGAGATGTGGAACATTGAAACCATTAAAAACAATTCAGATCTTTCTGTTAGATTTATTTTCTAATAATGGCTATATCCTAGCCCTCTCAAAGAAAATGTATACTTCTCAGATAAAATTACCAGGTAATTGTTAGCTGATAAATCTGAGACTTAACTTACCATTCAGCTGCATGTAATATTTATATTCTGGTAACCCTTTTGATTCTAGAGAGGCCTTCAGTGCATTCCTTTGCAAAGCATTGGAGGTTTCTTTAATGTCCAGATGGTTAAATGGGTGATTTTTCAGGTTCTACCATAGCAAAATGTTTATGATGTACTTTATCTGGTAGGCATTAATCCAGCACTTTTAGTCATACTTACATTAGCATGCACATAACCGTATCAATTTTAAATCAACAGCTAAAGGATAGTTTAATCATTTTAAGGTTTTCCAGTGAATTGTCCCTTTTCCTATTTAGTGAATACCTGTGCTCAACAAATTACTTTATGAAAAAAAGGCACGCATAAAGAAATTTGCTCATTTTATAGAGATTGCTTTATAAAAATGTCTTTTATTCCCTTTCAAATTTGTTTAGTGTGTTAATATAAAAACACAAATTTGCACTTGTGCAGGTAAAGAAGGCAGACTGGAATATTGCATATTAGCATGGAAAAACATTATATCTGCCATTGTGAGTGTTGAAAATGTTTCATGCATGCTGACCTTAATGTTTAAAGTCATATTCTCTTGTCTTTATTTTAGGCCACTCATTGTGTTGGGTGGATCTGCCGATTCAAACCAAGAAACAATGGGAGCTTTTCAAGAGTTCCCACAGGTAACATGTTTTCTTTGTTCTAAGTTTGTTTCAAAAGCTATTTTATAGTTATAGTGCTTTACAGTTTTCATCACACTTTTGGTTAATGCTTGCCACAATTGGTATTCTGTTGAAATGGGGTCCCTACATGGCAAGAGTCATTACGACGAGCTCACAGTGTGTGTCAAAATGGTGCCCGCAAGATGTCTCTGTTCAGAATGTCTCCAGGTAAGTATCGGTTAGGTTAAGGTCAGCCTTTGTTTAGTTGTTTTTGGGTTTTTTTTTTTTTTTTTTTTTTTTTTTTTTTTTTTTAAGATTTGGGGGGTTAGGTTAGGGTCAGTATCGGTTTGGGAGCTGTTTCTGTTTGGTTATGGTCAGTCTCTAGAATGTTACCATGTTTTTTAGTATATGTTGGGTTAGAGGTTAGGGTCAGTGTCTGTAAGGTTTAGGTGATGGTTTAGGTTAGTTGTTAGGTTTAGTTTGGGGGTGGATTGGAGGGTAATTAGCTTGTAACATGTTGAGGGCAACATTTTAAATGAACTGTAAACTGTTTATTTGCCAAACAATAAGTCAAAAATCATATTTATTTACTTTTCTTTAACAAATTATATGTTAGATCATGTGTGTAATCTATTTGCCCTCCAGACCTTTCATAAAGGCATGAGAATGATAAGCAGCAGGAGGAAGCTGGGTTCCAGCTGAAGGTGATGGTCATGTAATAAGCCTCCAAGGGAATCTTATGTCATGACCATAATGTCCTGAATATGTTAAAGGCATGGGACACACAAAAAGCCTAGGCTAAGTAGTAGATTGGACATGTGTCCCTGATTATAGATGGCACAGGATTTGATGCTTATCCAGTCACACAGCCGATCCCTCTGTGTCAAACGAGGAGTAGGGAGAATCAGCCTCCATTTCTGATACTTACTGGTGACTGGTTCATTAGGAGCAGAGACTGCTTTCTCAGTCTCCTCCCTAGAGCCAGTATGCTTGCTGGCTTTATGGAAATTGAAATGTTAGTCTCAGCTCCCAAACAGCTAGTAGCCATTCAGTACCACAAATGGAGACTGTTTGATACCACAGAATAAGCATACAAGTGGGTAAGCATTACACCCTGAGCTACCAGAGCAAGCTATTTAAGTTAGGCTTTTTGGGTGTACTGTGCCTTTAAATTTGGGGTAACAGAACTACTGTGAATCTCAATTAGTCTTATGTGTTTCAATAGCGGACACCTAGAACTACATTGTTTCTTATGTTTAAACAGCTTTACATTGTTATTTTTAATGTATACTTCGTTACATTTAGTTCCATCTCTTCCGTCTTTTATGAAACATTTAGCTAAAATCACTTTTCTTAATTTGCATCAAATTACAGGTATTTAATAAGACTGTTGTGTGATGCTTTTTGGGATGTTTGTGTTTATCTTCCGACAATTGATTGTTTATAAGCTCCTTTCCATTGTGATCGTATTTTGAGGTTTTGTGAGTATAAGCCTTGTATATACGTCAGTCATTATTATTATTATTATTAGTTTTTCTACTGGAATATATCACGTTCTAGTCACTCCTATCTAGAAAAATTATACTCTTCCATATCGGCACCTGTATCACGTTTTCACTATATCAAGTTTTCCAGTAAGATCTCCTCTTATTTGGATCAGTTTTTCATTTTTTTTCAATAGACATCTATTTAGAAGAGTTGCAGCTCATATATTCACCTAGTAAATTGCAATATTGTAATACACACATTTACATTTATACTTTATTACCCAGTTTCATGTGTGGAGCCTCTTTTCACATAGTAAGTAAAAAAAAAAAAAAAAAAAAAATCATAATTGATGGGGCTTTTCAAAACCTTGAATGCTAGAGAGGTGTGAAATGAAAATGAAGCAATACTTTGGAGATCTTGCTAACATTCAGGGGGTGAAAAGCCTGTCACCTGTGTTGCAGCTGGTTTTCTCCAGAATTGCTCCAGTACTTGATCATCTGTTTTTATTAAGAACATATTTTTGATTTTTTTTTCCAACTAGGAGGTACTTCCCCTTTAAATGTAATGTATATTTGTGATGAGTTCCTCATAGTGAAAGAGTGGGCTCATGTATTTGTTAATAGTAAGACTAATACTGAAGATGTGTAGAAAAGTAAAATGGTTATATAACTAAATTTCTAGGGGATGTCTGTGTAATGATTGATGTATACGGGAGTAAAAATTATTTTATTAAATCTTTTAGGTTGAAACCTGTAGACTATACAGTAAATTTGCAGCTAGACCCAGTAGCTTGGAAGCTATTCCTGTTGTCATTGAAAAGGTATTTTTTTCATATTCTTGAAATGTTATTGTGTTTGGACATTTTAGACTTATGCTGTTAGTGAGACCAATGTCTTATGAGCAAAAACTGGATAAAAAGGAAGCGGTTAAGCCACATAAGATGCTGTCAGTCTATTAAATAAGCTGGCATTTATTTAATATTATATTAACATCAGGGGGGTTATGCACTAAGGCAGTGTTTCTCAACCCCTGTCCTCAGGACCCACTAACAGGCCAGGATTTGATGATTTCCTTGTTAGAGCACAGGTGAGTTAATCAATGTGAATGAGCCTCTGATCACCACACCTGTGCTCTAGCAGAGAAACCTCTAAGTCCTGGCTTGTTAGTGGGTCCTGAGGACAGGAGTTGAAGAGGTGATAAAGTAGAGATGACTTTTCCAGTGATATCACTTCTCCAGTTCCTATGTTATTCTATGGAGCCTATGCACCAAGATTTCTCCATCTTTGGAAATCTTATAAACAACCATGTAGTTATGCTGAGAGAGATTTAAATGCAAAGATGCAGGGAGACATTCTCACTGCACTCTCAATCAACAGACTTGACTTCTTCCTGCTCATGCAGCTAAACATTGCATTTTTTCACCTGGTGCTGAGGGCTGAAAATGGTGGGATTTTACGACAGCCAGAGGACTACCAAAAGCACCTTGTATGATTTATCAATCCTATAGACCCACTGCAAGACAACCTTTACTTGCAGTATATACTAAAAAGTCTTTGTTTTTCACTTTTATGCAGTTTTTCCATTTGACTTCTAATTTGTTTACATAATTACTTACTCTTGCTCTTGTTAATTAGTGTGCGACTAATAGACCACATGAGAAAATATAAGGAATAATTCCTTCTACTCATCACTGATTAAAATACATCTTAACTATAAAACAAGCCAAGGAAGTGTGATTGAACTTGCATTAAGGGGAGAGATAGAAACATATTTTGGTCACCTATTCTAATCTGAGCTTTTCATATTGATGTATATTGATGTGCATTTGCACAAGCAGCAGATGCTGTAATTCAGCAATATGCCTGTGTTCAAGCCCATCCAGCTGCACATTGAGGCAGTATGCATAACACAGAATATATCATGGGGTATATAGTCTTTTTTTTTTTTTGGGGGGGGGGGGACCGGCTTTTTAGAATTATCTTGCTGCCGGTGTATTTATTGTTAAGGCCTTGAAAACCAGAAGGGTGTGTGATGCACTGCAAAACAATCCGTTGCTTATCCTTCCTCAAAAAGTTGATCTTATGTTTAATAGCAGAACAATATCCATCTTAAGGGTCTAGTTCCCAGCTGCTGAATATTCAAGGAAATGTGTTTATTTCCTTGCTTATTAGCCACTTGCCAATTTATCAACGGACTTGTTATCATTCACTTATCAAAATGCTTTTGACCCACTCACAACTGAACTCCATCTCAGATGTTCCTTGGTAAGCAATTATGAACACAACTCTTTCTCCTCTTTTTTTGTCTGTTATCGCTTTATTCGTCATTAATTTATTTTGTTTTATCTTTGCTCCACCTCAACATTCATTACTGTTGGGAAATAATGATAGTTAACAAATAATGTAGTTTGACAGATAAATTGGTCTGGCCTTTCTACAAAGCAAAAATGTCCTTAACCCTTGGCCTTGTTTCATGCTTAGGCTGGCCTTGTGCCGGTCTAAGATTTTCTTTTATATCCTTAATTATATCCTACCACTTCTAAGAGGCATCATGTAGTCATCTCTTGGATGTGTGTTTCCACTTTCTTTGTGACAGTGTTGAATCAATAACCTAAATCAAAACTATTGAATCTTGCTCTTGTTTAACTCAGGCTGTACGAACTAGTATCTATGGCCGTCCTGGTTCTTGTTACATCGATATTCCTGGAGACTTTGTAAACAAGATGGTTAATAGGAGCGACGTGAGGTAGGTTCAGATTTCAAATATTTGTCCTTGTTCTGCTTTTGCTAGTAATTATTGTAGTGAACTTGGGAAGATGTTTACAGTTCATTAGTTAAAAGTGCAACATAGACAGCAGTAAAGAAGCCATACCAAGGAGCATGTTAGCATAAGAAAACTGGAGTAGTTCTGGAGCAAACCAACTGCACCTCATGGGACAAATATAAATGTATATTTATTTATATGTGGCTTTCAAATCCTTGAATGTCAGAGTGAATTGAAGGACTATGTTGGAGGCATGTCTAGCATTCAGTCTCTTAAAAGCCTCATTTAAATCAATGGGAATGGTTAACATAGTAGATGAGGCTGAAAAAAGACATGCGTCCATCAAGTCCAGCCCATGCCAAAAACACCCCTGTTGATCCAGAGAAGGCAAAAAATCCCTCTGGAGCCATTTCCAATCTAGTCCCAAGTGTGTGTGTGTGGGGGGAATGTATTCCTTCCTGACTCCAATTGGTAGTCAAATAGTTCCCCGGATCAATACCCTATCTGCTTTGAAGCCATCTGTCATAATTGTCAATATTGTTCTGTGCTAGATAGGCATCCATTGCTTTTTTGAATGCAGTTGCAATATCTGCAAGCACAACATCTCAAGGCGAAGAATTCCATAGCCTTACCGCCCTTACTAGGATGCTTTGAAAAATTGCATTACTATCACCGTCTGAACTCATGGCCCTTGCGTACTGTCACGGTTCCCCAAAGATGTTCAGGAGTCAGTACGGTATAGTTAAATGCAATTTATTATAATATAAGAAAGCTAGTACACAAGTAATACAACAGGAACAAGCAGAGGGTTACAAGCCAGCAAGCACTGCTATCAGAATAGTAGGCTGCCAAGCTTGACCACACTGCTGGAGACTAGGCCTCAGCCACTGGTAGTCTCTGCAGGAACCAGGAGCAGGAACAGGAACACAGGATCTTGATCTGACGTAGCGAGAATACTGACTCACACTTGCTGTCAGTATGGAGTGATTTCTGACTCACGTCTGCAGTCAGTATAGGGAAATGGATACCTGACTCACGCCTGCAGTCAGTATCAGAGCTAGTCTTCCAGAGCCCCAGGTCCGCACTAGATTGGGTGTCGGCTAGAAACAAGGGACAAACATAAGAATAGTCAGACAGAGCCACAAGTCAGCACCAGAGAGGTTAGTCAGACAAGCCAGGTCATGCACAGTTCAGGTAGTCAGCCAGAGCCACAGGTCTGCACCAGGTTGGGTGTCCATTATAGGGATAGACAAAAGAATAGTCAGACAGAGCCACAGATTAGCACCAGGTTGGATGGAAGACAAGCCAGGTCATACACAGAGCCCAAGTTAATAGAACTGCTTTGAACAACAACACAAGGGCAACTGAGTCAGGACTCAGACTGCCCTTTAAACCCCACCTCAGGTAGGAGGAGCAGGCTCAGAGGAAGGAAGTAGGTAGGAGAAGACTACAGGAAGCATGGCATAAACAGAGGCCTGATTCACTCTGAAGCCTCGGGTCTGCAGGTGACGAGTGGAAAGACGCCGAACGTCGCTGAAGAGGCGGCACTAGAAACAAGGTAAGCTGTGACACTATCTGCCTTGTTCCTTAAAGAACTGTGTGCAAGTGTACCTAGAAGAACTGATGCTGTTTTAGGCAAAGGGTGGTCACACCAAATATTGATTTGATTTAGATGTTCCTTCTGTTCACACACTGTGCATTTTGTTAATTGATAAAAATAAACTATTAACATGTCTATTTTTAAGGCATTCTTACTTTAACACATTTTTTCACACCTGCCTAAAACTTTTGCACATTACTGTAGCCTCATAATGATAGGCAAAGTTTACTTGAGTTAAGCAGAAGCAATACCATTTGAGACAATTAGAATAAAGGAAATGTAAAGCTTTTCTAGACATTAACTTAGAGCAGTATGTTCAAAAGAAAAGTGGAGGACTTCTGGAGCAAACAATTTACACTATAGAGGAGAACAAAAAATTCCCAGAATTCCCATTAACTTTAGTGGTTTTCTAGTGGTTTTCAGCAAAAATACTGCCCTAAATATGAGTGAGAGAGCCTCAGACAAAACAAGGGGAATGGTAGACAACTTTTTATATATTTTGCCTTAGGAATGTGCAGTGCAAACATGTCAATGTATTAGCAGTTTGGATGTTAGAAATGTCTCCAACACATTGCATTGCAATGCATTTGTGACATCGCTTGCATCCAGTGAGTTAAATATAAATCTTATTTTCAGCTTGCTTTTTTGCACAGCCGGAATATAAGGGGATGATTTCATGTACGATTTAAAACAAGTACACAGCGTCTCCAAATGAATTGAATAATACTGTGTCTTTCAGGTACACCAAATGTTGTTTGCCAGCTCCCATCAGCCTGGCTGATACATCAGCAGTGTCCAAAGCATCAATAGAATTGAAGAATGCCCACCGGCCTCTTGTGATCATAGGAAAAGGTATGTCACTGTGTGCCAGAAGTGAGTATATATTAAAGGGAAATAATGCGGTCCTTACTAAAAATGGTTGCGTAGTTCTGGGACAAACCAATTGCACCATATGGGAATAATGAAAATTCCCATTATTTAAATGGGGCATTTAATGCACTGAATTCTAAAGAGGGGAAGCAATGCAATCCATTGGAGACCTCGCTAATATTAATGGGTTAAAAGCCCCAACAATATTAATGGGAATTTTCATGTGCCTTCTATAGTACAGTTGGTTTGCCACAGAATTATTTTATATGCATAAGGCCCAAGGTCGTCTTCAATAAATTCAGTAGGTGAATGCTTCACTCAACATATCTGCTGTTTACTAGAGGGGATATTTCAAAGAAGAATAATGGTGGAATCTGCACAAGTTAACCCTTTGAGTACCAGAGAGGTAGCCAAAGCATTGCGCTGGATTCCTCTCTGGTATATGAAGGTTTAAGTCCTATCACCCAGTCCCGTCTATCTTCTAGCATATACATATTTGGGATATGGAGCCTTTCCTGATATGTTTTGTTATTTAGACCATGAACCATTTCAGTAGCCTTCTTTGAAGAGATTCTGATTCACTGATGTGATCTCTAGAACTACACACTGTACTGTAGGTGAGGTCTAACTAGTGATCTACCAGCAAGTATGTTCATTAATGTAAGCTTTGGGCACACTAGATGCACAGCCGTTCTAATGATGTCTAATATGTTAGTAATGTTTCCACATGACATTAAAGGTATAGTAGCATTTGTATAGTTTTTCCTGAGGTGTAAAACAGGGTGCTACCCACTGCTGGGAGATGCTTTTATACAAAAGATTTTACAGCTCGGTTTGGTTAGCAAACTAACAGTGATTTTTATGGCCATGCCATTGTATTTTGGAACTACTGTCATTGCTGTTTATGGGAAGAACTAGTCAATAACCACAGCTTTCTATAGTCAGCAGTGGCAATAGTATAACCATAAAATGCAAAGGCCACAAAAAAACCCCACAGCTCCCATCTGATTCCCAAATGCAGTTTTCAATTTTAATAACTTTTGAATGAACAATCTCTCAGCAGTGAGGAATACATTTGTAGTATATTCAGTTGGTTAATTGTTTCAGTGCCATATGGGGTATTCCACACATTACTTAGCAATGCTTTTGTGCACTCCTGGCCCTCAAAGGGTTAAGCCACATAAATATTTTCATAATAAAGGTTACTATCTTTTATTGCAGTAGCTGATGTCCACACACCAGGAAATAACTTTGCAGCAATCAAGACATTCTGATTTGGTGCAACATATGATACATAGTTACATAGTTACTTAGTAATTTAGGTTGAAAAAAGACTTGCGTCCATCCAGTTCAACCCTTTTCCTATTCCTGTTTACCATCGCTGACCCAAAAGAAGGCATCTGACTCCAAATGGCAATCAGATTTCTCCCTGGATCAACAAGCCCTAACTAAATATTAATCCCAATACTAACGTGCATAGCCCTCTATATTATGCTGCATAAGGGATATTAATATTTTACACTCTTTCTCTAGTCATGCCTGATAAAATACACCATAAACTTTATGATGGTAAATGTTTAAGAAAAAATTAAATTGTTCTCATAAAAGAGAATCTGTGATAGTAAAGATAGTTTGTCATATTCATCAAGCTAAAGAGCTGTAACTCTGGAGTAAACCATCTATGCCACAGAGTCGAAATGAAAATTCTGCAACTTTTCATTGATTTAAAGGGATCGTAATGTTTCATAATAAAAGCAGCTCTAAATAATTATCATAGTATTTGGACTTTGGAGAGTGTTATTTCAATTCTGTCAGAGTTGTAGTACAAGAGTAATTCAATGACAAAGTGTCCCCCTCCCGCCCCTTTTACTGATGTAACACTGCTCAGCTAGATCAGAAGGGAGGTGCCCAGGTAGACAGCAGAGAGGAACAATCATTAATTAAGATAAGGGAAAAAGCTGAAAATCTTGTCAAGGGGGGCAGGGCTTTCATTGTTCTCATAGGAATAAGATTGTGCCCTTCTGTTATGTGTCTGGTCTATGGACTGCATTCCACATCTGAGAAGAGATGGCTTACACTAGGTAAAGGGGCGGGAGGGGAAACTTTGCTTGTGAATATCTCTCAAACCATAAAGGTTTGAGAGATAAGACTTATATAGTTTTTTAATGCCTACAAAATAAAGATAAAACAAAGTATTACTATCCCTTTAAAAAGGCCTTTTAACTCCTTAAATGTTAGATAGATCTCCAACACATGTTTTGAAGACCTTTACCATTGAAGGGATTAACCCTTTGAGGTACTCAAAGGCTTAAAAGTCCCATTTAAATCAATGGGGGATTTCTCCCTCCCCATCCCCTGTGCTGCAGTTGGTTTCCTCCAAAATTGCACCTCTTTATCTTGATGACTATAGCTCAGAATTTGTCAATGTGGGTGTAGAGTTTTCAGATCCTCCCTTACAGGTAATGAATACAAACTGTACCACACTGATTGTTGTTTGCGTTTTCTTGCTCTGGTAAAGAGACACAGTGCCATTTTATCAGGAATCACCCTAGTCATCCATATCACTTAGTAAGTTTATCAGAGAAATCAATGTATGATTTTATTTGTATACTCCATTATTAAAAACAAAAGTACTTATCTGATATTTTGTCTTTAGTAACGCATACTTGTACATGGAGAAGTGAAGTGGAAGCAAACAGATGCACAAAATTTATAAAGTTAACCCCTTGAAGTGTACAGAGGTCTCCAACACATTGTGCCTAGTATCCAAAGTGATCATTTTTATAAATATGAGGTTGATTCGCCCCAAAATTGCTCATTTGTCTTTATACCTTTAACCCTTTGAGTGCCAGAGGAGTACACAATGCATTGCTTTGCAATGCGTTGCACACCCCTCTGGCACTTAAAAGGTTGACTCAGTGAGACTGATTTAACTCTTTGTGTGCCAGATGGGTATCCAATGCATTGCTTTAAATGTGCTGGCTACTTCTCTGGCATTCAGTGGGTTAAAGGGATAGTAATACTTCAAAATTACTAATCCATATTTTGTAGGCCTTAAATAAAGAAGAAAAATGCCCCCAGTGGCATCTCTCAAACCCTTATGGTTTGAGAGATAACTGCTTACAAAGTTCCCCCCTGCCTGATGTCAGTGTTCTAGCTGACAGCAGGGAAATCAGCTCCTGGGATCAGCCGGCGGCTCTGCAGCAGAGCCAAGATCGTGTTAATGAAAAAGAAATCCTTCACTGAAAAGGTCTTCTACGTGTGTTTGGTTTTCAAGCACAAGTAGAAGACACTTCAAGTGAAGGATTTCTTTTTCATTAACACAATCTCGGCTCTGCTGCAGTGCGTCCAATGGTCCCGGGACCGGATTTCCCTGCTGTTAGCTACAACACTGACATCAGGGAGGGGGGAACTTTGTAAGCAGTTATTTCTCAAACCGTAAGGGTTTGAGAGATGCCACTGGGGGCATTTTTCTTCTTTATTTAAGGCCTACAAAATAGGGATTAGTAATTTTGAAGTATTATTATCATTTTAATAAGAACTGGAGCAATTCTGGAACAAGCCAACTGCACAACAGGGGCCATAAATAAAAAAAAAAAAACTCAATTCCTCTACTTCCCATTGATTTCAATTGAGATTTTAAACCACTGGATTCTGCAGCGGTCTCCAATTCATTGCCAGTCAATGCATTGGATATCTCTGTAGCATTTAAGGGGTTAAAGGTCCCATTTACATCAAAGCTGTGGTTTTCCATGGATGAAGTTGATTTGCTCCAGGCTTGCTTTAGCTTTTATTAAATCATCCTCTGTGTTAATATTGTGACGAAAATATATTTATATAAAATTAACTGTTTATAAAAAAAATTATTTATATATGTAATAAACATGTATAAAACCAATATTGTTCATAACACTCTGCTACAAGTAATATATGTAAAAGTTCCACAATAAGACTAAATATTAATATTGACCAGGGGTATTGCCAGCATATAGATGGTTAATTTTCAAGATCTTTTGTGCAGCCGATATAGGGATAGATTTAAAGGCAGGCGTTAAGCTAAAAAAACACCAACGGGTGTTTTAACGTGTAGTAAGCCATTCAAAGGGCCATGTAATGAACTGCTAACGGCAGTTCATCTACTATTACGGCCGCTACACTAACGTGTGTTTTGGCCCATTTAAAAAAAAAAAAAAAAAAATGCTGCATTTTGCCATTCAAAGCACTGCGTTAGCTGGAAAAGATCTGATAAGGGACTCACCGCACAAAACTTAAGACCCAGTTTTGTTAGTCGTAAAGTCCCTTATCAGATCTTTTGCCAGCTAAAGCAGCTGTTAACTGGCAAAAAAACAACAACGTCCACAGTGGATTTATTGATATGGGGCCCTAAGCCCCACATCAATACATCCAAATTGCCTAAAACGTGTCCAAAGTTAGTAGGATTAACCCTATGAGTGCCGGTGGGGTATAATTACCCCGGTGGCATTCATAGGGTTAACCCGACTAACTAAAGCAACATCGCATTGACACTTGCCATTAATCCTGATGTCCAGCGGAGTCCACAGCTTGCTGGTCCTTCTCTTCTGTCTTCTCAACCTTCTGTCTTCTATCTTCCACCCTCTATTCAGTCTTCTGTCTTCTCTCTCTTCTCCCTGTAAAATAAAAGAATATAATTAATACCAAGCATGGCGAAGACATTCCTGAACCCTTTGAGTGGCAGAGGGGTACGCAAAGCATTGCAAATCAATGCGTTGCATACCTCACTGGCAATCAAAGGGTTCAATCGTATTGCACCATAAATATACCCATATGTATAAACATGCCAATAAATAATATGATCCATAAATATACCCCAAAGTATGAACATGCCAATAAGTAATATAATCCATGTAGCGACAGCGGAGAGACAAATGTCCAACGACGCTCGCCTTCAGCTGTGTGCGGGCCCATGCCCATAACACACTGAGGGCATTTGAAGTGAGCCCTCCTTTATATATGGGCAGGCTGACTTAAATTTCCCTCACAGCCATTGACTTGGATGTTCTTCACATCCCAGCCAATCAGATTAGAGCGGCTGTTCTTTAAAATGTCCATTCTGTAGTATAGTATGAGCGGGCAGGTGCTCCACCTCCTAACTCCTCGCCACTCTGTGGATACGGGCTGTGTTCTCCTTCTCCCATCTATTCAGCAGTGAGTCTTCCTCTTGTCATAGCTTCGACAGATACGGGTGTGTTGCTATGTGCACATCTGTTAGTTCTCAGAAGACCCTGCCCTCTGGTACTGTACTACAGAATGGACTCTGATATATCTATATATCATTTTGGACACCATCTACATGGAGGTATATATATTTATTCTTAAACCGGAGAACTGTTTCATATACTTTACATGAGACAGGCTGCACAACAGATCTTAAGAATTAACCATCTATATGCTGGCAATATCCCCTGGTCAATATTAATATTTAGTCTTATTGTGGGACTTTTAAATATGTTACTTATAGCAGAGTGTTATGAACAATATTGCTTTTATATATGTTTTTTTTTTTATAAATAATTTACTTACTATTTTTGTACTATTTATATTTTATACTTATAGATCTTATAAGATTTGAGCGCTTAGCTCATTAACTGTTTATTTGTAAACAAATATTTATGTTTTATTTCTTTTTTTAAGGTGCTGCTTTTTCACATGCAGAAAATAGCATACGGAGGTTGGTAGAAGAATGTGGGCTTCCTTTCTTGCCAACACCAATGGGCAAGGGTGTTGTACCTGACAACCATCCAAATTGTGTAGCCGCTGCCAGATCCAGGTATATTAAATGCATTTTGTCACAATCCATTATCCCACAAGATTCAAAACTTGCTTTACATGGAACAGGATGGGCTAATATTGAGTTGCTATAGATTGTGGTATGATAGTTATCTAAATGAACTGATGGAATGTAGTTGAGTTAAGCTGAACTATTTAAGTTAAGTTTTAGAAGAAATACATGTAAAAGCAGTGCCTGTGTAAGTTACATTTTGTCTATGTGCCTAATGACATTCTCCTTTTTAAAACTTGAAAAGTAAGGTACTGATAAAATGAAAATCCTACTTCCTTCCCCATGTTATATGCTGCACCTTTCTTAAAGGGATACTAATGTTTCACAATAAGAGCAGCTCCAATTAATCTTCATAGTATTTGGGCCATGGAGAGTGTTATTTCAGTACTGCCAGAGTTGTAGTTCCTGAGTACCGTAAAATCTCAGGTACAATACGCACCTGTGTATAATACGCAGGTGTATATTATGCCTAAGATTTTAGGGGAAAACAAGAGTGCCTATATATAATACGCACCCTTGTTTTCCCCCTTACTACAAAAAAAAAATAGCGGCAGCAGACATCTTCACTATGTTTCCCTCCCCCAGCGCTAACCTCTTTGAAGATGACCCTTATTTTGTGCAAGTGAACTGCCCGAAGAGAAGGCAAAACTTCTTCCAGGTAAATGTTCCCTGCGGGCTGCATGCTTGTATTTGCCGCCCGCTTCCTTCAATGGGCTTTCAGGACCTTCCGCCTCCAGCCAATGGTAATGCCCTTATACACAGGGAAGAGTTTGCCAGGAATGGTGCCATTAACTCTCTTCGCAGAATTCCCCGTTCTTGATTAATTATGGCTTCCAGCCTGCTCTGCTACCTGACTCATTTGAGGCACAAGTAATTCCGGCTCTGAACGAGCATCTTAGGCAGCTCCGCTCCACTTGGGTTCAAGTTCAAAGATCCCTTCAAAGGTCCACTCAGCGCTACAAAAGATATACGGATCATTGGAGTGGGCCGACTCTGGTGTTTCAAGTGGGGGATAGGGTATGGCTGTCCTCTTGTAACCTCAACCTCCAGGTGCCTTGTAAGAAGCTGGCTCCTCTGTTCGTAGGCCCGTACCGGGTACTGCGTAGGTTCAACCATGTCTCTTACGCCCTGGAGCTTCCGGCTGGTATGCATATCCACAATGTCTTCCATGTGTCCCTGCTTAAACCTTGGGTTTGCAACCGTTACACCTGAGTACCTGTCCTGCCTGGGCTAGTTCAAGTCAATGGCCAGGAGGAGTATGATGTACAGTCAATTCTGGACTCTCGCAGAAGTAGAGGTCACCTCCAATACCTGGTACATTGGAAGGGTTATGGTCCCGAGGAGCGTTCCTGGGTGTCTGTTGGAGATGTGCACACTTCTGCTTTGCACCACAGATTCCACGCTCGTTTTCCCCTTAAGCCCAGTCCTGTTCTGCGGGGATGGCGGTTGTTAAAGGGTGGGTACTATCACAGTCTCCCTTTGAGGCTTAAGCAATCCTGTGCTCTTACCTTTGTATGGCCGCCAGCCGGCATGGCCTCCGGCCACTTCCTCATTGCTATAGTCATGTTTCAGGCACTGTCACAGACGCTTGTTTATGAGCCTATTCTGTTGGGCCTAATTGGGTCCCGCCTCCTTCTGCTGCCTTATAAACCTCATTGAGGCTAGGACGTGGTGTTCCTGTGCGCATCTAGTTTGTTCCTCTGACCCTTTCTTGGCTTACGTTGTCTCCTGGTGTCCGATCCTTGGCTTGTCTGACTACTCGCTCCAGTTGTGATCTTGGCTGTGGCTGACTTCCTGATCCGTGTATGACACTGGCTTGTCTGACTATCCGCTCCGTGCTGACCTTTGCTGTGGCTGACTACCGGATCTGGTTCCTGACTGTGGCCTGTCTGACTGATGCTCCGTTTGTTCCTCGCTCCTGTCTGACTACCATTAGGCCGATCCAGGGTGCGCTCCTTTACCTAGTAGCTCAGCCACCAGCTGGTCACTTGCAGGTTGCCTCCGCTTGGTGCCTTCCGTTTGCCTCCGGGCATCTAGTGCAACTTAGTTTCACTCCTGGGCACTCGCCTCTTACGCTTACCTTTTGCCTGGCTTAGCACATGTGGTGCTACCTACACTCTGTGCCTCCTAGTTGCCTTCGGTAAGATAGAGGGCAGCTTGGCTCACTCCTTGCTTCCGTAGTGCGCTCCTATCTGGCTGCATCTATCTAAGCACCTACTCTGCTGCCTCGATTGGTGCTACCATTACGCTATTGGTGTTGGTGGTCTATTCACGCTCTGTGCCTCTGCTGGGTACGCTCCTGTACTAGTCTAATAGTTCCTTCCTGTTGTGGTAGAGCCAAGTCTGGTTCTAAGACTCAGTACCATAGACCTACGGTGGTTCAGTGTCAGCTCCTGGGTAGTAGACTAGACGCAGTCCTCACGTCTATCTCCCCTCTGACTGAGGAAGTTTTCATTATTACTACTAGTATTCTTATTATCTATTGCTCAATAAACTGGTTTGAATTCACTTGTACTGTTTCGTGTGTTTCTTTACTGAGAGGCAGTGACATATACTCACAGAATATCACTTGATATTTAGCATTTGAGCCACTATGGGTCCTCTGCAGCTGAACTTTTTTATTTAGTGTTGATGTGATATACATAGTGTAAATCCATATTTACTTACAATAAAAGAAGAAAATATTGCATCCACAATCTTCAAAACAGATATTGAAATACCAAAGCAACAACTTCCAAACCTCTTGCTGTGGTGCTGATACCTCCTATGGTGATGTCTTGTTTTGGGAGGTATCTCCACTTGTAACAATCTAGCTTCAGACAACTATACTAGTGGTTCCCAACTTTAAGTTGTGACACATGCAGTAGGAAAATTTCAATCTCTATGACAAACATGCAGAAAAAACAATATAACTCAATAAATATATTTGAAATGATGTTTGTTACATCCCCTGTTGCTAATCACGATCAATGTCCTACGCATTTCTCTAATATTAATTGGTCCTCACAGATACAGTGAGTCATCTGTTACTAAATGCTCTCTAATTTATCCTGAAAATTGTTCTTCTTTGCAAATTGGCTACATCCATGAGTAACTACCTTGGCAGATATCCAATTTGGACCTTGAGAGATATCTAGTTTACACTCCTCTCTTTGACTGAGATCGTATTCCTTGTTATATATGGACCCTATTACATTTTTCTTTAATCGATCAGGTAATCAGTGCTACATCCACATGTTGCTCTGTGTGGATATGTGTGTCCATGCACAAGCCTTTTGTACCATTTACACACACACACACACACACACACACACACACACACACACACACACACACACACACACACACACACATATATCCTTTCCTGATATACCTCTTTTGATCCTACCTTTCCTGATATACCTCTTTTGATCCTAGTTTGCAACCAAGATATTTTGAACAGTACAAAGGAGTCTCTGTTATACATGCATTTATTTCCAATATTTTGGTTATAACTTTATAGTTGATTTATTGTTTGTCCTGTTTTTACATTTGTTTTATTTTATCAAAGTTTACATTTGCATAACTGATATTACTGTAGTTGTTTTTTTAAGTGAGTGCTGTTTTCTCCCATTACTAGTGCTCTGCAGCATGCTGATGTTATACTGCTGCTGGGTGCCAGGCTGAACTGGATTTTGCACTTTGGTCTTCCACCAAGGTTCCAATCAGATGTGAAGATTATCCAGGTCAGTAAAACAAACCCCCACTCCCTTCCAGGGAGAAGGGCACATCATATTATTTATTTATATATCTCTATGCAGAGTAATGTTTGCTAAGTTTTTAACGATATGTTAGGCGATCAGGATGCTTATCTAGTTAAGTCTTGCATTCTTAATGATATAATAATTAAAAGCAAATTAAAATAATAATTTATTTTGCCAAATAATTATTTCAGATTGTAAGCACTAGTGCAGGGACCCCATTTCCATTGTTTGTTTTTAAATCACTTCTTGTTACCCTGCATTTCCTGAACCCTATCATTGTTATTTATTGTCATTCACAGCTTAATGTTTCTATTGATGCAAATACACATTTCACTATTAGCCCTCTGGTGCGTTCTTAGTCTGTCTACATCTTCCTGTCCTTATTGAGGACAGGGCTAACAGTGCACCAGAAGACATGGCAAGCATTCTTTGATGCTGGGGAGGCACATGTTAGGGTGAGAGGGCTATATCTGGGAAAATGTGGGAACCCCCCTTGTTATCCCTCCCATCCATTTGCTAATTTAACCTACACAACAACCCCTGCTTTTATCTCCCTTCACCTAAGCACCTGCTTCTCGTTCCCTCACTATGTATCCCCTGGCTCTTTCACCTTTCTCCTTAACCCTCCTTTCCCTCTACCTACCATCAGCTCCCTCTCTCTCTTTTTGCACTCCATCCTATCTCTCTCATTCTGCACCTCCTTCTGTCAGACATCCCCCTTTTCTACAAATATTTGTTTCTTGTTGAAAACTCCATGTACCTTGAAATATTAGCTTTGTAATTTTTGAATATATATATGGATTTAGGGTAATCAAAACAATCTGTCAAATACATTTTGGCATAGTTTTCTAAAGTTGCACAGAAAATGCAGAACATTGTGTACACAATTGCATTATTTATGAAAAAGTGCAAACCAAAAGTGATATATAAAATGAATACATATAATTACTGGTCACCTTGATTTAGCTTCATTGTGGCCAGACAATTGGTTTAAACTTCCTGGAATACCTGTAAATATTTGCTTTTTCTTCTAAAGTGCTCTTGATGGGAAAAAAATGCTCTTAAGAACACGGTAAGGTCCAGTGAGGCAAACAAGACATACAACATATTAACCCCTTAAGGACTGGGAAAATCTGAGTTTGATTTGACTTAAGGACCGGAGCAATTTTGACTTTTTTGACTATGTCTTTGTTCAACCATATTTTCTCTTTAATTCCTTTTGTGCACCCACATAAATTATATACTGTTTTTTTAAGCACAAGTAGGGCTTAAAATTATATGAATACCTCATTGTTTAATTTGATTAAAATAGAAAAAAAGAGGAAAAAAATTGAAAAAAAACAACATTTTGCTTACATTTTTCTGTCAGGATTTGCATACTATTAGTTAATGAAAAAAAATACCCCTAAATATATTAATTTGCTTCTCCTGAATATAAGAATACCCCATATTCCTAGTATTTTAGTCCTTTACTCACATTTACAAGGTAAATATTACAAGATGGCTGCCGTTATTTCCAACTTGTGATTTCTCAACAATTGGCATGTGAGCATCATAGCTTAGCTGACGGTGCCAGAACCAAAAATGTCCCACAAAGGTATATGTTTCTGAAAACTAGACAACATAAGGTAAATAATCAGGAGAATTTTGGAGTTTTTCATGCAGCTATTTTTCCAGAAAAAAATTTCAAAATTGTGGTAATATTTAGTTTGTTTGCAGTTTTCACACTTACATTTCAATACTACTGTTGATATCAAGCACATGATAGGTGAAGATTTTTAAAAATGCATTGTTTAGTGTTCAGCTCCTTCTTCTGAGTACGGCAATACCCCATATGCATAGGTTTTTCAAGGTTTGGGAGAGCTACGGGGCCCAAATTGGAACATGCGCGTTTCCAGTTTCACACTTTGAATTTTCACATCTTGCATCACTGGTGCCATGTCTCATTTGGGCTGTGTAACAGTGCTCCACTCTAAGACTTCCCCCCAAAAGTATATATTTTTGGAAAGTAGACACCCCAGGCTTTCATTTTATGTATGTTTTCAATTTTTTTTACGCAGCCATTTTACCACCAATCGCTCGTAAATCTTGACGTAAGTTAAAAAAACAGCGTTTTTCACACTTGCACTTCAATGTTGATGTGAATTTCAAGCACATGATAGGTGAAGATTTTTAAAAATGCATTGTTTAGTGTTCAGCTCCTTCTTCTGAGTACGGCAATACCCCATATGCATAGGTTTCTCAAGGTTTGGGAGAGCTACGGGGCCCAAATTGGAACATGCGCGTTTCCAGTTTCACACTTTGAATTTTCACAGCTTGCATCACTGGTGCCGTGTCTTATTTGGGGCTGTGTAACAGTGCTCCACTCTAAGATTTCCCCCCAAAAGTATATATTTTTGGAAAGTAGACACCCCAGGCTTTCATTTTATGTATGTTTTCAATTTTTTTACGCAGCCATTTTACCACCAATCGCTCGTAAATCTTGACGTAAGTTAAAAAAACAGCGTTTTTCACACTTGCACTTCAATGTTGATGTGAATTTCAAGCACATAATAGGTGAAGATTTTTAAAAATGCATTGTTTAGTGTTCAGCTCCTTCTTCTGAGTACGGCAATACCCCATATGCATAGGTTTCTCAAGGTTTGGGGGAGCTACGGGGCCCAATTTTGAACAAATATTGAATTTTCACATCTTGGTTAACTGATGCCATTACTCATTTTGGGCTATGTTCCAGTGCTGCACTTTAGAATTTCCCCCCAAAAGTGTATATTTTTGGAATGTAGACACCCCCATCTTTCATTTTAGGTGTGTTTTCAAATTTTTTACACAGCCATTTTACCACCACTTTCTCATAAACTTGACGTAAGTAAAAAAAACAGCGTTTTTCACACTTTGCCTTCAATGTTGATGTTAATTTCAAGCACAGAATAGGTGAAGATTTTATAAACTGAATTGATTAGTGTTCAGCTCCTTCTTCTGAGTACGGCAATACCCCATATGCATAGCTTTCTCATGGTTTGGGGGAGCTACGGGGGCCAAATTGGAACATGCACGTTTCCAGGTTCACACTTTGAATCTTCACAGCTTGCATTACTGGTGCCATGTCTCATTTGGGGCTGTGTAACAGTGTTCTTTTTTTAAGATTTCCCCCCCAAAAGTGTATATTTTTGGAAAGTAGACACCCCAGGCTCTCGTTTTAGGTGTGTTTTCCAATTTTATACACAGCCATTTTACCATCAATCCCTCGTAAACCATGACGTAAGTAAAAAAAAAAAAAACAGCGTTTTTCACACTTAGGGTTGGCGGCAGTATACTGGGCTGCATACAAATTGGTTTGGGAAACAATTTCACCTAAAATGTCTTCCCCCAAAAACAAATCAAAAAAATGATCATGGGTAAATCCTTCCACATCAATTTGAATCCCTGGGTTGCCTGTGAATTCTGAGATTTGTGGGCATAAATTGATACCCATTTATTAGGATCCGAAGTGGCAGGTGTTGGGGCATTTCTTTGGGCAGGTCTTTTGGCAGGTCTTTGGGCAGATCTATTGGCAGGTGCTGGGGCAGTTGCCAGGGCAGCTCTTGGGGCAGCACTTGGGGCATTTCTTTGGTAGGTCTTTGGGCAGATCTTTTGGCAGGTGCTGGGGCAGTTGCCAGGGCAGCTCTTGGGGCAGCACTTGGGGCATTTCTTTGGGTAGGTATTTTGGTAGGTCTTTGGGCAGTTCTTTTGGCAGGTGCTGGGGCAGTTGCCAGAGCAGCTCTTGGGGCAGTGCGTCTTTTCTTGACAGAAGGCCCAGCGTCATCACTAGAGCTGCTCTCACTTTCTGAAAACTGCGCTATGTCAAAATCTGACGCAGTGTCTGTTGCCTCAGAGTCAGACGCCAAAAAGGCATATGCCTCTTCAACGCTGTACCTGCGCTGCATTTTGCCCACTAAAAAAACTTTTTTTTTTTTTTTTTTTCTTACGCAATCCCTAAACCTAAATCTAACTCTAAAACTTACCCTAGCCTACGTATATCCTGAACCTACCTAACCCAAATGAACTACCTATCTAAACTGCACTTATTAGATATATATATTTTTTTTTTTGGGGGGGGGGGTTGGGGTTTTTTTTTTCTTATGCTATCCCTAAACCTAAATCTAACCCTAAAACTTACCCTAACCTACGTATATCCTGAACCTACCTAACCCAATTGAACTACCTATCTAAATGGCGCTTATTATATTTTTTTTGGGGGGGGGGGGGGGGGGTTGTTTTGTTGTTGTTTTTTTTTTTTCCCCTAAACCTAAATCTATCCCTAAAACTTTCCCTAACACACGTCTACACTAAACCTACCCAACTACCTACCAAAATACCTAAACTATATTTACTATTTAAAAAAAAAATAATAATAAAAATTTTTTTAAAAAAATCTAAAAAAATTCAAGGGGTATAGGGGGTGTCCCACAGATCAGAAAACACTGATCTGCAGCAAATTGATCACTCCAAGAGTGATCAGATGGGGGGGCACTTATTGATCACTGCAGAACAGTGATCAAAGGGTTAAATTTCTTTATTTAAACTTTTTTTTAACTTTTTTTTTTACAGTAAGGCAGTAACAGCATGTCTCTCTGTCTCTCTCCACCTCAGCAGTATGCAAGGTGGAGGGAGGCAGAGAGATCTGACAGGGACAGTATTTACAAATACTGTCCCTGTCATTCAGGTTTTGCAACATGTGATTCGATTTTGAAGCGAATCGCATGTTGCAACAATGTTTCTGCCGCTTGTTACTAAGTGTCCCGATACCGGGACACTTAGTAACAAGCGGCTTGAACTCTTCCATCGCTCCGTGCGGCCGCGATGGAAGAGTTTAACCCTTGACGTACCAGGACCGTCAAGGGTCGTTGGATCACATTTACCCTTGACGGTCCTGGTACGTCAAGGGTCACTAAGGGGTTAATATGATTTCTTTGGCAGGTGACTGTATATTGCTGGTCTTCTGGAATGTCATATAATCCGAATATTCTGCTTCTACCTCTGTGCATCTATTCAATAGAACAACCTGCCTAATTAACTTTTAATTGGAGAAATTAAGTGAAGGAGCATTGTAATTTAGTTACATGGTCTGATGATAAAAGGGATTGTTCATTGTGAGAACCCCATCATATGCTGATTTCAAAATGATACATAGACTGGATTCATTTTCAGGTGACAAACATATGGTCCTTTTTAAGTAAAAAATACCTGTTGTAGTCTATGGCCCTTTCTCATGTTTGATACCAGCCCAGCAATGATGTATGTATGTATGTATGTATCTTTATTTATATGGCGCCACACAGTGTACGCAGCGCCTTACAATAGACATATGTTACAATAAATAAGAGGGGATGAAATAAGTGCGACATTCATAGAAACAATGGGAGAGAGGTCCCTGCCCCAAGGAGCTTACAGTCTAAATGGATAAAGGGAGACATACAGTGGGGTAAGAGGGTGTTAAGTGCTGAGATTACAAGTGCTGAGTTTGGCCAAAGGCAGTGCATGGTCCTAGTGCTCCAGAAGATAAGACTTCAGGGTAGACTTAAAGACAGAGGGGGATTTTTCTAGGCGTAAGGAGAGGGGTATGGAGTTCCATAGGTATGGAGCAGAAAGCGAGAAAGGTTTGAGACGGGAGAGGGCAGAGGGTGTGGATGGTGCAACAAGAAGTGCATTGTGTGCTGAGCGAAGGAAGCGGCCAGGAACATAATAGGAGATGAGGGAAGAGATGTAAGGAGGGGTAGCAGTGTGGAGAGCGTTAAAGGTGAGAAGAAGGACTTTGTAATTGATGCGCTGCTGAATTGGGAGCCATGACAGATGTCTGAGAATTATGTGGGCAGGTTCAGTTTTTGGGGAGAGTGTGGTGATTCGTGCAGCTGAGTTTAAAACAGATTGCATAGGTGAAAGATGAGTAGCAGGGAGGCCAGTTAGTAGGATATTGCAATAGTCTAAGCGGGACAGAATGAGGGCACGTATAAGAGTTTTAGTAGTTTGTTGGGAGAGGAACAGGCGGATTTTAGCAATGTTACGGAGAAAGAAGCGAGATGATCTAGCCACAGAGTTAATGTGAGGGGAGAAGGAAAGAGAGGAATCAAATATGGCCCCAAGGCAGCGTGCTGAGCTGACCGGATCAATATCAATTCCATCAACTGTAATGGTGAAGCTAGGGGTTCGGCAAGGTCTTGGTGGGAAGATTAGCAGTTCGGTTTTGGCCATGTTAATCTTCAGCTGACGCTGTGCCATCCAGGAGGAAATGGCCAAGAGGCAGTCTGAAATTTGCAGCTGGATTTGTGGTGAAAGATCAGGAGTGGAGATGTAAATTTGGGTATCATCAGCATATAGATGTTATTTAAAGCCAAATGAACTAATAAGTTCACCCAATGAAAGAGTGTACAGTGAGAAAAGCAGAGGACCCAGAACGGAGCCTTGAGGCACCCCCACAGACAGAGGGACTGTGGAGGAGGTGTTATTGTTAGAGAACACAAAAAAGGAACGTTGTGAGAGATAGGAGGAGAGCCATGAAGCAGCTTCATTTCGGAAACCAAGACTGTAAGAATTTGAGCAAGCAGAGAATGGTTAACTGTGTCAAAGGCAGAGGATAAATCGAGTAGTATAAGTATTGAAAACTGTCCTTTGGCTTTTGCAGTCTGGAGATCATTAGACACCCTGCAGAGAGCGGTCTCAGTTGAATGACTGCACCGGAAACCAGACTGCATTGGATCCAAAAGACAGTTAGAGTTGAGGAATTTGGTTATTTGGGAGAAGACCAGGCATTCTAGGAGTTTTGAGGTAAGAGGCAGAAGGGAGACAGGTCGATAGTTAGAGAGACAGGAGGGGTCAAGGTTAGTCTTTTTGAGCAGGGGTTTAATTTGTGCCTGTTTGAAGGAAGAAGGGAAGGTGCCTGTGGAGAGAGAAGTGTTGAAGATGTGTGTTAATATAGGTGTAAGGACTGGTGCAAGTGGTTTGAGTAAGTGGGAGGGCAAAGGGTCCAAGGAGCAGGTAGTGAGGTGGGTAGATAGGAGAAGTTGAGAAACTTCTTCCTCTGTTATTGGGGTGAAACTATCAAAGTATGATGAGGGGGGTTTGGGGAGAGAGAGTTCGGAGGCAGATGGAATAGTAGGAATCTGTTTTTGAATAGATTCCACCTTGTGCTTGAAGTGATCTGCAAAAGCTTGAGGTGAATGTATGGGGTGAGATGATGTGTTAGTTTTTGTCTCCCCTTGGGCAGTGGTGTCTCATATATGGGCTAGTATTGTCTTGAATTAACAAATCAAAGTCCAGCAAGTTGCAGCTTCATTGTTTTTGCCGGTAAAACTTTCACACATGCTCTAGTAGAGGTTCTGTTGGTCGTTGCAACCTTCAGTGAATCACTGGCCTATGTGGCACCAGCCAGCACTACTGACACCATCTGCCTCTCTGAGCACCAGTTCTTGGGTGGAGAAGCCTTGGGAGACCTCTACCCTAATGACTAGGTTTTTAATCCTGTTACTTCCACAGGTGGGAATAGCAACAGTTAACTAGAAAAACTAGAAAAATATTGCTTTTTAACTTGTATAACTTTTGTTCATTTTAGTTGCCTTTTAATTTTGTTTTTGACAACCTTGTAAAATAATCTAGTATTAGGAATGTATTTGTTAGATGCAGCACATAATGGGCCTAGGACCATTGGTCTCAAACATGTTAAATCCTTCTCCAAAGGTAACAACATAGTTGACAAGGATTAAAAAAGACACTCATCCATCTAGTTCAGCACATGCCATATCACCCCTCTTAACAGCACTTGGAATCTTGTTTTTTTGTCTTTTTTTATAAAATAAATATATATTGGTTAAGAACAAGACAAATGAGTACAGATAGTTGTAAATAAGTTATGATGACTTTTATATAGAATTATAGTCATACTGTTGGTTCATATTAAAACAGGAGGGGAAAAAGAGGTGGGAGCGTTGGAGTGATGAGGAAAGGGCCTTTTTCAGGGAACCGAATGTAGTCTCAGATTTATGGCAAGACTAGGACATGACCTTGGGGGACCAGATTTTTCTAAACTTCTCTGTTCTGTCATTGGATATGGGTCATAGCCAAACTAGCTGGTCTGCATTGTTCAGGCACACTATCATTTCCTTTCATTCCAACACAGATGAGAGCCAATGTGCCTCATTTCCATTCCTTCAATACAAATGAGATCCAATGTGAGGCTAGTAGCCACACAGACATAACTTATTAGCAGGCTGGCCTGTCTGCTGAAGCTTTCCAAGTCGTGTCCTAAGAGTGCCATCCAAGGGTCAAGTTTAAAGTCAGGTCCCCAATCAGGTTATAGGAGCAGCTCCACCTTAGTGCAGTCCCACCATGTGTGTAAAACGATTCCCAGCTCATTTTACCCCCTAATCGCAAATCTGGAGTGGTAGAATTAATTTTACGGAGCGTCTGGCAAGTGAATTTGCTCTTGCAGTGGCTTGGATGAGAATCGCCAACCAAATTCTCTCCAGGAACCCCCTCTAAAAAACTGCTGAAACTTGTGTTAAGTAGAGTAAAACAGCGTTTATTGCTTACACACACACACACTGTATCCAGTAGTTTTTAGAAAGCATGTGCAGTTTTGGTAAACACAGCCTCCCAAGATAAAGAATTGAACAATCCACTTACAACTTCAGACCAACTTGAAAATGATCCATTTGCTCCAACTCTCTGCATTCTGTTACTCTCCCAAGCCAAAGCCTTTTAATTGGTGCAGTAATTGGTTTTGAGGCATACATCAAAGGCTTTTTCCACCTCCAAGCATTCTACGTCAACAGAAATACCCTTGCCAATTTACCACTCACCCTTTCATAGAAGGCAAGTAAATTAGTGGCTGTGTGCATTAGACTAAAGGGTTGACTTAGCAGTGCCTTGCTACATTAGATGCTCTGCACCTAGGACCTTAACCTTTGTAAAGAAGAGGTAGAGAGGCCAAAAAGTTTAGCTGCAAATTTAAAATGACGTTCTTTGACCTTTGATAGCTCATGAAAGTATGCTTCTTGAAGATCTGTGGTGGCAATTACATATTTTATTTTTTGGATGTTTACTGCTGATTTGATACATTCTATTTTGAGTTGTTCTTGTTGTCAGTATTGGTTCAAATTGATCACTAGGTAAAAACATAAAAATGCTTTTTGAACCAGAAGTACTGAAGAATGTATTTTTCCTTTGGAAGAGTCTTCGAACAGGAGCCAGAAGTCTTGGATGGCCTGTAAAAAGTATGCCCTCTTGATGAGGCAGCAAGCAACTTGAGTAAGCACAAACTTGTTTTGAAGAAAAGAGGTAAATCTTATTTTGCATCCTTTTCTTATCTTAAAAGAAATGCAGTCTTCCTTCCAGAGCAATAGAAGGCCTGGAGTCAGAAATTAGACTTATTCTGAGAGTCAAAATAATTTATTTTTATGGGCTCTCTTCTATCGTATACCTTGGCTAGACTTCTTAGACCTGAAGTAGTTCAGATATATTTCTGAATCTGAAAATTTTTGTCCAGAGGAAGGTTTTTCTTTTCCTCAGATAGTTTATCCATCAGGCATGGTGTATAATTATTTTCCAAAGAGAAAGGGGCCTTCACATGGCATAAAGTACAGTCTATCTCTTTGAAAGGATTAGTAACACTTTATTTTGATGTTACATATTCTAGAAGTACATAATATGTACAGTCAAATTGCCTGTACTTTTTACTATTTTTCTTATGTTTACCAATGCTTTTATGACAGTGAGCTACCTGGATCTCAGTTTCCAGTGCTTTTGCTGTCAATAGACCATCAAAGCAAAATGTAATAGAATGTTCCACAGTCTCTCTGCAGAAGTGAATGCTCTGTGTGCTTTCTATGTTACTTTGTTCCTTTTTTAAATTGTATTACTAGACCTGCTTTCATGTTGCCTGACAGAATAGATCCAGGTAGCTCATTGTCAAGGAAATGTGTAAAACAAAATATATATATAAAAAGAATAGGCAGTTTGACTGTATATATAATCTACATGCAGAACATTTTAAAGTCAAAATACTAAGTTAGCATGCCTTTAAGGCAAGAGCAAAGATTGAGCTATGGGCTCTTTATACCTACCTGGACACGCATTTGTCTTTGATGAAGAACAGCGCCTTTAGGAATACTTGGCTCTTAATTAGTTTAACATGAGTTGCATACAGAGCAGTCCTCTGTACAACTAAATATAAAATAGTTTTTTTTTTATTTGCAGTTGCTTGTAGTTAAGTGGACCTGTCACCATGAATTAAGTTTGCTTACTTGAAAAACTTTATTCAAAACCGCTTATATATCGTGTTGGCCGAAAGACCAGCAGATATACATAGTTAGGAGATGAGAGGGGAGAAATAAACATTTCCCCAAATATCCACTGATCTAAATGAGGATTGCAATCCTTTATATGCTAGAGGTCTCCAATGCATTGTGAAGCATTGAAGACCTTTCGGGGATTCAAGGGGCTAATAGTCCCATTTATAATAAATTACTATTACCTCCTATAATATAAATCTGTTAGATAAAATTGTTAATAAAAACTAACAAAACACATCAACATAATACCAGAGAAAGGATTAAACCAGTGGTTCTCAATCTTTTTCTCAAGTCACCCCCTAATACATTGTAGAATTTTCAGTGTATCCCTTATATCTCATAATCAAAATTACTAAAACTAGCATCTTGTGCAGAATAATTCCCATAAATGTACATTTGCAGCAAAATATTCCTTTTTTGTCAATCTTACGCTAAGTTATTGTCCAGTACACACCAAAAGTGCCAAAACAGCCTAATTGAGGAGCACTGTGTTAAAAGCATAACACATGACTTCTTGGGTCCGAGTTTTATTTGGTTTGTTAGAGTTCATTTCTATGGTCCTTTTGCTAAACAGAAGAGCAAGAGTTGATTAACAATGACTACCAAACAATTTATGGAAAGGAATATTTTGCACTCCGTCAGCAGAAAAAACCTTTATAACTTCATCCACATACCTTAGCATCGCAGGACTTACCAGCTTGTACCTGGAGTTACTAGACCTCTAGTTGCCTTCTCTTCAGATGCACTAATGACTGAAGTGCCACCATACAACGTGAACTTTTGCCAGAACTTGCACATTCTGTTGTACTGCTGTAATTATGACTAATGTATTGTAAAATGTACATAATGAGTAGCAGCTGTATAATAAAAAGTTTTATAAAGAAAAAGGCACATTTAAATTGGTTCAAGAATTACATGAATTGTCTTTTGAAAATAAGGCCAATGAAGAAAAGCCCTACCATGAAATAATTTGCAAATAGTGAAAGCCTGCTGTCAAGCTATAGAATAATACTGTTCCAGTTCAGGAGTTTGCTTTTTGAAGGACACTACCTAGGTAATCACTTTTGTTTAACAAATCAATCACAATGTATTCCTATAGGTAAAGTTCCCCTTTAATATGCTCCATGATGAAGGCACTTTTGGTATCAGAATTTTATATAATAATTCGCTAAATCGTATATAACGCCGCGACGTGCAGTAGACACTGCTGCGCGTGCTGCAGTCATGCACAGTAAAGACTGCCCGCGCCGCTGCTGATATTCCAGCTCTGTATCAGCCGTGGCGTGGGCAGTCTCTACTGCGCGTGACTGCCCCGTGACCGGGTGGCAGTGGCACTGTGGCCTGTGTAACGGGCTCTTCAACTAGATGTACATGTTAGATTAAGACCCATTAATTACCATAACTGGAGCTTGGATCCAAACCACTAGGCCTGTATAACTATCTTATATCTATGGAGAATTCTGTAACATTTCAAAGGTCTTATGACTTAAGTTTTTTATTATATCCGCGCAGCAGTGTCTACTGCGCATGTCGCGGCGTTACACACGATTTAGCGAATTATTATATAGGATTATCATAGGTTGGTGTCGATATTCCCATTCTTTTTAAATCTATTACCAAAGGGTAATCATTGATGGAGCAATATTGTATAATATGGTGTTCATCAAATTGTAAAATAATTCACTGCTTGGTAAGTTATCTTAATAAGTGAAGTTACATTATTTTACGTAGGATAGTATGTTGTTTAAATATACATCTAAATATGCATTGGCATTTTTTTAATATTATTTGAAAATTTGTTTTGAATCAATTCTTCTTTAAAAACAACACTTTCTTTTCTCTTTTAGGTTGATATTTGTGCAGAAGAGCTTGGTAATAATGTCAAACCTGCAGCAAGTCTTCTTGGTGATATTGATGCTGTCACTCAGCAGGTAACAGGCAATGAAATGCAATTATATTTTTATCCTAGTGTATCCTTGTGATATAATTGGAACAAAAGCAGTTTATTAATACTTAAGAAGAGAAAACCAAGGCCTGTATTTAGGACACAAAAAGATGTACAACTCTGGAGCAAACCAGTTGCACCATAGGCGCCAAATAAAAATCATCATTGTTTTAAATGAGAATTTTAACCCCTTGAAAGGTCTAAATTTACAATGTGCTGGAGGCCTCGCTAACATTCATGGAGTTAAAAAAAAACCTTTTTTATCAGTGGAAATGTGGAAAAATTTAATTAGTCTTTTATTTTGCAGTTGGTTTGCCCCAGAATTGCACCTCTTTATCTTTCTGAATACAGCTCTAAAGGCTTAAAGCACAAGATGGAGCATAGCAATGCACAGCAGGGGAAAAATAAGAATTCTAAAAATGTCCATTGTTTTAAGAGGTGCTTTTAACTCCTTGAGTGCTAGAGATGTTTCCACAAATTGCTTAGCAATGTGGTACGAAACTCTCTAGCATTCAAGTGTTCAAAGCCTAATTTAAATCCAGTTTATCCACTAGTTATAGTTGGTTTGTGCTAGAATTTTACAGCTTTAACACCTTAAGGACCATTTATGTACCCAGACCATCACGCTGGTCTGGCACTTAATGACCAGTGACGGTCCTGGTACATCATGTACTTTTACTCGGAGCACGGTGAGAAATACCGGGGACTGAAGTTTATCGCTCCAAGACCGGAGTGATCTCTTTCAGTGCATCGTTCGGCGTACGGGCACACGTGATCAGTCACGTGGAGCCGCACATCGAACTTCCCTATCTGCTCCTTAAAGGACCACAGACCCCGGGACCACTGGTCCTTAAGGGGTTAAAGCTAAAGAAGCATGTCTAATGATCAACAAACCTCCTGGGACTGGGCAGATTGCAACGAGGTACAATCATCTTTCCTTCATTATAAGGGAAACTCTGCCCCCCTTGACGATGGAGGGCAGGTTTTTCCTTATGCTGAAAGAAGATTGTCCCTCGTCGCTGTCCATCCAGACCAGCTTGCTCAGGCTGCTTGAGGTAAGTAAAAGGGGCGGGAAGAGGAAACTTCATTATAGAATAAAGGTAGAAGTTTTAGAAGGTTATACTGCTACACGTTGTTATAAAAGGTATAAAGAAGACTCGATTCTACTTTCGTAATTAAATATTGCTATCCCTAGAAACAATGAAACCTTTCATTTAAATAAGATGAGATTTGTGTTTGTTCTCTATGGTGCAGTTGGTTTACTCCAGAATTGCTTCATGTTTGTCTTTACAAATGTAGCCCTAAGTAAGAGCCTTTGTGTTCATATCTGAATAAAGTAAGAGGTTGTAGTCTCGATGAAACAAAAAACTGCATATGTAATTTTATTCCTTAACCCCTTAAGGACCTGTAGTCCCGGGGTATGTGGTCCTTTAAGGACCAGATAGGGAAGTTCGGTGTACCGCTTCACGTGACTGATCACGTGTGCCGGCACACCGAACGAGGGACTGAAAGAGATCACTCCGGTCTTGGAGCGATCAACTTCAGTCCCCGGTATTACTCCTGCAGGAGCACGGTGAGTAAAAGTACGTGACGTACCAGGACCGTCACTAGTCTTTAAGTGCCAGACCAGCGTGACGGCCCGGGTATGTCAGTGGTCCTTAAGGGGTTAAGAGTATAGTTTGTAATGTCCACAGAGCTTCTTTATAAATGGAAATATATGCCATGTTGGTGATGAGACATTCAGTCCAGCATTGTGGCTGTTTGTCTCTAGTATTTTGCACTCTATGTATTTTTTTTCAGCGAGCACATTTGCAATTTGTTGTTTACACTTTATACTTTGCATCTATTTTGTATTGATCATATATTTTTGCACTGTCACTTTCATACTAGCTTGGCCAAGGCCTACCCCAGCTGTGTAATGTTTCTTTACCACCACTGAGGATCTTTCTCTTTTCACATTTACGGCTCCTATTCTTTCATGTACTTTGACATTTTTTGAGGTTACTTTTTGGTATCTCCTTTGTTGTTTTTTTATTATTTGGAATAATTTTTGTGTATTTATGGTTTAACATAGTCTGTCATTTTGCAGAACTATGGATTACTCTCTCATGTTACTGTTTTCTATGAATATATAGGATTAAGACTAACAAAGGAAAAATAGTACGTGAAGGCAGGTGCCTCAAACCTGACCAATATATAAAAGACCACACCAGCAGCTACTATCCAAACCTGTTAGTGGACAGGTAAAACAACAAATTAACAGAAGAAATACAAGGAGAGTGCTAGTGTAGTCTATAAATATACATAAACATTTATTGAAACACTCACATCAATTATGAACAATGCAAGCAATATAATACAAATGATAGACTATAGCTAGCAACAAAGAGTCCACCTCTAAAATTGGCCAAAAAATCAAAATAAAGTGAATGAATAAAAATGAGCTCTCGTGTGTAAAATCCTCCACAACGGTGTATCAGATACAGTATTTCTGATTCCTCAATAATTGAAACAGACAGCCTCCGGATAATGATCAAAATAGGAACTATGTAGCAAGCAGGATCCTGTATAATGGACTGATTTGTGTATAGGTGTGGGCTATGTCCTCTCCTGTCTATGTTGATATTTAATATACAGTGTGCCAGGTAATAGATGACAACAAATATATACGCTGTAATAGCGGGCAGATAGTGCATCCTTAGTGTCAGCTATATGCTGTTTGGTAACTGAGCTCTCAATTAGCGTAATTCCCGGGTCCACTTCCAGATGGGGAGCGGGCAGAGGAAATGCCAATAATCCTGTTGGTCTTTCAGCCCTTCGTACTGCTTGAAAACTAAGGTCCTAAACATATTACAAATTAGGTGTTTTAACCAGAAGGATGCTGATAGCAATGGTGTGAACGGTCTCGCCTTCCTCCTCTCTCAATCAGATATCTGGTTGAAATCAGCTTGAGTGGGGGTAACACCTATATGAAGCTTGAGGTGTAGTGACTCTGATAAGTTCTTCCAACGCGTTTCATACCACCAAGGATACTTCATCAGGGAAGTTTATGTATATTTATTATAGACTACAATAGCGCTCTCCTTGTATATCTTCTGTTAATAGGATTAAGACTGTTTTTCTATGCACTGGTGTCCTCGTGCATGTGCGCAATCATGTATATGCATTTCTCTGGTGATTGTATGTGCATTTACACAAGGGATACATCATTGTTGGACATTTTCCACTCTATGGTTCTGAGTAGGACATCTGTGGTGTTTGGCATTCATACTGAACATACTACTTATATCTACTACATTTTTTTAAATTATTTATTTTTTAGCATTCACAATTTGTCTTCTCTCTAAAATGTGACTACCCATGTTAAAGGGATAGTAATACTTCGTTTTATCTTTATTTTATTTTGTAGGCATTAAAAAAACATGAAGAACGATATAAGTCTTATTTCTCAAACCTTTAATGGTTTAAGAGATATTCACAAGCAAAGTATCCGCCCCCCGTTCAGCCAGATCAGAAGGGAGGTGCCCAGGTAGACTGCAGAGAGGGACAATCTTCAATTAAGATAAGGAAAAAAGCTGAAAAACTTGTCAAGTGGGGAAGGGCTTTCATTGTTTTCATACAAAGGAGATTGTCCCCTGCTGTTATCTGTCTGGTCTTACAACCAGATTCACATCTGAGAAGAGATGGCTTACACTAGGAAAAAGGAGGGGAAACTTTGCTTTTGAATATCTCTTAAACCATAAAGGTTTGAGAGATAAGACTTATATCGTTCTTCATGTTTTTTTAATGTCTACAAAATAAAATAAAGATAAAACAAAGTATTACTATCCCTTTAATCAACTTTACCGGAGGTGTTGTAGAAAATAATATCATTATTTTGTTTCTCAGCTTTTAGAGCACCTTGGTAAGACTTCCTGGAAATATCCTTCTAACACTGACTGGTGGAAAACCCTCCAGGGGAAAATAAAGGCCAATGAGGAGAAATCAAAGGTGACAGCAAATATCCACAATGTTCCATGCATAGGGTGGTACAGGGAAATAAAGAAAAATAATGATCACACACATGCTGAAGAATAAAGTATTTCTTGTAGCAGTAATACAATTAGGTTTGTGGGTTGATATCAACAAAGTTCCAGCGCATATAATTTTTTGTTTTCCAAAATGTGAATGATCCCTTTATTTAATCAAGCAAGCTATCTAGCATGACATGACGATACCTATTAATGTATTATTTTGTTTGAGCACAGTTTGCTTGCACAATCAACAGTGGTTGTTTTGTTTTTTTTTTTGTTTTTTTTTTTAAAGAAATATTGTTTAATTCGGTCATGTATGCATTATGCACAAACATAAGATTAATAAAAACAGCTGTCATCTATTGTTAGTTGATGAACAGTCCCATGGGGTCCAAAACCAAACATTTACTAGCTTGGGAGAGAGAGACACTGACTAGGAGCTTCCCCTGTGTTCTCCGGCCAAGATTTGGACCACAGCAGCCCGCAGCTCTACCTGTACCACCCACAAAGAAAGAGCATACGAATTAATCAATCAGTGGTACGTAACCTTGAATAGACTGCATAAGATGAATCCTTCTAGGCCTCCTTTATGCTTTTGGGGATGCCGGGTTGAGGGCGACTTTTTCCATATATGGTGGAGCTGCCCAGTAGTGCAACTTTCTGGAAAATAATCACTCAGTTCATTCACTCGCTGACGAGTATCAAACCATGGGTCCTAGTGTTGGGTCTTTACCCCCAAGGACTCTCTAAACCAATTAGTAAATTGATAGCCCATATCCTCCTGGCGGCAAGCAATTCGGTGGCCAATCATTGGAAGAAACTGACTCTCCCTGACCTGGCTTCACTTACATCTAATGTCTGGAATATATATAAACAATGGAAAAACTGACCGCTCGGCTCGCTGATCGCTGTGACCTCTTTTCTCTCAGTCTGGTACCCATGGCTAGAGTTCACTACTTCAGAAGAAGGTGTTTGTAAACCAATAGTGAGATATGTGGAGGTCCCGAGGTCATCCACTAGAGAGGTGGAGGAGGGCGTCACCTCTCTTTTTCTTTCACTCTCATCCCATGTCCCCCCCCCCGTCCTAGTTAGACAACATTTATATATGCTGTGATCACATGTCAGACTGTATTATATTTCATGGTACTTTTGTGCTTAAGTATACATCTTCCCCTCTCCTATCCCACCCTCTTCTTTTTTTGTAACCAGAAAACCTTTAAAAATTTTCAGTTAAAAAAAAACAAACAAACAAAAAACAACTGTTGATTGTGCAAAAACATTAGACAAAAATATTGATAGCGCACATAATGTTGGATCAATATTGGACAAAATAAAAATGTCAACTGCAAGCATGAAATTATACTTTTTTGTTGCTCAACCACACAAAAGCATGCTTGCTTGCTAAAAAAATAAATTGGGTTATGGTGTATGCTGAGTGAGATTGATCAAACTAAAAATATTGGAAATTAGAAATTATAAGGCATTAAAAGGATGGCAATGCTGGGTTATAATTCAGATACCTTTGACTCCATGCCTTCTGTGTTTGCTTTAAATAATGTACATTCTGGTATTCTGTATTATATTATTCTAAACTGTATTCTGATCTGGATTTGTTATAATCATATTTTAATTCACAAAGCTACATGTAAAAGGATGGGCACAGTTTTACAGCTTCTCCCTGGCACTGAAGCAGATGGCTACTGTATGTCATATATATTTGAAATGGATTCTCTGATACAAATATTATTTGCTTAATAGCTTACAAAATATGTATAACTCTGTCCTGCATGTTAACTTTTTACAGGTTGGAAATCCTGCCATGTTGTATGGGAGACACATGGGAGGGCTGTACCAATCTGTTGGTGCAGCTCATCCATTCAGCTTATAGGTTATCATAAAAATCATCTGCTTGCAATTTCAGGTATATATGACAGTGTATGCTAACTTTAGTGTTAAGTCTTTGAAGACCAGATAGCGGTGTGCCGTGCATTTATTTACAGTGCATTGAACACCACCTGTTCTCAAGGGGTTAAGTCTTTAATGGAGTCAAGCCCCTAACTCCTCCTCTAAAGCATGAGCAAGAAAAAGCAATGTGTTTATGCCAGATTCCTCTGTGATAATAAAAAGCAAACTGCAGAGCAGTGAAACACCCCAAAATGTCCATATACTCCCACACTGAATTCCGCTTGGAGAAAAAGACACGAGGATTAAAATTATGAGTAAATGGCTTAATACATAAGTGTACGTGCACAAAATATGTCCATTGTGCCTGTATTGGTGCAGAATAACAATTGTACATTCCCTCATGGTGTTTTATGCTAGTATCCACATTTAATGTTAAATTTGAAATTTTAAAGGTTTTAGCATCACAGACATCTGTTCCAATGAACTATTACACAGTGTTCCGCTATGTGAAAGAAGCACTTCCTAACAACTGTATCATTGTGAGTGAAGGAGCCAATACAATGGACATTGGCCGTACTATGCTCCAGAACTACCATCCACGTCACAGGTGAGGTGTTTGCATGGAGTCTTATTTCAGATGCTGCAGTTGAACAGATGTCAAAACAAAAGAGATGTGACAACCACACACTCTGAATGAATAATATTTAGTAGGTTGTTTCGCGGGATGATGCACCCCTCAGTTGCATTTTTTGCTCTCATGTGCATTGCAGAGATGACATTTCCATGTTCATCTCAGTCTTGTCATCAAGTGCTAGAATGTCAGGTAAATCTTTCTTTAGAAAAGAGAAACAGCAAAACTACAGATGTATGTTTTGGCCTTAGTGGGCTTCATCAGTTTGGTGAAGCTGATTCCCTCTAGGCTCCATGTGAGCAAGGGTACATGTCTGGGATATCTTTCCAATTAGGGAGACTACAAAACAAAAGAGGTGTGAGGATTGCACACTAATAATGAATAAAATGTAGTTGTTTAGTGAGTCTAGGGGATGGTGCTCCCTCAAGTGCTGCTTTCTTTGGGCAGAGCCAATTTGTCTAACTTTTTGAGCTGGACTGTCTATAGGTGTCTCAGGCATGGGCCCTTGCTTTCTGTGTGCCTAGAAGGAATTGGCTGTAACTCACTGACTAGGCCCACTGAAGGCCAAAATGTACATCTGGAAAATTGCTGTTGCTCTTATGACATTTCAAGGTTGGACTATCTTTGGATGGAACCAGATGGATATAGATATGGAAATTGTTTTTCTGCAATGGTATAATGGAGTGAAATACATATCTGAGCAGCGCCTGAGAGGGGGCCAACCCCAAACTAAACTAGAATTTGTTAGTAGTGTGCGCTTATAACACCTCTTTTGTTTTGGAGGATATCCCACTCATGGGTCCTTTCTCTCCATGTGCCTAGAGGTAATTATCTGCACCTCTCTGATCAGGCCCACTAAAAGTTGAAATGTGCATGTGGAATTTGCTGTTCATCTCATACAGAGATGATCTGCCTGACCTTTTGGTACTGGACTGCCAGTGGGCATGAACAGGCACAGACTGACACTGATATGGAAATATCTTCTCTGCAGAGACACATGGGATCGAAATATGTGACTAAGCAGCACCTGAAGTGGTGCCACCCCCAAGAATAAGCTACAAAATTGTATTTGGTCTCAGTGTGCACTTGTCACACCTCTTATTTTGCATTCGAATGACCTTTCCTTACTTTTGATTTAATTAAACCATCCACATGCTGTAAAACTGTTGTAAAAGAGTGTGTTGATGCGTGGCAATGAAACAAGAATGGTCTTGTAGTTAGGTTATTTTCTTGAGACTGGCCCAATTATTTTACACCCACTTTATTTTTCTCAAATCCCTATATTATAAGCTTCACAGAGAGAGAGATTTAAAGTTGTTATTAAAGGAATTTTATTCAAAGTGCTAATATTTTCTTATTTTTAAGTAACTGTTTTGTAAGGAATGATAAAGAGCTTCAAGAAGTAACAGAACAATTCTGGAGCAAACCAGCTGCACCATAGGAGACAAGAATAATTTCCCATTGACTTACAGGGGAACTCTAACCTCTCTAAACTCTAACTCTTAATAGGAGTTGCTTATTAAGACAACAGTCACCTATATGTGTTTGCTTTTTTCTATGTGAAGTCTGATGTAGACTATAACTGAACTAGTTTATTCTACTGATTGGGAAGCTTCTCATTTTCCATTAGAATTATGGGTGGGTCTCCCTCTCAGTGGCTAATTTTATTCAGACTGATAGATTTTTGTTTATTATGTGGAGTTAAAAGTTAAACACAGAAATAAAATGGAGCACAGGAAATACATGCAGCTGTAGTCATTAAATAAATAAAATCTAATTAGAAATACCTGACTGCAGCATAAGCTCTTCTGCTAAACACCATGAGAGCCACTTGTTCCTATAGGTATAATTCCCCTTTAAATTTGTCTTTTAACGTTTTGAATGTGTAAGACGTCTCTAATGTTTTGCTTTACAGTGTGATGGAGACCATGTATGTTTCATTTCAACTAGCTTTTTATTCACATTTTGTTTGTCAATAGATTGGATGCTGGCACATTCGGTACAATGGGAGTAGGATTAGGGTTTGCTATAGCTGCAGCAATGGTAACAAGAGAACAGAACCCTATGCAACGAGTGGTCTGCGTGGAGGGAGACAGTGCTTTTGGTTTCTCTGGCATGGAAGTTGAAACCATGTGCAGGTAGGACTCAATGCAAATAGTGTTCTCTCACAAAGACCATTGCCTTCAACCACTGTATAAAGGTTTGAGAGATAAGACTTATATCGTTCTTCATGTTTTTTTAATGCCTACAAAATAAAATAAAGCTAAAACAAAGTATTCCTATCCCTTTAAAGAGGAAGAGAAATCCTCCCATTTTCTTTTTATTTTAATGCTTTCAAAAGTATTAGTGTGTCTGATGCCCTAGTTTAGCCCTTTGAGAAACAGAGAGGATGCGAACCTTTGCTTCACAATGCATTGCATACCCCTCTGGCACTCAAACAGTTGATTTATTCAGGGTTTTATAACCTCTCTCCTACCCCTTTACCTGATGTTAGCCCCTTCTTCAAGTGAAGGTGCTCACACATGTGATCAAGTGGTTGTCATGGCAGCCGGTCCATTGCTTAAACACATGGAGACATTTGTCTGAATATGATCAGTTTTAATGTGTTGTCAGCACTGAATGGCTCTCACAGAGACAAATTCCTCAATTTGAGTGAATATTTGTTTTTGTTCTGAGCACTTCTGGTATACTAACCATTCAGACTCTTCACTGGAGCCTGGGTTGATGTCAAGGAAAGATGTAGGATGAGCAATAGTAACCCTTTATTTCAACTTAACATATTCTGCAAGTACATATGTACAGTCAAATTGCCTATACTTCATTATTTTATTTTTTTTGACTTCACATACTTTTTTATACTTTTATGTTCTTAACAATGAGCTACCTGAGCAGGTCTAGTGATACAGTGTAAAATAGAAAGCGCACAGAGCAGTCAGTGCTGAAGAAGGTCTATCAACCAGAAAAACTCTCTGGAAACTGCGATCTGGGTAGGTCACTGTCAGGGACATAAGTGTAAAAAAACATAGGTGAAGATAAAAAACATAATTCTAAAACATATAAGCAACTTGACTGTATATTATGTACTTGCAGAATATGAGGGATACTATTCCTTTAAAGGGATAGTAATACTTCGTTTTATCTTAATTTTATTTTGTAGGCATTAAAAAATATGAAGAACTATATAAGTCTTATCTCTCAAAGCTTTATGGTTTAAGAGATATTCACAAACAAAGTATCCCCCCCTGTTCAGCCAGATCAGAAGGGAGGTGCCCAGGTAGACTGCAGAGAGGGACAATCTTCAATTAAGATAAGGGAAAAAGCTGAAAAACTTGTCAAAGGGGGAAGGGCTTTCATTGTTTTCATACAAAGATGTTTGTCCCCTGCTGTTATCTGTCTGGTCTTACAACCAGATTCACATCTGAGAAGAGATGGCTTACACTAGGAAAAAGGGGCGGGAGGGGGAACTTTGCTTGTGAATATCTCTTAAACCATAAAGGTTTGAGAGATAAGACTTATATCGTTCTTCATGTTTTTTTCATGCCTACAAAATAAAATAAAGATAAAATGAAGTATTACTATCCCTTTAAAATGAGTGGCTTACATCAGTCACAGTTTAATACTTTGCAGTGCAGTAAAAGAAAGCATTACCTTATATTTAAGATCAATGATTAAGTGTTTTTTTTTTTTTTACATGAAATGTTTTAGATCCTTCATCCCTACACCATTTTAGTGTCATACATCTGAGAAGTTAATAAATGATAATTATTTTACCATACTTTAATAATCATCTAGCTTTGTCCCCAGATTGTGATGTTGATCCCCCTTTCAGTGTATACCAAGCTACAGAGTGGGCAGCTCTAAAGACCAGAACCCCATAGTGGCAGGAATTCTCTGTCTCTATTCAAACCACGTAAAGCATTAAACTTCAACATTAATTTAACCTCCCATATTTTCATGGGAGGTTAAATTAATGCTGAAGTTTAATGCGTTACATGGTTTGAATAGAGACAGATCATTCCTGTCACATTGTAGATTAACCTTTCCAGCAGTCCCACTGGGATCGTAAATACCTCTAACTCCTCAGAGGAAGACTGCAATTGACTGATCAAAGAATCTGGGTCTGGACTGAGTTTTCATATCTGATTTCCTTTCTAAACAATGCAATGCGTACTTGTATATATGAGATGTTTTCATACTTATCTGTATAAAATGCCTGAGGAAGAGACCTAAGAGGTTTGAAAGCTTACATTCTAAATCTGCTTAGTCAGCCAATAAAGGTATCAAAATCTCAATACGTATTCCATTACTCACTCTGTCTTGCAAAGGATTCTTGCTTGGTCTGGTTATGTCACTGTCCACCACCTTCTCTGATCGGTGACTGGGATGCAGTCTCTGAGCAGGGACAAATTCACCCCTTATTAGGGGAGAAAAACTCACAGCTCAAGAATACCATTATATATAATATAAAAATAAAACTGCAGCCATTATCAACCCACTGCAGTATGAAGGTCTCCTCAGCAAGCTGTGGGTATGGACCATTCTGGTCCATTGCAGGTTGGCAGACATTTGGCTCTGCGGGGGGCTAGGTGAACTTAAGTGATATGAAGTATAGGAGGGAATCAGAGGAAGACAAGCACGTGCTACGTTATATAAATTACTTGAATGTGAACCATCTGTATAACATACCTTATTACCTACATATTTACTAATGTATTTAATGTTAAGGTTTTTTTACGTTGTTTGGCCAAAATTTATAAGCCTGCCTGCCATGCCAAGCCACCCCATTTAAGGCATGTCCTGTCTAATATGTTTTACCACATGGCTTACAAAAAAACCGTGATGTGTCCACAGTTTATTTTTACAGAGGCCACCCACTTCTGTTAAGTGCATGGAGACTGAATAATACAACTTTCTAATATGTACAAATTCTCTACTCTTTTATCTGCTCTGGAGATCACTCTGTCACAAAAGGACTAAAAGTCTAGGTCATTAACATACCTGGGAACTTTTCATTGTGGACTACCCGGAGGGCAGTCCTGTGGTGCCGCTGGGGGGAGATATATGACGCGAGTTGCGTCAGAAAAGGGGCGGAGCTTCGAAAACCATTAAAAAAAATGAAAAATAGCCTGGGAAGGAGGGAAATTTGGCTGGAGTGCAAGGAGTGGGTAGAGTTTAATTTAAAACTCCCCACACCCGGAGAATCATCCTCTTCCCCAGAGACCCGGATAATTAGAAGACAAAACCGGAGTCTCCGGGGCAAATCTGGAGAGTTCCCAGCTATGGTCATTAAATAAGCAACCACCAGTTTCCATTATCAGTAACCATGATTTGAATTGGTCATAGCCACAGTCTTAGACTTACTTTCTGTTTTCAGGTATAATCTTCCGATCATCATCATTGTAGTAAATAACAATGGAATTTACAATGGGTTTGATGAGGATATGTGGAATGCAATGCTAACGTCTGGGGATCCAGCTTCTATGTGAGTATCAGGAACTATTCTTTTAATTTTGAAAAATACTATATCTTTAGGAGGGGTTGGAATAATCCTTTGTTTTACCATTAGTTCGGTCTGTATAATGCTATTCGTATTCTACTATATTGTCAAAAGAAAGGCTGATCATAGCATTGCCTGTTGTAGTGTACTGAAATGGTGAACAGATCACTTTATTGTATTTTGTTTTTGTGTCTCAAGATACATAGCGAAGGCCTGATACATAAAATGGTGGAACAGATCTGGGTCTAACCAACTGCACGACAGAGGAGATATGAAAACTCCCAAACCTCTGATCGCCTTAAATATGTTTTTAACCCCTTGAATGCTAAATAGGTTTCCAGCATATTGAGAAGCAATGCATTGCAGACCTCTCTAGCATTCAAGGGTTTAACATTTTGAGTGCCAGTGGGGTATGCAATGCATGGGGCACCCCTCTGGAACTCAAAGGGTTAAAAGCCCCATTGAAAGCAGTGATAATTCTGTGAGTATTTTTTCTACCTATATGGACCATAGTTATAGTTCACAATTGCTCAGCTTTTTCTTTCTTCCATGTCCATCAGAAAGAGAGGGATGTTATAAATGTAGGACCGTATGTTAAAACAAAAATGGAATTCTGAGGAAAACCAATTGCGCTATAGGGAGAAATTAAAATTCCAAAAATGTCCATGGATTTAACCCTTTGAAAGGCAATGGGGTACTCAAAACATTTCCAAGCAATACATTGCATACCCCCATGGCACTGAATAGAAAGTTTAACTCCTTGAATGCTAGAGAGGTCTCAAATGCATTGCTTCACAATGTGGCGAGGACCTCTTTAGCACAAAAGGGATTAAAATCCACATTTAAATCTATGGAACTATTTCTCCCCTATAGTGCGGTTGGTGTGCCCCAGAATCCCTTCACTTTTCATTTGAACATGAGTCTGATGTATTAAGAATAAATGGAGTAGTTTGTAGTTTAGGAACAAAACAACTGCACCATAGCAGAAAAAAATTCCTAAATTCCCATTTATTTAAATGGGTCTTTTACCGCCTTGTATGTTAGAGAGGTCCCCAGTACATTCTGAAGCAATGCGTTGGACACTTCTGTGGCCTTTAAGGGGTTAAAAGCCCCAACTGAAATCAATGGGGATTTTTATTTGTCCCCTATGGTGCAGTTGTTTACTCCAGAATATGTATGTCCTGTAATAATAAATATCCAAGACATACTTGAAAACAAGAGAAATCTCAATGTATTCTTCCTGGTAAAACATTTTCTAAATAAATATATAAAATAACATTTTATTTAAAAACCTCAGCACTGATAGAATCATTGTTTTTCCTCAGCAGAAAAAGCACTATTTCGCGCACACATAAAGTTTCAGTCTCCTTTAAATGGGAAGGGCAGTTCTGAGGTAAACCATCTGCACCACAGGAGAAAAATAAAACTTCTCAAACCTCCCGCATTTAAATCAATGAAGTTTTATTTGTCCTCTTTAGTGTAGTTGGTTTGCCTTAGAATTGCACCCCCTTTTTTTTCTTTTTTTTTCTTTGCACGGTGGACAAAGTTTGTTTTTCTCCCAGCCTATCTCTGTCAAACCTGGCCAGAGTCGCCAATTGTGAAAACCATTTTGGTATCTGAGAGCTTGCAAATGGTATGGCCAAGATTTCAGAATGGTAAAACAGTTAAGCAATGCATTGGAGATCTATTTAACATTTAAGCGGTTAAAAACCTTATAACAGGGATTTTTTTATGTGTAAGCTAATGTGCAGTTGATCCACTCTGTCTTTGTACATAAGGCCCTAACAGTGTATGTGACAGTTCTCTAGCCATAGTCCCGCTTCCTCCTTCCACATTACCGATAACAACCCCCAGCAATACCAGGAGTAAAGGAAGCTGTTCCAGGCTCTCCTAAAGCCGTGGACCCAAGGCTACCACTGTATTTTCCTATACATTAATAATTTGTTAATTTACCCATAATATAGAAAGTAAGCAAATTAATTCTAACATTGCCAAAGGCCGGTGGCTCTTTCACTCATTAGAAATGGCCTCTCAGGCAACAGGCTCTCATTTATCCAGCTTTCAACAGTGGAAAGCTCCTTTCTGTGCACTGCACCTAGTGGAAGCTGGCAACCCAACTCTTATTTTTTTTTTTTTTGAGTAGAATAAAAACTTTAGTCTGCTTCTGTGGTGCAGTGTTAAATGAACACTAACGCCTAAAAATGATCTTGGGTTATACATACTTAAATACCATGTGCTCCATGCTAGCCTGTAAAAATTCCCTTTGTTTTCTGTGGCCTAAAATCTAGTCTTACATATGCTTTCTGGGGGCTTACATTCTTGCCTTTTCCATGGCTCCCATTACAATAGCAATCCTGGTAGGTGTCACAGAAGTGATAGCGTTTTATTGTCTGTTAATAGGCCTGAGATTAGACATCAGTCTTTCTGCAAATAAGAGCAGTGGGTACTAATCTAAATACATTATCAAGATTAGCTATATCCAAGAAATTAACCAAATTGTGTGAATATATGATAGTCTGCACATGCATTGAAAATGTTTATGATTAGATTTTTTACAGATGCTGACTGGATATTTAAAATGATTTAACTTGTTTAAATTTTTGGTGTTAGGACCCCTTCAAGAAAATACCCCATTGACCACTTCATAGCATAGTAAATACTGCGATTAGTGTTGCTATCAGTTGAACCCTCTTTGGCACCCAGTAGTTGGCTGCCATGCCGACAATTATTCACCCATTCCATTATTCTGGCATATATCATTTGATTAGACCACAGTTCTCAGGTAGCCATTACTTTATATAAAAAAAAAGAAAAAAAAAAGATGAATCTAACTAGGAATAATTGGCTCTTACCATGTTTAACAGTTCTTAGGTAGAAGTCATTCATACTGCAGTGTGGAATATCTATTTATATATTATTTGCTTAGTATCTCTAGATTCCTGTATTTAATGTGCATCATTTTATTTCCATATTTAGTCTTTATATCCACATAATAAACAATACACTTAATGAATGAGATTAGCTATATAGAGAGCCCACACATTGTAATGTGATATGAAAACCTTCTCTGTTCAGTTATATACTACAGCAGAGTACAAATGCAAAAAAGTAAATAAATATATCTAACTACTGTATGAAAGACACATTCCTAACAAGTCCTTCTATTAAAATAAGTTCAGCGTAATTCAGTGGTGGATATCCCATTTAACACAGGGGTGGAGAGTGTATGGAACTATTGGTATTGTTGGACTGCAGTTGCGTACTACCCCATCCCTGTAAGATAATTTTAATTTCCATTCAGGCACGTGCACACACAGACACCAAGGGGGGCTTGAGCACCTGCCCTTTTTGTTCAAAGTGCCCTCGTGCCCTTTTATATTTTGAATAAATAATTATGAGAAGTGCCCTTTATTCATTTGAGCCCCTGCCCCCCAAAATGTCTGTGCACGTCCCTGTTTCCATTATATATTTTATTAAAGGCTCTGTAGAGTTAAACTGAATTACCATAGTTAGAAACATTTACTAAACGCATTGTACCCTCCAAAAATATTGACTGGACATTTTAGCTCAAATACTGGGAATGTAAATCAAGAAAGAAATGTTACTGATAGTAAGAAAAATATATATGTATTAGAGAAATTTTAAAACAAAACAAAAAAAGAGATGGATTTTTGTTGGGAAAGTTTAACTGCTTCAAAGTATATAGGCACACAACAGATCCCCAGGGCATGAATAACAAAGAATTTTATGAAAATTGTTTGGGTATTTTAGATCAATGTCTCTTTAGACTCATGGATCGTATAATAGAACAAATAAATTAATGATAAAAAATCAAGTGAATTCATATAAAATAGCCCAGAATTCCAGAACTTTGATAACGTGATGAACAAAAGTGTGGCGAAGTTTGAATGGGAAGTGGTTCCTCGAAAATAGAGAAAAAATAGAAGTGATGAGGAGGACTATAAGGAGGATTGAATACATTTCTGGAACAAAAATAATAGAAAAAGACTTAACTCTCCAAGACACGTGCGTTATTCTGTTTGTGGTTTTTGTTCTGTGTCCTCCGTATTTTGTTTCAAATGTGTTAGGATTTCTGATACACCCTTCCTCTCCATCCTATCTATAGTATCTGTCAAGTGTTTTAGCGCTAACTATGCCCCAAACTTTCTAAGACAGGAAGTGCCTGCACTGCATGCATTAACTACACAATCTATTGATGTAAGTAACTCAAACGCTAGCTTTTATTTATACAAAATGGCTAATACACCATAAAGGTGATTTTGATGTCCTTTTAAATTATTCTTTTCAATCCTCAGACAGTCAAAGCTTTGACATTTTACTTTGTGATGTTTTTTCTTTATTTTAGCGCACCTCCTGTTGCTCTCAAACCGAATGCACATTACGAACAGGTCATGATGGCTTTTGGCGGAAAAGGGTACTTTGCTCGCACTCCAGAAGAGTTGCAGCGTGCCCTGACAGCCAGTTTCTCGGAAAAGACAGTGCCCTCACTTATCAATGTTATGATAGATCCTGTTTCAGACAGGAAGCAACAGGTAGGAGAGATGGAATGACCATTGCTGCAGTTGCCCACATACACTGGTGATGTACTTTGCTTTTCTGACTATAGATTTTGTTCTTGTAGTTATCCATTAAAGGGAGAGTAATGCCTGAAATCAAGTGAAGCTATGATCTGTCCTGATACTGTGTACTACTGGTTTGTTACATTCCTCATGCTGAGATCGCTATGTCATCTTAGAAATTATATTATTAATTGTCCCCTCACTCCCCTTTTCATGTGGGTAAGCCACCTTCCCACAGATCTAAAGTCCGGTCACTTGACCAGACAGATCACATGGGACAGTCTCCCTTCATCCAGTATAAGGAAAATCCTGCCCTCCTTGACGAAGAAGGGCAGGTTTTTCCTAATACTGAATGAAGATTGTCCCTCGTCGTGATCCTCTGTCAGTTCTGAGGCAAGGAATGTGAGGTGAGGAAAAGGGGCTTGAGGAGGACAATTTATGATATAATTTCTAAGAATATATAGCGATGAGGACGGATAGTAGCTTCACTTCCTTTCAAACATTACTAACCCTTTAATCCCTTGTATGCTACCAATGTCTTCAACTCATTGAGTTGCATCTAAGTGGTTAATCTGTTTAATGTCAAGGGATGCCAAAAGCATTGCAAAAGTAATGTGCCATGTGGTTGGAATCAAATTTCATACATTCCCATTGATTTACGTTCCGTTTTAACCTTTTGAATACTAGAGACATCTGGGTTTAAATGTCAGATTCAGCCAGTAGGAATGTTAATTTCCTCTTGTGGTGCAGTTGGTTTGCTCCAAATTCCACCATTTTAGCCTGGTGATTATGGTCCTATGGGTGAAAAAATGTTTCATTTATTCACTTAATATAAATTATTAATTTATTCTGCCTGCTATTTTTTCTTTAATTCTGTATACTTAAAATGGTTCAGATATTTCATTTCTTCTCTACATTCCATTTTAAGAGACATAAGCACCTTCTACCTGCAGTCTGTAAAAGTTGTCTATGACTCAAATGTATCTGCAAAGGAACATGAAACTGGGTCTCATTCTACATTAACCCCTTAACAACGTGTGACGTACTATGACCGTCACAGTCCTTGAAATACTGAAGGACCGATGACGGTCATAGTACGTCACGTACTTTTTACTTACAGCGCTCTACCGGGAGCGCTGTAAGTAAAAATAGGGCCTGAAATTGAGCGCTCGAAGATCGGAGCGATCTCTATCAGGGCCCAAAGTGACGCGCCGATACACGCAACAGGTCACGTGTACCGGCACGTCGGCGTGCATCAACGCGGTCCTTATGGGACGTAAACGTCCCAGGACTGCCGGTCGCTAAGGAGTTAAACAGATACTATAGAATGAGATAGTGTATATGCACAAACACCTCTTATGATTTGTAGGCACAGCTGAGTCACAGACTGACTTTACAGACACTTCTATAAAAGTGGAAGGAAGAGGAAATGGGTATTCAAGGTAGGTACACTGAGCTTTAGATATAAAAGTAAAATGAAGCAAACCAACTGCAACATAGGGAAGACATTAAACAAATCTTAAAAATGTCCATTGATTTAAATTTGGCCTTTAACCCCTTGAATGCTGTAGATATCTCCAGTGCATTGCTTTATGATGTGTTGGAGATTACTCTAGCATTCAGTGTTTTAAAAGTTCTGTTTAAATCCATGCGATTATTTCTTTCTCCTCTGTGGTTCAGATGGCTTGTTACATAGGGTCTTGGGAATTATGAAAAATGAAACTCGGCAAGTAATGCTGGTGAGATGGCTCAGTTGGTTAAGGCACCACCTGTAGAATATGTTCAAACCTCAAGGTCACAGGTTCTGTGAGTGGGGTCGACTCAGCCTTTCGTCCTTCAGAGGTAGATAAAATTAGTGCCATTAAATCGGGTAATAATATCTATACCCCCAGGACATATGTGAAAATGAGAGACCATTTCAATGTATCCTTCCAGGTAAAATACCTTGATATTATTATTACACACATTAATTAATATACATTAATATATAATACAAAAAAGCTGTGTCTTTAACCCTTTTATTGCCAGAGGGGTATGCACTCAAAGGGTTAAGTGGATCTATCACCTTAATTCATGTTTGCATATTTGAAAACAGCGTTAAAAACTGTCTATATGTCATGTTAACCAAAAGGCCAGCAAACATACAGTTCAGGAGATATCCACACTTATTTCATATGCTAATGTATGCTAATTGTGGCACAGTGCAGCATTGGTGATGTTTCCATATGCTACTTAAGCAAATCACTTATGTTGCATATGCTTTTCAGTGATGTGTCATATGCTAATAGAGGTTTCATTGATGTTTCAAATACTAATGCAATTCTGTTCAGCAGTAGGAAGTGTTTAGTTTCACTTTGTCCAGAAATAAAAGTGTGAATATCACCTAAACTGTTCATCTGCTGGACTTTTGGTTAACATGACATATAAGCAGTTTTTAATGCAGTTTTCAAATATGCAAACTTGAATTAAGGTGATCCATCCACTTTAACCTTGTATGGAGCTAGAGATATGTCCAATGCATTTCAAAGCAATGAGTGGGCACCACTCTGCCACTCACAGTAGGTTACATTTATGTGTCTTGTTGGGATCAGAAATTCACTGTTCTTTATATTTTGAATTGCTCTTACTTACGTCTCTGTGTGTTTTTGTGTAAATGGGTATTTTGTAAATGCTCTGATGCAGTTCTCTAGCATTAACAATATGTGACGCTTGTTTACCTTTATATACACTGTGTATAGTATGACAATCACATGAAGATTTATGTAGTCACACACAGGGCCTGTGTGGGATGAAGTAAATCTTGACTTGAATTTTTCACTTCAAAACTGAGTGCTTACCTTACCTGGCACATTACACTTGTTAATTGGAGTTCTTAACTGATTTCACAATGTATGACATTGGGCGACCTGTAGCTTTTTATCCCCTGACTCATTGCCCATGTACAAATATTTGTAAACTGTTTTGGAGCTGAAGGCAGGAGGATGCCATCCTAAGGCAGTAATTAATCTTTTGAGTACCGGGGGGTGAGCAATGTATTGATATGTAACACGTTGCTCATGCTTCTGGTAAGCAAAGGGTTAAGTGTGTGAGTGCTGTCAGTGCAAATTATGAGGTACTAGTTGAACAGCCTGTTACACGGGCCACAGTGCCACTGAAACCAGGTCGCGGGGCAGTCACGCGCAGTAGAGACTGCCCGCACCACGGCTGATACAGAGCTGGACGCTCCTTCGGCGCGCCCAGCTCTGTATCAGCCGCGGCACGGGCAGTCTCTACTGCACATGACTGCAGCACACACAGCAGTGTCTACTGCGCATGTCGGGCGTTACACACGATTTAGCGCATTATTATATAGGATGTGCAGTATAGTTTTGCAGAAAGAGGATGTTTTTTGTGAGCATACACAAAGCCAACCTTGTCTTCAGCTGCTTACTTTCAATACTATCAATTGGTCATATCATTAAGAGTAGAGATCAAATACAGTGCAATCGACTATACAGTATTTTGTCAGGTTTGTTAACCTAATGCCCAAATGACAGTTAATAAATAAATAACTCTGACCCACCCCTATAAAAAAAATGGACCCTCCCCCAATACATTATTTAATATTTAGCCTCTAAATAGTTATATCAGCTCTGACTCGGTGTTCTCTTTAGCCAGTGTTGTCTCTGCAAACCCATTTCCCAGGTCTTTTACATCCATCTGGAAGTCTAAGGGCCTACAATGTGATGATGTAATCACACAGAGCCAAAGAAGCTGCAGCAGGTTTGCAGAGACACTGCAGGTTTAATGGGACATCTCAGACAGATCTGAATAAGTTACTTACTTAGTGCAGTTGAAATGGTGTACAGCTAGTTGCTTCACAAGGCAGTGTACATAATTTGGTTCTCAAAAGGCGAATGAGTGCAAGAGTGTTTTAATGCAAGATGTGAGAGCGAGTGTGTGCAAGTTAGACAGTGTAAGAGTACATGTGCGAGTATACGTACAAGATGAACAGGGACAATTCTACACTGCCTTCCCAGGGGGAACATCACTGGACATCACCCCTCTGCATACTCAAATGGGACCCACAATACTCTTCATACTCGCCAATCATAATAATAACCTTGCAATATCATGTTCTGATTAATAGGACCTATTCACATTAATTTAACTCTTTCAGTGTCACAGGGATGTCCAACCCATTGATTTACAATGCGTTGGATACCCCTCTGGCAATGAAAGGGTTAAATGTGTGATTTAACCCCAGGTCTAAAGCATCGTCCAGCAGTGGAAAAAGCCATAAAATAAATACATTTTTCTATAATAAAGGTTTACTGTCCTTGTTTAGTTAATCTTTGATTTTCTTTCTGACAGTTATACACACCCCTAGATCTAGTTGAAGCAAGAGCTTGAGGGCATGCATCTGTATCTCTTAAAGGGATAGTAATACTTCGTTTTAACTTTATTTTATTTTGTAGGCATTAAAAAAACATGAAGAATGATATGTCTTATCTCTCAAACCTTTATGGTTTATGAGATATTCACAAGCAAAGTTTCCCCCTCCCGCCCCTTTTACCTACTGTAAACAATCTCTTCTCAGATGTGGAATGCAGTCCATAGACTGGACAGATAACAGAAGGGGACACTCTTATTCCTTTGAAAACAATGAAATCCCTGCCCCCCTTAACAAGCTTTTCAGGTTTTTCTGTTATCTTAATTGAAGATTGTCCCTCTCTGCAGTCTACCTGGGCACCTCCCTTCTGCCCTGGCTGAAAAGTGTTACATCAGTAAAAGGGGCGGGAGGGGGACACTTTGCTTGTGAATATCTCTTAAACCATAAAGGTTTGGGAGATAAGACTTATATCATTATTCATGTTTTTTTAATGCCTACAAAATAAAATAAAGTTAAAATGAAGTATTACTATCCCTTTAAAGGGGAATATTCACATCCCCAAAAATTTTCACCATTGGTTTTAAAATATAAAGCAATATCAGCGCTGGCTTTATTAATTTTCTCCACTACCTAAGAGTGGAGATATTAATCTTTGAAATATGCCACTTCCGGGTCTGCGGCACCGTGTATGTGCGGCATGGAGCTGAAGGACTTCCCATCTCCCTCCCAGCAGCCCCTGGGGCACGCGTTCGCACTTCTCTTCAGAGCTGCATTTTTCTGGGCTAACATGACACCGAGCTCTGTTTACCATGCTACTGAGGTTGCAACCTCAGTAGCATGGTAAACGGAGCTCCCTGTCACGTTAGCCTGAAAAATGCAGCTCCGAAGAGAAGCACAAACACGTGCCCCAGGGGCTGCTGGGAGGGAGGTGGGAAGTCCTGCTGCTCATGCATGGTTCCCCAGAACACGGAAGTGCCACATTTCAACGATTAATATCTCCACTCGTAGGCAGTGGAGAAAATAAATAAAGCCAGAGCTAATATTGTTTTATATTTTAAAAACAGTAGTGAAAATCTTTGGGGATGTGAATGTTCCCCTTTAATCAGTGTTGTGTATACAATTGTCTCAATACATTTATCTTTTTGTATAAATAGAAGATGGGTAGATATTGCAGAGCACAGTGATTACAGTGTATTTTAGACCACACTCGCAGTACATTTTTATAATGCTGCTAACACATCCAAGTGCTTTGAGCAGTCCAAGCATTTGAATTCATCTTGTACATAACCATAAAGATCTTATTGCACCCGCTAGCATTCAAAATACATTGTTGGCGGCTCTTTTCAGAAGAGCTTAATGGATTGTTAATGCTGGTTACACTTGCTAGAGCTTTAAGCTAATCGTGATGACAGATGGTTGGTACAGTAAAGTTTCCAGTATGTCACTTTCTGTCTATTTAACCCTTTGAGTACAAGAAGAGTGAGCAGTGTATTGTGAAGCAATGCACTACCCATTCTGAAGCAATGCATTGTTCAGCCCTACTGCACTCAAAGGGTTAAATATATTCATTATACAGTATATAAAGTTCTTTTCTTAATTCTAAAATTTCTTTCGTTCCAGGAGTTCCCTTGGCTGACACGTTCGAACCTGTAATCTGTGATATTCTATCTACTTGCTCTAAGAGCACAATTCAGTTTGTCTGAACCAAGTTCAGTTTTAAATTCGTTTGATCACCTTGGTCCAATCTAAATATTAATAATTAAAGCTTCTGCAAAAATATACTTCTGTAATACAGATAAACTGTCTCTTCAGCTATGAAGGTTCATAGCAATGGATTGGAGACGTCTTTGAATTGCAAATGGTCTAAACAAAAATAATTTATAAATGGAAAAAAATAGTAAAATGGAAGAACCAAGGCAAGCACATCAACTTTCCATGGTGACATTACTCCAGAGTTAATAACAGATGAAATGAATGAGTTTGTATTGTTGGAGGTTACTCACTAAAGTGTGATAAAGAGGAGAAGACTTCTCCAGTTCTGAGTCTATGTGCCAAGATGTCTTCCACTTGATAACTCTTGGTGCATAAGCTCCATAGAATAACATAGGGACTGGAAAAGTGATGTCCGCTTTGTCACACCTTAGTGCATCTCCCCCATTGTGGTCTATGAGGCTTTTAAGCCTCAGAGCATGTTGCAGATGAAACATCATGCTGCAACTTTGATCCAAAAGCAGTTTACTACACCTACATTTTGTAGTATGGGTTTCAATGGAATTGCATAAATATTGCAGGTTCTTGCAGTTTTCAGCATCATATTGTTCCTGCTGTTTACATTGAGAGAAAGGGATTCTAGAAAGGAAGGGGGAAAAAACGTTGGACTTGCATGTAATGTTTCTTATTCTGTTCCTTTGTAATGCACTGGTTTCTTCAGTAAAATGATTAAAAAAATGCTACAAAATCACAGTAAAATCTCAATAACATTTATATGTGATTCAATGCAACGGAAACATTGCCACAAAAGGGTTACCAATGTCAAAAAAAGGATTCAATTAGCTGAGAAAAACTGAATTATACAAAGATAAATATTATGTGTAACATGATTTTGAACAATGCATTTCCCAGTGAATACCATTGCATATTGATACATTAAAAAAATAATAAATAGTTTTAAAGATTGCACTTACACATTTGTTCTTAATGGTAGTCTATAATTATCTCAGTGGAACAATGCTAAAGTTTGAGAGGATACCAGCTTATGGAAAGGGATACTGGTGATGGGGTGTAATTTAGTGTGATTACCCCTGTGCCCTCTTACGGATCCCAGATTCTTGTGCAAGGATATATATAGATCTTTAAAAAGTGCCAAAATGTGCTATTTTAATTAATGACATAAAATAAATCAAGTAAATATATTTGTGGTTATTTAAAAACATCCATTCCATAAATTGTGTGCATGTATGTATAATAAAAAAGTATATAGGTCACAACATGGCTTCTCTGCCACATGTATTACAATTGCCAGAGAACTATTCATGCCATTTAATGTGTTATAAATTTTTTAACATTTGCTAACTTTGTCATCCATCTCCCATTCATCCTCACATTTTAGTCTTACATTCCCTCTCGCGCTACATCCCTCACACTCATCCCTGAGTGACCTGCGTTCCAACAAATGGACGCAGGACACTCCATCCTTTTTACTTGTCCTGCAACCATTGGCCACTCCGTTCCCTCATCCTATAGCAGCATGCTGCTCACTCCTCACTCACCCCACAAAAATAACCTCTCCTCTCCCTCTCTAACCCCATACGACAGTGCACACTCCCTTGCTTTCTTCTTTCAAATAGCTGCACTGCTCCTTTCACTTTCCACTGTCAAAACTACTAAGGTCTCAGGAGATGCAAATGTAAGGAGCCTATTAATCAGTGTTTTCAGTGCTGGTGCACACATCAATAGTCCTATTAACACTGGAAATGAGCACAGTGTTTTCACCATCAAGTTTAGGATTATTTTGTGCATGCCCCATGTCTGACTAGCGTAGGATACACTACATATTGACTGAGGGTGGGCAATGGTCACCTACATCTTCTCTACCCAAACCACTGAACATTACTTTCTATGGTTGAGGTCAGCTCGCCAGTGATGGGAAGTCCACTTAGAACTGTAATAGGAGGGACTACCAGTAAACAAGCACTGTAGCTCTATACTGCAACCCCCTCCCCATTAGCCATTTATGGCACTTTTTTCCTCTAACTGCCATGGACTTAATACATCAGAGGAGGGCCTAAGCATTGGTGTATGTACATAATATACCAGAGAATGCCATGCCTGCTTGCTTTTTTTCCAACTGTACATTTCTCAATGATAAAACTCAATCATGTTCTGCTCCATACGAATTACATGTGAACCCTGTGGATATCATAAATTATAACCTCCATATTTCAAAATGAAGTATCCCACCTAATTATTGACCAGTCCTATCTATTACTCCTCACCATATTTAATGGCTTTCTAAACTGCTTTATAAAAACTCTGTCTAATGCAGTGGTTCTCATCCAAGTTGCCTTGGTAATTTGGTGTGCTACACCCATCTAGTTGGGGGAGTGTGTCCCTTTTTTATAAAGACTATAACAAAAATGTGACTTTTGTGTTTCAAATGTGTATTTGTGGAAATTGTTATCTACACTGTTTGATTTTATTTTGATTGTGAGACCTAAAAATAATATATGTATTTGTAAACATCCATAACAAAAGACCCATAACATGTAATTAGGAGGTGCCCTCGAAAAGACTGCATGTTGGGGCTGCCTTGAGCAAAAATAGATGGAGAATCCTTGATCCAGTGCCTTCAAGGCTTAACTGACCTGTTTGCAAAAGGATTTGCCTACTGTGAGTGGGTGCAGTGTATCTACAGTCCACCTTTATAGAGTTCTGCCCACCCACTTTATTAACTGCACAAAGCCTGGATAATACAACTTTCCAATATGCACAGAGTCTCATTTTCATTTAATACAAATCATCTTTTAAGTCAAATGCTATGCTGAGATCTAATAGATTAGTATGGCAGGCAAGCTATGTGACAAAACCTTATTTTGAAGGGAGTTAATGTGAAGGTTATAATGTATGCTTGCACAGGGTTCACATTTAAATAATTTGCATGGAGCAGTGCAGAATTGTGTATTGTTTTTATTTTCTGCACTCAATATTTTGTTCACTAATGTTCCATTTTTGTGTATGTGTATGGGGTTTTAAGTATGCACAGTTCATGATTATTGCAGGAAAGGTTATTTTAATTAACTTTTTCCTGCCCATGTAGCCTGTAATCACTCCATGTTCCTTGAGTAAATGACAATGAAATGCATACTGGAAGCTTGTATTATCCAGACATTATGCATTTGATAGTTGTGGGTAGGGCGGACCTCTATAAATGTGTACTGTGGATACATACTAGTTTGTAAGGTCTCCATCCACTCACTGCAGGCAATCCCCTTTTAAAAACAGTTCAGTTGTCTTGAGGGCTTTGGAGAGAGGTTTTAATATAAAGCATTAGAGTAAGCTATATGATATTGTCAGACTTGTCTAAAATGGGGTGCCTAGCCATAGACATATTTTGGCCAAACAAAACTTAATTTTGAAATAAGGGAGGTTTAATTTATGCAACACACAGGCTTTCCTGATTTCTTGCTGTCTGTCTGATCTCTCTCACATGAAAAACATACATGTAAAACATACTCGTAATATATTCAAATAGTATTGTAAAAAACAGGACGTGTAACCGTACATACAGTGTTTTAAGGCTTGTCCACTTGAGGGCAGTATTTACCAGCTTTTTTGCCAGAGTATTCAAGCCATCATATTAATTTTGCAACAAATTGCTAATGTTTTTCATACAGTTATGTTTTCAGATTTCACATGGGCTGCAGTGATGTAATAATTACAACAGACATACACGTTATACACAAAGCACGCACTAGACACACAGTATACACAAAGGACATGATACACACACAACACACACTATGCACAAAACCACACAAGGCATAATATATACAAAACACACAATCTACACAAGGTACACAATACGTACACACAGAATATACACTAAGCACACAATGTACATGAAACCCAATATACACTATATATATACATACGCACATAATACACATGTACACACATAATATACACATACATTGTATACAATACAAACCCAATATACACAAAACACGCAATATACACAATATACACATATACACACACAATATGTATATGTATATAGTAGCCATTATGTGCATTACAACCCAATATACTGGATATGTGTCTGGCACGAATAGGGTTAAAATATTAAAAGTGGATTTAAATGTAGGACTATTTTCCCTTGACATCCAGGCAAATCCAGAAAGGAGACCATGTTTTTGATGATTGGCTTGTTGAAGTTTCAGTTCTTAGCCCTTTCAGCTCCAAAAAGGTGTGTAATGCACTGCAAAGCACTACATTATATAACTCTCCATCAGTGAGTGTATGTGAGTGTGTGTGAGCATTTTACATGAAGTGTGTTTTGTGCAAATGGTGTGTTTTGCATGTAGTGTGTGTTTCTCATTTAGTGTATTGCGTACATCGTTTTGGGTGTAGTGCTTTGCATATTGTGTTGTGTGGATTGCTTTGTATGGATTGCATTATGCAGTTCATGCGTATTATTATTGTGTGTGTGTGTGTGTATATGCATGTTGTGTGTGTGCATTTGTTTTTTCTGCTCCTGATAAAGTGATGGAGTATATCACAAAACCCGTAGAGCTTACCACTGATTTTCTATTATTTTTAAGACTAAATGTATCTAGTATTTGTAGCATTTGATTTTGTTTTATTACTGGGTAGATTGTATAAAATGTACATGCTTATTGTTTTTAGCATGTTTTAATAAATTAGCGGCTTTTCATACCCCACCTACCTGGAGGTAAATAAGTTCTGTCCTATTAACCCTTCCTATTTCTTGAAGAGTGGTCCAGTCATAAGGGAGGTCAACACAGTGGGACTTGTAATTCCCTCTGTGAGGCTATTGTAAGGACCCCATATTATTGACAAGTAACTGGAGATGTTGGAATGACAAACGGCAGGGAGGCAAGAATACCAATGCCAGGGTATATACAGAGGGATGCTGATTTCTTAGAGGCAGAATAAAGGCCTCAAATACACTGCCTAAGAGCACAGGGTGAAGGTGAAGACCTCTTCTGCTTCATCTCTTTTCTTGTTTCCTTGAAGCAAATGCCTACCTTAGGGAAGCGGCCTTTGATGCCGCTAGATTCTCTGGGAAAGCCTCAGCATTTTCTGTGGCCACACATCACACTTTGTCGCTCCAGATCTGGTCAACTGACCGATTTTCCAAAAAGGCCCTGGTTTCTCTGCCTTTTGTGGGCAAACAATTTTTTTTGGCACTGACATAGAAGATCAGTAGTCATGTTACTGGATGAAAGAGTGCATTGTTGCCTCAAGAGCCTTCTTTCCTAAGACGATGGCAGCTGCAGTCCCATTCTGGACTTAAAGTGCTCAACCAATTTGTTCTGGCACCTTGATTCAAAATGGAGTCTTTGTGCTCTGTCATAAGGGCTATGTGACCGGGGGAGTTTCTTCCCTCCCTAGATCTGCAAGATGGATTATCAGTGATTCCTGCTCTTTGCTTTTCAGAACAGTCATTTTCAAATCACTGCCCTCCCTTTTGGTCTAGCATCCCCTTTGAGGGTCTTCACAAGGATCATGCTCACTTTGACAGTTCACATCCATGCTAAAGGCCTTGACTCCTTATCTAGGTGACCTTATACTCGAGGCTCCTTCAGAGGTGGGTTTGCACACTCATATTCAGGATGTGTCTATATTCTGGAACAGCACAGTTGGGGCTCAACATCAAAAAATCTTTTTCTGGCTCCTTCCCATGTCCTTCATTTCCTAGGCATGAGGTTTGATGCCCACCAAGTGAAGGTGTTTCTTCCGAATGATAAGATTCAGTCCTTGTCCCTTCAAGTGTCTCAAGTGATATCCTGACCACTGGCAATGGTGCAGGATTACATGCAAGAACTGGGTTACCTAGTTTCTGCCTTGGAGGCTGTTCCCTTTGCACAATTCCACACAAGGGAATTGCAATTGAACATTCTAATTCCAGACACCAGTTTCATCGGTCTCATGTCATGTGTCTGTCTCTTCAGATGACGTAGAAAATGACAAACTTCTTAAGTCATAAACACCTGGATTCCTATATAGTAACATAGTTGATGAGGCTGAAAAAAGGTATGCGTCCACTGAGTCCAGTCCATGCTAAATCACCCCTGTTGATCCAGAAGAAGGAAAAATAAAACATTGATCCCACGGTCAGGGTTAAGGTGAATGGTTCTCTCTCTGATCCCTTCCCTATACTAAATGGCACTCACCAGGGATGTCCATTATCCCCCCTACTTTTTGTTCTCACGATGGAAGATTTGGCTAGACATGTATGTAACAATTCCAGGATAGAGGGAATACGACTGCCATCTCTCTCTTTCCCAATTAAACTTTCGATGTTTGCGGATGACATACTTTTGTCCACTACCGCTCCTGAGTCCGTGGTCCCGGCTTTCCTGGAAGAACTTTGTTCCTTCTCTATTGTATCTAATTTCAAAATGAATGTTTCGAAATCCAACGCACTTGCTATTAATCTCTCTGATTCTCTTCTTGAGAATTTGAAGGCTGACTATCCTCTTAGATGGTCTACAGATTCTATCGACTATCTGGGAGTAGTTTTAACACCTTCCCTATCTCATATTTTTTCACGCAATTACCCTCCACTTCTTCGTTCGATCAGAGGAGACTTTCTGAAGTGAAAGCCTCTCTATATTTCCTGGATTGGGAGGGTAAATGTGATTAAAATGTGCGTCGTGCCGAGGTTCTTATACCTTTTTCAAACGCTTCCAATCCACGTTCCTTCTCGATTCTGGATAGAGGTATCTAAACTAATGTCGACCTTTATATGGGGAAACAAACGTCCTAGAATTGGGCTCTGCACCCTTCACAGGCACTCCGACATGGGGGGTTTTGGACTACCTGATATTAAGAGATACTATTTGGCCGCGGTGTTATCCTCTTTACCTGACTGGTACGCTAACTGTGGGTTTCTATAGAAAGATCTTATGCTGCTCCATTAGATCCGTTGAAGGAATCTCTCCTACCTAAAGGAGTGCGTACTTCAAATAACTCTTTCAACCCATTAGTGCGGAATGTGCTTACCTGTTGGTCTGCATCTCATGAGGTCAATCATCTCATATCCTAGAACGAGACACTCTCTTCACCTTACCAAAATCCCAATTTCCGAATTGGACGAAATCTCGGGACCTCAATTTATTGGATGTTTGTGCGTGTGGTACAGTTCAGGACTTTCCTACTTTACAGACATCCCTCAACTTACCTCCTAGAGAAATCTGGAACTATATTAGAATTAAAGATTTATTGACATCTCGAGAGCTATCAACTGCCCTACATAGAGATCCTTCTCCGTTCGAGGAACTTCTTATGGCTCGCTCCCGGAAGGTAAAATTTCTTGGTTCTATATATAAATTTCTATCTCATCCTGAGAGCTGTCACAAACCAAATTATGCACGGGCATGGGAGATGGACCTCGGCAGAACCTTGACCTTGGAAGAGTGGAGGAGGGTTTGGCGTTGTACGAAACAATCTTCTATATCAGCCCAAGTAGTTGAGATTAACTATAAACTTCTTTTCAGATGGTACTACACTCCTCATAGACTTCATAGCTTTAATCATTCGAATCCTGACACGTGTTGGAGATGTAAGTCACATCCTGGTACTCTGCTGCACATCTGGTGGACCTGTCCTGGGATTTTAGAGTATTGGACATCATGTTTATCATATATTGATAAAAGCTTGGGGATTAGTCTCCCTCGAGATCCTTGGCAAATATTACTATATAAGGATGTAGCTTGCAAATCTAGAGCACAAAAATTGTGTTTGTACACCATGCTTAATGCGGCCAAGGCTATGATTCCTCTTTGCTGGAAGTCAGATACTGCCCCTTCAATCGATGCATGGTACAAGAGGGTGATTGATCAGACTCTGTTGTTGAAAATAGCCTGGAAGAGGAAATCCCTAGATTGCACCCAATTGGATAGTTAGTTATCAGCATTTCTGGCTCTAGACGTCAAGTAACCCATTTTTAACTTCACTCTGGAGAGACAGTGTGCAGACCCAGACCCGTACCTGTTTGCCTTTTACTTCGCATTTTACTTCCCTTTCTTCATCTAGAATCCCTGTTCGATAGTCATCTTTTAGTCCCCTGATTATAGGACATTGCCAGCATGTTGAACGGGAGGTAGCCTGACCTTCTCTTTTTGTCACACGTAATCTGTATATTCTATCTTTCTTTTCTTTCTCTTCTTTTCTTTTCTCTTTCTCCATACTCTCTTACTCTATCTTTAGAAAATGGATTTTCCACAGTACGAGTCACTTATAGTGGGATATACTTAGTTGTTAACTTTGTTTTGAAACACCAGAATGTTTACTACGCATATATTTGATTGTTTCCTCGCATCTCTGTTTATGTTCTATTTCGGTTGTAATACATGCAATCCTTTGAATATTCTGTGGAAATCCTTTAATAAAATTCTTATATACAAAAATAAAACATTGAAGCCATTTCGAATTAAGCCCCAAGTGGATAAAAAAATCCTTCCTGTCTACAAATGGCAGTCAGATATTTACCTGGATCAACATCCTATCTGCTTTGAAGCTATAATTCTCAATATTGTTCTTTGCTAGATAGGTATCCATTACTTTTTTGAAAGGAGTTACAGGATCTGCAAGTACATCCCGAGCCAAAGAATTCCATAACTTTATTGCCCTTAATGTAAAAAAATGCCTGCCTTTGTTTTAGTCAAAAATGCCTTTCCTCTAGTCTTAATGGATGACATCCTACTCTGCATGTATTTCCTTACACATCTTAGTGTCATCAGCAAAGATTGAGACATTACTTTCAATTCCCACTTTTAGATCATTAATAAACAAAAAACGGATTGGGCCTGGGACTGCACACTGTGACACCCCACTTACAACTTTAGACAAACTTAAAAAGGTTCCATTTACAACAACTCTCTGCTGTCTATCATTTAACTAGTTCTCTATTTGTGAACAGGTATCGCCTCCCAATCCAAAGTCTTGTATTTTATGCAGTAATCTGTTGTGTGGCACTGTATCAAAGGCTTTTGCAAAATCCAAGTATACTACATCAACAACAATTCCCTTGTCCAAATTATTATTTACCCTTTCTTAAAATGCAATTAATTAGGTTGACATAATCTATTCTTCATAACCCATGCTGGTACCTACTAATAATATTGTTGGTCTTCACATAGTTCTGAAAACTCTGTTAGTAACCCTTCTAATATCTTACCCACTTTGGAAGTCAAGCTCCTTCTGGTTTGGATCTTGCTCCCTTTTGAACAATGGTACTACATCAGCTTTCCTTCAGTCATAGTGCACTATACCTAATGAAAGTGAATCAATAAATATTAAATATAATGGTCCCTAAAATTGGGAGCTCAATCAGACAGTGTTCAACTTGATCATCTGCCATTTGGGATTACCAGTGGTGGATCTCATGGCCTCTGCAAGGTTCCTCAGTTCTGTGCCAGGTTGTGGGACCCTCTGGCTGTTGTGGTGGATGTGATGACCATACCATGGAATCTTCCTCTAGTGTACATTTTTCCTCCAAATGCCATTGATTCCCAGGGTGCTGGGGATGGTCAGGATGGAGGGGCTGATATCCTGGTTGCTCCATTCTGGCCCTGTCAGGCCTGGTTTTTAGATCTTCTCAATCTATACATAGAGGAGCCATTTTGTCATCCCTTGAGGACCCAAGCCCTGGTTTGCCAACCTGATATTGATGGATTGACTCTTGAGGCCAGCATCTTGAAGAAAAAGGGTTTATCTGATGCTGTCATTTCTACCATGCTCCTAGCTAGAAAACCTGTTTCTTCCCATTCCTATCATAGGGTTTGGTCCCTCTACTACCAGTGTTGTACCAATTGTGATTCACAACTCTCACCTTTTAGGCTTCAGATGGTCTTGGCCTCTCTTCAAGATTGTCTTTCGAAAGGGCTTAGTCTTAGTTGTTTTTCAGAGACGCATTGCTTTGCTTCCAAATACAATGAACTTCATTCAATGAGTAGTACATTGCTTGAATTACTATGTTTATTGTACAAAGCCGTTTTAGGAATCTGATTCACTCTTTTTTTAATCCCTGAGGTCAGGTTGTGTCTGAGGTTAGTATCGCTTACTAGATCAAGGCACCATGTGCCAGGCATATGTCCTCAGAAAGAAATCTGTTCCCTTTTGAGTCACAAGATCAGTGGGAACTTCTTGGCCCTATAAGAATCAGGCCACTGCTGAACAGTTATGTATATATCACGTGAATCTCCTGGCCACTGCTGAAGCCCGCTTTGGCTGTAAGCTTCAAGCTGTGGTGCCTGTATAAGGGTCATTTTCTTTCTTATTTTCCTCTGATGATCAGAACCTTGTTGGTTTGCTGTTCATTTACTGTTGTTTAGTGCGTAAGTTCAGTATCCATTGAACAGAGGTTCACATTGTACCAGATGACCCTGTGAAACACTGGTGTCCAGGGGTTGTTTTTCTCTTTTTACCTCCCTGGAACCTTGGTGGTTAGCTTTAGTATATCCTCATGGTTCCTGTGTTCCATATTGGATGGCAGAGAAAACATGTAATTTTATTTGACATTTGTGTATCAAAATGTTGTTGTTTTTTTGTTTGCTTTTTTTTAAAGCAGTGACTCATTGTGTTTGGTGCTGCAACATACAAAAGTGCCATGAAACACGTGTTGGGAACCACTGTCTTAGATGCAAGAGAAGTCTGAGACCTTCCTAGTATACAAGGGGTTACACATGCATTATAGCAGATAAGTATGCATACATTTTAGGAACATGCATTGCGTGCTGCACATTGCCTCCCCAATCCCACGCTATTGTTTTTCCAGTAAATTGCAGTATGTAACTGACAGTGATAATGCTGTTAAATGTACTTATTTATTCCTTATGAGAACAGCCATGTGTTCTGCTTCATACAGAAATATGTACACTGCATGATTTTTTTAGTGGGGTCTAAGTGACAATAAAGGTATTTCTACCAATACTCATAATACCACTATTGCCAATCACATTAAATATATATGTAATTTTACTACTGAATAAATATGGTACACCTGGGGATATACAAAATGAGGGCAAAGAGCTTAATATGTGCTTATAAATAAGCTCAATAGATTAGCTTCTGCAGCTTTTCTTATATAAAGATGCATTAGTATATACTGGCACACAACCAGCAATTTGTGCCACCTCAATAGCAAGCGTTAAGAAGAGACTGTCACCTTGACGCAAGAATGGGAAGTTTCAAAATACCCTTATTGCCCAACAACTATGTACTTGAGGCAAGTAACCATTTAGATGTACAAAAAACGTTATATAAACAAAAAGAAGTCATAGACTAGTATCCAGTTTTCTCCTAGTAATGGCCTTTTTTGTACAGATTTACTTCCCATATCATTAATTGCAAAGGTACCAGGATTCTGATTTCATTTTTGGTGTCTGTATAAAATTATCTCTGTATCTCCTGATATCACAAAGTGTAGGAGTCTTAATAAAATAAGAATAGGAAAAGCTCCAGAAAATACAGCAATTTTTTTAAATAGCATATTTACAGTTCTTGTTCTTCTATTTATCAATAGGATGTCATAATCTTGTATATTCTTAGTTATCAGTGAGTGTCTGTATGGATGTTTGTATGTCTGGTCTGGGTTGGGGTTATCCATGTGAGTTAATAGTAGCAAACAAGGAAACATAAGCCGTGTAAGCAAACATATTTTTTGTCGGTTGTGTATAGTAAAGATATCCATTCAAAAAGCTCTACTTGCACTCTTATTTGTTCATATTTTTCAGATGATCATAGCATGTTTACTTTGTGAAATGGTACTTTCTCTTTGATAAATACTAAAAAGGTTTTATTAATGAATAAGGTGAACTGCAGTGGAGAGCTTTTACCCACTGGTTTAAAAGTAGACGCAAATATTTCAAAAGACCTTTATAGGTAGAAGCTGTAATACAATTATACAGTACTAGAAGAAATGGCCCTCTTTTGTCCAGGGTGTGGCTGCTTGTGTCTCCCTCTCAGTATCTTTATATGGAGGTATTTGCTTCTGTAAATACATTCATGTGTGTATGAGTGTTTCTAAGTGTTTTGTTCTTGTAACCTGTGGTCCTCTGGCCCTCCCACTAGCTGTCAGTGTAAGGTTAAGGCCCTCTTTGGAGAACAGTGGGGTAAGTGAGAGAGAGGAAGCTGCAGACTAACTTGGTGATTGTCTGACTCCATACACAGCCTTCAGGTACATTTAAATCAAGTGATAAGCCAGATATGACTTTTCATCTGGTGTTACACTACATCGCCCATATCCTCCATTAGAAGCTGGAAAGCTGAAGATAATGAGTGCTGTAGAACAATGTCAGATGGGAAGCTACATTTTGCCCGAGTGATGTACTGTAATTTAGAGTGTGTGTGTGTATGTGCTTATATTTGTTTGTACATACATGTCTGTTTGTGTGCATTCACATTACTGCTTGTGCACAAATGTGTGTTGTGTGTGCTTTTATGTCTATGGTGTTAGTGAGATGGGCTGGTGTCAGGTCACTAAAACTGCAGAGGAGAGGAATTTACATAAGTCCTCCTTACTGTCACACCTGAGACTGTTGGCAGGGACTCATCATGTAACTTTCTCTTATTTTCTAGGTATAGCATGTAAAAAATAACATACACAGATCTCACAAACTCTATTGCAATACTTGGAATAAAGGAAATAAACAGGAGTAAAATAGTTAGGAGTTGGGTTGGAGGAGGTTAGTTGCCAGGAAGATAATTTCCTATTTTTCCTATCATAACTGGTTGACCTATGATTGTGAATGTATATCTATGAAGGTTTTTATGCTCTACAGCCTCACCCTCCACCCCCCTTAGGCACAACCTGCAAATGAAAACACAAAGCATAAGCATTTGGCAAAGCTGAAGTAATTTATTACCTATAGCAATAGGAGACCCTCCCCTCAACTAAAGCAGCATTTAATTCCCCCAGAAAATGGTTTCTGAACCATGGCTACACTCGGCCCTTTCAGTGACCAGACCGTGTTTGCATCTGGCTGCCTTCTTCCAGCTGGAGCCCTCCTCTGCTCTGCCTGCACTGGGCACAAGGAGCAGCTTGGGACTTCTCCCAATATTCCACCCTTTCCCTTGATAGCAATCTGGCCACCCTGCTCGGCTGCTATCACAAGAAGATCACCAGGGTATAACCAATATGTCTCTCAGCACTATTTCCAATCCCTTCCGCCCACGCGCACTCCAGGCACTAGCTCCCGCTCTCTGCCCTAAAAGCAGCCCTGAGTCAATGGCTGCCGCTTGACCGCTACTACTCAATGGGCTAGGCCTGCGCCATCCTTGTCCATTGCAAGTCCTAACCACAAAAGTCAGTGCCTGGTTAGACTGAACTGATCTGCTTCAACCTTGGCCATTCCCAGACCTAACCACAAAGTTAATGCCCGACTAGGCCAGAACTTATGGGTGTCCACCCCCCAAACCCTGGGGCATGGAATGCCACATTACAGCTACACCACCCAACTGCATTCTTGACTTCTTGGCATTTATCTGTTTACCCACTGTCACTGTTACCTACTTCGGGGAATGGTTGGAAAACAAAAGAAGACAAAGGTTAGTTTTTTTGCAGACTAGCTTTGATATCCGGCTTATATGGACCCAAACTCCCAAGGTCCCACCTTCAAATTTACCACCGACCTTAGGCCCAATAGTTGTATGTTGGTCAATTCCAGCTGCCATTTTGGATGTATGAGAACAAAGCTCCTTAAAGGAATAGTAATGTTTCACTAAAACAGCAGCTCCAATTAATCTTAATAGTATTTGAGCCATATAGAGTATTCTTTCAATACTGTCAGAGTTGTAGTTCAAGAGTAATTGATAAAGTTTCCCCCTCCCACTCCTTTTACCTAGTGTAAGCCACCTCCCCTGGTCTTGAGAACAGACAACTCACAGCAAGGGACAATTTTCTTAATGTGAGAACAATGTAAACCCTGCCACCCTTGACAGTTTTGTCAGGTTTTTCAATATTCTAATTGAAGATTGTCCCTCTCTGAGATCCACCTGCACACCAACTTGCTGCTCTGAGCTGAGTAGTGTTACATCAGTAAAAGGGGCGGGAGTGGAATACTTTATCATTCAATTACTCTTGAAATATAACTCTGACAGTACTGAAATAACACTGTCCATGGCCCAAATACTATGAAGATTAATTGAAGCTGCTTTTGTTGTGAAATTTTAATACCCCTTTAATGGTGCTTGCTCCAAGACAATTCCTCTCTATTTCTAAGGTGCTTGTGCTCCACATTCACCTTCTTAGATACTTTCTATTGAAGACACAAAACACAAGCATTTGGTGAAATTGAAGTCACTTATTACCTATTCTTAAAAGACTAAACAATGTGAACACCCCCCCCAAATAATATGGCATTCCATTGCCAGCAGAGGAATGCCTGCACTCAGCTCCTTTCAGCATTTGACCGTCTTCTCCCAAATGAAGCCCACCTCTGCTCCTCCACCACTGGTCACAAGGGGAAGGTTGGTCTGTCTTCTAACCACCTGATAGTGAGCTGATCAACCTCACTCAGCTGGTATTGTGAAAATATTGCCGGGGCATAATCAAGATGTTTCTTGGTGCCTATGACCCTCCATTGTGCCCAGGTGCACTCCAGAAACTAGCCCAGACTCTCTGCCCTAAAAGCAGCCCAGACCACAACGTTATTGACTGCCCTTTGATAGTTACCACCTCAGGGGCAATACTAAATATAATTGCATAGGATGCTTTTTGTATATGGGTATAGTGTGACATTTAATAAGAATATATACTTCCTTTAACTATTTATTATCTTTTTAAAAACTTTATGCCAACCTGCTATTATTTTGCCACAGTACAAGTCCTTATGTAAGACCACATCTCGGCACCTGTTTTTATAAAAGATTATTGTAGAGTGCAGAGAGGAGCAACAAAGTGAGTTACTGGAATGGAGGAACTGAAGTGTCTATCCAAGAATGTTTACATACTCTAGAGAAAAGACACCTAAGACTGTATATAGTTACATTCTGCAAGTATATGATAGGTAAATATAAACATATCAAGATTTTTTTATTTAAAATTATAGTGTATTAAATATTTAGCTGTATGTCTGTGCAAGTTGGACAGTAAAGGCTGTCACTGCCATGTGTCCAACACCAATATTCATACCCAGGAGCTTCTTCTCTTTGAGCCCCCAGAGAGGGCTCATGTGCTGCCGAGCAGGGATGTTAATTACACGATCTGTGTCATAAAATGGGTGGAGTTTGATTGGGTAGGCAGACTTGCTTATCTGCATGTCATAAAGTGGACAGAACACAGTGAGAAGGAGGAGAAGTGGAAGGAAAGTGGGGAAACTCACCCCCACCTATGATTTTCAGGAGCTGCTTCAATGCAGCTCCCATGTCTGAAATATACCTGTTTCCCAGCCTCAATTCAGTAGTGGGCTACTACATATTCTATATCTCTTTTGTCCAATGTGGAGCACGGGAACCAGCAGATAAAGTCCCCTCCTCCCGGTGGGTAGGGCACTTCATAAAAGGTCTCTGAGGTTGATATTCTTGGGAAAGCAGATCATTTAAGTCAGGCAATCCTCACGAAGAAGTGGATACCAGAGAACAGGGCCAAATCACTGAATAAGTAAACTTACATGTAATCTTCAGTCTTTATGCTCCCATTAGAATGAATTAAAAGAGCTTCAGAGAATCTATAGTGAGGTACAGGCTGATAAGTCAAGCCAAACTCTACAGATTTGTGGTCCTGGAAAAAAAACCTGACTGGACAATCCATGAAGGAGGAAGCCAGTAATAAGAGTCTGCCTAATAAACTAAGAAACAAGCATAAAAAAAGAAGACTAAGAGAGCTGTACCAGTGCTAACTCGTTTATCATGAGATCACTTAAAACTGAGGTTACCAGGCAGGTATAGTGGAAGGGAGTTCACCATGCACACTCCAGGGTCTTCATCTGATGACTAGTCACGGTTTAGGTTAAGGCTCTTCAGTTCCCTCTATCACCTCATCTATTTAAATTCTTCTGAGCTCTTGGTCTGTGGATCTCCCTGCACCTCCCAAAGGCATTTGAGCCCCATATTTGGGGGGATACACATATCACTGGGGAGTCCTCCGCTGAGTATGGGAAGACTGAAGGTGATGACTTACACTCCTCACTTACCCTGGGGGATGATTATTAGAATGACTCTATACCCTCTGGGAAGAGGTTTATCCAAGTTGTCCTAGAGATGCTTAGTGTTCAGAGACCTTGGATTCCAGTTCCTCTTCCACTGACAATTTTTTGAGAATCACAAAAGAGGTTCCCACTTTTCTTCCTCTGCATTCCTTGGACCTCTTTTTCTTGGGGAAATGGAAGATGCTGTACAGGAGACTGATACTTAATTGTCAAATTTCTGACCTCTATCCCTTTTCCATTGAGACTTTAGTGCAGTGGGCTACCCCTTCTGCAGCTGGTCCCCATTTCTTATTTTGCAAAGTACACAGCTTTGCCACTGGAGGATGCTGCAACCCTGAAGTATCAGACAAATACATTCCTGGACTTCTTTCTGAAAGTGAACTTTGCGACCTCTGGCATAGGCTTACATCCCATTTTTGTCATTGCCTGGGTAACTACGGCCATGATTCTGGAGTGATAAACTGTTGGATGTCATCCAAATGGAAGCTGTTAAGGATGACCTATTGGTATTGCTCTCCAAAGTCCTTGATGCCAATGGTTATCTTACAAAGTGGCCTTTTTTCTGACAAAGCTTTGGCCTTTTCAGTAGCTGTACATCACACTTTGTGACTTAATATCTGGTTCTCTCTCCAATAATCCAAGCAGTCACTGGTTTCTCTCCCTTTTGTCAGCAAACAATTGTTTGGCCCAGAATTGGAGAACAATATTATCCATGCCACAGAGGGCAAGAGTATGTTATTGCTCCAAGCCATTCCTAAGCGTGCCTTCTTTCCATGGAAGATGCGTAGTTTTCATTATGCCCGCCACTTTGGGTACACAACCAGGGCACCACTTCCCCTGGATGCACATTCAAGTCCACCCCAAAAACACAGACTTGGCAGGCAAGAAAACTGCTCATAAGCCTAAGACTGACATGTCCTCCTCTGCATGATTCGCGGGCCCTCATCTGTCTCTACCCGTAGGAGGTGAGGTACCCTACGTTTTTTCCTGGACACATGGGATTTTTCTGTGACAGATCAGTGGTTGTATGGGTAATTTCAGAAGGGTATTGTATAGATTTCAAATCCATATCTCTCATATTTTTTCCTGTCCACAGTGACTCAGGACCCGGATCGTGGTAGTCTATTCTTCGATGTTGTTTCCTCCCTGCTAGGGACAAAAAAAAAACAACAAAGATACTCAATAGGGCACTCGAGTGAAAGTGTATTGTTCATTGAGATAATTAGTAATAATTGACTAACGGTGAAAGTATTAAAACTTAACTTTTATTTCAAAAATAAAATAAAATAAATACCACTATAAAATAATCTAGAATTGCTAGATATTACTGATACCACATAAGAACTAATTGGTATTAGTATTGTTCCAATATTATAGCACTTATCCATATAAGAATGCACTTAATAATGTGGAAAACCCTGTTTGAATTTTATCAGACACACTGAAAAATCAAATTGACTCCAGTTTTCTAGTAGTTTCGGGGAGCCAGCTGTAAAAAAGCTCCCCTATTTGTCTTATGCACTCGTAGGACAGCCCAAGACAAAAAGCACCGAACTTCTCTGTTACTGTGGCAATTCTCCTCTCTATGACCATCAACTGTTGTTGGAAGAAAACTATCTCACTCCCTCAATTATTGCCTCAGTACAAGAGTTGGTGCAGATAATAATTCTCTATAGCAGGTTTCTCAGAATCTGGTTTTCTAATGGGTCGGGGAGCCAACTGTACAATAGCTTCCTTATTTATCTTATGCACTCATAGTAACATAGTAGATAAGGCTAAAAAAAGACATGAGTCCATCAAGTCCAGCCCATGCCAAAAACACCCCTGTTGATCCAGAGGAAGGCAAAAAAAAAAGCCCTCTGGAGCCATTTCCAATCTAGTCCCAAGTCTGTGGGGGGAATTATTCCTTCCTGACTCCAATTGGTAGTCAAATACTTCCCTGGATCAATATCCTATTTGCTTTGAAGCCATCTGTCATAATTGTCAATATTGTTCTGTGCTAGATAGGCATCCATTGCTTTTTTGAATGCAGTTGCATTATCTGCAAGCACAACATCCCAAAGCAAAGAATTCCATAACCTTACTGCCCTTACTGTAAAGAATCCCTGCCTTTGTTTTAGTCAAAAACGCCTTTCTTCAAGTCTTAATGGATGACCTCTTTTTCTTAGTTCAGCTCTTTGCATAAATAATTCATTGGATAGTTCTTTGTATTGACCTTGAATGTATATGTAAATGGTAATCATATCACCCCTTAAACGTCTCTTCTCTAATGTAAACAAACCCAGTTTGGCTAGTGTCTCTTTGTAACTCAGATCCTCCAATCCCTTTATCAGTTTTGTTGCACGTCTCTGCAACTTTTCCAGTTCAGTAATGTCTTTTTTTAGAACAGGCGCCCAAAATTGTACTCCATAGTCTAGATGAGGCCTAACCAAGAATTTATACAGAGGTAGGATAATATTAGCATCCCTTGCTTCTACACCTCTTTTTATGCAGGCTAGTACTCTATTTGCTCTTGCAGCAGCTGAGTGACTCTGCACACTTCCGTGAAGTCTATTGTCTATCAGTACTCCTATCTTTCTATAATGAGGATTTCCCAAGTTGTTTCCCATTTAGAGTATACGTAGCAAGTTTGTTTCTACAGCCCAAATGCATAACCTGACATTTATCTACATTAAATGACATCTGCCACTTTTCTGCCCATTCACTTAGTTTATCTAAGATAAAGCCCAAGACAAAAAGCACCACACTTCTCTAATACTGTGGCAATTTTCCTCTCTATAATCAACAATTGTTGTTGGAAGAAAGCTATCTCAGTCCCTCAATTACTGCCTCAGTACGAGAGTAGGTGCAGATGATAGTTCTCTAAGGAAAATTTCTCAAAATCTAACAAATTCTTGGAGCTAAAAAATATCTTCTCAGCATTCCCCATTCAGCCTTATAGTCCCATATTAACTGGCATAAGTAGCCTAGTACACGGATGTAGTATTCATGTCCAAGTCACAAAGAAAGGCATCCTGGTTTGCTAGTATAAAAAACACCACCGCGCGTTTCACAGAGAGGCTTTATCAAGGCATAAAACTAGTCAATTTAATGGTGATTTAAATAGTAACCCAAACCAATCAAATTCGGTCTGGGAAATCCAAACTATCCAATTAGAACATGGGAAAAACTGAACTTTTCCTTCATATGAGGTAGCAAAAAAAAAAAAAAAAAACTATGTATTCGAAATCACTTACCCAGTGATATCCTCTTAAAGGCAAGACGGGGAATATACAGTATAACATCCCACATACTGATATATCGACATGAAACGAAAAAAAAAATTATATTCTGCCTCTCTTTCTCAAAAAAAACTCCTCAAATATTTGATAATAATAATATCTAAAATTAAATACTATCAATGTGAAATAATAATCACAAGTGTTCTCTTGTTGATAGTATAATAACTTCTGAATACTGGTGACCAATACTGATAATCCAAAAGTGAATACTACAATTCCTATATAAAGTGTACAATGTGTGAATATTACAATAAAATACAGAGAACTCTAGTTTCTCTCTCCTTCGATTGAAAAAAAAACCAAAAAAAAAACGTGATGTGCAAGGACCAGGAATTGAACCCAGACCTGCCATATTGCAAAAAAGAACTCTATCCTCTAAACCAACCCACTCATGTAAAAAGTAGTTCTATACTACTATATGTAGAATAAAGAGTGGCTACAAATGGTAGCATAAATATGATGCTATAACTATGAAAGTGCCAACATTGAATAATGATATGAAACATACAAAGGAATAGTATAAACACAAAAAATGAGGTACTTCTTCAGTGAAAATGTATTTAAGGTTTTCTTAAAGGAACACTCCTAAGTTATTTTGTTCATTCAACCCAGATGGGAATACAATGTTGAGAAGATAAATCCATCTGGATTCCTGTTGTAAGTTTAATCTCTATATTACCTCTCCTTATATCTGATTGAATGACTTGTAAACCCCAACACTTCAAATCTTTGGGATTAAAATTATGATGATGTAGAAAATATTTAGATACTGATGTCAGCATCCAATTTTGATTTCTCATATAGAAGGATGCATTCTTAATGCTGTTAATGTGTTCACCTAATCTTACACATAGTTTTCGTGAGGTTTTACCCACATACCTAAAATTACATGTGCATTGTAAACAGTAAATTATTCTAGAGGTTTGGCAGGTAATAAAATCAAAACATTTATGTATACGTCCAAACCAGTCCATTGTTTCTTTATTCTTAGGACAATTGTTACAATGACCACATGGAAAGGATCCTTTAAGTAATGACCTGTTGGTTCTGACTTTGCTGTCAGTAAAATGGCTGTGAGTCAGCATGTCTCCTAAATTTTTATTGCGTCTAAAACAGAAGGAAGGTTTATCCCCCAATAATTCCTTCAATGTTGTGTCTGACATTAAGATATCCCAATTTTTGCTAACAAGATATCTAATATAATTGGTATCTGATCCATATGTTGTAATATATCTAATGTTGGAATTATCAGACTTTTGCTTGCACTTGGGGACCAACAGATCTTCCGTTCCTATTCTTAGAGCTCTGTTATAAGCTTTTCTAACGGACGTTTTAGAATAACCTCTTTGTATAAGACGATTAGTCAATTCTCCTGCTTGTACTTTGAAAAGATCTAATCTAGACAAATTTCTGTGAATTCTCAAAAAACTCTCCTACAGGTAAACTTTTAATAGTAGAGCGAGAATGAGCACTGCTGCTGTGTAACAAACTATTTGTAGCTGTGGGTTTCCGAAAAGTATCAGTAGTAATGATATTCTCGAGTCATCTTATGATTTTCAAATTCAAAAATGAAATGACATCTCTGTCCACCTCATATGTCAACCTTAGATTCAAATCATTATGATTCAAATCATCCAATCAAATCATTCTAGAACATGTCCCTCTCCATTGCATAATATCAGAACATCATCAATATATCTGATCCAGAGTGTTAAATGATCTAGATATTTTGACATCTTTTCTGAAAATACATATTCCCGTTCCCACCAGCCTAAATAGATATTTGCATAGGTTGGGGCACAGGCTGCCCCCATAGCTGTGCCTCTCAATTGGACAAAAAACTCTTATCAAATAAAAAATAACTGTGTGTCAAAATAAGAGTTTGATTACAAAATCATTTTGATCACTATATTCTGCAGATTGCATGTCCAAAAAAATATCTGAAAGCTTTACATTCTTTGTCATGATTAATGATAGTATACAAGGACTCAATATCTGCAGGCGCTAAAAGTGTTTGATCAAAAAATGTTCTAATTGAATGACTTATACTCATAGGTGGTGTAAAAGTCGATTTCATTCCTAAATCTTTTATCCAATTAAGATCGTTGATATTCCCAGCACTAGTCTCATTCTCTTCTAACAGAGATACAAGATCATAGATTACATCTTCATTGTAAGAAGAGGAGGGGCCTACCATTTCCTGATTTGAAGAAAAGTGTTTAAACAATAGAAGTTTACGGACAAAAAAATACAGATCTTTGTAATGCTCAAATTGTTCATTATGATTATCAGGTGCAAAAGATAATCCTCTCTGTAATAATTTAATCTGAGCTTCAGATAATACTATGTCTGATACATTAATTACACTGATCTGTTCTACTGGAGGTAATCTAGGCTCTATCTGTTTCTCAGTCTCATGGATAGGGAGGAACTCCTCCCTCTCACATTCTGACTCTGGGATTGGTTTCAATAGTGTCTTGTTTGGCCCCTGCCCCTGTTCTTGCCTTTTACTCCTCTGTTTCCCCCTCCGTGTATTATGCCTGAATTGAAATCTAAAAAGTCTCTGTTATGATCAGATCTAATTACAGTTTCAGAGTGTTCTATATCTGATATATCAGTATCAACATCTGACTCTATCATAGAAATGTTGGTCGTCAAGTTAGGTGCATGACTCTTGATCCTCTGTGTCGGCCATTTGTGTATTTTATTTGATTGATAATCATTTAAATCTCTAATAAGCTTACGTTTTTTCCACTCTATGATACCCTCCTCAAATTTATCTATCATAGATAGTTTTGAACAATTCTAAAGATTCATAATTCTTTAATTTGTCACCTTGATCCTTAATTTCTCCCTCCAACTTAGACAGAGTATCTTTATCATGTTGTACCACCAATCTCATGAGGTCTAATGAATAACTGTCCAATATTTTTTTCCCATTTCTCTTTAAATGTTACATCTGGGAAAAAGAAGGATGGATAAAGTTTAATTCGCAAACCTCTGGGTATCATGGCCTTAGCTATATACTTATCAAAATAATTGGCATTCCACCATGATTTAGTTTCTGTCTGCAACAAGGATTTTAGATCTTTCAATAATGATACCCACGTAGAGTTGGATTCGTTATAACCTAAAATTTGTTCTGAGAATAGCTCATCTAAATTTCTTTGTCTTCTACTTGTTCTTGATATCAAATCACTGTTAACTGTCTGTGAAGCCATCATGTATATAATGTCGTGCTTCTCACAGTTCATAAAATATTATTTCAATCAGAAATATTTAACAGACTATTACAAAACATAAAAAAACTGAACTGGAGCACTGAAAAAGTTAATCCACTCCCAGTGGTTAGTCTTGTTTAAGAGTATACAATGCCACCGTGCACCTGTATCTAAGAATATAATAAATTACCTAGGTCATGCTAGACATGTAGGTGTTAATCCCTGTCTTCTCAGGAAATATTCATCTGATTTTATTCCAACCTCTTCATGCTTCCCAAAAAAAAAGGAGGCAGATCCTGTCCTATTCTGTATTTAAAGTACTTCAAATATTTTGTGCTGGCCCCATGGTTCAAGTTGAAGTCTTAGCTCTCCGTCATTGCAGCTATGTATCCAGGGGAATTTCTAGTCTCCCTGGACTTGAAGGAATCTTATGTGCACATCCCATCCCGCTGCTTTGAATCCCAGACAGAGAGTTCATCTTTGGTTCTCTTTCAAGGAATTCCCTTTTCTTCCAGTTCTGTTTTGCTTTCTCTTGGCTTTGCTATATGTTAAAATTGAGCTTAGCAGGCAAAGGTAAAGTGGAATGGAGGAGGGAGTCTCCTCCTCAGAAACCTGGTTTGATGTGCCCTGCGATCCTATTGGATGGAGACTTAACCCCGTGATTCCTGTGTTCCACATTTACTAAAAGAAAAGGAATTATCAGTAACTACACAAAAATCATCTTTTATACACATATCATTATTGCTTTTGAGGTATTTTTTATTATCATTTGTATTATTAATTTTATTTTTATTTTTTTTGATGAATTACAATATTATTGTCAGCTTCTATCCTTTAACATACAATTGGAGGTATCTTAATATAGTTTCCATGGTTTCCTATTGCCAGTTTTTCTTGTGCAATAGGTTTAGAACACTGTTGCCTCTATTGAGAATACCGCAAGGATTTAATCTAATTTTCTAAGTCAATATTTTTATTCAGTTCTTCCATTTCACTATCTTCATTCACACTGAGATTTCTGAGTTATCTGTTTGCTCTCTTTCTGGGAGGTAGAGCTCTGGTTTATTGCTTAGATTCTTTCTCCAATGGTTTTCTCTCATTTGTTAAAAAAAAAAAAAAAGAATTAAGCTCACTAAGACTTTCTAAAGTCCTTGATAAAGCAGATAGGTATGTCTATCTATATATGTTGTATAGCATCCGCTGTTTCGTATATATAGCAGTCTATGAAGTATAGACAGATGTAATCCTTATTTACCTCATAATAGTTGTTAGTAACGAGGTACAGTTTGGGCTTTATGTAAAAGGCATACTGGAGCTATTCTGGGAGAAACCAACTGCAGAGGGAAATACAAAAATTGCTTATACAAGTTAATCACTAAGCCCAGCTGAATTATGCTACAGAAATAACAATATCAAAAATCGCTCAACTGCCCGCATACACAGAAAATAAAATATATATGAATACAATGACCTATTATTACTAAATATTATGAAATATAGTCCTCACAAATATTGGCAGATTTACAAAAATCTCCAAATTTATAGGTTTAAAATTATAAAGTCCTTTTAAAAGTGGTGCTGCCTCTTAATATTAATACGATAGATAACAATAGAAGGAATGATCCTTGATATATGATATAAATTAAACTACTCTAGTTTAGTCCACCTCCAGGAAACCTTCAAGAAAAATACTCACATGGTCTTGAGGCACAAACAGCCTCCTGTTATAAATGCATATTTGTGTAAACATCCAAGATAAGCTCCTACAGATGCAGAGGATTAATTATTTTACATCCCAGAAGCATAATTAGGTTTGATTTCAGGAAAAACTGCAAAAAAAAATAGGGTCAAACAAACATAGAAAAAACAAGCAAAACAAATGTTATGAAAAAAAACATATTTATTCATATAATAAATCATATTTAAAAAATACTATGCATGATCACAGGAAATAAATATTCCCTTAAATTAGTTTAACATGTTTCCCAGATTAAAGTTGATTCTTCAGGGGTAAAAGTAAAAAAGCCAGAGCTAAACTTGCGCCTTTTATAGAATTATAATTTAAAGCAAGCAATAAGTTTAAACATAACTACAAACACACCCTCTATAGTATCTACAGACTGAAGAGACTGGCAACAAAACACTGTTAACCCATCACTATCTATATGTGTATCCTCCCCTACAGACCATTTATTCACACCTGTTTATAGATGATATCCTACTTATGGAAGGGTAGCCAACAGGAGCTAGGCTGTATGAGTGAATGGTTTAACCACAATAAGAGGGGTCTTCAATTTACCCATAATGTCCAAAATAGAGAAATAGAGTACTTAGACTTGATACTCTGCTCTGTAGTGTAGTCTCATATGCAGTTCAAGTTATAGGAAAGCTATAGCTGGTAACAACTGTTTTAGAGCAGATAACGGTCAATTTCACAAATTAAGAAAAAATTGTAGTGATCTGGAGGACTTCAAACTATACAGCCAAGTTTTAATGCAACAGTTTCTGGAAATAAGCCACAAGGAATATCTCACTGGAAATAGCTTATTTTAGAGCACTATCCCTTGATAAGGGATACTTTACTTAAACCAAAAATAATTTAGGAAATGGTAAAGATTATAAAACTTCTTTAGATACCCAATATAACACTCATAAAATAAAAAACAGGAAAATATTGGGGTGTATTAAAACAGGACCTCATTGTTATCTGAAATTATTAATGATCATACATCCATAGTATTTAATAGAAATCATAATATTCCATCATATGTAGAACGTACTAGACCCAAAAATCTGAATTTAACCCCCCCCCAAACTTTTTCTGTCTTCAAAAATAAAAAAAACTAAGGCATTTACCAGGGTAATTATAAGTGCAATGCCCCCTTATGTGCAAACTGAAGACACATGATACACAGAAAGAAAAATATTAAGAATGGTGATGGCACTAAAATATTTAAGATCAAACAATTTATTAACTGTGCTACTTCTTTTGCAATCTATGTGATTCATTGTCACTATTTATTGATTCACTTTCATCAGGCATAGTGCCCTGTGATTGGAGAAAAGCTGATGTAGTTCCATTGCTTAAAAAGGGAGCAAGATCCAAAGCAGGAAATTATAGACCTGTCAGCTTGACTTCCATAGTGGGTAAGATACTAGAAGGATTATTAACTGACAGTATTCAGAACTATGTGAAGACAAACAATATCATTAGTAGGAATCAGCATGCTTTCATGAAGAACAGATCATGTCAGACTAATTTACTTACATTTTATGAAAGTGTGAGTAGTAATTTGGACAGGGGAATTGCTGTTGATGTAGTATACTTGGATTTTGCAAAAACCTTTGATACAGTGCCTCACAACAGGTTACTGCATAAATTAAAAGGCTTCGGTTTGTGCGGTGTTATCTGTACATGGATTGAGAACTGGTTAAATGATAGATGGCAGAGAGTTGTTGTAAATGGAACTTTTTCAAATTGGTCTAAGGTTATAAGTGGGATGCTGCAGGGTTCAGTCCTGGGACCAATGTTTTTTAATTTGTTTATTAATGATCTAGAAGTGGGAACTGAAAGTAGCATTTCAATCTTTGCTGATGACACTAAGCTATGTAAGGAAATACATACAGAGCTGGATGTTTTTTTCCCTACAAAAGGATTTAGATAAACTAACTGAATGGGCAGAAAAGTGTCAGATGTCATTTAATGTAGATAAATGTAAGGTTATGCATTTGGGCTGTAGAAACAAACTTGCTACATATACTCTAAATGGGAAACAACTTGGGAAATCCTCATTATAGAAAGATTTAGGAGTACTGATAGACAATAGACTTCACAGCAGTGTGCAGAGTCACTCAGCTGCTGCAAGAGCAAATAGAGTACTAGCCTGCATAAAGAGAGGTGTAGAAGCAAAGGATGCTAATATTATCCTACTTCTGTATATATCCTTGGGTAGGCCCCATCTAGAATATGGAGTACAATTTTGGGCACCTGTTCTAAAAAAAAGACATTACTGAACTGGAAAAGGTGCAGAGATGTGCAACAAAACTGATAAAGGGATTGGAGGATCTGAGTTATAAAGAGAGGCTAGCCAAACTGGGTTTGTTTACATTAGAGAAGAGATGTCTAAGGGGTGATATGATTACCATTTACAAAGAACTAGCCAATGAATTATTTATGCAAAGAGCTGAGCTAAGAACAAGAGGTCATCCATTAAGAGTAGAGCAAAGGTGCTTTCAACTAAAGGCAGGGATTCTTTACAGTAAGGGCAGTAAGGCTATGGAATTCTTTGCCTCGGGATGTTGTGCTTGCAGATAATGCAACTGCATTCAAAAAAGCAATGGATGCCTATCTAGCACAGAACAATATTGACAATTATGACAGATGTCTTCAAAGCAAATAGGATATTGATCCAGGGAACTATTTGACTACCAATTGGAGTCAGGAAGGAATAATTCCCCCCACACACACACGCACACTTGGGACTAGATTGGAAATGGCTCCAGAGGGCTTTTTTTGCCTTCCTCTGGATCAACAGGGGTGTTTTTGGCATGGGCTGGACTTGATGGACGCATGCCTTTTTTCAGCCTTATCTACTATGTTACTATGTGGTTTGATGTATGTAGAATGTACCAAGAGACCTGTAAGGGAGAGAATAGGTTAGCATTGAAGGGGATCAGTAAAAAATGCTGGGACCATAATGTTCCACGTACATTTTTAGATTGTCCCGGGGGGGGGGATTAAAAGCTTTCCTTCCTGGAGAAAAACTAGTTGTTTGTGTTCCTAACAGTGTGGTCCTTTGGGTTCCCCGGTTCAGATGAAACTGAGTGTGTTTGGTGTGGGTTAAGTGGAATAGGGAGGGAGTATTTGCATATTCCCTGCCCTCCTGAGGAAGGATACTTTACGGCATAGTTCGTGTGTTCCTCTTGAATGAAGAGAAACGTATTTATCTGTAAGTACACAAAAATACCCTTTTAATGGTCCTGATTGGTTTATTGTCACAGTGCTGGTACCTGTTAGTTCCAGCGTTGCTTAGTGGGGTGATGCTGGAGGCCTGGGTTCGGGTATGAAGCTTCGATGTCAGTGCCCACGTCTCTCCGGGCTTGTGGCCGAGTCTCTCTTGCTGTCTTAGCGGTCATCCATGTCCTCTTCTGAAGCGGCACGGCAGGTACAGTTGACGCACAGCTGGTTGCAGGCATGGACGCATCTCCAGGATAGGTGACGCAGGCATCAGTCTTATACATGAGGAGGCTGTAGACTCCACCCTTCTACTTCCTGGCTGGCTATTTAAGGGCTCTGGACTTTGGTTCAGTAGCCCTAACATTGTTGTTTGATGCAGTTTATCCTCTTGGAGTCTTCTGTGTATGACTAGTGTTCTGGCTGACTACCCACTCCGTGTATGACCTTGGATTTGTCTGACCATACATTCTGGTGCTGACCTGGGGCTCTGTCTTAATATCCATTCTGTTTTGTCTCATTATATTGGATACCCTATCTGATGCAGACGTGTGGCTCTGGCTGACTACCCGCTCCATGTGTGACCTAGGATTTGTCTGACCATCCATTCTGGTGCTGACCTGGGGCTCTGTCCTAATATCCATTCCGTGTTGCCTCGTTATATTGGATACCCTATCTGGTGCGGACCTGTGGCTCTGGCTGGCTACCCGCTCTGTGTATGACCTAGGATTTGTCTGACCATCCATTCTGGTGCTGACCTGGGGCTCTGTCCTACTATCCAGTCCGTGTTGCCCCGATATAGTTGGATACCCTATCTGGTGCAGACCTGGGGCTCTGGCTGAATACCTGATCTGGTATCAACCCCTGGGTTGTCGCTTGGCCTTGACCACTGGTTCTGGCTTACTCTGTACGACCCAAGGTGATTCACAACCTTTAGAATGACTGCAGGCTTGAGTCAGTAGGGTTCTCCCGGTTTCATTTTCCTTTGGGAGATTTCTTAGGTCCTGGGTACTGGGGATACTTCCCTCATTCTCGTTGGGACTACAGTCAGCCTAGTGCTTGGTCCCTAGCAGAGAGGTATTGTAGAAGTAGTCTCCTATTTCTGATAGAGTCTCTGGCTTCTTCAGTTACCCGCTGTCCCTTTGTTTTTTGTGCTCATAGTTTTTCATTATCAGTACTAACTTCTTGTTTATTCCTGGGTGACCGTGACACTTAAATGGGTCACATATTAGCATACCTGGGAACTTTGCTTTCTGGAGTCCGAGGAGGGGATTCTTGTGGTGCTGCAGTGGGATATAAATGCTGTGATTCCCAGCAAAAAAGAGGTGGGGCTTACTCGTGAATGGGGATGGGACTTTATGGAAGTAATGGGGGAAGTGGGAGGAACCGGGTGTGAAGGAGCAGAAGAGGGCTCCACTACCAAATCAATGTCTGATAATCATCTGCAAAAACTTGAATCTCAGGGGCAGATTTGGAGAGTTCCCAGGTATGCTTTTCAGAGTATAAATTGAAACAGATAGCAGTAAACTGTACCACAGATCAATGGAGAATAAAATGTAAATAGTAATAATGGACTAATTTTTGAAAGATACCTTCTTAGATAAGTGCTATTCCTAGATTATTCCTAGAGTATATTTTCCATTTAAGATTGAAACATAGAGTAATTGTGGGGTGAACCAACTGCACCACAGAGAAAAAGAACTTTCCGCTAATGTAACTAGAGTTACCTTTGAATGTTAGAAGCCTATAACGCATCGGTTCAGTAAGCTTACCCTGTAATTATTCCGCTTTTCCACTGTAAACTACCCCCCCCCAAACCCTCAGGGTGCTGAATGTTTTGGCCAGGGAGGTAACCAAAAGGGGTTCTATAAACCCGCAAGATGCCAAGCATCCAGCAGACCATTGGCCAGGGAGATGCCAAGCCTTCTACAGACCTTTTTGGCCAGGGAGGCGGCCAAATGGGGTTTCCTAAACCTTAATGTACTGAGCCCCCTGTAGGCCTTTTGGCTGGAGATTTAATGAAAAGGGGATCCTTAAACCCTCAAAGTGAGAGGAGTCCAAAAACAAAAGGACCGTATCCTACAATGGACTGTTACACTTGCCCTTGTACTTACGGACCTGCAGTGGAAACAGACAATATACAGGAAAGTCTTGGTCCTGCTGTTTTGAATTCTTTTTTACAAAAAGTTGTCTCTGGGTTGGTTCATGAATTTTAATCCATATCTTGCTGTATTTGTTATGAAAACACCAAGCATAATCTAAGGGAGCCATATCTTTGTGAGTTTGGATTTCAAAAAGTGACTACATATTGTGTTTCCAATTGCAAGCTGCAGAAGGAAATTCTGGGTATACAGTGGAAACATTGGAAGCTTTGGTTTCTTAGTAGAAGGGTTATGCACTAAGGTGTGATAAAGAAGTGATGAAGTGGAGATGGCTTTTTCAGTGTAAAACCCTCCAGTTTCTATGCTAATTTATGGAGCCTATGTGTATTGGCTCCAATAGAATATCATAGGACTTAGAGAGTTTATCAGACTGAAGAATGAATCTCTACTTTAACACCTCTTTATCCCACCTTAGTGCATAACCCCCCTGGAGACATGTTTTTCTGATCTGTTTATGACATATAAATGTACACATAACTGTATCACATAAGTTTTGCAAATAGTTTGAAATCTTTATTGCATGAAAACAGTTCTCATAACCTGCTTGTAGGGGGATTAGTAGGGGGATATTTTAAGTTTTGAGAAAACATGAAAACTGGTTATTTTTAAAAATAAGGTATGTGATGGTGTGGAATGCTTTGCCTAGGCTGGTTATGTTTGCAAATACAGGTTCAGCAAGAACATTTGTATTCAACTCCAGTAAAAGGTTAATCTAGGTATAAATCCAACTGCCATTTTTGAAGCCAGAAAAGGATCCCCCTTTCACCTTTAAAACATCATTAGAAATGGCTTCAATGGGTTTTATTTAATTCCTTGGAAAGCTAGAAGTTGATGAACCTTTTACAACTTCATCAACTTTGCAGATAATCTTGAAAACTGTCCCCAAACTCACGCCTTCATGAGTTGTGAGAAATACTTGTGGATAAACTCAAAGCAATAACAAGGCCCCCAATTACCTTCCTATGGCTAGAAAATCATTATGTCCCTGTAGAAGTGCTGGATGTCATATTAATGGAAGAGGACATGATTGTGTCTGACAGTTTTTTTATACTTAACCATTTAAGGACCAGAGAGGGGCTCATCTAATGGTGGGACATCCAGAACTGATTGAAGATAATATATTTTGAAAAAAGATACAAGGATAAAATTCAAAGAGATGCCTAGGAAGGCTTAACATAAATCTGGGGATAGCTGCTTCTCTCATTCAGAGAGGAAATGCCTGGCACTTTGTGGATGGGCTGTAATCTAGGCAGGATCTGTATGATGCTCTTCAGGATATTCTTCTTTGTTATGGCACTTGTGAGCTAAAAAAAAACTGCATCTTAGGTAGGATACCGGTCCTATAGATCCTTCTACATACCCTGGCAAGCTTGGTCCTATCTGAGCATATTTGACCTTATCTTTGCATATGTAAATATCCTTTTGGGATTGTTCTCCCTTAGGGATATGAGTGGAATCCATACGTGGATCCCTTGTTTACAGATGGTTAGAGAGGCCAACTGCATGTCACTGATGAATCCCAAGAAGACAAAAATGTATGTCTGGGGTTAGCTGCTTTTCTCTATCAGAGAGTAATTGCCTGCCACTTTATAGCTACACTGTCATCTGGATAGGATCACTATGATTTGCTTCAGGCACTTGAAAGCTGAAAGAAACTGCATCATGAGTAGGGTACCAGTCTTGTAGAGCCTTCTACATACCCTGGCAGGCTTGTTCCTAGTTAAGTATCTCTGAAACTTTTTCTTTGTAAAATTCATAGAGGCCATTAGGATTTTCTAGTGATAGTAAGGTAATTGTGGGGTTATCATTAGGTATATGTTTATAAGAGCTGCACTGGATTTGTTTCTCATGTCATGGGGGCTTTAAAGTTAAAGATTTAGCTTTTTATTTATTTGGGTTCTTGTTCCTCTTACTTAGAATGGTGCCAGATTATTACATGACTGCCATGTTGCTTAAAGTGTAATGCTAAAATGCACTTGTTTTATGGTTAATAAAAACATAGCAACCTGATGCTCATTTGCATCCATGAAATCTTCAGGTCACCTCGCATTGTAAAGGTATTTAGAGTTGAACTTCCTCCAGTTGACTAATCACATTGGAATGCCAAGTTCCTCTTCTAAGTAGAGGATAACAGCTGAAGCTAATCCAGATTCATTTTGGTATTTTCCAGGGCTCTGCAGAAAGGGGTGTACTTTATGCTGTTATTTATAATAGTGTGCATTGCATTTACAAGCTTCTAACAAGTCCAGGTGGAACATATATAATTTAACCACTGGCTTGAATGGCTTGTAATGTATTACTTTTATTTATGTGCTTGCCTATTGTTTCATATGCAAAGACACGCCAAGAAGAATTGAAGTGATTCTGGAGCAAACTAACTACATCATAGGGTTCAAATAACAATTCCCCAAATTCTCATATACTAAAATGAAGCTATGAAGCTCGTGAATGCTAGAGATGGAACCAAAATGTTGCTTTGCAATGTGCTTGAGACCTCTTTAGCACCTTATTTTGAAGGGTGACTGAGCAGTGGCAGAATCCACATTCTGGGCTGTGGTTGTGGCCTACACAGTCCAATTCATCCTGCTAAAGACATCCATCCTGATTCACTGTGGCCTGTTTATTTAGCAGTTTATATATTCGTTTTGCCAGTTTATTTACCAGTTTACATATACTTTTATTGACAACTTTTAAAGCCTTAGATGCTAGAGAGATGCATTGGCGACAATGTCAGCATCCAGGGGGTTAAAAGCTTTTTCCCAACGTGCAGATGAGATAGCTCAGATTTTTAATGCACCAGCTGTACAGTCTGTTCAAACCTCAGAGTTGCAGTTTCTAGTCCTGGCAAGGTGACCTCTGCCTTTCTCCCTTCTAAGGTAGATCAAACGAATACCCAGGACATACTTGAAAATAAGATACAATTGTATCCTTCACTAGTAAAATACTTTCATTATAAAAAATATCAGACAACAATGGATGAGACTGGAATGTGGCCATGGAAGGAAGTGGGACCATGTGCAAAGGGATATCCTTTTAAAATGTTGCAAAGAAAATATTGTGCAAGTATATGGCGCATTCATTATGTTGCTGTGATGAAAAGCGCGACATGAGACTCTCACCCTGTAAAAGCACAAGTATGCATGGAGAGTGTCCGAACACTTTAGTCCAAATTACTATTATTACTACGAAGAAGACGGCTCAGGCTCTCCATTCAAACATCTAATATCTTTTCAGTGAGCCATTCCCATTCTCTACGCTCTCAGCTCCAGACAGCAGTAAAACAAGGCTTGTTGATGAGCACTGGGCCGGGCTCTACCCCCCTTCTCTGCATGCTCTGCACCGCCCTGTCATGACCGGTCGTCTGAAAATATAATAGTAATTTGGACTAAAGTCTTGGCATGCTCTCCATGCATACTTATGCTTTTAACTTACAGACTCTTTGCTTTGCCTCTCTGCTGAGTGCTGCGCCGGCATTGAAGCAACGTTTAAGGGGGGTGACATGAGAATCTCGCACTTTGGAAGCAGGGCGAGATTCTCATGTCACCCTTTTCATCATGGCGACATAGTGAATGGGCCGTGTACTTGCACAATATTTTCTATGCAACATTTTAAAAGTGAACCGTACAAAGGTGACAGGATGTCTTTCCTAGGCGTAAATATAGACCAGGGGATGTCTGAAAACTGACAACTTTATCTAAGGATAACATGCATATCTGTTTTTGAACTTATTATCAATAAATGTACATTCATGATAGTGCACCTGTTTGAAATGTAAATATTTGTTAAATGTAAGGTCAAAATTATCTTAAATACTGGAGGGGGTAATATGCCCTCATCTATCCATCCTGAGCCTATCAGGAGGTGGGGTTACAGAGGGCACGAACATGCCCTGGTTCAATCTCTGGTAATATGTAAGGGGTCACTCATCCGTTATATGTGACCCTTTCCATCAGCCAACCAGGGAGCAGAGGAAGGAGTCACATATTGTGCATGCATGATCCATTACCCCTCCCCTCATACTCTGTGACCTTTATAACCCCACATCTCAGGTAGTGGGAGCATGGGAAATCATTTAAACAGCGAGTGTCATATAAGAGCTAATCCCTGTAGAGCCAATCGCTACAGAGGCCTTGGAGACGGTCCTGAAGAAGAGGCCTTGGAGACGGCACACACATCTTTTGCACTTAAAATATAATATGGGGTGACAGAGATTTAATTATGGTTTTTGGATTGGGGGGGTTGAGGTTGATGAGGTATTTTTTAATTATTTATTTTTAAATACACTACTTGTAATTAACCTCACAGTTGCTGGAGTAGTGAGATCTCTGTGATCTGGCGATGGAGGGGTAAAAGCAGGTGGTGGGGATGTTGGAAGGTTGCTTGGGAACATTGTAACTCCTCTCATATTATTCCTGACTGATCCAGCCCAATAAAAGTGACAGAAATCCGACTGCTTTCCTTGGGCTTCCTAGCCTCACTTTGGAGTCATTTTGGAGTGTTTTTCAGCTCTCCAAAATAATTCCAAAAGTTCTTTTTCTTGGGGGGGGATGATGTTTGAAAAAGAAGGAAAATGCCAACTCCAAATCAGATTCACATCAATCAGTACAATGTAGTGTTTGGATCTCTTGAGGTAATGCATATATAGTTGACATCACACTATCTGAGCATAAAGAAACTCAAAAGTATTTACTAGGGATGGGCAAAATTTTTCTCCTCAAACTGAAATTGGTGAATAATGGCACTTCCCACTTGGCGAATCATTTCCAGCGAAAAGTGCCATTTTTCCTTTCGCCTAGCTCATTCCATTGAAATCAGTGGGAACACAGAAATTTACACACAACACATAGCAAATATTATTTTATTTCCCAAAGGCATAGTATAAAAGGGGCATGAGGGTACCTGTGTTGGTGGGTTGTGGGGAAAGAATCAGTTGAACAGGCAATGGGGTTTTTTTTTGGGGGGGGGGTGTTTACTGGGATTGGGGGCAGTTAATAAAAAATAAATCCTAAATACAATTAAAACTCCCCCCATAAGACATGGTATAAAAGTGGTCTGAGGAGGGTGCCTGTGTTGGTGGTGGAGTCTGGGGAATAAATCAGTTGAACAGGGAAATATAAAAAATGTAAATAAAATAAAATAAGAAATTTGTTTGTAACGTGATAAAGACAAAGACCCCCAGACTTAAGCTTCCACTGCGGTAGACTGAGGAAACATTGATTTGTAGGACTTTGATGTTTGGCAAACCCCCCAATATTGTTTACTTTTTTGTAGGACTATGTTTTGTTTTTTTTTTATTTTGTTTTTTAAAAGCACAAGTCCTGAGGAAAAAAAAAATGCCCTACTGGCCATTGTCAAATGCCCTGATGTAGATTCCGAATTTGCAAATGCTGTTCTTGCTGCTGCTTAGTTGTTTAAAGAGCAGGATGATTAGGCAGCTCAAAGGCAATAGGATCAACAACAGCAGTAACACGGCTGATGGATGATGAAGGTTCCACTTGCCACAACTAGCTCCAGTGTAGCACCTGAGGCAATAGTTGCACAATAACTAGCACCCAGTATATATGGAGAAAAGAAGAAGTTGGCCAAAAATTTTTCTCCACCTGCACCTCCTCCAAAATCACAGATGTGTTGTTACTAGAATAGACATTTTTCCCTTGAGTGCAGGAACTGTGCCTCTCATCAGCAACTGCAACGTGCACAGTATGTGTGTGTGTGTGGTATAACGCCTGGCACAAATGTATCCAACCATGACAGCAGAAACAAAGTACTGCTGTTGTCACTATACCCCTTGTCTACATCCCGCTAAGGACACAAGACAACTTGTTGAGTTTAATAGTAATGATGAACACTCCCTGCCACCATCTTAGCATATTCTGCTGGATGAAATTTCCTCAGATGCCATTTGATGCCCTGCTTGCAATTCTCCTCCACCAAACTGCCATGTGTGGACAGTGCACCACACAGTGTGCAATGGGTGGACACAAACTACCACATCCTAACATCTACAGAGTGGCTATCATTTGGCAGGGGAGGTAACAATGAACATGGTGGATTGGTAGAACATGTAGTTACCCTAGAGGAAGAAGGTGATGGCAAGCTAGTTGTTTCACTCATCATCAAACTTCCAGCTTCTTCCTTGGTTTCTGTATTCTTCCTCCTCTTTGACACTAACAAGCTGCTGGACCTTCTTAGTAGTATTACTAGCACTGGCAAGTGTGACTTAGGGTCCCCTTCTGTCACACTTGGCATCATCGTCTCCTTCCCCCCTCCTGAGTATTACAAGACACACTGACAGCAGGTTCACCATTGGCAGCAGGCACAGCACTGGTAGCAGCAGGGGCATCGTGTCTGACAGTGGGCACAGTACTGATGGCAACAGGGGCAGCAACTCTGGCAGCAGACACAGCAATGGTGGTAGCAGGGGCAGCATGTCTGACATCAGGCACAGTACTGGCGGAAGCAGGTTCAGCACTAGTGGCAGCAGTCACAGCACTGGTGGCAGCACAGGCAGCAGTCACAGCACCGGTGGAAGCAGGGGCAGCATGTCTGACAGCAGGCACAGCACTAGAGGCAGCAGGGGCAGCACATCTGACAGCAGGCACAGCAATGTTGGTAGCAGAAGCAGGTGCAACCCATGTGACAGCAGGCACAACACTGGTGGCAGCAGAGGCAACACGTCTGGCAGCAGACACAGCAATGATGGCAGCAGGGGCAACACGTCTGACAGAAAGCACAGGCAGCTGACCTGTCCTGCTCTCTCTACTACCTTTTTCTTCCTTCCCTGACATTAATTTCCCTAGGGGTGATTTACAGGGACTGGCCAGCATTGGTTCTGTAGTGCTCACTTCCTCCTCAGACTCAGTGGACACATAAGGGTCCTTCCAGTTCCTCATTTTATTTGTTTTAAACTTGCTCATAGTGATAGCAGTCACTATGAGCTTCTCCTGCCTCAATTTGGCAAAAAGATCACAGCAGAACAGCACATGTTGTCTACCTCACTCTGTAGCTGCTTCAATTGTGTTTCACCTCCACAAAAAACATGTAAATCAATGGGCAGAAACTTTATAGCCATTGAAAAAATGGAGACAAATTTTTGCCAATGGGCGAAAAATGCAAAGATTTTAATCGCTGTTTTTAATGCGGATTTTCCCACAAAGAAAGCAGACAACAACTTGGTTTTTGATGATTTTTTCGTGGAAACACAGAGGCACCTTTCGCCCACTACCATCAGGAGAAAGATTCTTGAGGCTCTTTAAAAGTCCTACTGTATCTTTATCTATTCCATTTTGCATAATGAGAATGTGGATTGAATTGGTTTGATCTGATTGCTGGTTATCTCTCTGCCCACATATGTGGGCAGATAGATATGTAAGAAATGTCAATCATGTAACAACTTTCTCACCCTGACGAAGTGATGTATGAACCATCATGAAACATGTAGGGGTCACGTGATATTGTCATACAAAACCCCTTGCTGCCTTGGAATCCGTTTTGCCTCCTGTTTGCTGGTTACACACTTGGGCATTGTTGGGTCTCTCCATTTGTACTGGATTGCTTTATCAGCTAAACTTGTGGCATTAGAACTACAGGACAGGGACACAAAAGAAACATCGCCAACTGGGAGGCTGGGTCTAGAAGTCAACTTCAAAAGGAACTCCGCCAAACTGCTTCTGAGACACAGGAGAGTAAGGCATTTGCTTGAAGTCAATACCTGTGAGTCTTGATCCATTATAGATACTACTGAGATATGGGAAAGGAGGCATGCACAATAACAGAGTACAGGGGACATAAATATATTGCCTCACAAATATGTAAGATTAATTACTACTATTTTAACTTTTATGCTTTTTATTATTCTTAATATACATTATCTCAGTATAAATAGAATTCCGTGTTGGAAGGTGCTGGTTTACATGAATTAACTGAGAAGCATTGCCATTTTGTATTTTATAGAACATTGTATTTCTGTCTTATGTTTAACATTTCTGTCCTTAATTCGCAGTCTGTGGTATTTAGACTTACACAAAAATAGCCAGCACTAAAAGATATGACTCTCTGATAGAAAAGAAAAGTAAAACAATACATGACTTGTGATAAAAGAGCCATTCTGAGACTTCAACAGACTACGTCTTTGTACATTTTCATATAGAAGTTCTATTTTCTTGGACTTACTGGATTTCTAGACAAAGTGGCTGTTGAACAAGCATAAAATGAGGAACTCTGTGGCCAACCAACTGAGGGAAAAATGCTGTTTCTAAAGTGGATTTTCCAGCATAAATGCGGACAACAACTTAGCTTTTGATGATTTTTTTCGTGGAAACACAGAGGCACCTTTCGCCCACCCCTAGTATTTACCATCAGGAGAAAAATTCTTGAGGCTCTGTAAAAGTCCTACTGTATCTTTATCTATTCCCTTTGGCATAATGAAAATGTGGATTGAATTGGTTTGATATGATTGCTGGTTATCTCTCTGCCCACATACACAGAAGATATGTAAGAAATGTCATTCATGTAACAGCTTTATCACCCTGATAAAGTGATGTATAAACCATTAAGATACATGTAGGAGTCAAGTGATATTATCATACAAAACCCCTTGCTGCCTTGGAATCCATTTTGCCTCCTATGTGCTGGTTATACACTTGGACATTGTTGGATCTCTCCATTTTTACTGGATTGCTTTATCAGCTGACCTTGTGGCATTAAAACTACAGGATCCATTATAGCTACTTCTATGGACAATAACAGAGTACAGGGGACATAAAGATATTGCCTCACAAATATGCAAGATTAATTCCTACTATTTTATCTTTCATGCTTTTTATAAAAGTTCTTAATATAAATTATCTCCGTAAACGGTAATTCTGAGTTGGAAAGTGCTGGTTTACATGAAATAACTGAGAAGCATTGCCCTTTTGTATTTTATGGAACATTGTATTCCTGTCTTAAATTTAACATTTCTGTCCTTAATTCGCAGTCTGTGGTATTTGCACTTATACAAAAATAGACCGCACTAAAAGATCTGACTCTCTGATGGAAAAGAAAAACAATATATTTCTGGTAATAAAAGAGACATTCTGAGACTTCAACAGACCAACGTCTTTGTACATTTTCATATAGAACGTCTATTTTCTTGGACTTACTGGATTTCTAGACAAAGAGGCTGTTGAACAAGCATAAAATGAGGAACTCTGTGGTCAACCAACTGAGTCATAGGGAAAAAATAAATTTTATTTAAATGGTGCTCTTATGCCTATGAATGCTAGAGCGTCTTCCAAAGCATTACTTTGCAATGTTTTGCAGACTTCTCTAGCAAGCAAGGGGTTACACGCTCCATTTAAATAAATGAGCCATTTTAGAATCATTATTTGTTCTTTATGGTGCAGATGGTTTTCTCCAGAATTGCTCCAGTTCTTCTTGTAATAAAAGGAAAAGAAAGGAGAAAAAACACAGAAGGTGCCCCTTTGTGTCAGTCACGTAGATGCTAATCCCAAGATAACTCCCAAAGGGATATACTCACAAAAAAACTAGACATATGTCAGAGCCAACATCCAGGCATCTGGGTTTCTACTGTTCCCAGTAGCAGTATCCGGGTATATTCTCCCCAGTTTGTGTAGGGCTTCTCTCTCCACAGACTCCCGCTCTTCTCTGAGGCAACAATACATAGAAATAAGAACAAAGGAAAAAAGCACCCAATAGTGTCACACTGTAACACTATAAATCAAATAGTACTGATAAGTCGGGTACTCAGATTTCTTGAATGCAGATCAGTGCATATACGCGGTCTAACTTACAGGCATAAGTATCCCGTTCGGGATACATAGAATTGGGTCCTCAAAAAGATCCAATCTTAATCCTCATATGGATAAATAAGTGGGGCATTTTCAAATTAAAAATGTATTATAAAAGTAGATAAATAAAAGAATTATACAAGTTGACTTAACGCTTAAAGTTTAACTAGTGCTTAATTGGGCTACCTATCCCACAGGTCAGCAGCCTGATACTAACTTACATTTTTTTCTGTGTGTAGTGTTGTGGAACAGTTTCTCCAAGTGCTCACTTATTACCGGTGCCTTGTAAGGAGTGACCACGAGGAGCCGATCCACTCTACTGTTTGAAAGAGAGGGCAGTGTGAGGGTGCTGCTCTCCACCACTACACCATAAAACAGAATGTAAGGGGAAACAGGTGTCAGAGAGTGTATTTATGGATCTGTGACTACAACTGGGCAGGGGAACAAGGCTGGAAGATTCAAACAGTGTATTTGGGGAATCTGTGGATACCAGTAGGGAAAGAAAAAAAAATGCTTATGTGGGGAGCCCCCTTGTACAATTACTCTAGGGGCCTCATAAGCTCTTAAAACAGCCCTTAGTACCCCTACCTCAAAATACCTGTTCTGTCCTTCATTTAGAATTATTTATTCACTGGTTTTTCTAGACTAAAGGCTCCAGAATTCTAACATAAAACATTAGGGGCTGGATTCTATTGCAGGTGATAATTTTATCACTGTTTTTATCTCCAGGTTTTCCCATAGACATCAACTGGAAAATATTTGATAAAACAGGAGGTAACATTTATCACATGCAATAGAATCCAGACATAGGAGCTTGGCATTATTAAGTGATATGCTCCATTGATCCTTACATCATCACCTCATTTAGTATGATATTTGTATTTGTCACAAGACAAATATGTTCCTGCTTGTGACTAGCCTGTCTGAATCTGTATTTATCTGCATTTTCTATTAAATCTCTAAATAAATAATTGTTCTTAAAAAATTAAATAAAGCAGAAAAAAATGTAAATTAATAAATACCCCAGTAATACGCAGGAAGCATTTCGGTCATGCTTCCTTGGAGAGAGAGACTGGTGGAATTGTGTTAGTCAGTATACTATTACAACACTATTAAGCTAAAAGAGCCCACAGCATGATATGGTCTGATATGCAAATTATAGTATTTTACTGTAATGGCTAAAGAGAACCAAAAATGATATTTATGCATCCTATGTAGCAAGATAACATGAGTGTTTAGCTTGGAAGGGTACTTCTAATGTGAAGAACTTGCTCCCTGTGCCTTGAAAGACCAGCATGCAACAATGCCTGATATGTGTGTCTGAGGTTTACTGGTTTACCTGTCCAAAGGATATTTGCCTGGCATTTAGGCCTAGGCTTTCCTTTTGTACAGAGACATGTTTTTTCTTTGTAATGGAATGGGGGCAAGAGAGCAAAAAGAAATAGACTGACTGTACCTGTGTGGTACCTAGACAGAGCAAGCCATTACACTCTGTTGATTATCATTTGAGCATCTGTCATCCATTTTTTGTTACTGAAATGTTACCCTAAGGGTGATGTGTTTAGATGTGGATCCCTTGTCCTCTTAGAGAGACTAACCTAAATCTCACTAAAGAGGCAGACAGAAGGCTGAAACTTATACCTGATGTTTGTAGTTTTTCAGCGAAAATATACTTGGCGTTTAGAATCAGATTTTTAGAAGAGCTGATTTTCTTTTATGCCCTGACTTATCCCCCATGTCTCTGAATACCCTCCCCATATATCCACTACTAATGGTTAACCTCTCCGTTGCTGGATTGTAGAAATCATGCTGCACATAAATTTGGTTGTCGTGGAATGTATTTCTATGTCTATGGTTACTGTGGCTTTCTGATGTATAAGAAAGTTGCCTGAAATATTGGGGACTGTCCTTTTCAGATCAGTCTAGTTAATATTCATATTTATATATTTCCTCTGTAGGGGCACAAGAAAACAAAACATCAGTTAAATTACCTTAAAAGAACAGGTAATTTAAGTTGTTTTGTGGGGATTGCTTGCCGAAATGTCACCTTAAGGATAATATGTACTCCAGATGTGGATCCATGAGAGCTTAGTATATGCCATATGGAGAGGCCAAGCATACTTCTTAGGTTTAGTTATGAACAAGTGAAATATTCCTGGGTAGGAGTGGAATGCTTCATATGATTCTGGTGCTCTGCTGTTGAGGAGGCCTATGAAATTCTCAGATGCAATTGAGCCCCCAGAGTAATGATGACTCAGGGTGTGCAGAAAAATCATTATGTCAAAATTGTCTGAGTGCACTGAAGAGTACACTGCGCTGGGGCACTGAGAACTATTATTACTGCCTACACTTCCCTGCCCTTGTGTTCTGGCTGGAAGATACATTTTTTAATAAGATGAGCCAGGGTCTTAAAGAGCACCAAATTAAAGCAATTATTCATGTACAGTAGTCACTTTTCACAACTGCACTTCACATTATATGCTTTGTTTTTGTAATTTTTTGAGTACTTCATCATTGGAAATACCACAGTGGCCAGGTTGAAGGTAGATGGCATGGTGGTTAAAAGACTTTTAATATCTTCAGTAATCAGTTGTGAGGCACTGTATCAAAGGCTTTTGTAAAATTCAAGTATACTACATCAACAGCAATTCCCTTGTCCAAATCACTAAAAAGTAAATTATTCTGTTATGATCTGTTATTCATAAAGCCATGCTGGTTCCTACTTATAATATTGTTTTATTCACATAGTTCAGAATACTGTCAGTTAGTAACCCTTCTAATATCATACCCACTATGATGAGTGGCACATCCATGCTGGCAAAAGCAACACTCTCTATTATTCATTAGGCCACTCCAGTGTACTTACACTTGCCATCATTGTGATATGTTTAAAGAACTAATTTGGCTAACATTCAAATCTAGACGTACCCGTCACCTTTCTTTCTTAGCTTATAAATACTTCTATAGAAAGCTACCAGACTACCTGAGAAGTATGCTCACTCCAGCTCTCCATACTAACTATAACCTTTACTCCACTGCAAACAATTCACTGAGAATTCCATGCTACAAGAAAGACGCTGGTCGATCTTCTGTCTCTTTCAGAGCTCCGAAAGCCTGGAATAACCTACCTGAAAAAAATAGACTATCTACTCCCAGTCTAAAATCTCTAAAAAGAAATGTTTATTTGTATGTAAAAACAACATATAACTGCATATACAAGAAAAACTTGAAAACAAGAGAATTGTCAATGTATTCTCCCTGGTAAAGGCTTTCTAAATATATAAATAAATGAATTAATTAAGTACGTTGCCTCTGTAATGTTGTCTCTTTGGATCTTGACTGGCTGGCTTATCTGACGGCTGGAGAAATTATGAATTGCCTGTTTTACCTTTCTTAGTTTGAATATGATTGATTAATTATGTTGCCTCTGTAATGTTGCCTCCTTGGATCTTGAGTTGCTGGCTTATTTGACGGCTGGAGAAATTATGAATTGTTTGTTTTACCTTTCTTATTTCTAATATGATTGAAGGCATATAAGAGTAATTCTGTGGCTGCTGTCCTTGTACCACGTCACCTTGAGGAATAGCACTTCCAAGGTCTCAATTTGTTTCCATCATAAATTACACCCATTTGAGTTGACCTCCTGTAACATGAAATCTTTGCACAGATTTGAAAGCTCTTTCCAGCAAGCCAGTGGAAGACAAATCTAATCTGAAATATGCATGGGAAGAACAAAAGGATCGAAACACCTGTCCCTTGTTTGTTAAAAAAAAAACAACAACAATTGGCAAAGGCCAAATGTGTCATCTTTCCCACTTCAGCAACAGGATAGTAATAACCATGAATATGAAGATCTTCATGCAGTTTTTCCACTGAAAGTCAGCTCCTGATTAGAAATGAGTAGGACTTCCTCCAACAGAAGACTCATTGTCACAGAAGAGTATTAAGGAGGTACTCAGATAACTTATCTCCCATGTGGTAAACTGTTAGTTTTACACCATATTCAGAATCCACCACATTTGGGTCAAAAATGTATTTCTGAGCTCTCAATGTTGCAAAAGCAGTTCCCTTGTTTGAGACAGAATCAGAATATTGTTGAGATAAAGGAATATGCTCAGTCCTCTTCTTTTTAATCTGCAATTAGCAACAGGATGACATCTGTGACTGTTATTTAAGCTGTTACTATCAAGTAAAGTGGAAATGCTGTCTTGCTACTGCAGATCTCGGAAAACATATGTTGGGATAGGGTAACTAGAATATGATGATAAGCATTGCAAAAACCTATAGAGATCAACCCGTCTTAAGGACAAATCACCTTTATGATAGTATTTAATGATGCCATCTTGAATATCCTCATGTTTAGACACGAATTGAGTATTTTGAAATCTATGAATGGATGAATGTCCCCAAATGCAATCTGGATAACAAAGCAGGATTGACTAAAACCCCTGAAACCAATCCCCTTTTGAAACTTTTGGAAAATGTATCTCTCAGTTGAAACCTTTTTTGCACTTTTAGTATCAGCTTGAAGTTGGAAGATTCAGAAAACGTTTTGTCTTCCAGGCAGATGCTTAAATTCCAGTGTATAGCCTGCTGAAACAATCTGAAGCAGCCTCTGGTCAGGAACATTCGGCCCAAACATTCTGAAAAGTTAACAAATGGCTCACAACTCTGAAGACTTGCACTGGAAACTTGTTATAATATACTGCTCCTTTTACTTGTGCCAAAGCCTTGGAATGTGGGACCTTGAAAGGTTCCAGACTGAGATCCTGTCCAGAATGATAAAAAAGAAAATAAAAACAATGTGCTCCTGCCAATGTTGCCACAAAAGATATAAAAAAAGAAAGGAGCTATATATCAAAAACTAATATCATACAAAAGTTCCAAGTTCCAAATGGATGCTTCACAGAGTTGCTGCTTTCCAATAGTGTCCACGGTGGCACCCTCATATACAATGCAAGAAACAAAAAAGAAAAGAGAAAGCACAAAACTCTTGAGAATAGCATCTGAGTAAACAGTTAGCCTACCTAAAAAAAGCAGATAGTTACTGGAGCCAAAATGTATTCAGGCAATGAATAGAGCGAATCTCTCCACTCTAGGGATAATCTTTCCTTACTGGAATCTGAAAGACCTTCTTCTCACTGGTGTACCAGTTTCTTAAAGACAAAGAGAACATAATGATGGCATACTAAATGTGGCAGCAAAAAACACCGGACCTCACACAGCAATCTGATTCTACTCCCCAGATGGGCATCAAATGGAATTTACATATATTATAATAAAATCTCTATAAAAATAGACCTACCCTTTGTTTTATTTTATTAAAATACATGTAACTTCCATTCTGGTGACCCCTATTTGGATAGGTAGTCACCATTCAGAAACTGGCTCTACACTTCAGGATTATCTAATGCTTATTGGTTTCCTTCATTTGGTGAGTAGAATCAGATGGCTGTGTGAGGTATGGCATTTTGTATGTCCTCGTTGTTTCCATTTTGGCTTTGGTAAGTACCTGCTTTTTACACAGGCTTACTGTTTGTTCAGATGCTACTCTCAAGAGTTTTGTGCTTTCTTCTTTCTTTTTGGTGATCTGATCTCCCTTGTGGGCTTGAGTTCTGGACGTTTCTTTCTATGGGACATTGCCATGGTTTGCGTATGAAGAGGTCTATCAAAGAATCAATGAGAAACCTGATGACGAGTTTAAATTTAAGAGAGCAGTAACGCAGATTACCAAGTTGACCCACTGGATACTAAGAATTGCTTTTGTAAGGGTTTGCCCTCTCACTTCTTATGACCTGACTTCCTACCCTTACCTGGCTCTCAGCATCCTCTCTGTGGATTGGAGCAAGATTGGTTATCTTCCTGCCTTGCCTGATCTCGGTGCTCAAATTTTTTGTGCTAGTTGGCGTCTCCTGTTGCTGAGTAGTTCCGTCCAGATTCTCCATTGCTGACTTCTGCCTGTTTTCCTAGATTACGACCTTGCCTTGCCAATTTTGAGATTCCGATTCTTCTCTGTTGCTGACCCTGGCCCGTACCTTTGACTACGCTCCTTGCCTTGCTGATTTTGAGATTCCAGTTCTTCTCTGTTGCTGACCCTGGACTGTACCTTTGACTATGCTGCCTGCCTTGCTGAATTGTACTCCTGATGCAGCGGTATGATTTTTGGCTTGTTATCTGACCATCCGTTTTGTTTATCCTCTGATACCCCTGTTGCTCCCTCTGATATTCCTTACCTGTGCTGCGCTCCCTGTGCCCTCAGGTTGCTTCTCTGCCATCGTCCCTTCCAAACTCGTTCTTACCTTCCAGTACTCACTCCCTCTGCCATAGCCTAGTTTGTTGTCCAGGCTTGGACTCGCTATTCCCCGAGGTGGATTGGGATAAGGGTTTGTGGTACAGGGTCAGCAGTTCTGATTCTAAGTATCCCTGGGCGGCTATTAGCTTTCACATTGAGTGACCTTTTGGTCTTAACCCGCTTTCTTAGGGTAGAAGGAATAGCCAGCCAGAGGACTGAGTTATTTATGGTTGGAATCTACTGGTTGTGAGGCCTACCGGTCATATTGCCTGAACTAGCTATTGTTGGTGGCAGTCCTACTCTGCCCTGGTAGGGGAGATGGGGTAATCTGGGGGGATATTCTTTTAGCAGTCCTAGCTCACTGTGGTTCAGATTCTTTCCCTAGGGGCTGTCTTTTTCCTGCTTTTGCTTGGCTAAGAAGTCTGTTTGTGTCTGTTTCCTGGGCCCTTTGGCAATTTGGCCCATTGCCTCTTCTCCTCCCTGAATCATCCTCTCCTGGTTCTCCCATTCTTTGTGTGCTGCCAACCTCTGCATAGGGGTCCCATCTGTTCTCAGAAAAGCCCATGATTTCTTACAGCTACACTTGTACCCATCCTGGCCAGGGTCCCGGCTCAACCGGTATTGGGAATCTGGCTTCATGGCCAGCACCTTTAATCCGGCTCCAGCTGCAGCGAGAGACAAGTGTTACTGTCACCGAACTCTAGCGCCGCTCTCTAGCATCTCTCCTGGGTTTTTCTCTATTCAACCTGTCCATGATAGCTTTAAGTTGTTCTCTTAGTTTCTACCTAGCAGATCACTGAAAGAGGAAGTATCATCCAAGAAAGTGTGGCTAGGTGTACCACATCAAACATCAGTATTTGAAATAGAGTCCCATAATTTACAATCTTTTTCCACAAAGGTACATCTTGATAATACATGAAGTTACTCTAGATTTTCACTCTCACTTCTTCCACTTCAGTTTGGGATCACATTCTTGATATCTCTTTAAGAGAGCAGAAACATTCTGTATGAAGGTTGTCAGTTTTGAGTTTCCAGAGGGTTCATGGTGTGTTAAACTATATTAATCATAGGTTCCACTTGAGAAACATAAAACCGGACAAATTCGTCAGCATCTTCAACTTCATTGGAGAAACAAAGGGAGAGTCCCTGTTCAGATAATATTCAGGCTCTTCCAACATAAAGAATTCGAGTTCTTCTTTATCCCAGGATCTTGACCTCTTTCTCAGAAGACCTTTCACAACCACCTGCCAGATAAAGTAAGAGATTTTAGCTAAAATGGATGGTGATTCACTCATCATATCCTGCCATCTGTGCCTTCAGATTTTCTTGTCTTACATGCCATCATTACTGAAGGCAAAATAAATCCTGATACAAGCATAGGACCTAATAGGTCAGGCCAGGCAATCCATACTTGCAGGCCTCAAAATACAAATACCTACCTCTCTTTAAAATAAAAAATTAGGCCTTACCTGAAACCGACTTATCCATAAAACGTATTACCGTATCCTGACACTTACCTACGAACCTTAATAATAGTAATACTAGCAGGGTTAGGATTTGATATGAAAGTGTCACCCATTAAGTCAGACTGGCAAACAAAGAAACCAAATTAAAACAACAAAATATGTGGAAAACTCCTCACCAAAGACAGGCAAAAAGATAGCCAAAGCAACAGGAGCAAGATCACCACAGCAACCGCTTCAGGCAGAAATCACTGAGCTAAACAGCTAATCTGTCTGACACACCCCAAACTCAGAATAAATACTCTACCTGGTCTTGAAAAAGGCACAGAACAACCATTTAGCCTCATCCTTCAGAATCAGACATCCTCCAAGTAGGAATCTGGTATCATCACTTTGCCAATGTCCGGACAATGCATTAGCACCATAATGGGAAGCAGTGTGTCAAATACTTTGTCCTGTGGAGAGTAGAGAGTTAAAAAGCAGAATTGTTTGAAAGTCTGTTTAAAATGTATTTAAATTAGCTAATTCTTCTAGACAAAGGGGGCCTCTATGCTTCAATATGAGGATGAAATAGTAGAGTGAGTTTTAGGGTTATTAATGATGTTGTCCCAGACAATAAGGTATAAAAAGAAGGTTTATTACCGTATGAGAAAATGTCAAAGTCATGGAAGAAGATATACTCCCATGTGACATGTTTATGTGACGTATGATAACGCCCCAAATTTCTGGTTTTTGAGAAAACAGAGACCAGGTGTCATTTTAGGTGCAAATTTCAATGTGGAGTAAGAGCGCCATCTTGAGAGCACATAGCATTATTATTAGTGCTTGGAATTTTTATCATAATGTATTTGTGATGTCATAGGGAAATTAGGAAATAAGAGTATCCAATCAGATAATACTGATGATGTCACTGCATAATAAAATGGATCTTTATCCAATCAGAGGAGATTCTGATAAGGGTAATTTTACATTATAAATATGTAAGTTTTGAGAGCGAAGGGACTTTTTTCCTCTTGGTTTCCTGGCTCTTGATTTCCTGTTCTGTACCTGGCTGGCTGTTAAAAAGATACTAAGAAACACTTATTGGACTGGTAACTATATCTTTCCTTATTTTAATTCTGCAAAATTCAGAATCAAATATATATTTTTTCTATATTTGAAGAAACATAATTTTTCTTATAATTTGTCTTTATCAGACTGGCCACCCAATTGGAAACAATTATAATAAGCTATGTTGGCTTTAGTGATTCTGGCTTTAGTGATTCTGAATTAAGCATAATTCATTAATTAATTGGTAAATTGTCATATCTGGCCAGATAAATGTATATAGTTGATAGCAGTGAGATTTATATATCCTTGTTTATAAATTAGTTAAAATATTCATTGATATTTCTAGAATATATTGTGTTCTTAGAAAGGTTATTATAGCTAATATTTGATCTGGGGGAATTTTTTGAATTTGTTTATTAAACCTTCAACTGCTATTTGTCTATTTAATTTGAGGTGTTTCTCTGGATTTCTTTGTGTATGTTTTTGGGTTTAAACTTTTGTACAGTAAGAGGTTTATTTAAACCTCTCACTAGACAAAATAAGTAGCCATCTTGGGTGTGGCATCCTATCTTAATAAGTGGGTTAACTCTCGGAGTACCCTATAGGTTTTACATAGGATTGCTATGGTCATGTTTATGATATATGTTGCATGAAGTTTGGTATACTGACTAGACATATATTATTAGATTGATTCTGAGTATATTCTTGGTATAATCTATTATTGACTACATTAATTGCAATGTATATGTTTTATTCAGAAGCTATTAAATATTTGAAATCAGGAAAAGGCAACTTTGGGAAAATACATACAATTTGGTATTGTTCCTAAAGGTTTAAAAATTAATAGAAGTCCAGCGTTTGATATGGAGGGACACAAATTTGTAAAAAAATGGAATCAGATATTAGATACATGTTCTATGAATTTGATGAAACTCATAGTGGAACAAAGAACTACTGCTATAAAAGATACAGAAAATAAAATAAAAATATCCTTAGAAAGGATAGATAATTTCAAAGGTTTTGAAAAATATAAAGATTGGGAACTGAGAACAAAGGACAGTATTAATAAATTAGAGGAGAAAATTGTTTTAAGAAAGAAAAATACATTTTTAAGAGATAAGGTACCTTGTAATGTGAAGACTTTGAGAAAAATTCAAGGAAAGTAGAAGAACAAAAGAATGAAGACAATTGGCAAGAGGTTAGTTATGGTGGACATCGAGGTAGATATAGAGGTAGTTTTAGATCTCGAGGATTTTCAGGAAGACATAATCAATTTCACTATTTTGGTCCTAATTATAATTTGGATACAAGAGAAACAACATCCCCAACAGTAAATATACTTCAAGGAAATAGATTTGAAGTTTTGGCAGAAACACACACACCACCAATAAATTCAATAACTGAAAATACATCTTTTTTGGAGTGTACATAAGCTGGAGTGTACTCCAAAAAACATGGATTAGAGGATATCTCATCAGGAAATGAGAAAAAGGTCTTTAGATACAGAGGAAATAGAGGAAAGGGAACTACCAAAAGAAAAAAATTAGCAAAAATATATATCAAGAATAAGATACTGGCATTTTCAATTTAAGCAGTTATAATTTATCTAAAACAGAGGAGAGAACTGTTTCAAAGGGAATGAAATTTGCTCCAACCACATATTTCAATAAATGTGATGCTTTTGTCAGCACAAAAAAATTTGTTAGAAATATGTGTTTGAAAAAATATTTTTTGAAGAATAAAGTGCAATGCAGTCCTCCTGATAATTCTTTTACACATACAGATGGTAGGAAGAAATCTAACTTTTTTCCCGAGACAAGAAATCAGTGATCAAATTAGTTTTTCAGAATCTAGTAGAGAAGGCTATATGAAGATTTAATCCAAAGAAAAATAAATTTTATTCTAATATTACTAAAAAAGAAAAACAAGCAGTAAAATCTTTGCAAGAAAATCAGGAAATAATAATACGAGCTGCAGATAAAGGGGGAGGGGTGGTAATTCAAAATAAAACAGATTATGATAAAGAAATCATGCGTTTATTGGGTGATGAATGCATGTAGAAAAAAATTAGAGGAGGACTCAACTGTGAGATTTAATATGGAACTTAAAGAACTATTACATTATGGTAGAAAATTGGGAATATTAAATGAACATGAGTATGGATTTGCAGTGATGGACCATCCCAGGTTGCCCGTTTTTTATTGCCTTCCTAAGGTCCATAAAAGTATAACTAACCCACCTGGAAGACCGATTGTACCTGGGATAGGGTCCATCACCGCAAATCTATCAGCTTATGTGGATAAATTCTTAAAAAATCCAGTAAAAAATTAAAGATCATATGTCAAAGATACAACTCAAATAATTAGATTATTAGAAAATTTCACATGGGAAGAGGATTACATATTAGGTACTCTGGATGTATCCTCTTTATATTCTGTAATAGAACATACCAAAGGATGTGAAGCTGTAGAATATTATCTTTTAGATTCAGGTGAATATGATCCCATTCAGATATAATTCATTATACAATGTATATAATATATATTAACTCACAACTATTTTGTATATGAAAACTCTTTTTTTCTGCAGATTTTGGGTTGTGAAATGGGTACCAGATTTGTGCCGAACTATACCAATCTCTTTATGGGTCTGTGGGAACACAGATCCATTTGGAGTGGCAATCTGTTCGGTGCAAATCTGATTTGATTCTGAGTTGATTCTTTCCGATAGCTGCCACTTTCAAAAATAGATAATGAATATCCCTTATGGTGAAATTAGATGTTTGAAGAGGAATTGCACAGATCCAAATATTTTTGTAGAAGAATTTCCGGCTTTAAATAAAAAGTTTTTAGAAAAAGGTTACCCCCAACAAAATATAAATAATGCCCTTGAAAAGGTTAATTCATTAAATAGAACAGAGTTATTAAAAGATAATAATTTAAAGGTTTCCCAAGATAAAGGAGATTGATTTTCAATTAGCATTGGTATTACAGTATAATAATAACAACCAGTATTTTTCACATATAATTAATAAACATTGGCATGTGTTAAAAGGAGATAAGATACTTGCAGCAATTATACCAGAAAAACCACAAATAATATATAAGAAAGCTAATAATTTGGGTAATGCTATAGCTCCCACTGTACAAAATAAATCTAAGGGAAAATACAACTCTACCTGGATGTCCACCAAAGTATTTGTTAGGTGTGGACAATGTATATGTTGCAGAAAAACAAATGGACCAAATAGTATAAAAAAGATAACAGATCTTGTTTCTTTGAGTACACAAGAAAGGTTTGACATAAAAACATTAATTAACTGTAACACTTCAAATGTTATTTATGTGTTACAATATAGTTGTCAAAACAATATGTTGGAAGAACTAAACAAAAATTAAATATTAAGATAGCAGAACATATAAGAAATATAGAGAAAGGATATGAAAAACATAGTGTATCAGCACACTTTAAGATGTTTCATAATTCAAAGGTAGATGAATTAAATTTTTATGGGATTGAGAAAATCATAGTTGATTGGAGGGGAGGTAATCATATTGCAAAAATGTCTAGAATAGAATCCAAATGGATATTTAATTTGAATACTCTGCAGCCGAATGGCTTAAATGCAGATTTGGAAATATTTGGTTTTCTTTAAGGATTTTTATTTGTTTTAAATATTAGTATAGTGTGTATATATATCTGAACAAGTGTAAAGGAGATCATGTGGAGGCTCAGATCTTTAATATAAGAAAGGCTGTTGATTTTTCCACTTGTTTTACCTTTAAGAGTCCACTAATCAATATACTTGCCTTTAATTTTTCAAGGTACCAAATCCCTTTAATGTTTTTGGTGGTTTTTATTCCATTTAAGAAGGTCAAGGTACGTATGGTTTGTTTGTTACTGCTGTGAGAAAGGAAACAGATCTTTTCTGAAATGTATATTTATTGTCAGCAGAAAGATATGTGTCTAGTACATCAGTTTCAATAGTAGGGAGAGGAACTAATATAAAATATCCACCTTTATACACCCGATAAGTGGCAGTGGCACAAGCATCTCATAGAAAGATTGGAGATATCCTCATTTTGAATTTCCAATACACCCGAAGACTGAATGGTTGCGGCAGGACATTTAGTCATTTAAATTGATTATCAACATATCTGTTTTTTAAAGAGGAGAATATTTTGATTAAAGTGTGCACACCACCGTGGGTGAGTCCTTTTGGTGAATTCCAAGTGAAAATGGCAAGGTAAGTACACTAGCTTGTATATAAATTGAATGAGAAACTCCCTGGAGCGTTAAAAATAGTTTTGCTCTAAGAGTGGTGCTAAAAAAAACAAAGCAAAATAGAATATTCAAAATAGTGACGCTTTTACTGAAAATGTAAGATCCCGTGTTAATGCACTAATTTTTTTTAAACATGAACATATACCTATATGCCAAAATCTCCTTGAAGATGTATTATTCAGTTTGTGCCTTTTTGAAGTACCATGAGAAAGGATCACATGTAGCATTAGATGCAGGTAACTACCCATGTGGAATAAGGAAATTCTTGGTTCAGCAGATTTGAATTATATAGACCTTTTTATCTGGATGCAGGAATAAAGGGTCTTCTGGCATAGCCCCATGCACCCTTTTGTTAGGTCCTCCCCTATTTTTTTTCTTAGGTCAATTGTGGGACTGCAATAGCATATACCATTCTTTTTTTCTTCCAAAGAAGGACACACCTTTGGTAAAATTTCCCTTTTAAATGCCTTTAAACCACAATATGTGAACAGGTGAAGAAATGTCTTGAGGATGATTCTAGCATCAAAGGGGATACGTTTAGTAACATGGCATCATTCTGCCTCATTGTACAGTCTTTTAAATGATGAATGGACAACCATCTGGCAATCAGAAAAGGTTAATATGCTTTATGCAATGAGAGGGATAGAGTCTAATTCTTAAAAGGACTGACCACTGCTTCTGAGCTCATCTTCGGGACATCAGTCATAAAATACAGCCAGAGAGTGCACAGGAAAGATGCACAATGAATCATGGAATTTGAAGTCAATCTGAGAATACAGTCACAGAGAGTATATTGAAATATAGGCTGAATCTGAGCTTGCAATCAGTTAGAAAGTAGACACATGGTATATGATAAAATACAGGCTAAATCATGGAACTTAAAATAAACACATATTCTCAGAGCTTGCAATCTATAGAACTGACTCACAGAGTTTGCAATTTAGATATGGGCTGAATCACAGAATTTGGAATCAGCTTGAAAAACTACCGCTCAGAACATAAAATATATAGGAAAACAAAGAGGCAGGGGAGAGAGGCAATGAGAAGAAAGAGGCAAACGGGGGGGGGGGAAGAAAAAACGAGGTGTAAGGGGCAAGAAAGAGGGACAAGTGGTGAAGAAAGAGAGACAAGAGGATGAAAAAGAATGGAAAGGGGGTGAGAAACAGAAATGAGATGAAAAAGAGGGGCAAGAGGGAGAAACAGAACAAGGAAAAGAAAGAGGGACAGGAAAAGAAGGAAGAGGAAAGGGAGAAAAATGGGCAGGGGAAGAAACAGGTGGAAGGGGAGAAAGTTAAGAAGCTGTAGCAGGGAGCACTCTTAACTAGCATTGGCTTCAGCTCCTCTAAGGTGCATGCACTGTTTGCTGCAGGTAAGGGGAGTAGGCTAACTGGATTGCATTTGCTTAACCACCCCCAAATTAGCCTGTCTGAACACTGAAACATTCAGCGTACTATAAATGAGCACTCCACAAAAACACTTACTACTTTGTTCCCTCCCATAGGTCTTTCTGGTGACCCCCTCCCCCACACCATATTTCCCCTGCCAAATGAAATAAAAACTCTCCAAATTGTTTTCATGAAGCTGGGGCATCTACATTGGCCCACCCAAGTTATGTTCACTTTCATGACATTTTCTATGATTAGTCTTGTGCTGGCATGTAGTTATATCTCGCTAACATCAATTTACCTAGATAATACTTTATGATAATAATAAACACCTCAATATAAGAGTAAAATCTCTCTAAAAATGCTTAAAATTAATAACTTCTGAAAAGTGAAAAAAGGGACTTAAACAAAATATCTACAAATTAAGTCAGGAGCTGTTGTAACAAACTTTTATAATAATCAGGAGAAAAAAGTGGGAAAATGTTTTCAAATGTCATAGCATTCTTCCAAGCAGTTCATATAAAATACTGACATTTTGTCTAAATATGTTGCAAAGATATGGATACACTATTAAAACCAAAGGAGATGGGAAGATGATTTTGTGTGTGTGTGTGTGTGTGGTCAAAAGACATGCAAAATATACTCTCTAATATCCAAAATGTGATCTTGTTCTCGATGTAAATATTCTCAGAATTTATATTGAATGATACATATATAATAATAATAGTAGAAATATAGTACTCACCATAATGATCAGTAAAATAAAGTCTTTGTGACAGAATAGCGACCCAGAGGAGGAGGGGTAGGAATAGAACAAAAATTAGACTGACATGATCGTGGGTCCGTACCCAGGGAAATCACATACAGTCTCGGCTTATGTGCAGAATGAGCATTGAATATTGTCGGGCTTCAACATCCCACAGTGTATCCTTCATCTGAATAAAATGGTTTCCATGTGACTTTAGCCCAAATTGGAGTATTTATTGCCAGCTTATGCAAGAATCTGCAGAGCAGCTCTGCTGACCATTCAATCTCCTCCACAGTAACTTGGAAGAATTAATTCATAATTGTATTTGCATATATTTGAGTTGGTGAAATACTGACACATATATCCCATTGTTCCCCAAATGTTGGTAATTTGCTCTGGGAAGTAGCAATCCTAGTACTGATTCGATTCTAAAAATTGTTCAGATGTACCATCTTTGTTTCATTCACAAGATATGGCAAATACACGTTTGTGCATTACTGATGTCAGCTTCACTTAAAATGAGTCTCTGAGAGAGTGAGGGTAATTGTCTATACATTCTTGCAAAGCATTTATACACCTGGTGTAAGGTGTAGTTAGCTCTAAATTTACCTAAAATCATGATAAAGCTACACAAAAAGCACTTGATACATTGTCCTATAACACAACTGATAATTAAATTGTAGATATAACATCTCTACCAGCCAAGGGGTTAAATTCCATTTTTTTAATAATGGAAGTGTAATAAATATGTCTATAAAAACATGACGTGTATTGGTAGGTGTACTTTCTAACCCTTTGATTTCCACAGGGTTGTGCAATGCACATCCCTATGGCATTCAAAGAGTTAAAGGGATAGTAATACTTGCAAATTACTAAACCCCATATTGTAGCTTTGTTAAAAAGAAACTTATTGCCCCCAGTGTCATCTCTCAAACCCTTATGGTTTGAGAGATGATAGCGCTTAAAGTTCCCCCCTCCCTCCCCCTTCCCTGACTGAACGCTGACTGCAGGGATATCCAGTATTACTTGCATCAGGCGGCTCTGCAGCATTGCCGACATTGTGTTTATTAAAAAGAAATCTTTCACTAAAACGGTCTTCTACGTGTGTTTGCAAACCAAGCACATGTAGAAGACTGTTTCAGTGAAAGAATTATTTTTTAAAAACGCGATCTCGGCTCATCTGGAGAGCCGCCTGATGCACATAAGACTGTCGTACGACAGCTTCCCCTGCAGTCAGTGTTCAGTCAGGGAAGGTGGAGGGAGGGGGGAACTTTGAGCTCTATCATCTCTCAAACCATATGGGTTTGAGAGATGACACTGGGGGCAATAAGTTTCTTTTTAACAAAGCTAGAATATGGGGATTAGTAATTTGCAAGTATTACTATCCCTTTAAGAGAGTGATGCTGTTCGTGGTGCTCAAAGGTTCCTCTCCACTCCCCCATTCACTAAAGTGGGGAAGCAGAATGAATGCTCTCAGACTTCAAGGTTGTCTAGTGCTGGTTATGTGTAAGGGAGTATATCCCTCACACATCACCAGCAGTATGACAAATCTACATGCTAAAGATTGATTGAGTACTGTAACTGCATAGGAAACTAAAGGGAGATTCCAGCATCACCAACCTCAAACAGGCAATTTTGGGACTGTTAACGCCAACAACAGAGGAAGCTATCGGAGCTTAGTGCATGTGGTGAAAAGCCACACGAACATATAAACACACCCACCCAAATACAACAATGGTTAATTAACCTGCATTTTCATATGGAAATCGCTCATTATGCTGCATTTCTATATGAAAATAAGCAGTCATCTATGGGCGAGATGTTCAAAAAGTCGTCATAATGAAAAAATTGTTGGCTCATGAGATGGTGGTAAAAGAAGGTCAATATTTTCAGAAGTCAATCCGTCACGTTTGAAAATGCGTCTTAAGAATTAAAATGACGGTAAGAAGATCTTGATGAATATTGCCTTTAAAATTTCTGATGCTAAAAATTGTCTTTGATTTTGTCTTTCAAACAAAAATTTTCAAAGAAAATTGTCTTTGAAATGACAAATTGCTTCTCACTCCTGCTAACAGTACATTAATTTGTCTTCTCCAAGTTTAGACTATTTTTATTTTGTTGGGAAAAAATTACGTTAATCAGACAAAAAAGTGATGTTGAAACGAATATTATTTTCTGAAAACACCTTAGAATATGACTGTATATTAAACCACTCCCACTTTTAAGACGGCTTTTTCTCTTTGACGGAGATGGCAGAGTTGGGTGCAAAAAATGACGGAAACATGTCTGAGAATTGGTGGACCATGGTGTAAGAACTTTTTTATTCTGATTAGAGACAATTTCAGTTACCACCACATTTTGAACATCTCTCCCTATGGGTTAAGTATACATTATTAAACCTGTCAAAGACATGAAGGATTGATGATGATGTGGGCAGAATATTGTTGGATTGATGGGGATATAATATTGAAGACACATTACTGCATAATGCCAATGTGCCTTCAACACAGATCTGACACAACATCGCCATCCTGAGCCCCCTATTGACCTTCAGTACATCTCCCCCCTTGAATCCCTGCATCATAGAGCTTACAATCTAATTTTTCGTGCCAAAGTTACAGATAAATAATCTGACTTGCCTAAGTACACAAGGTGCTGGCACAAGAAACAAAGTTTTCCTGCTTCATATCCAACGCATTGGCTTTAGAGTCTGTTAATTATCCAATTATACAACTCTTTCTACAAAGCAATGTGCCTTGTTGGACATTTCTCTGGCAATAAAAGGGTTAAGATCCTGGGGTCCTGTTATATTTTGTTATTTAGATGCACCATTTTATTAGGCTTTCTTTGGGTCATCTCTGGTTAACCCTTTTTTGTGCCAGAGAGGTATGCAATGCATTGCTCTGCAATGTGTTGCATACCCCTCCGGCACAAAAAAGGGTTAAACATATTCTTGTGAAGATCTTACTAGTGATCTGTAAAGTGGCATTAGAACTTCATTGCTGAACTGATTGCCTACCTTATGTCCCCAGACACAATAACCCCAATTCCCTTCATTGTTGTAAGCAAAATACCTTTAAAGGAATATCAACACTTAATATTTAAAATACATATTGTAGGGTTTATCCTCCTGAGTAAATAGGGATACTCCCACTGCTGAGATGGTATTTATTAAAAAATTACTGAAGTTCATACTTGAATTTGTTAGCTTCAGTATATCATTGGCCTAAAATTTAAAAGTGGAGGTTTATGGTCAACTGAGTAGAGCTGTCCATAGGATGGTGTAGCAACATCGCCACTATAACATTTCAGGCCACTGAGATACTGCACCTAAAACATTCAAGTTTAAGCTGCAATAACCTTTGAATCAAACATCTCAGCAGTCTGAGTGCCTTTGTCTTACTCAGAAGAAACACTCAGGAGGATAAACCCTACTCTGTATACATGTATATTAAGTATAACTTTAAGTCACTATTCCAAAGTAAGGAAATATATCCACACAAGGCAAGTGCAATAAAGCATCACTAGAGTTGGCTGTTTGGGAATGATGGGAGTTGCAGTCTCCAGCCGCTGGAGGTCTATACATGGACTACCCCACTTATTTCTCAATTCCTCTAAGAAAGAATTTACTTGAAACAATATGGAATGCTGTCTTGCCAAACCTGCCTGCTTTAATTGTGTGCTGGTACATATTGTATTTTAAAACCCTTTGACTGCCAGAGGGTTTTTCCATTGCACTACAAAACAATGCAATGGATACCCCTCTGTCACTCAAACAGTAAATTCAAAACGTACGTTATGATCTATACTATAGGTATTGTAATCCTTATGCAAGAGTACACAACTATATGGGTCTAAAACTCCCTTCGCCTCCAACCAGCAGTTGCCTGGGTGGGGATTACGGAAGTTGAAGTCTCCAACAACTGGTGGCCTCAAGATTAACTGCCTTTGTTTTATGGCACCAGTACAAACTTTTAACCATTGAGGTAGTCAACGCATTGCAGCGCATTTTACCTCTCTGGCACTTAAAGGATTAATCTTGTCACTGTTGTCTTTCTGCTCAGTGTTTCGTATCACATACCCGTTGTGAGTTTTAGACTTACATGGGCTGTCCTATTTAAAATTCTGGACCCAGATACATTTTTTCACTTTTCAAATCTATGCTTACATTAGACATGCTCTCATTTGCATTTTTTGTTCTCAGAGTTTACACATTCCATTTGCCTGCAATTGAAGTATATTAGATGAGTTTATTTATCATCTTTTCCCTTTAATGTTGTGAGTAAATGACGGTGAATACAGATGACAGGACTTACAACTGCTGAATATATTTTTATTGACAGTATTAAAAAATATATTGACAACCACATTTTACTGACTCTTTTCTGTGAAACATTGTTACTTCATCTGTAGTTCCTCTCAAGGTCGGATTTAAGTCCCAGGCTACCCTTGGCCAGATACTCTAGGCTCCCTTAGCTCCACCCATGGCCACCCCACCACTCCTCACATGACCCTGTCCCATCCTCTGTTTCCTGGAACAGAAAATAACCTTGGCCTATAACAAGCAAGGACAAATAAAATCTTTTATGCCCTGGTTGCTAGAGAGATCTCACATTGGAGTTCTCTCTAGCAGCCAACGGGGTTAAATAACAGTCTGTAATGGGGTATAAAACTGGTGCAGTGGCATTGGTATTGCTTTGGGCACATCCACAATTTGGAATGTGGGTGTTGCTAGCCCAGCTGAGATGCCCCTCAAAATTTGGAGCTCTAGGCAGTTGCCTACTTTACCTTTTGAAAAATTCAGCCTTGGTAAATCTGATGGGATATTGCTCTTTCCAAAGTGATTAAAAGCAGATGTGAATATCTACAGAATCAGTTTAAATAGTCAAACATCATTGCATTCAACTACTTTATAGTAAAAGATGCAGTGCAATCTTATTAATGCATTAACTGACATGTCAGCTTTTTTTTAAGAACAGCTTAAAGTTTAGCAATTTTTTATTGACGGTAAATTTACCGATGACTGGCAACACACACACACAGACGATGGAAAAGGGATAACCAAGACCTGGGAGGTTATGCACTAAGGTCTGATAAAGAGGTGATAAAGTGGAGATGACTTCTCCAGTGCTATAACTTCTCTATTTCCTATATTATTCTATAGAGCCTATATGCTTAGATCTCCAAAGTTGGAGAAATTGTAGTGTATTGGTTTCACAGAATAATATAGGAACTGGAGAAGTGATATAACTGGAGAAGTCATCTCTACTTCACCACCTCTTTATCACACCTTAGTGCATCTCCCCCTATGAGTTTCTATAGTGTGGGTATAAGTGCTTTACTTTTAATGTCTTACATAATTTATTTTTGACTATAATTTTTATAAAGTCTTAAATAAACACTAACACTGCCTAATAATAACCACCCCTTCCATTAAATCTGAGAAGGAAATCCTAGTGACTATTATAAACAATTTCTGCATGGCTTATGCCCCCCAAATAAGCAAGTGGTCTTAGGAAAGAAAGAAGACTTCAGTAGGATCTAACAATCAACAAAGTATCATGTATCGACAGAAAAATAATAAACTTGGGGGGACCAATCCACCTAGGGGCCATTAGGATTTTTGGCCCAAATTATGGTAAATGGTGTTTGTTTTTGTTTGTTTGTTTTACTGTTATTTGGAGCTGCCAGTATTCCTTGAAAAACAAGAAAAAACAATGTAATTAAGGAATATTATCTCAGGTATGATATTGCAGGATGAATAAAAAAGTGGATGCTGAATATTTTATACTAGTGTAAAAACCTGTGTACATGGGCCAAGGCCCGGGTAATGTTAACCCTTTGAGCGCCAGCAATGCGTTGTGTACCCCTGTGGCACTCAAAGGGTTAAGAGACAGCTACCTCACTGCTCCATGCGATGCAGTCTTGCGTCGCCTCACTCACGAGATGCAATCATGGGCAATAGAGACTTCCCAAATGCAGGGCAGTCTATACTGCGCATGACCGCATCGTGACAAACATCCTAGCGAATTATTATATAGAATTGTTCTGTCCTTGAACTGACCAATGAAATGCTTTTAGGAGTAGTAGTAATACACTCAGACCCCCCCCCCCCCACACACACACACAACACTCAACATTTCTGATGAGGTAACTTGTTAATTAACAGTGGCTGATATATGTCTGTGATACCTTGGATCAATAATCTTCTATCAAAGAAGAGATGAATAATTTATTATTTTGTATTCTCAAACATGATGCTCTGATTAACTAAAACGTGTGCGCTTGCTGAACTAGTCACATTTTTCAGTCATAACTCCCAGTACAGATGTCCACCCCCTGGTCAGCCTGAGTTAAATATAACACTGGTCTGCAGTAAGGAGTACAGGACTGAGAATGGTTTACATTCCTAATTGCTTAACCCATGAAGTGCCAGAATGGGTTGTGCAGCGCATTGATAAGCAAAGAAGTGCACACCCTCTTCTGACAATCAGACTGTTAAGGGTATTCTGAAAGATGACAGTATGGTGAGGCTCACACAGTTAAATTGTGTATACCATGCACATATATAAACATTTAAATAGATATATTAAAAGAGGCAACAAGTAAACACTAAGAAGTACATAGACACTTCAAGGTAGCAAACCCAGTAGACAAACACTGTGATACACACCCACTCTCTGGGTGGAGGCAACGGGAGGGTGCACAGACCCACACACACACTGAGGACACAGGCACACACACACACATAAACACACATACACAGGCTGCTGCTACTGCTGCATACACACACCGATCCACCTCAGTCTGAGCTCAGTTTCCAGACTGGGGCTTTCCTCAGAGCTGCCAGCATGATTATATTCAGCCTGATCGGTATGGGATTTTATCTCCAGCTATTTTCCTGTTTTGTCCTTTCCCAGACTTCCTTCTTGGACGGTGTCTTTCCCATCCCTGCAGGTAATGCAACATTTACTTATTTATTGAACCACCATCATATTCCTAGGGGAATATATATACCCACGTGTCTGATACACTGTCCTGTGCTCCATACTTTCCGCATAGCTTGTATAGCAATGACCATGACATCTCCATGAATTATCTCTATCTAAATCTCCATACAGTACCCTCTCTATCTCTCCACTGGGATTTCCTTCTCCTGTCAGGGACTGCTGAAGTTGCCCGTCTGCATGTTTCTTTCTATTTTGGTCGGGGGGATAGCCAGGGAGTTGAAGCAGAGAAATAGACAAGAAAGGCAGTCAGTCACCAAATGAATAACCAATTGCTATTAATAATATACCACTGACTGTCCACTTTCTATATACTACTGCATGTAGGAGGCTGGAATACAGCATAACAAACGTATTTGCGTTGGGATGAAATATTTTCAAGTGATTGTGATGGTATCTTCTTTGTATTTGATTTACTTGAATGTAAATTGTTTTTATGTTACAACCAGAGGGTTGTGCAGCGCATCGCTTTGAAATACGTTGCGCACCACTCTGGCCCTTAAAGGGTTAAGGCATATGTATCGTCTTAAATGCAGATGAATTCCAGAGCAAAACAACTGCACCGTGTAACACTTATGTGTAAATAGAAAAAGGGAGCAATTCTGGGGCAAAACACAATTACAGTGTTAACTCCCTGCAGGCCAGAGGACTGTGCTGAACTGAGCTGGATCCCACGGGGTTAATTCAGTTAACCTCTTGGATACTATAGGGGATACGTCTCTACCATCCTAAAGGGATATAAGTCCATTTAAATCACTGCTAATTTTGATGTTACACAGGATGCAGTCGTTTTGTGTCAAAATTACTGCACTTATATATATATATATATATATATATATATATATATATATCTCACTGTGTATTAAAAGTCCTGTGATGCATATATTTAAATTCTTTTGCACCAGAATTTTTACACTTCTTGGTTGGTAGTGTTATAGTTACTTAACTCGTTGAGAACCAGGGGAGCTTGGCAATGCTGTGCGCACCCCGTGGTCCTCAAGGGGTTAACGCATCATAATATATTGATTACCATCAATGACATTAAAACATGATTCTCACATAACAGAATTTCATTCCAAAGGTAGATAAGAACCTTGTCTGCATATCTGAAAAGGGTTAGAAGAAATTATTTTTATTTATCATTATAGCAGATTCAGGTGACTATATATATATATATATATATATATATATATATATATATATATATATACACTATGAATGCGGGTTTTGATACAAAATTACAAATGTATCACTTAACAGTCTTACAGATATAGTATTTTGGTTGCATATTGTATAGGCTGAACAGTCAATGCAGCACTCTATTAATGAAAACATTCCTTTGCTTCTTCCAATGGTTAGCTGCCTTTTTTATCCTGTCTTTTTATTCATTCATATCTTGCCTCAATCTGCATTCAGTAGTCCAAATTGTATGCTAAGCTTTGTTTTTTGTTCATTTGTTGTGGCCCTGCAGAAGACGCCATTATTTATTTATTTATTTATTTATTTATGTATTGCCATGTTGACCCTTTAAGAACCAGAGGGGTGTGCTTTGCATTGCAAAGCAATGTGTTGTGTACCTCAGGTGCCATTAGAGGGTTAATGATACATGTGAGCTTTAATTATAAATATTTCCTAGTTAGCTGCTTGATCTCTGGCATAACATTAACCCTTTGCATGCCAGAGGCATATTCAACACATTTCAGTTAATGTTGCTCAAATGGACTGCAAGTAATAGGGGGGCAAATATGCAATTTGTTACCCCAATTCTGAGGTAAAACAGCTGAACCATATGAAACAAGTAAATATTCCCCAAATTCACACTGAGTTAAATGGGTCTTTTAACCCTTTGAGTGCCAGAGGGGTATGCAGCACATTGCAATGCATTGCGTACCCCTCTGGTACTCAAAGGGTTAATATTTTATAGACCAATATGTAGCACACACCTCTGGTCTTTAATGGTTAAACTCCATGAATACTAGGCATCGCTATAGAGTTCAATTAATACAAAGCCCATTTACTATAAACTGAATGGGATTTTTATTTGTTTGGTACATTTGTTTTGCTTTAGAATTGCTTGACTTTTGTCTGTGTGCATATGGCATCTAGTGCAGTAATAAGCTGTAAACAATATATGAGGTAGAAACATCTGGGCAGAGATGCACTAAGGTACGATGAGGGAATAGTAAAGGTTCTCTCCACTGTGATAAATATTTCTGTGCTGTTCTGTGAAGTCTATAAAGGGGCAACAGTTCTTTATAATAACATAGAAATTGGAGAATATTTCAAATTCGACTGTTTGTCACAGTGATTCACAAACTGGGGGGTCGTGATTCTCTTGGGGGGAGAGGCTTTGTTTTAGCACCATACTTCCTCATTGTTATACAACAAAAATTATCCATATTTTCAAATATGCGATGACAGTCAGACGATGGGAACGTCTGATTCAAAGGGCAAACAACATAATCTACAATGTTTTGCACTCATGATAGGTGTACAACTGGCAGGAGGAATTAAAACATTTGTTGTAGAAATGTTTGTAGCAAAGAGAAGATTCCATAATGAATTGGTTTATTTCAAGTATATTAAAGAGTTTAAAAATGTAAATTAATAATACTATAAATATCCATGCAAAGGGTTTCAGTTATTTCAATAAAAAGGGGTATTAAGGTTTAGTGTAAACCAAATGGGGAGTGTCGGCAAATGTTTGGGGACCACTGGTTTATCACCAGTGGCGTAACTATAGGGGTCGCACCTGTGACCAGGCCCGTTACTCCAGAGGCCCAGCCGCCCCCTGCGACCCCTCCGCCTGGTGCCCGCAATCTCCCTCCAGATGACATCATCTCCCAGCGCTCTGCATTACTAAGAGGACGGAGCGGGAGCTTCAGGGAGGTAGGAGATGGGGGCATTGTGAAGATTGAGGGGCATTGTAGAGGGGGTCAATGTGGTCGAGGGGGGCCAATGTGGTGGGGGAGGGCCCTGGTGCAAGAAGTGGAGGCTTCTAGATACGTCTCTTTTTATCACAATTGTGTCACTCCTTTATCTCACCTTATTGCACCTCACCCTTTATTAGTTGTCTAGTGTGTGTGTGTGTGTGAGGGGGATAGATAGATAGATAGATAGATAGATAGATAGATAGATAGATAGATAGATATACAAAGTAGATGCATACATTCATACATACAGAGGTAAACAACATTTGGCTTTCCTGCTGTTGTAGTCCAGCTTCCATAATGATGGTAATTGTGGCCCGAAAGAGCTGGAGAGCCAAAGTTGCCCAATTCTGGAAATATAAACAGATTAGATAGATAGATAGATAGACAGACAGACAGACAGACAGATAGATGTTATGGATGGATGAATGGATGGATAGATTGACAGATAGAGAGATAGATAGATAGATAGATAGATAGATAGATAGATAGATAGATAGATAGATAGATAGATAGATAGATAAGCAAAGATAAAATGCTGGTAAAGTAAGAGAATTTACTGAATTTCTGTAAACTCACTTTGAAGGAGCAATATGCAGCACATTCAACTGAAATTGCTGAGCTGATGTCTTAGATGTAATGTGTATGCTGCCTGCAAGAGCACTTCCTGTACACTGTACACATAGCAATATTTGATACACCCATTAAAAGGCATTCCTTTCCGCATCTGTACATCCATTTCCTCTATTGCAATAGCAGTGTGGAAGGTAGAAGAAGCACTACAGCCTCATAACAGATATACTGATCCATCCATTCATCCTTTTAAATATATATATATATATATATATATATATATATATATATATATATATATACATACTTTGGCTTTAATTACTGTAGTGTTGCAAGTGGATGTGAGTCACAGTTTATATTTACTTTTTTAACTTATACATGTGTATACTTGAGAAGTATACAAGACACTGTAAAGCATTGCTCTCTAGCATGCCTGGGATTATTAAAGTGCAGGCAGGTCACAGCGAGGCTGAGGTAATAAAGTACTAAAGTAATTCTGGATCAAACCAACTGTATCATAGGGGTTACATAAACATTAACAAAACTCACTTTGATTTAAATGGAGTTTGTAACTCCTTTTTTACTACAGGGGTCTCTAACACATTGCAAATCAATGTTTTAGAGATCTCTCTAGCACTGAAGGGGTTAAAAAATAATGAAAACATACAAAATGTTTGTACACTTGTAGGTTAATACTGGTAGATTAAAGGGTTAGTAATGCCCAAAATAATGATGCTAAATGTTAGATTTTACAAAAATAATGTATTTGGAAAAAGTCCTATCTCTCAAAACTTTATGGTTTGAGAGATAGCCTCCAATAAAGTTCCTCTCTCCTTTCCCTTCTCCTGACATCACCTGTAAGCTGACAACAGGAGTTCCTAGTCTGGGGACCGACAGGCGGTTCTTCAGCAGAGCCGCAATAGCATGATTTAAAAAGATATACTTGTTTGGAACGGTCTACAAAGTATGTTTGGTTTGCAAGCACACTTTTTAGACCATTCCAAAGAAGTATTTCTTTTTAAATCTCGCTATTGTGGCTCTGCTGAAGAGCCTCCTCATGTCGGCCGACACAGATCTTCTTCTGTCAGCTTTACCATAAAGGTCTGAGAGATAGGACTTTTTCCAAATATGTTATTTTTGTAAAATCTAACATATAGCATCAACTTTATTTTGGGCATTACTAACCAGGGACAGTAATGTCCCAGGATTTTTTTTTTAGTTTTATAGAGGTTAAAAAAATAAACTATGTGTTATAAGTCTTATCTCTCAAACCGCTATGGTTTGAGAGATATATGCATTCAAAGTTCCCCCCTCCCCTTCTCCAGATGTCAGCTGTAAAGCTGACAGCAGGAGATTCAAGTCATACGACTCGAGGAGACTCTTCAGCAGAGCCGAAATCGAGTTATTTAAAAATAATTACTTAATTGGAACGATCTATAATGTGTGCTTGCAAACCAGGCACACTTTGTAGACCTTTCCAATGAAGTAATTCTTTTGAAATTATGTGATTTCGGCTCTGCTGCAGAGCCACCGGCTGGTCCCTGGACCGGGATCTCCTGCTGTCAGCTAGACTCATATGTCAGGAGAAAGGGAAGGAGGGGGGAACTTTCAATGCAAATATCTCTCAAACCGTAATTGTTTGATTGATAGGATTTGTGGCACGTAGTTTATTATTTTAACCTCTACAAAACTAGAATATTTTTTTATGGGACATTAGTGTCCCTTTAATGTAACCATGCAGACACTTTGGAGTGCATGTATTAGTGGGGTGCATGTACAAATCCACCAGTCTAACTCCACTGGTGCTTGCCTCCAACGCTAGTGGCTGTACCCCAGGGTATGGACTAGGAGTTGGCATGTCAAACTTGAATATAGTTGAGGGCTCCCTACTCCATATTCCCTCTAAGGAGCTCAGCAATTCTCTTTGAGGAGGGCTGTAACAATGATTGCCAATATCTGCACTATCATTTTGATGGGGAGCTCTGGAGAGAGGAATGAAATGTAAATAGTTTACTGCTGTGCTGTGGCTGTTCTGATAATTAGTCCAGTGCCTAGATTACCCCTAGAACATGATTACGCAACATTTGGCTTTTAAACTGGTGAAGACTTCAACTCCTATCATCTCTAACCATCCAGCAGCTGTAGAGCCAAACGTTTTTTACCCCTTTCTTAAAAGGTAACAGCAAACCAAGCTGATGTAAAATGGAATTTGGATCCCTGTAGTTAAAATAAGAAAACCTATTAAGGGCCGAGGTTTATTAACTAGGGGCTGCATGAGGCCTCAGGGCCTCATGATTGCTTGCCTGCATGTGCCCATTTTAGTGCAAGCCCCTTACATCTACCCATTATATGCATAGGTAAATTGTGTAGTTACACAAATTCTTCTGTTCTTTGTTTAATACATAGCATACAGTGTAGAGGAATGGAACACCCTAAAAGGCCATAGACTGCTCTGTTGCCCTCACTTTGGTTCAAGTGACATTAACCATTTGAATGCAAATGGGGTATACAAAGCATTATAAGCAATTTGTTGCTCTTTTCTCAGGGTCTCAAAAGGTTAAGGGAGAATTTTGGCATTAGGCAGACATAGGGCAAGAAAATAAATTCTAGTACCTATTAGACGTGCATTCGTTCCATAGCATATACAAAATGGAATGAAAATTATGCTTTTCATGCCATTATAATTAAAATGACAACTGAGTGACATGTAACATGAATTGTCTGTATAATTAACGGCACATTTAGTCTTTTACTACACACCCATTTGTAGATTCACACACTTACACCACATGTTACACATGTGAATCACATGTCTTGATGTCAGAACTCCAGCAGTGTCCTCAATGTCCTACTCCTCTAGCATCGTCCTCAGCACCAACATCAGATGTAAAGGAAAACCTAATATCCCAACTCCACCATTGTAGCCTATGATAAAATAAAAATATAAAAATCCCACCCGTTGTCCTGCTTTGGCTGTTGCCCAAGCCATTGTGAACAAAAAAAGGAACAGTTATTGGCTTTTATGCAGCTAGTCCCTGTTCAAATTAGTTCTCATGCATTCACTGGCTGGTAAATGGGGTTATGTAGCGCATGGAACATGCCCTGGAGTAACCTCACCTCCCAACCAATCAGCATTTAGCTGGAGGAGTCTTGCATGCATGTAATGTCATTCTTCCATCTATTTAATGATTGGTTAGATGGAGGTTTTATATTATGTACGTTATGTACATTCATGACTCCTCCAGCTAGATGCTGATTGCTGGCAGGTGAGGTTACGTCGGGTCACATCCCATGTCCCTCATAACCCCTCTTCTCAGCCATTAGGAGAGTTTTAAATAGTTTGAACAGGAATTTGCCATATAAAAGCCAATCCCTGATCATTTATTTGCTCACACTGGCTTAGGCAACTGCCCAAGCAGTACTGAAGAGGAGGGATTTTTGTTATTTATTTATTAGACGCAGTTTCAGTGGTGGCAGTGGGTTATTAGGGTTTTATTTTAATTCTTTTGTTAATGTTCAATAAGATGCTGGAAGACCAGGGTGTCGAGGACTGTGCTGGTCCTCTGATGTCACGGTAAGTGATTTACTTATGAAGCAAGTGGGGATGGGGCGTATATTAGTGTTAGGTCTAGGGAGGTAGACTTAACACTTTGAGTGCCAGAATACTGGTGAACAAATTTTGTGTGGCAATAAAAGTGTTCACCAAAATTCTTACCAGACAAATTTATTTTTTAAACTAATTTTGCTTCATCCAAATGGGTAAAAAATAAATAAATTACTAACTGATTCTTACAAATCAAATTTTATTTTACGTTGCGGAACACAGGAAGCATAAGGTAAAGTTTTATCCCTTCTTTCCCTTCACCTTTACCCTGCCCCTCAGTTTCAAGTGACTTGGCCTCAGAAAAGGTCAGGCTGGCACTCTCATCTTAGTTTTTAGTCTTCTTTTTTTATTTTTTACTTAGATATGTGGCTGTATAATCCCCCATTAGGCACACTCCCATTAACTGACTTCCATGAAGTTGTATCTCTTGACCATTTCTCTGTGGATGCTGACTTTGTTGCAAGTTTATACTTCATTACTGAACATCTCTGAGACTCTGTATTGAAATAATGGGATCCTGAAGGCAGAAGACTGGTAACGTAACACCTTGAGTGCTGTGGTTCTTACTGCTATGTCCCCGTTCTTACTTGGCACCCACTTTAAGATGGTGTACCGTGTTATTGCTTATCTAGTAGTTAGTCCATCATATTTCTCATGCTCACTATGCTTGCAAAGGTGGCTGCTTTCAGTAATTTGGGTTCTTAATGTATGATACTTTATTCTCTGTTGATAGGCTTCCTTGTCTTTTCTTTACAGTTAGCCTTACTCTATTCATATTCTCTGTTAATTCACTATATATTTATGCAGTTTTCTGCTTCCTAAGTGTGGACCTAAGGGACCCAAGCTGGCTCTAATGCATGGCCAGACCTTAGGTCCACATTGCAGCTCTTTCCATCCCAGTTACAGGGGGCCTTTCAGTCTTGGCAGGCCGCCTCCTCAGTCAAGTCTTCCCTGCCCAAACCTCAGGGAGTACCTGACGTGTCAGATTCCTCTGAGGAGGAACTGCTGGTGGATTCAGATGTTGAGGAATGTTCTGTGTTTGGCTCCTCTCAGTTTTTTGGGGACCCTTTTGAGGCTGATCCTGAACCCTCCACTGATGTTTTCCAGGAGCCTAAAAAGCCCCTTACTTACTTTCCACCTAACCCTACTCTTGACCGCCTTGTGTCTGAGGAGTGGAAATCCCTGGACAAGAAACCCTCTGTGTCCAAGAAATTTGCCAAGCTTTATCCCTTTTCTGAAGTTGCGCTTGCTCAATGGGTTCATCCCCCCAAAGTGGATGCTTCTATTTCCAGGCTACCTAAGTCTACTGCCTTACCAGTCTCTGATGCCTCTGCTCTGAAGGACTGGACGGACAAGAAACTTGAGGTCTCCCTCAAGTCCATTTTTGCCACTGCTGGCTCTGCTATGCATCCAGCGTTTGCAGCAGCATGGGTGAACAAGGCCATTGCTGTCTGGACTGAACAGCTCACTCGGGCTGTCCGTCAGGATGTGCCTACTTCGGATAAGTTGCGCCTTTTTGCCAGCATTTCTGAGGCACAGCACTATGTTTCTGCTGCCTTATTTTATGCCATCCGTTTGGTGGCTAGGGTTTCCACTATGTCTGTGGTGGCCAGACGAGCTCTTTGGCTCAAGATCTGGTCTTCCGACACTGCTTCTAAGAAAGCTTTACTCTCCCTACCCTTTCCGGGTACCTCCTTGTTTGGGCCAGATCGTAAGGATCTGATCAGTGAGGCCACAGGGGGTAAGAGTACTCTTCTACCCTTGGTTCCCAGGAAGAAATTGCCGCTTAAACAAAATCGGTATTTTCGTTCCTTTCAGAATGAGACACGTCCGGAGAACCAGACAGTTCCCTCAGCTCCGCGTACCTCCTCCAAGTCCAAGCAACAATGGAAGCCCGAGGTCTCCTCCAAGCCCAAGGTTTCCAAGCCTTCTTTGGCATGACTCGCCAAACCCGGTTTAGCACTCTGCTGTGACACTATCACAGCATTTGGGGGGGTTCAGTGGCGGACTCATGGGTTTTACATGTGGTGATGGAAGGGTACAGGATCCCTTTCATCTCTCTTCCTCCCTTTCATTTTCGTCCTTCTCATATGCCTCAGGGTGCAGTGAAACGCATTCTGTTCAACAACGCTGTTCAGGCTCTTCTGGACAAGGATGTTCTAGAGCCGGTGCCAGTTCAGGACAGGGGTATGGGTTTTTACTCAAGCCTCTTTGTGGTCTCCAAGAAGGATGGCGGTTGTCATCCCATTTTGGACTTGAAGGATCTCAATTCGTTTGTGACCCGGACTTATTATCACCAGGAGTCAATACGGACGGTGATTGCTGCCATGTCCCCGGGCGAATTCCTTGCTTCTCTGGATCTTCAGGACATGTACTTACACATTGCTATTCATCCAGGGAGCTGGCAGTACCTCTGGTTTCCCTGCGACAGGGGACATTTTCAGTTCTCAGCTCTTCCCGTTTGCCATGGCGGACACCAGGGAGTTCGTGATCCAGGTGTGCAAGGGTCAACCGAACCTTCTGAAGACGTCAGTTTCTCTTCCTCTTCATGTGGAACTGATTTCTTGATTTGAACAATACCACTATTATATTGCAGATTAATGATTTTCTGCTGCAAATCTGATTTCTGTCTCCACACAATGACCATAGAGCTTCTGGGACCAGACGTTGGTCACTGAGATAGTTATTATTCAGCAAGGAATTGCATTTTTGAAAAATCTCCACCTTTGATGGAAAAAATACCTTCCAATGTCATATAATATTGTTATAATTTTTCTCTCCAGGTCTGGCAGGTCTGATTTTTACTACTACTACTACTACTACATTTCATTGATTTGTGAGGGAAGGTAACTATGGAGTGAATGTGCAAATCTGCTGGCTCAGCTCCGCTAGTGTTAGCCACCAACCCTAGTGGCTGCATATTTGTGCACAACAGTGTATGATGACTATAGTGCATACCAAGGCACACACTCTGTTGTCATTAATAATTTAGTGCATCAAGCCACATACTCCCGTGCCACAGCATTCTCAGAAAAATGGAGTAAAGTTATACCATTTTCTCTGAGCCTTGTTTAATACATTGTGCAGTAGAAAGGAACATCACAGAATGCACATAAACTGTCTCTTTGCTTTGCAGTGTATTGGTGTCCTCTCTAGCATTCAATGGGATAAAAGCCGCATTTAAATGAATGGAAGTTTTGGTAATTTGAATTTGTTTCCTTATGGTGCAATTGGTTTATTGGTTATTCCACTTTGCTTACATAAGGTACATATACTTGTTCTCTTTTTCCATCTTACACAGAAATGAGGAATGTAAGATAGAAATTATTCCATCTGCATTTTTAAACTGATATAAATTTAATCTTTTTACATTACATATCCTATATTATAATTCGCTAAGTTTGTTTGTCAGAAGCCGTCATGCGCAGTAGAGATGGCTGTGCGCATTGCAGTTATGCGCAGTACAGACTGCCCGTGCCGCGGCTGATACGGAGCAGGGCGCTCCGATTTCAGACCGGAGTCTTCTCTGTACACCTTCCTGGGACCCGCTTGGTCCCAGGAAGGGGTGCAGAGAGGACTACGGTCTGAATTCGGAACGCCCCACTCCTATCAGCCGAGGCACATTTGGGCAGTCAGTACTGGGCATGACTGCAGCACCGCCAGTGTTGGCCCGTGTATACGGGCTTTATAACTAGTATAGTATATTTCATCCTATATTATAATTCGCTAAGTATGTTTGCCAGAAGCCGTCATGCGCAGTAGAGAAGGCTGTGCGCGCTGCAGTCATGCGGAGTACAGTTTGCCCTGCTCTGTATCAGCCGCAGCATGTTCGGACAGTCCGTACTGCACATGACTGCAGCGCCGCCAGTGTGGCTCATGAACACAGGGTTTAAAACTAGTATAGTATATTTCATTTTGAGAAGTCTGAATTTCTTATCTAATTTATGAGACATTTCTTTTTACTGTATAGAAGCAGTTGGAAGTTGTGCTTTGGTGCACTGCAGGGTTTTTAACACAGTGGATCTGTTAAATGTAACAGTAAGCAGTTCATCTTCAACTATCTGGGTTTCCTGACTTTTCATCATCAGCAGCTAACTGATGTTTGAGATTTTATCAGCTGCTTTACACTTAGTAGCTGTTAGTGATTTCAAATTTGACACAAACTGTTACTTATCTTTTATAGTTTTGACACCTTAAGGAGGCAGTAAATCATTATTAGGAAACTTTGCATAGTGTAGGTTTAATTATACAGATTAAAACAACAGTCAGGGGTGTAAGTACAGGGTGTGTGGTGGGTACAGTTATGACAGTGCCCGGCATCCAAGTGTGCCCATCATCTCTGCACTATTCATCATGTGAAGACCTTCTGAGATTCACCATTATTGAACTGCATCTTGGACCTGTGTTGGTGCCTGATTCAGACCAGGCAGGAAGGGGCCATGGAGGGCCTAGTAAGTTCTAGTAATGCCTCAAAAAATATTTCTTCTACTGTTGGGAGATGCTTCAATAAAAAGTAATTACAGAGAAAGCATGTGCTTTTTTGAGTGTTTGAGAGCAATGTGTTTTTGCCTCCAGGTTGCACTGTTGTCGTTACTGCCTATTTAAAGCTGAGTGTCACAGACACAAGCTTTCCATGAATTGATGTAGCAATGGAGCCACCTGGCAGCAAAACATATTGAACCCAAGCTACCAGAGAAAGGGCAAGTTAATGTAATAATTTTTTAAAGTACTGGGAGTATCATTGTTGTACTCAATAACAAAACCCCTACAACATATACTTCTCAAGTAGTTAAAAGCCCATTGAAATCAACTAGAATATATTTAATTTTTATTAGTCCCCTGTGGTGAAGTAGGAATTTAATCTATTTAGCTTATTGAATTGTACCTATCATTTCCTATTGCACTACTGGCACAATGCATTTTTACAGATTGCCAGTTGATTTCTGAAAATATGTATTTTTTTTTTGCAAGAAAACACAAAAAGGAAAGGGCGCCCAATCGTGCCTGTTATCTCTTTTAGATATTCACATTTAAAGATACAATCAGTATACTCACAAGGAAAGTGGTTGTGAAAAGGACATATGCCCAAACACAACGAATCAGGCTTCCAAGGAATTATTATAACCTGTCCCTGCTCAGGTATATACGACCAATGTCTACTCCAACGGGGAACAAAATAACTCGTAGAAAAAGCTGCTGGAATCCGTAGTATAAAAAGTATTAATTCCGGATAAAAATCCTCACAATACAAAAATATAAAACCAACGTAATAAGGCACTGTATGTATCAACGTTTCGCAGTAACTTACTGCTTCCTCAAGACACTATGCCTACACAATAAGATACACAGCAGCTTCACAAACAACAGATTTAAAAACCCCTCTCCTCCTCATGATTGGTAAATGATCAATTAAGCTAGAACTTGGTCGAAACAACTTATATTGCTTCATACTCTAATTCCTCAAAATCCTAACTATGTAGCCCATCAAATAATCTCACAAAAATTTATACGAAATAGTGTACTTTACCATAATTTTCATTATACTCCTAAACCGGAAGTTCATATCGTTTACAATGAATGGAAGTACTAACGCCTAACAATGATTTGTAACAGTGTACACTTAAATGCATGCACCATTATGAACAGGAATCCCATGCAGATGTGGGCTGTAAGCAGAGAGCATAAGACAAAGGGGAGGAAGAAAGAAAAGTAAAGAAAAAACAAGAGATAGAATCAAGAAGAGGGAGGTGGGGGGGGAAGGTCAAGGGAAAGGGGAAGGTGGGCTCAAAAGGAGGATCGGAAGCTCCCGCGTCCCCGCACCCAGGTCCCATATAGGTCCGTTTGTGAGACCGAAACATAGTGCAACTTCTCCGTCCTCAAATTGTGGTCAATTAACTGGCTTAGTTCTGGGGGAGTGGGAATCCCACTTGACTTCCATTTCCTGGCTAAAAGTGTTTTGGCTGCTATTAGAATTTGTCCTGCCAGTATCTGCAAACGAAGCGGAAAACTCAATGGAAATATATGAAATAACCCTACCTCCGGAGATTTCAGAATTGTGAGATGCGTCGTCCGCCTTATTAGATTAAAGTCATGAGACCAATATGGCTGCAGTTTAGGGCATGTCCACCAAATGTGTGTCATTCACCCAACTCCCAAACAATGTCTCCAACATAGCAATGATGCAGTTGAGTACATATGTGCCAAACGCGCCGGCACTAGATACCATCTGTAAAAGAAGTTTCCTAGTCAATTCTATATGGGTAGAGCAGTGCAAAATTTTCCGAGTTTTGGAAAAGACATGCTTCCATTGAGAGACCGGGATATGACACCCCATTTCAACCTCCCATGCAGTCAGAAAAGGATATTGAGATGGTCAGATCCCCTTCATCATTGCAGAGTAACATATCGACAAGGATTTTGGAGTACCCATAGGTTTCCAACATGCCACCATAAGAGCATGGGGACTGGAAGAACTGTGTAATGAAAATATAGTAGGGGTCCGCCCCACGTGCCTGACCTCTGTATTTATAAAAGTCTGTACTGGGCAAGTCAAAACAATGATGATGGTCCTCAAACAGCATCAAGGAACACTACGAGTATAACTGATGCAGAGATTAAATTCCCACTCACTCCCAAGTAGTGAAGTCCAAATGAGGAATATGAAACTCCAGATTACATAAAGGGGGGGCTAATGACAATTGAGCTAGCTCAGGAACAAGAGACGCGTATTGTCCCCAAATTTGAATCAACAGACGGGTGCTGGGCAAAGTCAACGTCATGGAGGGTCTGAAATAGGAGGGTAGCCACAGGAAATCACAAATTCTATGAGGAGCCACCTGAGAGTCCTCCATATCAACCCATGCTATGGCGCTCAGAGGGACATGGTATAGAATGTTCAGAGCCATCCTAGCAGCCTTGTAATAATAAAGAAGAGAGGAGATACCTAAACCTCCCCTATGTGCAGGTTGGAGGAGCTCCATGGATATAATGATATATATCGGATTGAGCCTGTTTCAGAAAGGACCGAGGCACCGAAATTGGCAACGTCCTGAACAAATACAATAATTTCAGCAAAACCGTCATTTTAACTGACGCAATGCGCCCAGACCAAGATAGCCACAACGTTGTCCAGTGGCCCAGATCCTGCTGTTGCGACCTCCACAATTTCTGGAGATTAGCAGAAAATAAATCAGCTGGGTTTTTTGTAAGCTGCACTCCCAGATAAGCAATGGAGTCCCTGCGCCACTCAAAATTATACTGCTACTGTAACCTCTGGAATGTATCTTTGTCCAAATTGATCAGAAGCGCTTGAGTATTAGATTGGTTTACCTTATGGTAAGAAACTTCACCAAAAAGTCTCAAGGAATCCATTGGGGGGGGGAAGGGAGCTCTCCGGGTCAGTCAATGCAACAGCACAGCCAGAGGCTCAAAGGCGAGCACATATAAAATCGGTGATAAGGGGCAACCCTGGCAGGACCTGTTAGTAATCACAAACGGATCCGACAGGAACCTCGCCGAAGAAACTCTAGCCGATGGGCCTGAGTACAATGCCATGGTTGTCCTGACGTATTCCGGGGAAAATGGAATCTCTCCAAGACCGCCTGTAAATACCCCCAATGAAGATGGTCAAACGCCTTCTCAGCGTCGATCGCCAGCATTAGACATTCTGTTTTATCATAATAGGCAGCTTGCATCATGTTCACTATTTTTCTCGTGTTGTCTGAGGCCTGTCTACCCTTCACAAATCCCACTTGGTCACAGGGACTGATTTACATCTCAGGATCCTGTAGGCACAGAAATCTGAAGCGCCCCCCCCCATAGGCCATCTCCACTGGATATCTCTTCAAAGCTCCTAATCTCCACACTGCCTCCCATCATCACCATATTGCCCTCCATCAGCTCCATATTGCCCCCATCAGTTCCAACTTGCCCCCCATCAGTTCCATATTGCTTTCACCTTGCCCCCATCATCTCCATATTGCCCTCACGTTGCCCCCATCAGCTCCATATTGCCCCATCATCTCCACATTGCCCCCCCATCAGCTCCATATTGCCCCATCAGCTCCAACTTGCTCCCCATCAGCTCCAACTTGCCCTCACCTTGCCCCATAAGCTCCATATTGCCCCATCATCTCCACATTGCCCCCCCATCAGCTCCATATTGCCCCATCAGCTACAACTTGCTTCCCATCAGCTCCAACTTGCCCCCATCAGCTCCATATTGCCCTCACCTTGTCCCATCAGCTCCATATTGCCCTCACATTGCCCCCATCAGCTCTATATTGCCCCATCAGCTCCATATTGCCCTCACATTGCCTCCATCATCTCCACATTGCCCCCATCATCTTCATATTGCCCTCACATTGCCCCCATCAGCTCCATATTGCCCTCACATTGGTCCCATCATCTCCACTTTGCCCTCACATTACCCCCCATCAGCTCCAGCTTGCCCCCCATCAGCTCCATATTGCCCTCACATTGCCTCCATCATCTCCACATTGCCCCCATCATCTTCATATTGCCCTCACATTGCCCCCATCAGCTCCATATTGCCCTCACATTGCCCCCATCATTCATCTCCACATTTCCCCCATCATCTCCATATTGCCCTCACATTGCCCCCATCAACTCCATATTGCCCTCACATTGGTCCCATCATCTCCACTTTGCCCTCACATTACCCCCCATCAGCTCCAACTTGCCCCCCCATCAGCTCCATATTAGCTTCACATTGCGCTCCCCCCACCCCATTGTCTGTTTCCTACCTCCTCCCTGGTGGTCCAGCGGTGTGGCAGGACAGGTCTGTACCTCCTTCTGCACAGACCTGTAGCTGCCGGAGCTCCCGCGCGGTCTTCTGTTCAGTAATGCAGAGCGCTGGGAGATGATGTCATCTCCCAGGCTCTGCATTACTAAATCGCTCACGAGGGAGCTCAGCAGCTACAGGTCTGAGCCGAAGAAGGCACAGACCTGACTGGGGGGGGGGGTTTAGTGCCCACTGCAAGGCTAATTAAAAGAAAATAAATTAATAATAATAATAATAATAATAAAAAAAAAAAAACGGGTCCCAATGACAGGCGCACCCTACAGAGGGACGCCTGTCATTGGGACCCGTTTTTTTTTAATTATTATTAATTTATTTTTTTTATTAGCCTTGTTGCAGAGAAATCCGGCCCTGCTTGGTCATAGTGCAACAAGGAGGGCAGAAAGTCTCGGAGACACAATGCAAGGATCTTTGCATATAAGTTTAAGTTAGCATTCAACAAAGCAATTGGAAGAAAGTTTGGACAAAGAGTAGGAGGTCTTCCTGGCTTCGGAATATCAGTTATATGGGCCGAAAGCATAGAGGAAGGAAAGGAGCCCTCCATGCTGCAATGCGTAAACAGACGCGTCAGATAAGGAGATAGGAGACCCTCAAACATCCTGTAGTATAAGTTAGCGAAGCCGTCTGGGCCAGCGGAAGGGATGTAATAGCCGGTCTGACTTCCTCAGAAGAAAAATGGACCTGAAGGAAGTGATGCTGCTCAGACGTTAAACGGGGCAAATCAATTTGGTCGATGTCTTGCCTGGATGGTTGAAACGTGGAAGGATCTTAGCTGCGATTGTAAAGGGTTTTGTAATATTTCGCAAAGGCTTCCTGAATCTGTGCAGGGTTCAGAATTCTTTCACCCATTTGAGATACTATAAACGGTATCACCTGCCTCGCCTCTCGCTTCCGAAGCCACCTAGCTAAAAATGCCACAGCTCTACCGCCCTGGGTGTAATAAGTCTGATTTAGTTTTGTAAGCATCAAGTGAGTAACTTCCTATTAATTTAAACTAGGCTTTTAACCCAATGTGCTAAGAAAGTCTCATACGCATTGCTTCACAATGCATTTAAGACTTATCTAGCATTCAAAGGACTACAATTCCCAATTAAATCAGTGATAGTTTTGGGACCTATGATTCACTTGGTTTGCTCCAGAATTGTTCTTCTTTTCTAGGGGGAGATGCACTGATGTGTGGTAAAGAGGAGATCACTTCTCCAGCGAGATTAATTATCCATATCCTATGTTATTCCATTGAGCCTATGCACTAAGATTTCTCAAGGTGAAGAGTTGTTAGTCCACAGGCTTCATAATATTATGTAAGAATTGGAGTAGTCATGCCACTGCAGAAGATATCGCCTCTTTATCACCTCTTCATCACATCTTACTGCATAATTCCCCCTCCCCCATTGTAGAAATGTCTCTATAGGTTATAATACACTTACTGAACACCTCACTTTTGGAGTGCTCTGTCGTCAGGGGCAGAACTACTCAGCAGGGCCAAAAGTTTAAAGGGGGCCCATTGTTCTGCCCTCAAATTGCCCCATTTCATTCCCACAGGTGTCCTTGGGTGCTCACAAATTCTCACAAATTCTAAAGTGGAACAATCAACCTATATAAAGTCCCTCCACAACAACTAGGCATATGGCGATTAGCTTCTTAACAGTGCTATTATTGGGGCACAAGTACCAGTGGCATAATTAGAAGCCACTGGGCCGTGGTGCAGAAATTGCCATGGGCCCGGCCCCCCTCCCCTGAAATCTTCACATTGCCCCATGTCCATCTCCTACCTCAATCTCCTACCCACTCCCGCGCGGTTCTCAGTAATGCAGAGAGCTGGGAGATGATGTCATCTCCCAGCTCTCTGCATTACTAGAGCGCCGGGAGATCAGCTGAGTTGCTGCGGATGCGTGGTGATGGGGCTGCAGGGGGCGGCCGGGCCCCTGGAGTGACAGGCCTGGTTGCAGGTGCGACCTTTGCGACTCCTATTGTTACGTCACTGTCAAGTACCACGATCTGAAGCAATCCTTTTTCTGAGACTGAAGGCCAGGCTTCTTGCTTTAGGGCCGCCTGTGCCGTCTGGTACATTAAGGTACCGCGCAATGCCTCCTAGAGGAGACTGGGATGGACAGCGCTGGCACGCAGACGTCTCTAAGCCAAGATGTCTGCATGCAAGCCTGGCTGCCGGTCTCAGAAGAAGAAGGATTACTTCAGAACTTGGTATTTGTGCCCGATAATAGCACTGCTAAGAAGCTAATCGCTAATGCCTAATTATTGTTGGGGGACTTTGTATAGGGTGTAAAGGTTCCTTTAATAGTATTGTTGTGGTCCTTGTTGACAGGACTGTGCGAACAGCGTAGTTGCACTTGCCTCAATCTAGAGTGGTATGCTAAGGCTTCCGTTCAAAATAATAATAATATAATTCCCCCCTACCAATGTGAGACACTTCTGATATGAATATAGTGTTAGCAAAGTGAGTAGAATAGTTTGATGTAATGGGCAGTGTGTGGATTTGTAGGTCTGTGCAGCAGTGGGATAACATTATCAGTGCAACTACTGTTTAATGATTTAATTACCACTGTAAACTGCAGAATGAGAATGAGGTAAGTAACAGGATATAGCCCTGTGTTGCATAGAGGCCATTAGGATCTACTCGGCAGTGCTATTTCTAGGTTTACAAGCTTGCGGAGGCTCAGATATCCCTTAATGCAAGATATAAGCTGTTTTCTGATTGGCTGGAGAGAAGCTCTGCCACCACTAACTTGGTGCCAGTTCATAGTCTGCTTGCTGCTGATTTCTGACTGCAAAATGATTACCTCCTACACCAGGGGTGGGCAACCTGAGGTCTCCATCTGTTCAGGACTACCACTATGAGCTGGCTGGAGATGATGAGAATTGTAGTCCTGAACAACTGGATGGACTCTGGTTGACCATCCCTGGCCTACACTTTCAGCCTGCCATCCAATAGTGAGTTTATTATATGTGCCTGTGTTTTAAAGACAGGTTTTTTATTAAGAAATTATAATAGTTCAGATGATATACAGATCCAGGGAGTTTACTTCCTGAAAGTTCAAACTGACAGGAAGCGTTATTCTATGGAGAATTGTTGTCTCTCATTGAATGCAACGGAATGTCTGAAATCTGGCAATTGGAGGGCGCTGATAATTAATAATTAATAGAATGCATTGCTCCCTCATTGTGTAACACACACGATGCAGTCATGCACAGTAGAGACTGTCTGAACGCACCTGTCTCCAGTCAGGGTGGTGGCACGGCTGATCCGGAGCGGTGCGCTCCGAACGGCCCACCTCCTATATCCACTCCAGGGCAGCAGCCGAGGCTGCTGAGTGGCCCATGCAATACTAGTATATATATATATATATATATATATATATATATATATAAATATAAAGACTTCTGTGTGTCTGGCAAACACAACCAGGGGCAGCAGTAAGAAGGAGTTACAGTTCCCATTGGGTGATTCAATGGAGGCGTGAAGGCCAATGCTGCTCCTGTGGAAATCATGCAGGAGTTGGCCCGCCCCCACTATCCAGCCTGCCCACCACTATCCAAAAAAACTTACAAAAATCAAAATCCACTCACTCCTACACTGGAAGACAAGCCACACACACACACAAGCCATACACACACACACACAAGCCAAACACACACACACACACACACAACTTCTCAACCGGCAGCAAAGTAATGGAGCCCCGGGGCCGCATTGGGCCGCGTTCTCCCGCCGTGAACCATGGTCTCCAGTTGGCCTGTCTTGTGATGCGGCTACATCTGGGGTCACTCACATTGTGCCTGCTGATGGCGAGCAGCATGGAAGCAAGCAGCAGAGGGAGCTTTGGCCCCTCAGGAAAGAGCAGCACCAGTGGGGGAAAGCATCGGACCGTCCTACAACCAGTGAGAGTATAACCTTGCAGACTCAACCGGTGTATGGATCACTGCATAACTGTCTGTATGAGTTCATGTAGTAGGTGCATAGTTCTGGTCTGCGCTAACATCCTGCTTCAAATGGACGGCCCAGCATTTAACCCTTTGACTGCTATGGAGCTCTCCACATTGTCACAAAGCCTGTTTCAAACAGCAGTGTCCACACTTCTTAACCTTTTCAGTGTCACAGGGATACACAGTGCATTGCAATGCGTTGTATATCCCTCTGGCACTCACATGGTTAAAAACATTGGACACTGCCTTTTGAAACAGGCTTCATTGCAGTGTGGTGCACTCTAAAGCCACGCAGTGTGCTTGCAGGATCCCTACACCGGTACGTGTTTCATGACCCGCTGCGGGTCAGTGCTACATTTTTTCCACATCAAGTGTCCCACCCCCTGTACTCACTTACATGAACCCCATGTCCCAGGCTCCTTCCTGTCACCGACTCCTCTCAGCTCCGAACTTACAGCAACATGGTTGCAGTAAGTTCAGAGGTGACAGCAGCCGCTGACAGGAAGGATCCTGGGACAGGTTAATTCCACACAGGAGTGTGTAATTACTGTACTGAAAGGTGGGTAGACCTGGCTCCCCCTAGGGGGCAGAAGAGGCAAGCATTCCTGAGTGACCTGCTAGGTGTGAACCTGATCCCTTTTCATATCTGTACAGCTGCTTTGCCTCATAGGAGTACCAACATGACATGAGTACCTCCCTGCCCTGAGACATTTCTGTGTCCGCTTCTCTGGGGTCCAGAGTCCTTGGCCCACACTGTGGTATGGGAGAGTGATGACAATTGAGACAGGTGTTCTGGGGTGGGGATAAAGTTCAAACACTCCCACTGTGTGTTGCAAGGAGGTGAAGCTTCTCCCCTAAGTTCTTAGGTCAGTCCACCCCTGACCCCTCTCACATGTTAAGGTTGTGGCCCTACTCGGTCACTTCTTGCACTCTGGCACTTAACTCAGTGTATCAGTGTGTACTGATAAGCAGGATTACATGACGTCTTTTGCCTCTCTGTGTATATAGTTGTGGAAAAACTATTTCAGCCTGTTAAATGGTAAAACAATAAGTACTTAACCAGTGTCCATGCAATAAACAGTTCACTGCCTACTTCTCAAAGGCATGTATAGGTATTTCTGCCTTCATATCAGCCCTCTCGTGACAGATTTAGCTATGTATGTGTGTGTATGTATGTATCTATGTCTGTGTGTGTGTGGATCTATGTATGTTTACAAATGTACATTTTACATGACTAAATACAAGGCTACAAAAAGATGACGGGCAACGCCGTCCCACCCTGCTAGTATATATATATATTTACTAGTATTGAAGACACGGGCCAGGGTGCCACCCCAGGGGCGGAGATGGGCTGTTGACTGTTAAGGGCGCCCTGCTCCGGATAGGCTATGCCTTGGACCGGGGGCCGGCACATTCAGGCAGTCTCTGCTGCACATGACTACTGCGCGTGACTGCGTCTTTCAAGCAGTCTCTACTGAACATGTGCGTAACACGCACACAGGGAGCTTCGCATCCTAGCAAATTATATTATAGGATAAACAACCTAAAACAATAACACAGTTTAAACTGTAATAACTCTGGATAGACACATACTCCAGTTGTGTTTTACTCAGCAAGAATAGTCTTACAATATATCTTTTTTAACTGCTCCTTAAGTGCATTTGTGCGAGTTTGGGTAAGGTGACCTTTTATTCTGCAGGACTGCACATGAATCAGACATGCCTCTGCAGTGCAGACCTGCAGTGTGTTTTTTTTGCTATATTATTAACTCCTTTAGCACTGGAAGCTACGATATCCGACACCAGTGTGCACTATTAGTAGGTATTCTGTTCCTCCATAACTGTAGGTGTTAAGATGGTTACACAGGATGACCATATTAACACATTTGGTGCTGGAACCAACAAATTGGCATTGTTAGGCGGTAGATCTGCTTTCCTTCACTACAAAAGTTAATACGGTTACACTTCTGTATTCCTTGGAACAGAGATTTGCCACCAAGTTCCAGCAGATCTTGAATGATAGAAAGCAGTCAACTCAAATATTTTCAGTCACCTTTTTAACCCCTGCAGCTCTGAAAGCTGTCACCTAAATGAGCTAGACAACTTACATAATTCTATGGCAGTGATGTGTTTTACATTTGGTCTCCTTAGACCAGTGGTTCTCAACTCCTGTCCTCAGGACCCACTAACAGGCCAGGATTTGATGATTTCCTTGTTAGAGCACAGGTGAGTTAATCAATGTGAATGAGCATCTGATCACCACACCTGTGCTCTAGCAGAGAAATCCCTAAGTCCTGGCCTGTTAGTGGGTCCTGAGGGCAGGAGCTGAGAACCACTGCCTTAAACCATACAGGACTTACTTCACTGACATGCTTAGGATAGTATGACCAGACCTCACCTTTAACTAGGGACGCATATAAAAATGCATACTGCAGGGCTGCTTTGATTTTGGTGCACTCCTGAGATATGCCTATTTCCTATGTGTCCCCGGTTAAAGGTGAGGTCTGGTCAGCCTAGCTTAGGAGTCAGTTTTATCTAGGACTAAAAATGTAATGGCAGTGATGTTTCTTCACTTCTAGGATCCATTGTACAAAAAAAACAATTACATGTTTATATGTTTTTTTGAGAGAGGGCCCAAAATGTTCTTGTAAATGGGTCACTCAATATTTTGTTATACTGCTGTCTGTAATTCCTTAATATTGATTTTCTGTCTGACAACCTGCCATGCGATAATTGTAAGATGTAATATTACCATCTTCTTATGCAGTCCTTGATGTATTACAGACAAAACATATATTCTGGGGATCTTTTTTTCAGTTGTTTTTCTGCACCAGTCATTTTCAGGCTGTGGCTAGGAAACTCTGGGCTTGTAAAAATTATATCATAGAAAATTTCTATTTTATATCAAGGGATGCGTCAGTATGCAGGAGGAAAGCATATTTCAAAGAAAGAGAGGTACCATGACAAGTTGTTTGTTTGATGTTAAAGGGTAGCAGGGTAAGCAGAAAATGTAGTGGATTTGTGGAATATACTTGAAGAATAGACTTATAATTCCCTCATATGAGTGGACAGCATGGTATGGTATGGTGCTTCCTTTAACAGAAGAAGTAATTGAAGACATTTTTAGGTATTTTTCTATTGCTGTACATGTTATATAAAAGAATATTTGTTAATGAAATGCCGCCCTCTATTTGGCGACCTTTAAGCATGCAGCATTAGAATGTCGCTCTTTTGATTCGGGCGACATTCTGATGTCGCCTTTTTTATTCAGGAGACATTTTAAACTCGCCATTTTGATGGTTACCCAATAGAGGGTGACATTTCAATAGGATATCATGTAAAATAGATTGTGCAAAATGGAAGCATTTGTGAAAACAAAATAAAAATGATTGTCTCAGTATTTCTCACAGTTTTGTGGTGAAAAATGCTTTAAAGTCTAGACTTAACCAAAGTTAAAGTCATTGGATTATCTACTTTTCAAAAATATCTGATTTGAGGGTATATTATGTGTTATTGAATTTCATAACATTTTTGTCTTCCTTGAATAAAACCTACAGAATATCTTATATAGACTAACACAAACAGATGTCCCAGTTAAAACTCTTAAGACATGAAACCAAATATTTCACAACCCAAAATCTTTTTATGTCAATAAAATATTTTCTTCCTGTTTTCTTGTCCAAGTCTCTCCATTTTTGAAACCAGTAAAAAATAAAACAGGTTTTAATAAGTTGTTGAGTAGAGAGGAGAAAGGTATTATAAAGTAAAATTTGGCAATAAAACCAATGTTATCAGTAAAATCTCTTAATTGTAAGGTGTCATGTATTCTACATTAAAATGTTCTTGTGTACTCTTTCTGTAATACTTTACAAAATAATCATACCTGGGAACTTTCTCTTCTGGAGTTCATGGGGACTCCTCTGGTGTCACTGGGGCATATAATTTCAGTGAATCATGGGAAAAAGGGGTGGGGCTTACTCATGGGTGGGGGTAGGGCTTACTGAGTGCATCACAAAAATGGGCTGGAAGATGAAGGAATTGGGTGGGGATAGAGGAGAAGTGTGAGGAACACAGGGCAGGAAGGAACAGAAATGGGCAGAGTTTCAGAGGAAACTCCCCACATCCAGAGAATCAGCCACTCTCCCTGGAGACCTGGTAATGCACTGTCAAACCTGGAGTTTCTGGAGTAAATCCGGAGAGTTCCCAGGTATGAAAATAATTTATGAGACGCACATCCAAAAGGCTTTCTAAAAGCTAAAATTGGAATTGCTAGCCTCTGGTTATGGTGTTTTGAATGCCATATACAGTCTCTCACCATAATAAGATCATGGGGACAACACACACACCTGACTGCTTTGAATAATCTGACCTATAATACTCTTCAGCCAATTAGTTTTGTGAGAATTTTATAATCTATATAAATAACAAAAGAAAGGTGCTGTGCAGTCATATTTTTCACTCCCATGTGCTATTACATATAAGAAGTTTCTGTATTCATATCAGTCTGGTCCTAATCACAGACAGTCCAGTTCCAAAATATTGAAAAAACCTTCGCTGCACAAGATAAATAGCAAAATCCCAGACATAATTTTGCCCTTTAGTAGGTCTTGCCAGTGAGGGGCAGCTGATTCCCTCCACACATATGGAGATTAAAGGCCCATACTTGACAAACTCTTCTTCTTAGGGCAAGCATGTTAAAATCAAATAGCTGAGGACCACATGCTAGGTAATTTCCTCTAAGGAATGCTGAATACTCACCAATTGCCTCTAATTAGGGCTGCAAACACAATAATGTCCTCTAAAGAGGAATGAGTGCTGACATCTGCACTGTGATTTTGTTGGGGAGATCTGAAGAGAGGGTTGAATATAAATAGTTTTCTGCTAAGTATCAGCTGATCGGATAAGTAGGTCAGTGTCTAGCATACCTCTAGACCAGGGGCATGCAACTTTTGGTATTCATGGTTTTTGGAGACTACAACTCCCGTCATCCCTAGCAAGCCAATAGCTGAAGAGTCAAATGTTGCTTACTCCTGCTTCAGAATGTGGCAGCAAACTAAGCTGATCTAAAACAGAATTTGGACCAGCAGGGCTGCATTGTAGTTAAATGAAAAAAAATATTTTGGGGCTGCAGTTTATTAGCTAGAAGGCCACAGTTACCCCCCCCTGCAACTTCATGCTTGACATATCCACCTTAGGGCGACTACAAAAAAAATTGACAAGTGGGCACTGAGAACCAGTAAGACTTGGTGGTTTATTCTTTTGAATGGTGCCCCCTCAGGACTGCTCAGCCACATTTTTCATTTCTGAAATGACACATGGGAGAGAAAAATGTGATTATTAAGTGTAATGTGTTCTCAGTTAGCAGTTGTCATACCTCTTTTGTGTTATTTTTCAATAAGTGGCATTTTATGTAAAAGAAATTCAGCAAACAATCTCAACATTTAAAAAATAATGTATACTTTTTAAATCAGACTTTTTTGTAGACTATTTTGAGAAACATTAACTTTTGAGAATAGATCTTGCATTCTTCTATTGCCATAAGGTCAAAGTCCAGTATATTAATCTGTAAACATATTTTTATTGTATGGGGCTACATACAAGTTTAAACCTGTGGTGCTAAAGGCTTCTCCCTGCACTGCAAGGCCATGAACTGGAGACATGTTTAGCATCTATAAGATTAAAAATCCCCTCCCCTGTTCCCCCAGCATTTGAGAACTGGGACCTCTTTTTCTCTTTAAAGATCCTCGCTTAAAGGCGCTTGCACACAGATGCCAGAACTGTTGCATCCCACCTGTATTGCTTTTCTCACCTTCCCCTGAATTCCACCATTGACCTGCCCAAAGGAGGCGTGTGTTTGACAGTTGGCTCATGTGATCTCCACCAATATTATTGGCTGGTGCCATATGTATCAACCATTCAGGGTTCCAATAAGCACTGCAACCATCAAGAATACTCATATGAAAGGACTGCCAATGGCCCTTTAGCTCTCTGTGCACACCTCCCTTACTGCAGGGACCCATTAAAGACCCAATATGCTTTGGTGATTTCACACAAGGTGATAGTTGCCTGTGGGAAAGGACATTCCATAACATATGGCTGCCCTGGTGTCACCAGTGTGAAAGGGGCTTAAATCTTTCCGATACTGTTTATAAATTAGCATTACAATAATAGAATATATTTATCAAACATCTGTTTGAGCCTGGCTGCAGTAATAACCAGTATTAATAGGGATAAATAGGCTTCCAGCTTTCTGTTAACAGTTTACAAGTTAAGAAATTAAGAGGATTATAAATATGATGGAATTTTATACTTTCCTTTATAACTTACTTGTAAGAATTACAGCTCCCCAAAATTACTTGAGCAGTCTCCAAAGTGTTGGAGGTTTCTCTAGACTTTAAAGGGATAGTAATGTTTCATAATAAACATTAGCTCTAATTAATCTTCATAGTATTTGGGCCATGGAGAATGTTATTTCAATTCTGTCAGAGTTGTAGTTCAAGAGTAACTGAATGATAAAGTGTCCCCCTCCCGCCTCTTTTACTGATATAACACTGCTCAGCTCAGATCAGCAGGGAGGTGCCCAGGTAGATTGTAGAGAGGGACAATCTTCAATTAAGACAAGGGAAACCTGAAAAACCTGTCAATGGGGGCAGGGTTTTCATTGTTCTCACAGTAAGAAGATTGTCCCTTACTGCTATCTGTCTGGTCAAGCAACCAGATTCCAGATCTGAGGTGATCAGTGTTACACTAAGTAAAAAGGGCGGGAGGGGGATAATTTATCATTCATTTACTCTTGAACTACAACTCCGACATTATTGAAATAACACTCTCTATGGCTCAAATACTATGATGATTAATTGGAACTGCTGTTTTTGTGAAACATTACTATCCCTTTAATTAGTTTATACAGCTATTCATATATAGTTATAATTGGTGTTAATGAATAATGAGGAGAACATTTGCAATTTGAAAAGTAGCTAAAAAAACTCAGTATTGCAACATGCACTTGAAATTGGCAACCACCAGCACTTAGCAAATAAATTTGTCCTAAAAAAGTTGGATGCTTTCACAGTGGACTACACTGTCTGCAGTACTTAATGATGAGAAAGTCACTCCTGCTGGAAAAGATACAAATGCGCAAGATAATTTAGAAAAGTGGTGAATTTAATTGGGAATCTAAATATCTGCAAGTATAGTGAAACATAATGACTATATGAAACTGTTTAAAGGAGCAGTAAACTTTTTTTATGACAACACATATTTTACAGAGCATTTCCTGCTGAATAAAACAAGGTCACTTCCATCGCTGTCAGATGTTTTATTCAAATATTATAGCAGTTTAAATAACCAGGAAGTGAATTTACTGTGTTTACTTCCTGATAGTTCTGACAGGAAGTGATAGGCAGTCACATTCTATAGAGAACTGTATGTCTCTGACTTTTCTGACTTTCCTCTCCATTAAAATCTAATTAGAATTTGACCACTAGAGGACACTGCTAATGTAAAAAACATGGGTTTAAACTGTAATAACTCTATATATGGGAGTGCCCTTATTTTACTCAATAGGAAAATCCCTACAATATATATTTTTTCATAAAAAGTTTACTGCTCCTTTAATGAAAAATCATATTTTTACAAATTCACATTTACTGTAAACAGATAGTTATAATTGTGTATGCAGTTTGTAACTGTGCTGTGCATCTGAGATAACTAGGACTCACTTTTAACCTGCAAGATATATCCATGCTTTTATTTTTTTCTCTATAAAATAAGCAACATTTTTGTGAAAGGAGAGTCCTAAACACCATTTTTGCAAAGCATTAAACTAATCACATCTAATAGTGAGACCATTCTAAAGTGGTGACTTGTTTTTTCCGAGTGTTATAAAAATACATTTGGATTATTTCCAATTGTGCTTGAAAATCCATGGCCTTAGGGCACCTTTTATTTATGTCATCACATGTCTTTCCATGGCAACATATGTATTCAAATATCGTATAGGTGTTACAGGGTCACAAGGCAGTAACTAGGAACTAGAGATAAACAACCCAGAAAGAAAGAGTCCTATATATTCCAAATATTTCTTTACATTTGAAGATTGCATGATTTGATAATAGCTGTTTAAGATTAATATTACCTATGCAGAAAATGTGTTTATAATCTACAATGGGTAGGAGAGCAAAATTATTGCAAAGTACGTTCTCACCATTATTTGTATCAGTTTTACCTGCCTGTCAATAATAATAATCAGCATAATCATAATAACTTTGACCCCTGTAATAGTATCTTTAGGTGCTCTACTTATAATTGTTTTCTAAATGGAAACTAGCTGTTTCCATATCAGATTTTATAGAATTGACATGTTAGGACAAGGATTTTACATAACCTCTCCCCCCAAAAAACAAAGCAAATCTATAATAAATTAGAAAATTCTGTATCCAGGTATTATTTTAAAGAATGTGTATTTCTATGAAGCAGTTAAAGGTCATACTTTTGTATGACTCTGCTCAAAAGAATATAATGTGTATTTTAGACAGTATGGGAACAACCTTTGTTTATTTAGAGCTAAACTTTTTCTCAACTTGATTATAACCATTCAAAATAAAACTGTAGACAGTGCAGGAAAAATTAAGCAATTGATTTTCATATACCCCTTGAGATTAGAGGAAAGGAGGTTTAGACTTCAGCAGAGGAAGAGTTTTTTTACAGTAAGGTCTGTTAAATTGTAGAATTCCTTGCCCAAGGAGGTGGTTATGGCAGATACAATGCATACATTTAAGAGAAGATTAGATATATTTCTTTCAAAAGGGAACATACAGAGTTATACTGTGTATTAGTAGGCAGATCACGAACGTCTGATAAAGACTAACTTATTTGGTAGCAAGAAAGCTATAAAATTCTCATTCACTGGGGTATGAGGCAAAGATTGAACTTGATGGACTTGTGTCTTTATTCAACCTAATTTACTATGTTGCTATGTTACCAGATAGAACAAGTTGTCTGAATTATCTTTGCAAAATATGTATAATTTCTTTATGTTTAACCATTTCACTAAGAGCAAATTCATCTTTTTTATATTCTCTTAGCTAACTTAAAAGGGACTATATGGTCAATACATGTATGAATGTTTCCTCTAATGGTGATTTATTATAGTACATTTTATATGAATGTTTCATAAAATCGAACTAATATTCCATCACACAGTATACGTAGGATACCACTTTCAGTTTTTTAATCCACTAAAAGCTGTCATCTACAATCAGATTATCACCTAGGTCAATGGGGCACTGTAGGTTATACACAAATAGTTGCTGTAAAATAATATTGTAAGTGTATTCTCTGTTTCCTTTATCCATCTAAAACAAACACTTTGACAGATATTGATATTTTTAGAATACTTCTCAGATTTCAACTATGTTATCACATTATTTGGTTTAATGTGACTAAGTAACTATTCAGACCACATAATCTTTTTTAATATTATAATGCATCCATGCTGTTTTTACTGCATTGTCATACAAATAATTATCCTGAAATTATAGGTTTACAATGTGTTTTTTGAGAAACTGTAATCAATAAAATAACCACTAGTTATGGACTAATACCCATTCTTGCAGTGATGTAAAGACATTTTGTACAAAGCTCATGGACTCTTTCCAGTCCATTTATAATTTTTAAAATAATGTATCCATATCAAAGCAAATAGCAGTATCCATCGTATTCTTATGCAGAGAAAGTTAATTGTATGAATCCATTGCAGCAGATTTTGGCTGGATGCAGTGAAAAGAAATGTTATTCAATCATAGGCCAAAGTATAATATAAACAGCACAAGTTTCTTATTCATGTCACATGAGTGGCTATATGCTTTGTGCAAACAAATTGTGATAAACCCATAACATGTATTATATGTTAAAAAATGTATCCCTCCCTAAATATTCATAGATTATTGAATCAATCAAAGCAATAATATTATTTGTTGCTAATCAATATCTCATCAAATAAATATATTTTGTCAATTCATGTATAAAGTTATTTCTTATACATCAGAAAATGTACATTTTATTTTATTGATTAAGTGATTACTATAGGGAAATTACAAAACCAAAGGTTCAGCAGTATTTAAGGCTTTTGACTAACACAAAATGCTTCTTCTCCTTTTTGTCCCATTGCATCGTAGTTATTATTAGAATTGTGTTTTTTTACATACTATTATGTGTAGAACTTGTTCTAAGGTATGTTTTTTAGATTTCTAAATACTAATCAATAATAATATATTAATAACTTATGAAATGTTGTATTTCATTTCTTATTTTTCCAAAATAATGAATGTACTTTAAACAATAAGAAGGGATTATGCAAATTAAATTAATAGACTTTGTATAATCTGATTAAAATATCAACTTTATCTAAAGATGCAGTTTTTATTAAAAATTAGTTTTAAATAATCTTTTAAAAAAATCTAGTCTTTTTGTTGTTTTCTTATATATGCTGAAGAACAAACTGGTTCCATTGAAATGACATTGCTATTGTGTGACAGTTTCTAAAGATTTAATTGGAAAATTGGAAAATAAATACATACTGGTCTAACATAGTAGTTGAGGGTTATATTTCAGACTGTTGATATGGAATAATCTACTATCTGGCAGCAGCACTTCTAATAATTTATTTTTCAGTACTTATAAACCACATAAGATATAGCCTTGTGTACCCCATGTAATTCCATAAACTGTGCTATTCAGAGAATGTACCCAGTTGAAGTTTTTGAACAGAACAGCTGCACACAAATGTTATTTTGCATTGAAATGTATGCAGAGGACATTCCTTTCACCAAAGAGCATACAGTAATATTGTTCTCTTCATTTATAATGTTAATGGAATTAAAGAAACAAGCATGTATATCATTTTGTAAGGGTTACTATGTGGTTTCCAAATCTGTCCTTAGATACCACTATTGCCAGGAAATCCCAATGGCGCCTACAAATCTTGCCCTTAGTCCTTTGTTCATGACACAACATCTTCAGTCAGTCCTAGATGTCATGACCATGTAGTTGGACAAGAGATTTGATAGCAGGGCCATAGGACCTCAGAATCTGCTCACTGCGCATGGTAATCTTAACCCTTCTGCTTGTGAACTCTGTCTGCTTCAGTTTAAAAAAAAAAACATTGTAAGGTCTGTGGGTATTATTATTAGGTGTCAGTTCTCCTTTAAGTTTAGAAAGTTTTGTAGCTTAGGAAATTGGCATTAGGCAGGTATAGTGCTACCAAATCCATTCCAGACCATGATTTCATGCAGAAAGGTATTTGTACATTCAACCCTCACCCATTTTTATTACGTAATCTGTGAAGCAATTCATTAGATACTCCTCTGGCACTCAAAGAGTTAAACATATGCCCTTAATATTGCACGTTCTTATTTCCGTCAGACCGTGGAAGGAATTTTCCATTGCATCCCTAAGTTCCTGTTGAGAAGGTGGCACTCTACTATATACAACACAGTAGGAAGTCCCAATTTTTTGTTTTTGTGGGTTATTAGTTGTTTTTTCATCATGGTGCTGACTAGCGTATTTTCAGTGAGTGTCAAATGATTCTCACCAGACCAGATATCAGTAACTAACAGAGATCCACATTATATTCATGTAGGACTGGAAAAACCCTTAGTCCAGTCCTCTGGGAGAAGGAGAACATGGAGTGGAATTAAATAACTAAGGGCTGGATTTTACCGCAGTTGATACATTTATCAGTGGCTTTCTATCCAAAGCCAAAATTCCATTCAAATAAAAAGGAACATCAGCCAGTCAGAGAGAAGTAATTTACTATTTCTGCATTTCATTCCATGCAGTATGTATACTGTATTTCACAATTTGGTATACATCCCCAAAGCCTCTAAATAGTGTTGCAAACTGCTATTCTGCTATCACATTGTAGCAAAATGACCTTTGCAAAGCTCCATTTTCCAGCTGGATAGATTTTCCCAGGCTCTGCTGCCTATTCAGGCTCAATACACAGTAACCAGCAAAACCCCCAGGGCGCACCCATGTGCACAGTACTATAACTAAGGAGTGGATGGCCCCAGTGCAAAGAAGTGAGTTTGGGCAAACTCTCTTATCCTCCTTATCAGGGAGGAGATATACTAAGATGTGATAAAGTGGTGATAAAGTAGAGATGACTTTTCCAGTGATATCACTTCTCCAATTCCTATATAATTCTATAGAGCCTATACACTAAGATCTCCAAATATGGAGAAGTCTTAGTGCATTGGTTCCATAGAATAACATAGGAATTGAACAAGTGATATCACTGGAGAAGTCATCTCCACTTTATCCCCTCTTTATCACATCTTAGTGCATAACCCCCCAGGTCTCTCTACTTCATTCACACAGGTTTATCCCTTACCCCCCAGATGTACCCCACCACCTCATATACACGCACAAGGCCTTATACACAAAAGAAAGGACACAATTCTGGAGCAAACCAACTGCACTATAGGGGAGAAATCATTTTTCACAGAATTCCTCTTGTTTTTACATTTAATGTTTCAAAATGCATTGGACAGCTTTATTATTCAAGGGGACAAATTTAGTTTTATTTATCCCATATGGTACAGTAGTTTTGCTCCAAATGTTTATGTTCCTAATAAGTTCTCTTCTTTTCCCAGTTTGGTCTTTGTGTGTACATCTGTGTGCCCAAGGTGTCCACTCGACCTGTCCATTTAAATTGAGCTTTCTAATCCCTTGAATGCTAGAAGGGTCTTGCAGTGAGTCACCTCTAGCATGCAAGGGGTTGAAAGCCCTGTTTGTTTCCTTTTGTACAGTTGGTTTGCTCAAGAATTGCACCTCTGTATCTTGACAGTTGGTTTGCTTGTCTGTCCCTGTACTTCCTGACCCATCCTTGTCTATTCTTCTTCACTTCTTCTCTGTCCTTCCCCAGTCCATCTCATTCCTCCTTCAGTCCCTCTCTGTCCTCCCACAGTCCGTTCTATCCTCTCCTAGACCCTCCTTGTCTTCTCCTTGTCCCCCAACATCCTCCCCAGCCCCTTAGTCCCTCTCTGTACCCCCAGTCCCTCTCTGAACTCCCCACTCTGTCCTCCCAGTCCCTCTTCATCCTCCCTCATTTCTTCTTCATCCTCTCTAGCATACCTTCCAAGTATCTTTCCTTAGGAGGGACAGTTCCTTTATGAGAGCCAAATTCCTCTACCCCTCCTTCCCATCCTGGTGTCCCTTTTTTTTAGTAGATCAGTCTGCATATAAGTATATCCCATTGATCCACCTCAATAAAACTCAGATTAATGTTTGTGTAAACTTCAGTATAGTTATTTACAAATTACCCTGTGTAAATAAAATACTTTGGTCTTGCTCTAAATCATTTATTCAGTTACCCAAATAGGTGGCAACAGTTCATGAAATAACCTAAACATTTTCAGTGATGTCCCACCCAGCAGCCATGCCCCCTGAAACTCCTCCTCAAACAAAAGTGTCTGTGTTTGGCCATTTGAAATGTTGAGAGGTATGTTCTAGTCCCTCTCCATCCCTCAGTCCTTTTCTGTCCTCCCCCAGTCCCTCTATTCTCTCCCAGCTCCTCTCCACCCTCCAGCGGTCCCTCACTGTCCTCCTTCAGTTCCCTCCATCCTCCCCATTCCCTATCCTTCTTCTCTCAGGGCCATATTTAGCAAGCTAAAGCAGAGCCATTCTGGGGCAAACCTCATAGCATAAAGGACAAATTCCCAAACCCCTAATTGATTTACATTGAGATTTTTAAAGGGATAATACTGTTTCACAATAAAAGCAGCTCAAATTAATCTTCATAGTATTTGGGCAGTGGAGAGTATTATTTCAGTACTGTCCGAGTTGTAGTTCAAAAGTAATTGAATCCCTTTTACTGATGAAACACTGCTCACCTCAGAGCAGCAAGACTGTCGGGATGGATCGCAGAGAGGGACAATCTTCAGTGAGCATAAGGAAACACCTGAAAAACCTGTCAAGGGGGGCAGGGTTTTCCTTATGCTCACAGTAAGAAGATTGTCCCTTGCTGTGAGTTGTCTGGTCAAGGGACCAGATTCCCCATCTGGCTTACACTAGGTAAAAAGGGTTGGGAGGGGGATACTTTATCATTCAATTACTCTTGAACTACAGCTCTGACAGTATTGATATAACACTCTCTATTGCCCAAATACTATGAAGATTAATTGGAGCTGCTGCTTTTGTGAAACATTACTATTCCTTTAATTCCTTGAATGCTAGAGAGGCCTCCAACACATTGCGAAGCAATGCTTTGGAGACCCCTTTCTCAATCAAGGGGTTTAAGAACCCCTTCAAAATCAATGGAACTTTAGCTTCTATCCTTCCTATCATTATCCCACAATCCCCCTCCGTCCTCCTCTAAACTTGTACACAGGAGCCCTAAAAGTGTGTGTCCCTGGTGGGCCCTACATACCCTAGTATGACACTGTTTACATGACAAATAAAGCACCCCATTGCAATGCATTGGACACCTTGCTACTACTCAAGAGGTAAAAACACCATTTAAATCAATGACAATTTTTTGTCCCCATAAGTGCAGTTTATTTCCTCCAGAATTGCTCCACTTTTTCTCATTAAGCCAATTATACAATACTTTCTTCAACGCCCAGAAACAAACATCATTGTCTGGAGTAGCATTGATAAATCTGAGTGTTACTAATAAAGTTATTTTATTAACAAGAACAGAGCTGACCCAGATCCCATCATGTATATAATTCTAATGTATAGTGTTTCCACTGAAGTTAGATTAATATGGAAAACCTCTGAAAACTCTGCTTGTTGAAGTAATGAAGAATAAATTGTGGTCACTTTTTTGTAGCCACAAAAGTTAGTCAGCACAGACTGCTGAGATGAGAAGAATTTTAAAGCAGAACTATCATGTACATATAATTCACTACCAGTTAACTGTTAGTATACTGGTAATCATGAAAATAGTGTCATAATGTTTGTTAAGTGCCGGCATTATTTGCAATCATAACTTTGAATGGGACTTACATCAACACAACAGCGCAAACATCTTGGCGAAGTGGGATCTGTGCTCCTGTGCTGTTCGTCCCTACTTGTACTGTACGGTTAAAGTTCCACTCCCCATTTGGCAAATAACCTATGAGTGACAAGACAGGGACGGACAGCTCAGGCACACAGATCCCACTTCGCCAAGATGTCAGCGCAGTTGTGTTGATGTAAGTCCCATAGAAAGTTAAGATTTCAAATAATGCCGGCATGTAAAGGAGCAGTAAACTTTTTTTATGAAAACACATTTTATAGTGCTTTTCCTGTTGAATAAAACAAGGTCACGCCCATCACTGTCAGATGTTTTATTAAAAAATTATAGCAGTTTAAATAATCAGGAAGTGAATTTACTGTGCTTTACTTCCTGATAGTTCTAACTGACAGGAAGTGACAGGCAGTTGCTATCACATGCTATAGAGAACTGTATGTCTCTGACTTTTCTGACTTTCCTCTCCATTAGAATCTAACAGGAAATCTAATTAGAATTTGACTACTAGAGGGCACTGCTAATGTAAAAAAAACATGGGTTTAAACTGTAATGACTCTGGAAGTATAAATCTATTTGCAGTGGGAGTACCCTTATTTTACTCAGTAGAAAAATCCTTACAATATATATTTTTTCATAAAAAAAAGTTTACTGCTCCTTTAACAAACATTATGACACTGTTTCTATGATTACCAGTATACTAAATTAATTGGGGGTGAATTATATGTACGTGATAGTTCTGCTTTTACATAATGAAATCTGTGTAAAAAATAACACATGCATGACAGCAATAAACAATGTATGGTGAGTAATTAATTAACATACCTGGGAACTCTCAGGGTATGACCCTGAAACTCAGGGTTTTGACCCAAATCTGAGGGTGAAGTGCCAAATTCTCAGGGTGAGAGAGTCCAGTGCTAACTATTATCTTATTTACTCCAATTAACTGCTTCTTTAATGTTTACATTGGTGCCACTAGTACCAGGAAGGCAGAGGGAGATGTATTGCTTGTATTGTGTGTCTTCATGCAGTGATATTAAGTTGCTGTATGTTAATTGCTCAATGAGGACTTATTGAAGCACCTAGCGTGGGCAGAGACTCATATGAACTGCTATGAATCAATTCTGTGTGGAATGACTTCCCCTCAAATTAACTCATTAATGACTAGAGGGATGCACAATTCAATGCTTTCGTGCTGTGCAACCCTTGGTACTTAAGGGTCAATCTTTAACCATTAGAGTGCCAAAGGGTATGCAGTGCATTGCTTTGCAATGCATCGCATACCTCTCTGGTACTCAAGGGGTTAATTAGTACTGATATCATGTCCTCTGAGGTATATGTGATTCTTTGTCACTGGATTCAAGGATCTCAAACTCCTCACATTAAAGCACCTCACACAAAATTGAAAGAATTAAGCATGTACATTTTGTGGCATTTGCATACAGGCACTGGATAATAATTCCTTGCTCGCAGAGCTTGCAATCTAACTAGGTATAGGTAGTGTATAAGTGTATTTGTTTAGAGTATAGACCATGGTGATAGGAAAATGTGTGTTGGGAAACTGTTTACTGTAATGTCTAACTGAAGAGAAATTCAGGAGTTGATTTGTGATTGGGGTCAAATACCCAATTTTTTTTTGTAGTTTTCTACTATTGCTGATTTCACTGGGCCTTACACACAAAAGAAAAAGGAACAATTCTGGAACAAACCAACTGCACCATGGGAGAGAGATAAAAATTGCCTTGAATATAAATGGGGCTTTAATCCTTTGAGTGTCAGAGAGGTATCCAACACATTGCACTGCAATGCATGAAGTACTTTCCTGGCTCTCAAACATTTAAACCCCTTGAATATTAGAGACATCGCCAACACATTGCTTTGCAATGGAGACCTGTCTAACACCTATTGGATTTAAAGCCCCTTTTAAATGAATGGTACTTTTAATTTCTCCTCTATCGTACAGTTGGATGATTCCAGAATTGTACCCTCTTTTCTTTTTGTTTTTCTCTTTTGTTCGTTTATAATAAGACCCTTTGTATTTTGTCTGAAAAAGAGAAAAAATCAGTCAGATCTCAAACTCCTCTGCATCAATAATAAAATAAATAAGAAAAATTATAATATAAAATATAATGGAAAAATATGTATAATGGGCATTGTGGGCATTCAATAACTATTCCTATAACAGCAGAAAATATTATCTCACATCTATATTCACAAACTATATCTTTGTCAGAGAGGTAACCAAAGCATTGAAAAACTCCCCTGGCACAGGAATGGTTAAAGCTAAAATGGGAACTCAGATTTGAATTTCTGGTTTATGAGCATATCAGTCTGTAAAAGAAGGTCAGTTCAGTATTCACAGTAATACTAAAATAAATTCAGTACAAATGCTCTACAGTCTAGAATATAAAGCACAATAGGCAAATCAGCTGGGAAGTGAAGTTCTATCAAAAGTGGACAGGGAAGCTGGACACTGGAATTATATAAAACCATAAAATAAGTTGTGTGATAACTGTGCACTCTCTGGACTTGATTTAAAGGCAGCCAACACAAAAAAAAAAATCCCGCTGGCCGCTACATTTAGATGAGTTTTGGCCAACTGAAAATTAAAAAATGCCACAAGTTGCCATTTAATAGACTGCATTAGCCCTAAAGATCCGATAAGGGACTCACTTTTTTTTTTCAGTAAAGTCCCTTATCGGACCTTTAGTCAGCTGACACAGCTATTAAAAGGCAAAAAAGATAAGTCCACAGTGGATGTATTGATATGAGGCCCTTAGCCCCATATCAGTACATCCAAAGTACCTAAAATATTTCCAGATTTAGTAGCATTAACCCTATGAGTGCCAGTGGGGTTATACCCCACTGGCATTAATAAGGTTAACCCAACTAAGTAACAAAGCAACATCCCATTAAAAGTAACACTCTGTCCAGCAGAGTCCACAGCATCCTGTTCATCTTCTGTCCTTCTTCTCTTCTTTCTTGTATCATAGAAACATGGAATTTGACAGCAGATAAGAACCATTCGTCCATCTAGTCTGCCCATTTTTCTACTGTAAAAACCTCAAACTTTTTTTGGTCCTTGGTCATTTCTTACATTAAGGACAGCCTTATGCCTATCCCATGCATGCTTAAATTCTGTCACTGTATTAACTTCTGCCACTTCTGCTGGTAGGCTATTCCACTTATCTACTACCCTCTCAGTGAAGTAAAACTTTCTTCTCTTCTTTCTTCTCTTCATCCTTCTTTCTTCTAGCTGTAAAAAAAACCATAAGAATATGAAAAAAAGTTTGCTGAAATATCACGGACACTAATGCATAGTTTAAAGGGGAACTTTCACCCCGCAATAACTTAAGGTTAACTTATTGCACACCTGGCGACTAGCTGCTTAGTAGCGCAAGTTGCCAGCAATATTACCCGGTTCTTCAGATATCGGCTTTTTGCCGATGGTGACAGGAGCAGGAAGCACGGACGTCTCTTCACAGTGACGTCCGTGCGCCTGCGCTGTCAGTCCCTTTTGCACCACACGGTGCAAAAGGGACTGACAGCGCAGGCGCACGGACGTCACTGTGAAGAGACGTCCGTGCTTCCTGCTCCTGTCACCATCGGCAAAAAGCCGATATCTGAAGAACCGGGTAATATTGCTGGCGACTAGTGCTACTAAGCAGCTAGTCGCCAGGTGTGCAATAAGTTAACCTTAAGTTATTGCGGGGTGAAAGTTCCCCTTTAACCCCTTGCATTCCAGAGGGGTATGTAACACATTGCAAAGTCATTGGCATTGTTCAGGATGGTGTATAGTTTGATTAATTCTAGAAGTATCACCATCTTGGCAGTTCTGTCTGAGGAATGTTGCTGTGATTTTTTCAATCTACGATCATCAACATTAGGGCTGGTACCTGCCCATTGTTAGTCCCTGAGCCCGGACTCAACCAAGAGGAAAGTCCTGTGCTGAATCAGTTCCAGTCTCGATCAGCGACTGCCAGTAGCTTATGGATCAGATAAAGTGGGTAGCTTGTAGCCTGGATTTCTGCCCCTCATGTCTCCTTAAAGATTCTATGGGGATAATAGGTCCACAGTTGGTGGACCTGGTCAACAGGTCACTTGCAAAGGCACTGTTAAAAGTGCCTTGGTTAGACCTTTTCTGAAATGTGTTGGCTTCGGTAATGACCAGTCATGTAACTGCCTTCCTATTTCAACCTCTCTTTTCTTGGAGTACGGCAGAATGTTATAGCTGGAAAGTGCTCTGGAGGGGAGGGGTTTATTTGGCTCTATTCAGTAAAGTTTCAGTTCTAGTTATGGTTCAGTCCTGCTGTATATTTGTGGGTTCCCAGTTGTCCCACGGTAGGCCCATTCTATGTCGGGTTCCTGAGGGTTCCATTCTGTTGACCCTGTTGTTCAATATGTGTATGAGACCACTAGAGGAAGGGCCGGATTTACATCTCAGGCACCACAGGGCAAGGCACTATTGGTGCCTTTAGTTCTCCTCACAACTCCACCCCCAGTCCCATCCTCTGTCTTCTGGAACAGTAAATATGTTTGACCTTTAACAAACAAGGACAAAAGAAAGCTTTAACCCCTTGCTTGCTAGAGACCTCTCCAATGCCTTGCTTTGAAATGAAATGGAGATCTCTGTAGCATCCAGGGCTGATATAGGGACACTGAGTTTGCTTTGGACACACCGAGAAATCAAAATATGGTTGTGGCCAGTACAGCTGAGGCATTCTTCATAATTTGGAGTTCTAGGCATTTGCCCTCCCTGTCTATTGGGTAATCCGGCCCTGACTAGAGGATGTTGTTCGCTGACATGGTTTGGAGTGCCATCAGTATGCTGATGGCACTCAGATCTATGTTTCAATCCATGATAGCTCAGTAAAAGCCAAAAAAGGCACTGACAGACTGGGCAATGTTGCCACAATGCTGGAGTCCATTTGTCTGTGGTTAAAGCCAAGCAAGACTGAGGTGATCATTATAAGCTTAGAAAGTAGACAACTGAAGGAAAAAATGAAGGTTTGTATCTCATTAATTAATGGGGTGAGGCCTTGGCCTGTCCCATGAGTTTACAGTCTCATTTTTCTCTTTGACCGTAGCATTAGCATGCAGGCACAATTTATGGCCACAGTAAAAGCAGGATTTCAATTAGTGCAGCATTCTGCTACACAGAGGTATCTCTAAATCTGAGCATATTATGCCTGTCCTGTACAAGTTGCATTGGTTGCCAGAGGTCTTTCTCAGTACTTACACAGTCACCTGTATGCACCCAGCATGAGACCTACATTTTGTTATGGCCTTTCCTAATTGATATATGTGCTTATGCTTTTATATATTTATGTAAAATAGGATGATGTCCCCTTAAGTGTGGGGGGGTGCGTTTTACTATAAATAATTGATTGACTTATTGATTGACTGATTTGTTGAAATGAAAGATACTTATAATAAGCCCCACGTACCTTCTATGGCCCAAAAATTGTAATTTACCATTTTGAGGTTTTTTTTTTCCCTTGCTTTAAGAGATTACATCTTCAATCATTCCAGAAAGGCATGTACATTGAGGTGGACATGACTGTTGCTAGTGGGACCACAGGACCTCAAACTCTGCTCACTGCCCATGATGTCTCCTGTCTGCTTCAGTTTGAAAAAAATGCCAGCAAATGCCATGTTTGCAGAAGAGCAAAATTGATAGGGGCCAAAGAGATTTTATGGCCATAGTAGGGTAAGTGGGGTTCCTTTTACTTTAACCCCTTAAGGACGGATGCCATGCTAAAACCATCATCAATGAATCTGACTTAAGGTCCCAGCACGTCATGGATTTTTTGTTCATGGCGGTCTTGCAGGAGCGCTGTGAGCACTAATGGAGTCTGAAACTGACCGCTCCAAGACTGGAAAGGTCAGTATCAGACCCTCGTTCATTAAGCCAGCACAAGTGATCAGTCACATGTGCCAGCACAACAAATGAAATTAAAGTGGTCCTTAAAGGTAATCTGCTCCCCAGGGCCATCATCAGTAAGAGTTAAAATGGCACAAGATAGCTGAGAAGTGACCTGAAGCAAGTATCATTAGAAAGACAGAAGGTCCATGATCACAAAGTGATATGACATGTCCTGCTTTATAATTAGTCACAATAGGACACAAACAGAGCAAGAATAGCTTTTTATTTTTAGAAAACACACTGAACAATCAGAGACATGCTTACTGTAACGAGACACATGCACTGTTTATTTTATGTTTATGGAACTACGGGTAGAACATTTTTATAAGGTGTGCTATATATAGTCTACTAGGCATTAAGGTTTATGATCTGTCATGACTGACACTTTTTATTTACTTTTCTCGAAGACCAGCTGATAATAATTTGTATAAATACAGGACAGATCATGCCTTACTATTGTGTTAATGGTAGAGTGTTATTTCTAATTATCTATAATTATTGCTGTTATAGAATAATTACGGTATACTGTGTTTTCACTGAGAAATGAGATGTATTTAACAAGGCCAGAAAGGAAATACAGCTACATGCATATTTATCTGTGTTGCTTTATTCTCCTTGTATATAAAGACGGAAGTTCAACATTTCTATTTCAGCACTCTGTTTATTAACTCCTTGGATGCTGGAGAAGTGTCCAAGGCATTCTTCTGCATTGTGCTGGCAGCCTTGGAGCAGAAAACTATAAGAAAAAATATATTAATTATAGATCTTTTTCCTGAGTAAAACAAGGCCACTCTCACTGCTAGCATTTAAAAGTTATTATAGCTCAAACATGTTTTTTTACATTAACCCCTTAACGACCCATGACGTACATGTACGTCATGAGTGGATGTCCCCAAAGGACAAAGGATGTACATGTACGTCATGAGTGGATGTCCCTAAAGGACAAAGGACGTACATGTACGTCATGGAATTCCGGGTCCCCGCGCGGCTGTTCCGTGGTCATTAAGTGATGGCTGCGTGCGTGCATGGCCGGTTGTTAAGGGGTTAAAGAGACACTATCACCTAAACACAACTTTGGTGGTTTTCAAAGAACTTTTAAAATTACCCGTATGCCTTATTAGCTATTTTTCTTTGGAGAACATGTTTTTGAGTTATTTAGATTTGTGTATTATGCAAGTTAAGACATGCCATAGTGTCATTTCTTGTCTTAGCCCTTCATTACATACCTTACTCACTGTCACTTAACCCTTCAGTGCTACGGAAGGTAGGAAATGCATTTGGTTATTGTCAATGAAAAGCAATGTGTTGGAGACCTCTCAAGAATTTAAGGTGTTAACACATAAAGATGTAATTTTCCTTGATTTAATATTAATGTATTAATCAGTGGGAGTAGATGGTCTGTACTTATTAATGAGGTAGTACAAGGAAATGTAATAGACATATGCAATTTCAAGTAACAATAATCAACACTTCCATAGTCACACTTCAGCAATCACTGTTCAGGATCCCAGTTCCCCTCTGAAGGAATCCCTTTCATCAGAGGGCAGTCACATTATCACTATCCACAGTTGCCTTTGAGGTGCACTGGTGCTGTTGGTCCCTTTTATAGCTACTAGTCTTGTAGATCTGATTGACTTTTGGTGGCTTCCCTTCCAGACTCTTTTCTCTTCAGACTCTCTTCATGGCCATCTAGACAACGAGTTGCTGGAGCTCTTTGTTGTCTTTGTTCTTCCCTGAAATCAGTAGCACCTCATGCTTCTTCACAACACAGGATACCAAATGTGGCTTACCCCTCTATCCAACCACCTTCTGCATCTATCCTGGCCTAAGCTAAACTTTCTATCCTAACTGATGCTACCTCACAGTGCAGTATAACACAATCCAGGTGCTGATGTACTAAGAAAATATGTTGCATTTCTGGAGCAAATCACCTGCTATGTGGAACTATTAAAATTCTCACTAACTTAACAGTTAATACCTTGTGTGTATAATGCATAGCAATGCGTTGGACACATCTCTAGCATTCAAGAGTTTAAAGGAGCAGTAAACTTTTTTATGAAAACCTTTGTGTTATGCAGCTTTTCCTGTTGAGTAAAACAAGGGTATTCACATTGCTGCCAGTTGTTTTATTCAAAATGTATAACAGTTCAAATAATCAGTAAGTGAATTTACTGTATTTACTTCCTGATAGTTCTAACTGACAGGAAGTGACAGGCAGTTTCTATCACATTCTATGGAGAACTGTATGTCACTGACTTTCCTCTCCATTAGAATGTGACAGAATTTCTAACTGGAACTTGACCAATAGAGGGCATTGCTAATATAAAAAAACATGGAACACAGTAACAAAAGAGAGAAAAAAACAGCGCAAGACACCTCTAAGTGAAGTATTGATAGGTCACACTAATATATATAAATGGCCCTTTACCCTCCAATGGTACTACTCACATTTATGAGAGGTTTCTCCTGCCTCTCAGTTTAATTCGCCTGCACTGGTTTGTGGGGTGTCACACCAGGCTAGTGACTGCATACGTTACTCCAGATGAAGAAACTAATGTTGTCTTTAAATTTTGTTGTTCCTAGTTTTTTTAAACTGAGAGGCAGGAGAAACCTCTCAGAAATGTGAGTAGTACCATTGGAGGGTAAAGGGCCTTTTATATATATTAGTGTGACCTATCAATACTTCACTTAGAGGTGTCTTGCACTGTTTTTTCTCTCCTTTTTTACGGTGTTGCATGTTTATACAACGACGTGGATTGTGACTGTGAGATCCACCCCAACAGCTGCACCTTGACACCGTGGTAAGTGAACTTTAAATGATATTGAATTCTACCTTGTGTTAAACAGAGAGCTTAAAACTTTCTATTTTGTCTATAAAAAACATGGGTTTAAACTGTAATAACTCTGGAAATATGCATCTCTCAACAGTGGGAGTACCCTTATTTTACGCAGCATGAAATGGTCTATAATATATATTTTTTTCATAAAAAAAGGTTTACTGCTCCTTTAACCCCTTAACGACCAGCGGTCGTGGGGTGAGTGGTCCTTTAAGGACCAGATAGAGAATTTCGGCGTGCCGCCCCACGTGACTGATCACGTGGTGCGGCACGCCGAACTGAGGGACTGAAAGTAGTGATGAGCGAGCACCCCAATGCTCGGGTGTTCGGGTGCTCTGACCGAGCACCCCCTGAGGCTCGAGTGCTCGGCCGAACACCCGAGCCCCATTGAAGTCAATGGGAGGACTCGAGCATTACACCAGGCACCCCCTGCTCTGATGAGGGGAGGGTGCCTGGTCCATAGGAAAAGGGCAGAAAATGATGGAAACACCACAGAAATGGTTCAGGGACAGCATAGGGAGGATGTCTGGATGCATCTTGGACTCCAACATCGCTGCTGGGAACGATCTTTCGCCCGTAGTACGCCATTTTTACAGACTGACCATAAAACACACAAAAAGGAAAATAAAAACGACTTTAGGCGAAAAATTGTTACCAAACAATATTTGCTGTATATTTACTTGTATATCATCTGCAAATTATCCCAAAAATTTCCTTGATTTTCGGAAGTGAGGCCATGATTAAGAGGGAAACGTGCGCAGAGGCAAATTCTCCCAAAAATTTCCTTGATTTTCAGAACTGAGGCCATGATTAAGAGGGAAACGTGCACAGAGGCAAATTCTCCCAAAAATTTCCTTGATTTTATTGAACTGAGGCCATGATTAAGAGGGAAACGTGCGCTGAGCCGACCATCTAAAACATTATGGGTGAGGGTCTGCTGCAGAGCTGACCATCCTAAACATTATATGCGAAGGCCCGCTAGTGAGCTGACGCTATAAAACATTATATGAGAGGGCCCGCTAGAGAGCTGACCCAATAAAACATTATATGAGAAGGCCCGCTGGTGAGCTGACCTATATAAAAATTGGCAAACAGGGCCCGCTGGTGAGCTGGCCCTATATAAAAATTATATCACAGGGCCCGCTGGTGAGCTGGCCCTATATAAAAATTATAGCACAGGGCATATGGAAGAGGAGGAGGAGGATGAGAAGATTAAGAGTCAACCATATACCCGTTTTTTGGGTGGAAGGGGTGAATGGGAATACAGAGTATTCACATCATTGTAAATAACATATATAAAGTGAGTTTATGTTCCCCCGGGGCTTTCCTCCAGTGGAGTGGAGAAGTCAGGGGAAATCCAGGCCTTGTTCATTTTTATAAGTGTCAACCTATCAGCATTGTCGGTGGAAAGGCGGATACGCTTATCTGTTATGATGCCACCAGCAGCACTAAATACCCGCTCAGACAGAACGCTGGCGGCAGGGCAGGCCAGCACCTCCAAGGCGTAGAGTGCCAGTTCATACCACGTGTCCAGCTTGGACACCCAGTAGTTGTAAGGCACAGAGGGATCATTGAGGACGCTGACACGGTCTGCTACGTACTCCTTCACCATCTTCCAAAACTTTTCCCTCCTTGTGACACTAGGCTGCGCATCAGGGTGAGGGTGCTGGCGGGGTGTCATGAAGGTGTCCCACGCCTTGGAGAGTGTTGCCCTGCCTTTCTCGGAACTGCTGTGTGCTCCCCTTTTCTCCCCTTCTCGGTTGGCCAAGGTAGCACGTACTCTGCCGCCAGCGTTGTCAGATGGAAAATTTTGGAGCAATTTTTCGACAAGAACCTTCTGGTATTGCAACATTTTGCTTGTCCTCTCCACCGGAGGAATGAGAGATGAGAAATTCTCTTTGTAGCGGGGGTCCAGAAGGGTGAACACCCAGTAATCCGTGTTGTCTAAAATGCGTACAACGCGTGGGTCACGGGAAAGGCAGCCTAACATAAAGTCAGCCATGTGTGCCAGAGTACCAACAGTCAAGATTTCGCTGTCCTCACCAGGAGGATGACTCTCAATCTCCTCATCCTCTTCCTCCTCTTCTGCCCACCCACGCTGAAGAGATGGAACTAAAGTTCCATGGCTACCCTCTGTAGCGGAGGCAACCGTGTCTTCCTCCTCCTCCTCCTCCTCCTCCTCCGCCTCCTCCAATTGTCGCTGAGAAGACGAAGTGAGGGTGCTCTGGCTATCACCTTGTGTAAGCTCTTCCTCCCCCATTTCCACCTCTTCCACATGCAAAGCGTCGGTTTTAATTGTGAGCAGCGAGCGTTTCAGTAGACACAGAAGTGGGATGGTTACACTGATAATAGCGTTATCGCCGCTCACCATCTGTGTCGATTCCTCAAAATTGCGTAAAACCTCACAGAGGTCTGACATCCATTCCCACTCCTCACTTCTGATTACAGGAAGTTGAACGGAGAGGCGACGACCGTGTAACAGCTGGTACTCCACTACTGCCCTCTGCTGCTCACAAAGCCGGGCCAACATGTGGAAGGTGGAGTTCCAGCGCGTGCTCACGTCACACAGCAGCCGGTGAGCTGGCAATTGTAAGCGCTGCTGCAGCTTCAACAGGCCGGCTGAAGCTGTTGATGACTTACGGAAATGTGCACACACGCGGCGCACCTTGGTCAAGAGATCATGCACATCGGGGTAGGTTTTTAGAAATCGCTGCACCACTAAATTAAATACATGCGCTAGGCATGGTACGTGTGTGAGCTTGCCGAGCTCCAAAGCCGCCACCAAGTTACGCCCATTATCACACACAACCATGCCTGGTTGCAGGTTGAGTGGCGAGAGCCACTGCTCGGTCTGGTGACTAATCCCCTGCAACAGCTCTGAGGCCGTGTGCTGTTTGTCCCCAAGGCAGATCAGCTTCAGCACGGCCTGTTGACGCTTCCCCACTGCAGTGCTACACTGCTTCCAGCTACTGGCTGATGGGGGAGTGGCGGTGTGTGTAGAGAATTCGGAGGTGGAAACGGAGGAGGAGGAGCCAATAACGTAGGTGCTGGTGGAAACCCTGATGGAGGTAGGGCCCGCAATCCTCGGCGTGGGTAGCACCCGTGCCATCCCAGGGTCCGAGTCGCTCCCAGCCTCCACGACATTCACCCAGTGTGCCGTCAGGGAAATGTAGCGTCCCTGGCCACAAGCACTTGTCCATGTGTCAGTCGTTAAGTGGACCTTCCCAGTAACTGCGTTGGTCAGGGCACGGGTGATGTTACGGGACACATGGTGGTGTAATGCGGGGATGGCACACCGCGAAAAGTAGTGGCGGCTGGGGACCACGTACCGAGGGACAGCTGCTGCCATCAGGCTGCGGAAGGACTCAGTGTCCACAAGCCTAAATGGCAGCATTTCGATGGCCAGTAATTTGGAAAGGTGTGAGGTTAGTGCTATGGCCTGTGGGTGGGTGGCTGGGTACTTTCTCTTGCGCTCAAATGCCTGGGGTAACGACATTTGGACGCTGTGCTGGGACAGGGAAGTGGATGTGGTCGCTGATGGTGCTTCAGATGGTACAGGTGCAGGGCGGGAGGTATGCGGGCCTGCGCCTTCGACAGGCGATTGGCCGGCACCGAAAACAGGGGAAGAGGAGGCAGTGGTGTGGCCTGCAGACACAGATGGGCGATCCAGGCGTTCCTCCCACTTACTACGGTGCTTGGATGCCATGTGTCGGATCATGCTGGTGGTGGTGAGGTTTCTAGTGTTCATGCCTCGGCTCATTCTGGTGTGGCACAGGTTGCAAACTACAATTCTTTTGTCGTCCGCACTTTCCTTAAAAAAACGCCATACCGCGGAACACCTACCCCTTGGCAAGGTAGATTTACGCAAGGGGGTGCTCCGTGGAACATTTGCGGGCCGGTTTGGTGCGGTCCGCCTTCTTTCTGTAGCCACACCACTGCCTCTTCCAGCCTGTTGCGGTGCTGCAGATGGCTCACCCTCAGGACTGCTGTCATCGCTCGGCTCTACACCTTCCCAGGTGGGGTCAGTCACCTCATCGTCCACCAAGTCCTCCTCCACTTCCTCACTCTGATCATCCTCCTCAAGTCTTGATCCCACCACATACTCAGTCATTGACAACTGTATAACATTCTCCTCAACAAGGTCTTGAGACGGAAATAGTGGTTGATTTAATGGCAACTGTGTCTCATCATCATCATCATCCACTACTTCCTTTGACCTTAAATGCCGTTCACATCTGTCATCTTCTTGTGATTGGGTAGCCTCTAGAGGTTGTGAATCAGGGCACAAGATGTCATGTTCCTCTGCAAGCGTGCTTGGAGAGAGGGTCAAATGAAGGATTGGTGATGAGACGAGCTCCTCACTATATCCCAGTGTGGGATCACTTCTTTGACCAGACCGTGTATGGTGGGAGGAAGGATGATCAGAGTGAGGATTATGTTGACCAGACTCTTGGCTACTGAGAGTGGACTTGGTGGAAGACAGGGTGGTGCTTAACTGACTGGAAGCAGTATCAGCTGTCATCCAACCGACCACCTGTTCGCAGTGGTCGGACCTCGAGAGTGATGTCCTGCGACGCCCTGTAAAATTACACATGAAGCTAGGTATGGTGGATGTCTTTCTTTCTTGTGCTCTGGCACCAGGCACAGTTTCTCCGCGTCCTGACCCGCGCCCTGAACTTTCAGGATCACGTCCACTTCCCCGTCCCTTTTTACCCGCCTTCTTCATCTTACACAGAATATGTGACTTTAATATTTGAGTTTGAAAACTTAACAGTATTTCTTATTATTCTGCAACTGTACAGAGTACACAGAATAGGCTGTTAAACGGCGGTGAAACACACTGAATGGAATATGTGAGTTTAATATTTGAGTTTGAAAACTTAACAGTATTTCTTATTATTCTGCAACTGTACAGAGTACACAGAATAGGCTGCTAAACTGCGGTGAAACACACTGAATGGAATATGTGACTTTAATATTTGAGTTTGAAAACTTAACAGTATTTCTTATTATTCTGCAACTCTGCAGAGTACACAGAATAGGCTGCTAAACTGCGGTGAAACACACTGAATGGAATATGTGAGTTTAATATTTGAGTTTGAAAACTTAACAGTATTTCTTATTATTCTGCAACTGTACAGAGTACACAGAATAGGCTGTTAAACGGCGGTGAAACACACTGAATGGAATATGTGACTTTAATATTTGAGTTTGAAAACTTAACAGTATTTCTTATTATTCTGCAACTGTACAGAGTACACAGAATAGGCTGTTAAACGGCGGTGAAACACACTGAATGGAATATGTGACTTTAATATTTGAGTTTGAAAACTTAACAGTATTTCTTATTATTCTGCAACTGTACAGAGTACACAGAATAGGCTGTTAAACGGCGGTGAAACACACTGAATGGAATATGTGACTTTAATATTTGAGTTTGAAAACTTAACAGTATTTCTTATTATTCTGCAACTGTACAGAGTACACAGAATAGGCTGTTAAACGGCGGTGAAACACACTGAATGGAATATGTGACTTTAATATTTGAGTTTGAAAACTTAACAGTATTTCTTATTATTCTGCAACTGTACAGAGTACACAGAATAGGCTGTTAAACGGCGGTGAAACACACTGAATGGAATATGTGACTTTAATATTTGAGTTTGAAAACTTAACAGTATTTCTTATTATTCTGCAACTGTACAGAGTACACAGAATAGGCTGTTAAACGGCGGTGAAACACACTGAATGGAATATGTGACTTTAATATTTGAGTTTGAAAACTTAACAGTATTTCTTATTATTCTGCAACTGTACAGAGTACACAGAATAGGCTGCTAAACTGCGGTGAAACACACTGAATGGAATATGTGACTTTAATATTTGAGTTTGAAAACTTAACAGTATTTCTTATTATTCTGCAACTCTGCAGAGTACACAGAATAGGCTGCTAAACTGCGGTGAAACACACTGAATGGAATATGTGACTTTAATATTTGAGTTTGAAAACTTAACAGTATTTCTTATTATTCTGCAACTCTGCAGAGTACACAGAAAAGGCTGCTAAACTGCGGTGAAACACACTGAATGGAATATGTGACTTTAATATTTGAGTTTGAAAACTTAACAGTATTTCTTATTATTCTGCAACTCTGCACAGTACACAGAATAGGCTGCTAAACGGCGGTGAAACACACTGAATGGAATATGTGACTTTGATATTTTAGTTTGAAGACTTAACAGTATTTCTTCCTATTCTGCAACTCTGCACAGTACACAGAATAGGCTGCTAAACTGCGGCGAAGCACACTGAATGGAATATGTGACTTTGATATTTTAGTTTGAAGACTTAACAGTATTTCTTATTATTCTGCAACTCTGCACAGTACACAGAATAGGCTGCTAAACGGCGGTGAAACACACTGAATGGAATATGTGACTTTGATATTTTAGTTTGAAGACTTAACAGTATTTCTTCCTATTCTGCAACTCTGCACAGTACACAGAATAGGCTGCTAAACTGCGGCGAAGCACACTGAATGGAATATGTGACTTTGATATTTTAGTTTGAAGACTTAACAGTATTTCTTCCTATTCTGCAACTCTGCACAGTACACAGAATGTGCTGCTAAACTGCGGCGAAGCACACTGAATGGAATATGTGACTTTGATATTTTAGTTTGAAGACTTAACAGTATTTCTTCCTATTCTGCAACTCTGCACAGTACTCAGAATGTGCTGCTAAACTGCGGCGACGCACACTGAATGGAATACGTGACTTTGATATTTTAGTTTGAAGACTTAACAGAATGTGCTCTAATCTGCAACTTTGCACACTAAACAGAATGTGCTCTAATCTGCAACTTTGCACACTAAACAGAATGTGCTCTAATCTGCAACTTTGCACACTAAACAGAATGTGCTCTAATCTGCAACTGTGCACACTAAACAGAATGTGCTCTAATCTGCAACTTTTCACACTAAACAGAATATTTTTTTTTTTTTTTTTTTTTGTTTTTTTCCCCCCACACACAATATAACCTGCTGCCCCCACACACAGTAGTCCTAAAAAGGACTTTTGGTTCTTTTTTGTCACAATTTTTTTTTTTCCTCCCTACACTGCCTTTCCCTTCCTATCCTCAGCTCTCCCTGGCTCAGACTGAGCCGAACTCGATGGTCAGGTGCTATACAGCACCTGACCACGGGTTCTGGCCAGCCAATCAGTGTAATGCCAGCAGCCAACATGGCTGCTGGCATTACACCGATGTCAGAGCCTCCCTGCACGTTTATTGGCTGCGCAGCAGCCGCAAAACGTGCGGGGAGGAGACCCGAACATGGCGGGCGAGCACATGCGGTACTCGTACGAGTACCGCCATGTGCCGAGCAGAGCGATGCTCGAGCCGATCCGAGCATCGGCCGAGCATGCTCGCTCAACACTAACTGAAAGAGATCGCTCCGGTCTTGGAGTGATCAAAATTAGTCCCAGTTATTACTCACCGCGCTCCTGCAGGAGAGCAGTGAGTAATAGTACGTGACGTACCAGGACCGTCACTGGTCCTTAAGTGCCGGACCAGCGTGACGGTCCGGGTACGTCACCGGACTCTAAGGGGTTAATCCTTAGAGTGCTAGAGGGATATGCAATGCATTGCAATGTGTTGTGTACCCCTCTGGCACTCAAAGGGTTAAACACCACACTTAAAGTGACAGTCTCCTTTTTGACTTTACATATGCCACAGTTGCATCAAATGTACATTCAAATTATTTATTTATTTATTTATTTATTTATTTATTTATTTATTTATGTATCTATCATTATCATCTATTTGTTTACTCGTTTATGTCCCTGATAGGGATTTCTGAATCTGCTTCCAGGTAGCTTTCTGTCAGGGACTGTGGAAGCAGAGAAAGTGCAAACATTTTAAAAAGTTGGTTTAAAAATGACAGTGAAATAATATTGAAAAGCCTGTCTCTATAGAATGCAGTATACACAGTGCTGTAGGGATTTAGCAAAATTTTTTATAAATAAATATATCTGCTTTTACTGTCCCCAAAAGAAAGTTTTCTAGAAACAGAGATCCAGGGAGCTTAATGTCAAGGGCATAAAACCGGTAAACAGGTGAAGATGAAAAAAAAATATATTGACACTTTGACTTTACATGGTATGTATTTGCAGAATTTTTAAATTAAAAAAAGACTGACTCTGTGCGATGGCTCGTTGTCACGTTGCTCAATATTGGAAATCCATTCCGTTGAGCCGAGCTCCTTTGGACGACAGCATTTGGAGGTTACTTAGAATGGAGAAGTTGACTGCGTACCTTCGCAATACTTCATCTACTTATCTCCAGATCTGGTCCCCTTGGGTAGACACAGTGGCCCCCCCTGAGTTTCACCAAGATTTACTTCTCCGTTAATAGTTGGAGTAGGATACCCTTCTGTGCGGATGTGTGAAAGGCTTCCCCCCCTTTTTTTCTTTCTTTTTCCCTCCCCTTCCCCTTCTATTCTTTCTATGTCTCTTTCTTTTCTGGCTGGTGACCCGTTGACGCGAATTTGTTCATGTGCTGTAATGTATACTACCATTCTGTGTTGCTTTGTTTGACATTCTTTGTTCCAATGGTTTTTGCCCCTTGTTCCAGTTTTCTTTTCTGTATCCCTTGTTACTTTACAGAAAAAAAAAATAAAAGCTTGAATTAAAAAAAAAAAAAAAAAGACTGACTGACTTAAATCATTGTCTCTGTTCCATGATATTGTTTTGCCCTAGAAGTGCACCATTTTTTTTTAACCCTTTGAATAGTAGAGGGGTGTGCAGCATATTCTGTAGCAATGCATTGTGTACCCCTCTGGCACTTACCAGGTTAGTAAATCAGCCCAACTCTGAACAGTAAACAAATTCAAGCACTAACACTAACAGCTCACTTACTAGTTAACTAGGCACGTTTTGACTGGCACCCCGTTACAGATTCTACCCATCACTGACTACCGGATCTTAAGTAGCCCCTAGCCCTATCTGGCACTGCCTCTGTCTTGCTTTCCTTTCTGGGTCTTACTCATGTGGCTCTCCAGCTACCTTCAGCACAACTCAGCTCTGTGCAGTATAGCAGCTCACCATGTGGCTCTCACTGCTCTAGCCCCTCCCTTAAAGGAGCAGTAAACCTTTTTTATGAAAAAAAAATATATCACTTCCTGATTATTTAAACTGCTATAAGTTTTAAATAGAATATCTGACAGCGATGGGAGTGACCTTGTTTTATTCAGCAGGAAATGCTCTATAAAATATGTGTTTTCATAAAAAAAAGTTTACTGCTCCTTTAAGTCCTCCCGTCGATATCACTTCCTGTTTACAGCATCCCTGGGCTCCCGGAGCCCTATAAATAATCCAGGGTTCTAACTGGATGCCTGAATTGATGTCATCTGGTATACCATTGGCTGGCTAGTTGGGGATGATGAGCGTTTCTGTCTCCAACAGGTTGCCTACTACAGGCCTATATTATAGCCAGGACTTATATCTGACCATTGATAAATGTCTGACTTGTTTTTGATTGTGGAACACAAAAAAAAAATCATTAATTTAAATGGTCTCAAATACATCACAAAGCAACTTTTTGGAGATCTCTCTATCATTCAAGGGGTTAAAATCCATAATTACATAAACTAAAATTTCAGTTGTTACCTATGGTGCAATTTGTTATCTGAATGATGCCCCTAGTTTTGTGTGTGCCATCAACTTCCTTCTTTGTTCAGCAGTCAAAATGTAAAAAGAGATGTGAATGCAGGCAGGCTGACTGATTCCAAGAGAGTGTGAGAAAATAATGAATGGAGATGGAGGGACAGTGTCAGTATTAAATACGTAATGCCTATCCCTGTCGCCCAGCTTGTTTATTATTAGTTTTGATCCACTCCCAACCAGGAAAGGCACCTGTGAGGATGTGTCAGCAGCAAGCCGGCTGCATGACTTGACCAGTCAATCAATTTTCAGGAAAGCCAATGAGTCAATTGAATTTAAGGCAAGCCTTCAGGACAGCTGGAAGAGATAACATGAATGTGCAAGTGGTTTGTATGAATGTCTGTTTAAAGTATTAGCACTTCAGTATAAACAAACAAGGACAGATATCTAAGAAATATAAAGTTATAAATTGTGAATTATATTTAAAGGGAAACTAACAAGAAAAGCTATATGTTTAATCTTAATCTTTTACTAGCTAATACTGCTATTCCCACCTCTTGGGGAAGGGACATTAAAAAGTTACAGTCTTCAGTGTATATGTCAACCCTGATCTTCTCCTGCCCAGAGCAGTTGCTGTGAGCACCAGAGAGGCAGTTTAGGCTTTCTTTTGGTTGCTGTTATATCACACTACCATACCTCCCAAGTGTCCCTCTTTAGGAGGGACAGTCCCTCTTTTAGACCCGAATCCCTCTGTCTATCTTTCCCACTCTGATGTCCCTCTTTTTTAGGAGATCAGACTGAGTGGTGTGTAGATAATTGTATCATATTGTTCTACAGCAATATAACTTGCATTATTGTTTGTTTAAATGTCAGTATATGTGTTTATAAATTAGTCTGTGTAAATAAAATACTTTGATCTTGTTATAAGTCATTTATTAGGTTACACAAAGAAGTATGAATAGGTCATGAAATAGCCTAAAAATCCCCGGTAATGCCCCACCCACCAGCCCCACCCCCAGCCACACCCCCTAAAACACAAGTGTCCCTCTTTGGCAATTTGAAATGTTGGGAGGTATGCACTACCTGCACAGCCAGCATGAATGATGCTACCATTGGTAGCTTCATCTCTTGCTAATATATATACACTAATACAGAGTAAGAGATGATCACCTGAGAACGAGCCTTCCAAATACTGTAGCATTGTCTAGGAGGCTGTCTTATCCTGGCCAAGTTAATCTCCCTTATTGCTCATAGGTGACATATACAAAAAATAAGTATCCTACAATACATCATACTGATGCTGACCAAAAAACCCACCCACAAACTGCCAGAACATTCTGAATGAGAAACAGCTAACCTCATATGTACAACGGACCCTTCTTAGGTTTCATCAGAGATTGAGAGCTATTTGGATTTCCTTATAACAATTTGCATATACAAGACAAGAGTCAGATACATTCAAAATTAAATGTGCCTGTAGAATAATGTAGAGTGCTCCATATAAGCTTTTTTCAACCTAGAGTGCAATCTCTTTTAGCGTACATGTGACAACCATAAAGAAGGATTCTGCAGCATGCCATATTGACCCAAAAATGACAGTCCAGCTATGAAGTGCTGACAGGTGTCCTAAGAGCATGTCACGGTTCGTCCAAAGAAACTCAGGACAAGTACTAAAAGGTAACACCAACTTTATTAGGCACAATCAAGGAAACAGAAATATCACAATAAACTGTATGAGAGAGAAGCGCACAACGGAGCAAGTGACAACTACCAGAAATATAAGACTGCTTCCGTGTGATTCTCTATGATCAGTCCCAGCGATGGGACAAGGAGTAGTCTACAATGCCACAGGTCATACACGGAACGGGTAGTCAGCCAGAGCCGCAGGACTGCACCAAAATGGTTATCCAGCTAAGCCAAGGGTCATACACAGACTGGGTAGTCAGACAGAGCCACAGGTCAGCACCAGAACAGATAGTCAGACAAGCTAGATAATACATGGAGCACCAAGTATAGAACTGCACTGGACACCAGCGAAAGGGAGACTGAGCCCTGTGTCCATGCAGTATAAAAAGGCTAGCTGCAGGAAGAGGAGGAGTAACTTCATGTGACTGTCATTTTAAATGAAGTGCACGTCCATGCCCTTGGACGTGCGCCCATAGATGACGTCACCCATCATGGCTGGGACGCCGAATCCTGAAGTGGCCGGAGCCGCGCAGAGACCCAGAACACAGAATGCGGTTGAGCTGCAAAGGGGAGCAAGCGGCCTGACCGCCAGAAGCAGGATGCAGCTGGAGCCGCTGGATACATGATGCGGTCGGCTTTGGCAGCCGCCACAGAGGTATACTGACAGTACCCCCCCTTAAAGACCCCCCCTCGTGGACCAGGGCATGGTCTATCAGGAAAGCGGGAATGAAAGTTTTGAATCAGAATGGGAGTATGCAAGTCTGCAGAGGAAACCCATGAGCACTTCTCAGGGCCGTAACCCTTCCAGTGCACCAAATACTGTAATCATCCCCTAACTTTCAGGGAATCCAAAATTGTTTATACCTCATATTCGTCATGATCTCCCACCCGAATGGGGGCTGGTCGAACCATAGAGGAAGTATAGCAGTTACATATCAGTGGTTTAAGTAGGGATACATGGAATATTCTGTGGATTCTCATCGTGGCTGGGAGCTACAGAGTGTATGCCACCGGGATGATTCTCCAAATGACCCAAAAGGGACCGACAACATGGCACCTGGAGGTTGAGATTACGGGAAAACAGCCCCTACCTGGAAGGTAGGTGCAGGTAATCACCTATGGTCAGCCTGCCTCTTACACCGTTGTATAGTACCACTTAGGGTATTCTGTACTCGTACCCAAGAGGAACGGAGAGCCCATAAGTGCTCATCCAGAGCCGGAGTCGCTTGTGCTTCGAAAGTCTCAATAAGTGCGGATGGCTGAAACCCATAATTTATCAGAAATGGCGAACTCTGAGATGAGGAGTTAATAGCACAATTCCTGGCAAACTCCGCCCAAGGTAACAATGCAGCCCAGTTGTTTTGTGGTTGCTTATGAAACAACGGAGAAGTTGTTAGAGGGCTTGGTTAGATCTTTCAGCTGCACCATTTGATTGGGGGTGATATGCAGAGGAAAAGGCAAGCTGAATTCCCAGCTGAGAGCAAAAACACCTCCAGAATCGGGACAAAAACTGTCTCCCCCTGTCTGAAACAATCACCTTAGGTATGCCATGGAGTCGGAATACCTCCTTAGCGAAAACCTCGACCAACTCTTGAGCAGAAGGCAGTCTAGAGCTGCTGGATACATGATGCGTACAGCTCTGGCAGCTGTTGCAGAGGTTCTCTAACAGAGCAAGATAAGCAGTGAGCAATAGAAGTGTGTTTTGGCCTTCTTGGGCAACGTCAGTGAAATTCAGCTATTCTTTCTAAGAGCAAGGGTTCCATGTCTGGGTTTCCTTATAACATTTAGGGAAACAAAGCCCAATGAATATTCACCTACAAAAAGTGAAAGCCAGATATGATTAACATAGAACCAGTCTGCCAATTACTGTATCATGCTCTGAATGACCTTAACTTGCCCAATTAGCAATTTATTTCAGTTCATAGGTTCCATACATGAAGAAGAAATATTCAGCAACATTATACTGATTGTGCTCAAAAATGTAAATTTCTTCATGAAGTGCCAGGCATTTCCTGTGTGAATGAGAAAGCAGTGAAACTCAGACATTTGTGTCAGCTTTATTGGGTCTCATCAGTAAATGGTGGGGGGTTCTCTCTAGACACCTGAGAGCAACAGATCAATGCCTGGATTACCCTATAATCTTCAAGGAAATAACGGCCAAAGGTTATTTCCATATAGAAAGTAAGTGTCAGATATGTTCAACTGAGGGCATGTGCACCAAATACTGTAGTGTGCTCTGTATTTGACCTTATGCTGTCCAGGATGTAATTTATTTTAGCTTACATGTGCCATACACAAAGAAGAATTACTGTGTAGAACTTCATACTGATCTTCTCCAGAATTATTGTCCAGCCATGTAATGCCATTCAATCCTTTTCTGAATGAGAGAAGCAACAAACCCTAAAAGACACTGAGCCCTAAGTAGAAAAAAGACCTATGCTATGGTTTTGGTAGGCTCATCCACAGCTGAGCATCTCTGACTCTCAGTTTGCACATGCAAATAATCATTGGGCTTTATTAAGGACCCTTTGCTCTCAGGTGTCTAACGAGAACAACTACATCTTACAGATGAGTCATAAAAGTGCCAAACATATATATGGGTTTTCTGTCTCTCTCTCATTTGGAGAAGAATTGTCTGGTACTTTGTTGTTGTACTTTCATATTTGGGTAGAACCCACTGCAGATTACTTTATTTGTGTACAGTATGTGAGAGCTAAAAGAGGTAGAAAGTTACGTAGGAAACTGTCTTATCGAACTTACTGTAGTGCTGCTTGAAAGTATTAAGAGAGTACACATTAGCAATATGCCATTGCAAGTCTTTCCCAGATAGTCATTGCAATAACATGACATAATACATTAGGTGATAGAGCCCATGTTGTTCCATCATTTTGAATTTCAGATGCTTTTGATGAAATGTACTATGTTTTATTCTGAACCTATAACTCTTGTATTTTTTTATGTATTTAAAGTCACTCAACTGGTGAAGCTATGACACAGAAGCTAATTGCATGTCCATATCTTTATCTGTGTGAAAATGGGTGAAGAAATATGGCAATGAGTTCAGCTATCTACCACTATAGGACATCTTAGGATGTGCAGCATGTTTTTTTAAAACATGGTTCCATGTAATACTTTATTTTTAACCTTTTAAAGAACAGAAGGGTGTGCCACAGATTAGGAAGTAATGTGTGGCACACATCTCTGGTCCTTAATGGGTTAAAACAAGCTCAGTCAAGTTTCTATAGCTTTCACCAAATTCCCCATGGCATCTGCAAAATGTCCAGACTAGGAGAACGTAATTGTTAATTGATATTTATTTGTCCTTCTAGATATACATAAATCTGCCTGAATTCAACATGGCCCAGCTTTCTTGCCGCCACCTTCCACCCACACAACCACATATTTCAACTAAATCAATTCCCATCGCAAGCTAAAACATTTGCTTGATTAAGCCTCCCAGGACACAGCAAAAAGAGTTGTATTTTATGCCCAGGATACATGGAAACTTTGGAATTAATATATGTGCAATCAAAATTAAACTGATTTATTAATGCTATTTTTTTTAACTTTCATGATGAGTTTGCAGTGGGTTGGAGACCTGCTTAACATCCAGGAGGTTAAAGTCTATGGTACTCTGTCTGATTTAAATGCGTGATTGCACTGAATCCTAATTTTATGGCTGTCTTGTCAATAGAAGTCTTCTTCAATTAAACCAACTTGTTTACTGGGAAAATTTAACAGAGAGGCTAATACAATTTGTATATTTGCTCTTCAAGCAAACAGTATATTATGTTGCATAATTGTAGTCTCTATGGAGCTTTAAAATATTATATGTCAGATTAGTTTTTCTCTAATTAGATCTTTTTCTTGTTTTTTTGATAGACCTCATTTGTATGCTATGCTAGGGAAAAATGTTTCTTCCTTAATAATGATAAACGAAATATGAAATTACTAGTGTAAAAGCCCATGTACACGGGCCAAGGTCCGGGTGATGTTAACCCTTTGAGTGCCAGAGGGGTAGGCAACGTACCCCTCTGGCACTCAAAGGGTTAAAAGGTCGGTCCTACTCTGCGTACTTCCGCCGCCTCACTGGTGCTGCATGCGATGCAGTCATGCACAGTAGAGACTGCACGAACGCACAGAATGTTCCCAGCATTCTGTGTGTTTGGGCAGTCTTTACTGCGCATGACTGCATCGGACAAACATTCTAGCATTTTATTATATAGGATATTTTCCAGTTAAAGAGTAAGCTATGTACTAACAAAAAAAGAGAAAAAAAAAAAAAACAAAAAAAAAACAGAGTGCCTATTGAATTGCACTCCCAAAGAGTACATCATATGTAGAATAAGTAAAATACAATTATTTATTAATAAATTATGAATAATAAAACAAATAAATGCACCAAAAAAGAGAAAAAATTAAGTATAAACAAGTAGAAAAAATAACCTCACTAACCTCCACCGAGATCCCTAAAGTAATAATATGTGTGAGTTATGTTTTAGCAGAAAAAGGGGATAGCGGGCAAGTGTTCTCCACTAACTCCCACGATGTAGACACAACTACATCGCAAGGTATATCAAACAGGAGTAAATTTGCAAAGCATATACCAATCGACCACTGAATAACTGACAATATTCAAAAATTAACGTACCTCTGGATAATATCCTAAATCTCAGCAAATAGGTTACACTGAGCTGTTAATGGATCCCGTGCTAATGATTGACAAAAAAGGTCACGGAAATCTCACCAAATGAAAGACTCACGTGAACAATATAAAATGTACCGTGATTCTCAGTGTGACTGAAGTCCGTTAACTGCCGAGAAAGGAAAGGATCTCAAATATCTTATTACCACAAAAACCTATGGAAAGGTACCTCCATCAGTGGATCTGAGAAGTATAATAGCAAAAGCTATAGTAGCGGATCCCAACGCTAAGACCCTAATCAGGACTAGTCATGCAAGGGGTTAAATCGGCAGTAAATAATAAAAGTAAAATTGAGCGACAATGACCCGTAAAGCGGTAAATCAGTCTGATATAAGAAAAATTCAAATTGTGCAAATACTGGACTGATACCACGAGTTCAGGTCATAGTCGCCTGTAGCAAAAAAATGCATGCTACAAGCAAACAAACATCCGAAGTGATACTAAAGTATAATAATGTGGCAAAGGATACTAAGTGTCCTCAGCCAATGAATCTCACCATCGGACCGTATAAATTATCTGAAAAATCTGAAAAGATAGTCGGAAATAAACAGTGCCGATGGAGCTATAACTATCTGTACACTACCAGTCCTGAAAAATGAATAAACTAAAACCCATCTGCCATTCACACACATACCGGGGCATATCCGGCTTGCCTCTTAAAGTAATGCAGAGAGGGGTTAAAAAACCTAGCCTACATGATCAGTGGATATGACAAAAAAATATGTCCAAAGTATAAATATAAACCTATATCGATGTAAGTGCATAAACTCATTCGGATCACCAAGACTAGGTAAATAATATAGAGCGCTCTGAGCATGGAACAATACAAATTTACGCGCGTTTCGCCATAGCTTCATCAGAATTGAGGCCCGACGGGATCGCGCCAATATTTAAACAACAAAAACCCCCTAGTGGGGACATATAGTAATTGCAACTCAAAAACAAAAAAGAATTCAGTGGATATTGAAAGGATACTAGGTACATATAAAACAATTCCCAATGAGGGTTAAAAATAACAATGTCACATTAATTGAATAATCCAAGAATTTATAAATGTGCTGTTAAGCACATTTCCTCATTCAAACCTCTGGGAGTCATAGTATCTAATAAGAATATCCATCTGTTTTCTTGCCGCAATAAGACTCTCTCAATGTCTCCTCCTCTCAAACCTAAGGCTATCTTCTGTAACCCCCAGACTTTGAGAGAACTCACAGAGGCATCATGATGGAAAAGAAAGTGTCTAGCCACACTAGTAAGAGCTCTGCCTTCACTATAGTGTGATCTGGCATGTGATATATTATTAATGTGTTCCAACACACGTTGTTTCAGCATTCTGGTGGTCATGCCCACATATTTCAAACCACAAGGGCATTCCAAACAGTATATCACATTCTTAGTTTGACATGTGATAAAATCCATGATTAGATGGACCCTACCTGTCCTATCAATAACCTGTTTACATTTGAACATATGTGGGCATAATTTGCATCTTCCACAAGCAAAAGAACCCCTGGTAGAGAGTGACTTTTGAGATCTATTGATAAAATGACTGCTGACAAGATGATTAGACAGATTCGGTGCTTTTCTATACGTAACAGCCACCCGATTGTCTAAAACAGTAGCCAGTTGGTTGTCTTGTTGGAGAATAGGAAGATGTCTTTGAAGAATATTTTCAATTTCCCTATGTTGGTTAGAAAACGTAGTAATTAAGCGAATACTCGAAGACTGAGGTCTAATTTTTGGTATTAATAAATTATTTCTAGGTTCCTGTAGAGCTCTCTGATAAGCTCGTTTCAAATTAGCATTAGGATACCCTCTCTTCAAGAGTCTTGATCTAAGTTCTTTGGCACGGATTTTGAAGGTGTTAAAATCTGAACAATTTCTTCTAATTCTTAGAAATTCACCTACGGGGATATTTTGTTTTATACTTGTGGGGTGATGACTAAAATAGTGTAATACACTATTAGTAGCCGTTGCTTTACGAAATAAATCGCTTCCTAAAGTGTTGTCTTGCTGTCGAAAAATGGTGAGGTCCAAAAAATTAATTTTGTTAGAATCAAAATCCAAAGTTAGTTTCAAGTTTAAGGTATTGGTATTTAAGATGGATATGAAGGTTTTTAACTCTTCAACAGATCCACACCAGAGAAAGAAAATATCATCGATATATCTATACCACATAGATATGTGGTTAGTATACCTTTCCATGTCCTCCGAAAAAACCACTTCCTGCTCCCACCAGCCCAGATATAAGTTAGCATAGGTGGGAGCACAGGCAGTTCCCATGGCTGTGCCACGGGTCTGAAGATAATAAACATTATTAAATAGGAAGTAGTTGTGTCGCAGGACAAAAGACAACATTCTTAACAAGTATGATTGATTTAAAGAATCCTTCCAACTATTGCGAATTAGATGATATTGAATAGCCTGGCATCCTTTATCATGTTCTATGGATGTATATAGGCTTTCTACATCACATATCACGAGGATTGTATTCTCATCAATAGGTAAGTTATCAATTTTTGAAAGAACGTCCATGGTATCTTTGATATATGATGGCATGTAATCCAAAAAAGTTCGTAATTTCTGATCAAGAAATTTGCTTAATTTTTCGCAAAGGCTATCATTGCCTGACACAATAGGACGTCCAGGCGGATTGTCCTTATTTTTGTGAATTTTGGGCAAAAGATAAAACGTAGCTATTTTAGGATGAGAGACCATTAAAAAATTTTTTTCTTTTGAAGAAATAGCCAAATCCCTGGCAGCCTCTTCTATCATCTTATGATATAGCCCCAAGAAATCCTCAGTAGGATCAAAAATCAAACGCTTATAACTGCCTGATAGGTGTAGCTGTTTTTTAGCTTCATGAATGTACATGTCTTTGGGCCACAGTACTATATTGCCTCCCTTGTCAGAGGCCTTGATGACAATATCATCCCATTTTTTAATATCTTGTAATGCCCTTCTCTCAGTATTATTCAAATTGCAATTACCTTTGCGCATAGGGAGTTTCATGACATCCTTCATCACTAAATCTATAAAGATTTGAACATTAGGACATACATATGAAGGAGGAACATAAGTTGATTTAGCTCTCAAATCAGATTTGATCCCTACTGATCTATCAGGTGTTTCAGCTATTGAAAGAGACTCAACATCTGAAGTTGACTGAGAAACTAATGTCTCAGTGTTAGAATACTGTTTAGCTAACAGTAGCTTTCGTCCATATAAATGTAGATCCTTAAAAAACGTTAATTTGTCAACTTCTGAGGTTGGAGAAAAAGATAGACCTTTAGATAAAACTCTAATATGTGTGTTGTTCAAAATATGTTCTGAGAGGTTAATAATTTGAAGATCATCCGAGGTCACTAACGGAACTGTCTCATGGATCTTGATCTCCCCCTCCCTCTCTGTGAGTACCGCGGGAAACCCCTCTGAGTTGTAATCCGTTGGTACGTCAGGTCTGATCCTCTTTCTCGTACCCCCTCTACGCGTCTTGGATTTTTTTCGCGTAGTGAGATACGACTTATCCCTTGTCGTGTGGATAAAAAAGGATTAGATGGACCAGCTACCGGAGGTGAAATATCAGAAAAGGGATTAGTGGATATGCCACCAGCTTCCGTTTCAGTCTCTGATTCACCTTCAGATGGAGAAGTTTCATCTTCAGTATTCAATATGTCAATTCTAGAAATCATTCGAGTATTTCTGGGCCATTTGTAAATAGAGGTACTTCTGGCATCTAAAATATCCCTATTAAACTTCTTTTTCTTCCTCTCAATAATTTTATTTTCAAGTGTATCTAATTCTTGATTCAAATTATCAATGTCAACCTGCATTAATTCATTGGCCTCTAAATTTCTTAATTTCTCTTCAATTTCTGCAATTTGTTTATCGACTGTATCAATTATATCATGCTCATAATCTTTCAAAATAGTCATGAATTCAAATGAACAACGATTCCACCATTCTTCGAGTATTCGCTTAATTACTACGTTTTCTAACCAACATAGGGAAATTGAAAATATTCTTCAAAGACATCTTCCTATTCTCCAACAAGACAACCAACTGGCTACTGTTTTAGACAATCGGGTGGCTGTTACGTATAGAAAAGCACCGAATCTGTCTAATCATCTTGTCAGCAGTCATTTTATCAATAGATCTCAAAAGTCACTCTCTACCAGGGGTTCTTTTGCTTGTGGAAGATGCAAATTATGCCCACATATGTTCAAATGTAAACAGGTTATTGATAGGACAGGTAGGGTCCATCTAATCATGGATTTTATCACATGTCAAACTAAGAATGTGATATACTGTTTGGAATGCCCTTGTGGTTTGAAATATGTGGGCATGACCACCAGAATGCTGAAACAACGTGTGTTGGAACACATTAATAATATATCACATGCCAGATCACACTATAGTGAAGGCAGAGCTCTTACTAGTGTGGCTAGACACTTTCTTTTCCATCATGATGCCTCTGTGAGTTCTCTCAAAGTCTGGGGGTTACAGAAGATAGCCTTAGGTTTGAGAGGAGGAGACATTGAGAGAGTCTTATTGCGGCAAGAAAACAGATGGATATTCTTATTAGATACTATGACTCCCAGAGGTTTGAATGAGGAAATGTGCTTAACAGCACATTTATAAATTCTTGGATTATTCAATTAATGTGACATTGTTATTTTTAACCCTCATTGGGAATTGTTTTATATGTACCTAGTATCCTTTCAATATCCACTGAATTCTTTTTTGTTTTTGAGTTGCAATTACTATATGTCCCCACTAGGGGGTTTTTGTTGTTTAAATATTGGCGCGATCCCGTCGGGCCTCAATTCTGATGAAGCTATGGCGAAACGCGCGTAAATTTGTATTGTTCCATGCTCAGAGCGCTCTATATTATTTACCTAGTCTTGGTGATCCGAATGAGTTTATGCACTTACATCGATATAGGTTTATATTTATACTTTGGACATATTTTTTTGTCATATCCACTGATCATTTAGGCTAGGTTTTTTAACCCCTCTCTGCATTACTTTAAGAGGCAAGCCGGATATGCCCCGGTATGTGTGTGAATGGCAGATGGGTTTTAGTTTATTCATTTTTCAGGACTGGTAGTGTACAGATAGTTATAGCTCCATCGGCACTGTTTATTTCCGACTATCTTTTCAGATTTTTCAGATAATTTATACGGTCCGATGGTGAGATTCATTGGCTGAGGACACTTAGTATCCTTTGCCACATTATTATACTTTAGTATCACTTCGGATGTTTGTTTGCTTGTAGCATGCATTTTTTTGCTACAGGCGACTATGACCTGAACTCGTGGTATCAGTCCAGTATTTGCACAATTTGAATTTTTCTTATATCAGACTGATTTACCGCTTTACGGGTCATTGTCGCTCAATTTTACTTTTATTATTTACTGCCGATTTAACCCCTTGCATGACTAGTCCTGATTAGGGTCTTAGCGTTGGGATCCGCTACTATAGCTTTTGCTATTATACTTCTCAGATCCACTGATGGAGGTACCTTTCCATAGGTTTTTGTGGTAATAAGATATTTGAGATCCTTTCCTTTCTCGGCAGTTAACGGACTTCAGTCACACTGAGAATCACGGTACATTTTATATTGTTCACGTGAGTCTTTCATTTGGTGAGATTTCCGTGACCTTTTTTGTCAATCATTAGCACGGGATCCATTAACAGCTCAGTGTAACCTATTTGCTGAGATTTAGGATATTATCCAGAGGTACGTTAATTTTTGAATATTGTCAGTTATTCAGTGGTCGATTGGTATATGCTTTGCAAATTTACTCCTGTTTGATATACCTTGCGATGTAGTTGTGTCTACATCGTGGGAGTTAGTGGAGAACACTTGCCCGCTATCCCCTTTTTCTGCTAAAACATAACTCACACATATTATTACTTTAGGGATCTCGGTGGAGGTTAGTGAGGTTATTTTTTCTACTTGTTTATACTTAATTTTTTCTCTTTTTTGGTGCATTTATTTGTTTTATTATTCATAATTTATTAATAAATAATTGTATTTTACTTATTCTACATATGATGTACTCTTTGGGAGTGCAATTCAATAGGCACTCTGTTTTTTTTCTCTTTTTTTGTTAGTATGTTACATATTTAGTGCTTATGCACCCCAAGTAGTGCATCTAGAGATAGTGCACACCGAAAACTTTTTTTCCTCTAAAGAGTAAGCTATGCACAGGAAACATTTCATTGACAAACCCTAACAGGAGAATGTATCAGGTGTCTTCAGGGTTGTTTGCTGACACCTAAAACATTATGCATGTGTTTTGTGAGAATTACAGAACAATTAGCTTAACCCATTAACGACCCATGACGGTCCTGGACCGTCAAGGGTTAAATGATAGCAGGGCGCCTCCGTGATCGCTGCTATCATTAATTCCTAGCTGAGACTAAACGCTCCGGGACCTGAGCATTCAGTCTCAGCCACTTTCAAAAGTGCCAGGTCATGGGATCGCTGCAGCAGTGATCACATGTACCGGCATTGTGAAAGAATGAATTAGGCAGTGTTCTACACTGCCTCTAGTGTCTCTTCTCAGCCGTCTGTCCCTTGCTATCAAAGTAAGGGACAGAGAAGCAGAGAGGAGACACCTAGTGGACAAATAAAATGCAGCAGCTGGGGTATTAATCCCTTCACTGCTGTGCTGGAGGCTGGCTAAAAAACGACACAACACTTTATTTTTTTTTTTAACAAAAATTTTATTCAAATAAAAAAACATGTCAATTACCAAAGTAGGAAGTGTGATTGTTGTGGAGCCATGAAATACATTTATATACACCGCCAAATGTCATCAATAAAAAAGTAGGAAAATAGGGTGGGAAAAAGGGACATGGGTTTTTCACCCGGGGGGACAGTGACCACTTAAATCTGTCCATTTTGTAGGTATGACTGACCGGTTATACCTTTTATGCAGTGTCCATAAAAATTTAACCCATTGTGCCCAAATGATCCCAAGAGAAAAAAAAACTGCGTTTTTTTTACATTTTTTTTTACCGTTTCCTTTAATTTTACTAAAATAAATGGTGGGCTATCCATATAAGTATGGTATCAAAAGAAAGCCCTATTTGTGCGTAAAAAAGCGGTATTTAATTTTCATGGGTAAAATAAAGTACTTTGAGGGAAAACACTGTTGAACAAAGACATAGTCAAAAAGGTCAGAATTGCTCCGGTCCTTAAAGGGGAACTACCACCCCGCAATAACTTAACATGAAATCAGTCTTCATTTGGAGACTAGCTGCTTAGTAGCGCTCCAAAAGGGACTGACAGCTCAGGCGCACGGACATCACTGTGACAAGATGTCTGTGCTTCCTGCTCCTGTGAGCCTCGGAAAAACGCCAAAATCTTTGGAACCGGGTAATATTTCTGGCGACTAGTGCTACTAAGCAGCTAGTCGCCAGATGAAGACTAATTTCATGTTAATTTATTGTGGAGTGGTAGTTCCCCTTTAAGTGAAATCGACCTCAGATTTTCCTGGTCCTTAAGGGGTTAAGTTACCCAGAAGATTTTATGCAATAATGGGGTAAATGTACAAATGTGATTCCATTTTAAATCAAGTATTGGAATCGATTAGTAGCGCTCCAAAAGGGACTGACAGCGCAGGCGCACGGACATCACTGTGACAAGATGTCTGTGCTTCCTGCTCCTGTGAGCCTCGGAAAAACACCAAAATCTTTGGAACCGGGTAATATTTCTGGCGACTAGCGCTACTAAGCAGCTAGTCGCCAGATGAAGACTAATTTCATGTTAATTTATTGTGGAGTGGTAGTTCCCCTTTAAGTGAAATCGACCTCAGATTTTCCTGGTCCTTAAGGGGTTAAGTTACCCAGAAGATTTTATGCAATAATGGGGTAAATGTACAAATGTGATTCCATTTTAAATCAAGTATTGGAATCGATTTTCTAGCCCTACTCATGCTTGACAGCAGTTTACTTATCGACATACTTTGAAAATTCTCTACTTCGCACTGTTTGTGTTAAGGAAGGGCAGTTGGGCAGTTTATGAGTATTTCGGGGCATTCCTTTCCTTCACTCCTTGTTTAATGCTTTGTACTAAACAAGACATAGAGGAAATAGTGTGATTTACACCATTTTCCCCTGCAAGCTATAGGACATAAGTAAAGAGTATTTTGTCGTCCAGTGGCAACAACGGCAGAGTGTGTCTTGCACTACATCAGTCATTTGTAATAGCAAATGCAATGGCTTTGGAAGCTAACACCATGGAGCTGGGTTTACTATTGAAATGTTGCCCACTATTTGGTGACCAACAAAACAGCACGTTAAAAATGTCGGCTGCATGAAAAGGGCTACATCAGAATGTCGTCCGCATCAAAAGGGTTAGTTGGATGGAAATGCACCTATTTATTACCCTACAAAATCACGGTGTTAAGGGTTAAGATGCATAAAGTCACTCCTTAAAGCATACCCTCCATCTGTGCCTTAACCTTTTGAGTGCCAGAGAGGTCTGCAATACATTGCAAAGGAATGTGTTGTGAACTACTCAGGCACTCAAAGGATTAAGATGCCCTCTTCCAGTCACAAAATGACATCAGAAGAAGAAAAACCAAGAGGTTCAAAATAGGTTCAACTTTACATTTATCCTTTGAGTGCCAGAGAGGTATCCCTCTATCCAATTAATCCTCTGTTATAGGTCTCCCTCACAACACTGCAGTTCTTACACATCCTGGTGTAAATTCAATGCATTGCAGTCACAAACCCTCATCAGAATAAGCCTGTGATGTACGTGAAATTAAATGAATTAAATCAAAGACATCAGAATGTCACCCTTTTCATGCAGGAGACAGTTTGAACGCGTCATTTTGTTGATCGCCAAATAGTGGGTGACATTTCAATAGGATACCCTGGAGCTGCACTGGTATATTCGTAATTCAGCCCAGTATGATAGTAGGGAAAATGTGTAAATTTGCCAGTACAGCCTCACTGGCTTTAGTCTTTAATGCCAGCCTCTGTAGGTAAGGGTATGTACTACAGCTTATGAGTGCTATAGAACATAAATTATGCCGATGTAGGTCTTTAATGCCAGGAAGCCCCACATTGCAGCCCCATGGCATGCAGAGGGAAGGGGCATACATGTATGCCAATTCCTCTACTCCACTCCCTGAAACACGCAGAGACTATCCCATTGTCCTCCACTGGTGCAAACGTCATTAAGGGGAGGAAATCTGTAGATTAGCAAATTGATATCATGCATGTGCAGGGAGGAAAAATCCATTTCTGTGCTCTATTTAGTGCAAAATCTGAAAATAAGCTTATAAAATGATGGTGTCTTGAAACAAAGACAAATGTTACACTGTTATACTGTAAATAAATTATTTGGCAGTGTTTATCTTTTGTCAACAGCTGTGCTAGCTATGCATTATCTGGAAAGAAGCACCTAATAAGCCTATTGCTAGTGCAATATTCTGCCTATAAAATACATGCTTTGTAATGAAAATTGATGCCAAAGTATAACATCGCCTTTCAAGTGTCAGAATAAAGATAATGATACACAACATGCTGAGCTCTAATTAGCACTAATGTAAAAATATGATGCTGTTATGTCAAACCTAGGTAAATCGATAGTACAATAAATAAAGTTTATATCATTATTATTAATTAGAAAACAGTCCCATTTCCTCAATCCCATTGGAAGTCTTATTACTGGGCAATGTGTGATTATTAGTTGTATCAGAGGTGCTAAAATTTTCATTTTTCATTTGCTCCATAGTAAATGTATCATGCAATTAATTTTACAATATACAGCTGCTCCCTAAATGTTGTCAAATTTCCCCAAGAATGCAACAATAACCCCAATCCCAGCTGGCTCCCTAATATGTGTATAAAAAAGGTTATAAATTCCTTTTCTTACATGTGTCATAATGTGATGGGAAATCTGCCTCTGTCAAGGGATAATGGGTGAAGATACAAACCTGATTTCTGTTAATGGGTCAGTCAAGTCTAGCATGTGATTCATGTATTGACTGTTTCTTAATTAACTGCACGACTACAGTTTGATATCTTTTGTCTTCCAGTGAGATCCCAATTTTGTATTGTAGGCAGCTTACTGTAGCCACACTTTATAGCTATAACATCCTGACTGTTGGAAGCTATAATGGCACAGTGGGTAAATGTATATGATCTGTGTAGTAATACAATTATCACAATTTTAAAATAACATGGAGAAAGTAATTTATGCCAGGAAATGATAAAATGAGATTGGTCAAAAACAAATAAGGTCAACAAGTGCAAAGTAACCCTAGAGAGGGTTAATGATTGCACTACTCTTGGTTGAGGATTATGGCTTGTGTATTTAAAGGGATAGTAATATTTCGCTTTATCTTTATTTTATTTTGTAGGAATTAACCCCATGCCAACAATGGACATACATGTACATCCCGCAGAAACTGTCACTTAGTGACAGAGGACGTACATGTACGTCCAGGAAGTAATTCGGCAGAATGCCGAAACCCCCCCCCCCCCCGTCATTAAGTGCCGGGTCACTAAGGGGTTAAATAAACATGGAGAACAATATAAGTCTTATCTCTCAAACCTTTATGGTTTGAGAGATATTCACAAGCAAAGTTTCCCCTCCCACCCCTTTCACCTAGTGTAAGCCATCTCTTCTCAGATGTGGAATCCAGTTCATAGACCAGACAGATAACAGCAGGGGACAATCTTCTTCCTATGAGAACAATGAAGGTCCCTCTCTGCAGTCTACCTGGGCACCTCCCTTCTGATCTGGCTGAACAGTGTTACATCAGTAAAAGGGGTGGGAGGGGGATACTTTGTCATTGAATTACTCTTGAACTTCAACTCTGACAGAATTGAAATAACACTCTCCAAGGTCCAAATACTATGATGATTAATTAGAGCTACTTGTATTATGTAACATTACTATCCCTTTAAGCAGAGGGTGCAGCAAGAATAAAAATACAGCAAAGGAATATACTACCTAAGAGACAGAGAAGAGTATTCTCAAAGCTGCATACCGTTTTCCCTCAATAGGTCTTAAAGTTTAGACCTGAGTTCCAAGTATGTCTGAAGGATAAATGTGCATATTACCAAACATTTAAGATGTTAAAAAGATTAATTTATTTATTTCAAAACTAAATTTTTAAAAGGAGAACAGGGGGAACATGAAAAAAGAAATATTCAAAAGTGTTGGAACACACTACCTGTGTGTATATATTTTGAATCATATGTGTCTTTAATAATTAGGCATAAAAAATAAATCTAGTAATCGATATCATATATTTTCTCCATATTGATATTAGATTCAACTAGATGCCACATGAATGAGCATGATCGTATACCGGTCTACAGATCAGGCCACTTAGCCTTGGCTTTCAGCTAGTGATTATTATTGTGGTTGGTTCTTTTTGGATCAAGTCTCATGAATGTGTGATGCAGGGTGTATTGAATTACGAACTGCCCCCAAGGATTATTGTCATGATATGCCCAACCTATGCAGATATAACTTTATAGTTTTTATTTCTCTGTCTTCCAATACAGGTTACTGGTAACTTTGGGTAGGCGATCAGCACCTTTAATAGGCAGGAACAATTCTGAGAAGTGACTGCTGGGAAGAGCCTACCTCCTCTCCTTAGCTTTCAGCTAGCCAGTCCCCAACCAATAACATTTGTTCGTTAGTCAAGACACAAGGCAAGAGAACAGTTCTACTATAGTTTAGGTTTTTTATTATTTTCTGTTAGATATGGAATACCACCATTAGGCGAATTCCCATCACTGACAATTCCCATCACCCAAATGTGGATAGCTCAGTTTACCAGGTGCTTTTGTGGACCTAAGCCCTGGGGGGGAAATCTTGGCTGCAAGTTCTTTCCCCAGGAGTTTCCCACTGAGGCTTCTTCTTGATATATGGTAATCTGAAGACAGAAGACCAGCTGAAAAAGGTGAGCAACCTTTGAGTGCTGAGATCCACATGTCCCATGTTTCCCCTCAGCACAGGGGTCTCATTTGGAGTTCCTATTACATATTCATGCACTCATTGTGTTTATTTCTGTTTGTCTGTGAGGTGTTTGGAGCAAGTTTCTGTGGTAACTTAAACCTTTTGTTGCTGGTTAGCACATTTTTGGGGGCTTTGGACACTTTCCCTACTGGGACTGGTGTTTTCTTGAGCCTACTGTTTTATTCTAGTGGGCTTTTGGGTGGTTTTACTTTTTGGTATTCACTTCGTTACATTTATGTTCCGCGCCTTTAAGGTGCCCGTTTACCGCATAGACGCCATTGCTCCATTTACTTCTATGGGACTTTACAGTTTGGGACATATCTCTGCAACCGCTCCACGTAGCGTGGTCAGAAATGGGTAATTTTGTGGGTTTTCCCTTGCTCTGTCATCCGGTCAAGATTTTGGGGATGTTGGGGACTTTAGGGGGCTTCGGGCACTGTTGGGGTACTCTGTGAGTGAAACTACGTTTCCCATGAGCTCCCATTTCGTGCGCTCGTTTCCGATTGGCTCCCGGCGCGGCAGCCATTTTGTGTATTTGCAGATCGAGTATCCTATGGAGGGCTTGGACTCTCCTTCTCTCCTCCGCAGTTTAACCTTTCAGCTATTTTAGTGTTTCTGGAGCGCTTTACTTATTATACACGCTTTATTGTGGGTGTTTTGATACTTTGACCATTTTGACTCTGTGAGAATGTCTACTCCGTTAGACCTTGGGGCTAAACCTAATACTAAGGATACTGGGGTGTCTGTTAGGGCTGCAACAACTAATCGATAAAATCGATAAAAATCGATAATGAGAATAGTTGCCAATGATTCTCATTATCGATTAGTTGTGCAGCGATTAGTTGTGCCGCCCAGCAGCGCCGCCATACGTTGTGAAAGGCTGAACGCCTTAATGTCTGCCGGATGCAACTGTCTTCCCACTGTCCGCACTGATGACATCCAGGGCAGAACCACGTCAAACGCGGAGATGCTGCGTGGAGCATTCTAGTATTTTCTTCCTCTGTTCTGAGGCCAGTTTAAAACTGGCGCCCAGACTGAGGAAGAAAACCCCAGCATGTACCACACTGCATCTCCGCATTTGGCGTTGTTCCGTCCTGGATGTCATCAGTGTGGGCAGTGGGGAGAAGGAGAAAGATGCACGAGTGAAAGAGGTACGGGGGGAAGATGTACATGGAGGGAGAAAGAGTTACAAGGGGGGAGAAAGTGAGGTACAAGGGCAGGGGGGAGAAAGAAGTACATGGGGGAGAAAGAGAGGTACAAATGGGAGAAAGAGAGGTCTAAGGGGGGAGAAAGAGGCACAAGGGGGAGAAAGAGAGGTCTAAGGGGGAAAAAGAGGCACATGGCGGAGAAAGAGAGGTCTAAGAGGGGAGAAAGAGTCACATGGGGGAGAAAGAGAGGTCTAAGGGGGGAGAAAGAGGCACAAGGGGGAGAAAGAGAGGCACATGAGGGAGAAAGAGAGGTCTAAGGGGGGAGAAAGAGAGGCACAAGGGGGAGAAAGAGAGGCACATGGGGGAGAAAGAGAGGTCTAAGGGGGGAGAAAAAGGCACAAGGGGGAGAAAGAGGCACATGGGGGAGAAAGAAGTACATGGGGGAGAAAGAGAGAGAGGCACAAGGGAGAGAAAGAGAGGCACAAGGGGGAGAAAGAAAGGCACATGGGGGAGAAAGAAGTACATGGGGGAGAAAGAAGCACAAAGGGGAGAAAGAAGTACAAGGGGGGGAAAGAGAGGCACAAAGGGGAGAAAGAAGTACATGGGGGAGAAAGAGGCACAAAGGGGAGAAAGAAGTACATAGGGGAGAAAGAGGCACAAAGGGGAGAAAGAAGTACATGGGGGAGAAAGAGAGGCACAAAGGGGAGAAAGAAGTACATGGGGGAGAAAGAGAGGCACAAAGGGGAGAAAGAGGCGCAAGGGGGGGAGAAAGAGGTGCACGGGGGGGAGAAAGAGAGGCACAAGGGGGAGAAAGAGAGGCACAAGGGGAGAAAGAAGTACATGGGGGGAGAAAGAGGCACAAAGGGGATAAAGAGAGGCACAAGGAGGAGAAAGAAGTACATGGAGGAGAAAGAGACAAGGGGGGAGAAAGAAGTACATGGGGGAGAAATAGAGGTGCAAGGGGGAGAAAGAGAGGTGCATAAACCCCATAGTAAAATAATAACAATGACACATGTTAATGTGTAAAGTTTTTTATACTGCTGTTTGTTTTTAACACTGAGTTTGTTCATTAAATCATTTTAAATAATGAAAAATTAGCATATTGGTTTTTTTATCCGATTAATCGATTAATCGAAAAAATAATCGGCCAACTAATCGATTATCAAAATAATCATTAGTTGCAGCCCTAGTGTCTGTGTCCCCCATTGCTTATTGCTCCTCATGTCAATCAGGGTTACCTAGACAATACTCAGGTCATATTTGCCCAGCATGCGCTGCTGCCTCTGAATCCCCTGCTGGGACCTTCAGACATGCACTAGAGCACAATATGGATGCAAGAGTTTAAGGCTACTACCAGGGACCACCGGTCCACCTTACAACTCCTTCCATCCACTTTACAGGGGATCTTCCACTCGTTGCAGACTCCATTCCCTATCAGGTCTTCCCAGCCTAAACCGCCGGGTGTACCTGATGTGTCTGATTCCTCTGAGGAGGAATTGTTGGTGGACACTGATGATGATGACTGTTCAGCTGTTCCTTCATCTCAGTTTTTTGGGGACCCCTTTGAGGCGGACCCCATTCCCACGACTGAGGGTCTGATCAGGGCTGTGTTGTCCGCCTTGAATATTCCCTTGGTGCAGGAGGCACCTTCTGACCCCTCTGATGTTTTCCAGGAGCCTGTTAGGCCCCATTCTTGCTTTCCACCAAATCCCACCCTTGACAGATTAGTGTCAGAGGAGTGGAAATTTCCAGACAAGAAACCTTCTGTGTCTAAGAAGTTTGCTAAACTTCACTCGTTTTCTGAAATGGCACTCACTCAGTGGGTTCACCCCCCCAGTGTGGATGCCCCAGTTTCCAGGCTTTCTAAATTGATTGCCTTTCCAGTGGCTGATGCCTCTGCTGTCAAAGAATGGACATGGGTAAATAGAAAAAACAGAGAGGGCGCCCAATGGTGTGATATCGTAACATTAAAAATAGAAATAAAGTGAAATATTGCACTCACATTTAGTGATGGTATATCTCAGTATGCGGAGGATTCTTAACCCCTATCTCCGCTCAGGGTCTTTGTGCTCCGTCTTGGGCCTCATGAGACAACTCCCAGTCGGCTGCTTTGTCCAGAATTATTTCCCTAGAGGGATATCACCTTCTCTGTTCTTCTTAACAATCAATACATGGACATATATATGATACTAGAGGCTGTGAGTCACAAAGTTGTATCAAATTTATTTGACACGTGTCTAACATAATTTAAAATAGCTATGTGTTTTGCGTCTACCCTGCCCCCCGTCAAGGGACCATGCTTGGCTCTCCTGTGGCAGAATGTGGGGTTCCTTTCGAGTTCATGCTCACAGGAGTCTTCTTTTACCTTCTTACTACCTAGTCAATAGTTAGTCTGCAGATCTTACTGGTTGGGGATTGGCTAGCTGCTAAGGAGAGGAGGTAGGCTCCACCCAACAGTCACTTGTCAGAAGTGTTCCTCCCTATTAAAGGGGCTGATCGCCTACCCAAAGTTACCAGTAACCTGTATGGACTAAGAGAAAAGGATTTAACAGGCAAGACTAAAATTCTATTATCTCGACTGTGAAGCTTTATTGCAATTTATAACTATTCATATAAATGCCACATTTCATTGCATCTGGTTCACGTTATCTTGATTGGGTGGACGTATTTATATGGCAATTCCAGGGTTTAACCCTATGCTTACTGGCTAGGTGTTTTTGCAGTAATTCTGGAGTTTAATCCTCTACTTTCTTGCTGTGTTTAAATCATTCATGTATTAATGCTTTATTGGTGTTCTTCACTGTGGCACTAGATTTATACCATTTGTAGCTTTGTGTGTAATTATGATCATATAGAGGGGCCGAAGCTACGCACATATGTTTGTGTGATGCATTGTGTGCCCCTGTGGCATCCCTTAAGACTCATCCACGACCCACAAGCACACTGATGAACACAGACCCTAGATAATGCACACTTGTTGCTGAAAGGGATATGTTTGTGTCTCAGACACAGTGTATTGTGAGAGTAGAATTTGTGCAGTGTGATCTCTGCCCCATGCATCACATAATCTCACGTTAAGGAGGTGTACCTTTGTGTTGGAACGCAACTGTCCCTGCGTGGTACCAGTGATCCTGTGTATGACCAGACTTAGACTGGGAAATGTTTCCGATCAGCTGTTGTTGAACTTCAACTCATTCCAGGTTTTTGCTTTGCTAGGTGTATTGTGAGTTGAATTTGGACAACAGTGGATGTGTTGTGCTTGGTTACCACTGCTCAAACCCTTTCCTACCACGTAAAATGTACAAAAGTTGTGTTCAGTGCATTACTTTGCAATGAATTGGAGCCATATCTGGAACTGCCCTTGTTAGATATGGAAAACAATAAAAGACATTATTGTTTTTTTGTATGCAATTCTCTCTGCTCTACCATCTGCAATGTGTGCTCCTTTGTCTCGCAATTTGTCGCTATTTCTATCCTTTGCTCCTGGACCCTGTCTGTAACACTGAGAACCTCCAAACGCAGGTAGTGTGTGTCAGATATTTTGGGATATATATGCATTTATTTGAATGGACTTGATACGTTGCTGTGTGTGCTGATTGGCTGGGATTTGAACTTGTTTTAACAACATTTAGCGTCGCCAGATAACGTTGAACGTTAGCTACTTTCCTTTGAATTTTAAGTATCTGCACTTGATTAGCGACTGAAATGAACACAAGGTGAGGTAGAAAAAAGCTGAACCCATGTTATCAGGTTACGTTTGTTTGTGTGGCTTACGCTCGTCCATTCTGGTAGATGATTTATTGAACAGCTGTGCTACCAAGGCATGGCTAACGATTGGTATTGGTTTTCCGCTTACTGACTGTTTTACCCTGCCTTATTGTATCGAGACATAATCACGGTGTAAATGTCCATTGCTCAAGGGATGTTTAGATGCTAGATTTGAGGTTATTTCTGCTTGAACACAGTTGAGTAATACAGTTGATCTCTCATGTTGATTGACATATCTGCTCTCGAGATTGATTATCACTAGAAGTATCTGAGAAGCGAGTTTGTGTAACCCTACTACAGATTTACTGGTCAGTGTTTTTATAGAGCAGCACTGTATATAACAACTAGTCTAAAAGCCCTTGTACATGGGCCAAGGTCCGGTTAATGTTAACCCTTTGAGTGCCAGATAGGTACGCAACACAGTGCTTTGCAATGCGCTGCGTTGCCCTCTGGCACTCAAAGGGTTAAGAGGCCACTACCTCACTGCTATGCAGTCTTGCCTCGCCTCACTTGCGCGATGCAATCATGAGCAGTAGAGACTGCCTGAACGCGGGCAGCCTCTACTGCACATGACTGCATCGTGACAAACATCCTAGCGAATTATTATATAGGATTAACTAAGAGAGCATGTATATTTTATCCTGTTGTATATCCCTTCATAGAGACTGATTTCCTACAGTGATCCACAGCTACAAAAATGCCATTCGCCGTAAGATTATGTTATGAGAGATCTCTGTGGGATACACATAAAGATAATAGATCTTCTACTATAGAAGAGAGACAGTAAAGGGAAATAAGGTACATGTCATTTATATAAAAGGAAGGGAGCAAAAGAGGAGGGACAGGACATTTAAAGGGATAGTAATGTTTCATAATAAAAGCAGCTCTAATTAATCATCATAGTATTTGGACATTGGAGAGTGTTATTTCAATTCTGTCAGAGTTGTAGTTCCAGAGTAATTCAATGACAAAGTGTCCCCCTGCCGCCCCTTTTATTGATGTCACACTGTTCAGCCAGAGCAGAAGGGAGGTGCCCAGGTAGACTGCAGAGAGGGACAATCTTCAATTAAGATAAGGGAAAAACCTGAAAAACTTGTCAAGGGGGGGGGCAGGGATTTCATTGTTCTCATAGGAATAAGAGTGTCCCCTTCTGTTATCTGTCTGGTCTATGGACTGCATTCCACATCTGAGAAGAGATTGCTTACACTAGATAAAAGGGGCAGGAGGGGAAACTTTGCTTGTGAATATCTCATAAACCATAAAGGTTTGAGAGATAAGACTTATATCATTCTTCATGTTTTTTTAATGCCTACAAAATAAAATAAAGATAAAACGAAGTATTACTATCCCTTTAATAAAGCTATAAAAAAACAGATAAGTGATATGCTACTGTCATGGCAAAACCACTTCATGAATCAAACATCTCCTGCTGCAAGTTTTTACCCTGGGGAACGCCTCCAATACCTAAGATGTTTTCTTAGATCACAAGGAATTTGAAGAATACAGAACTTACAGAAACTGTGGAAAGTGCATTTTAAACATTTGGATGCTAGAGATATATTTAAAACATTGATCTCTAACAAAAAATGAATAGCATATGTATTATGTAGGCCATTTTATTTACCAGTTTAGATATTTATATATTTTTATTGTTATACTACATTAAACAATTTAGCAAAACCTTGGGTATGGGAAGGACAAACATACTATGGGGACTTCTCTAGTATCCAAGGTTGCTTGTGTTTGTATGTTATAGGACAAGGTTATTTTCTGTTCTAATCAACAGGGGATATGGCCAGGGGCAGGTTCATGTGAGGAGTGGGTGTGTGGCTAAGTGTGGGACTAGGGACCCCTAGGGGCCCTTGACATGATATGCATGCTTGACATGCTATTTCTGCTTTTTATCCTAATACAGTTGTGAAGTTCTCTCTGTTTGATAATTTTATCTGCCTGTTACTTTTGGTGGTCACTTTTTTTTTTTTATCGTATGTTTTTTAAACCTTATGAGCTACCTCTGTACGAAGCTACATTGGTGAATGATGAATGTTGCCCTTATTCCTTGTACCTTTGTTCCAGAGATAGCATCTTCAATCAGGATGTCATTTCCGTGTAGGCGTACATTCTATTTGCTAGTAGGACCACAGCATATGGTAATCCTAACCCTTTAAGGACCAGAAAGGCTTCCAATGGATTGCTTCTCAAACTGTTATACACTACTCTGGTCCTTAAATGTCTAAGGCTTATGTCTGCATTCTTCATTTTTCACTTTTCTTCACTGCTATCAGCTGTCATGTCCACCTCCATGGACATGACATCGTGGACTGATTGTAGACTCTATCTCTTGAACAAAGACACAAGTTCAAAATTCATAGTGGCCATTAGGATTTTCTGGTCATAGTAAGATAAGTGAGGAATTTTATTAGGACATGTTATTTTTCCTTTACATTTTTTATTTTAACAGAACAGCATCAAGCATGAATCTTTTAAACAGCATTTCACTATATCTATATATTTTGTGCATTATATCTACTTTTGTCAGTATTTACTAAGATCCATTTTTAGTTAGTTTCAGAACTTCTGAGGAAGTGGCAAGGAGGCCACAATACGAACTGGGTGCTATACGAGACTGGACCACCAGTAATTAGTGGTTTCCTCATGACCACGCCCCCTGCTAGTTTGCCTTTGTCCCAGAAGTGTTACCCTCATCCCTAGATTGCTTTCTATCTTGATCATAGTGTGTTCATGAAGTGTTGAGCTAAAAGACTTTCACAGTATGAGAGGCATTGCAGAGAATGCAAAAGCATGAAGTATAATATGGGATGCTGAGGAAAGTTGAGATAGATTTGGATGTACTTGGCGTCTATTGGAAGAAAGTATTGGGTGAAGAGCAGGCAGGCAGTCCGAGGCTATCAAGACCAGGAAGGCGATGTCCGTTGTATTCTGGGAGGTCTGATAAGTGTTATGTATCTTTTTTTTTATTTCAAATACTTTATTAACGTTCAAAAACATCACAATAGTATAAACAATAGTATAAAGAGATTGAGAATCCAATACCATATTTCACAAAACATAAGACTGCTGTTAGTACTATCAAGGTACAAAGCCTAGAACAGGAGCCCCCCCAACATCAGTTATTCAAAAATTCAATGCTGTCAGAGGCAGAACTTGACTAACTCGACACACGACTAACACGGCAGAGACTCTGAACAGTGCACAGAAGGCTCAAAGCGCCAAGAGCGTAGCACTCCCAGCACCCAGTACAAGAGAGAAAGGAGTGAGAGGAAGAAGGAAGACCAATTGTTATATATCTTGTGTGTGTGTGTGTGTGTGTGTGATAAGCTTCTTATCAATAAAATAGTGCTTTTTAGATCTTTGTGCTTTGTACTCCCATTTTTGTCTCTCTTTTTGTGCCAGCCAGGTCAAGGAGAGCCCACATTTTACTGTTGTTGTGTCTATCACTACACTATGGATGGGTAACTTGTACTTCTTTTCAACTGTGCATGTTGATGAACTACAGCTCCCACAGTCCTCAGCAGGTCATTGCAAAAGATTAGCATAGCTGAATTTGTAGCTCAACAACAGCTGGAGGCCTGCAGGTTACCCAACCCTGGTCTATAGTCAGAAGTAATGGCTTTTGCATACAGCATTAGACTAAGCTAATGTAACTATTGCTATTGTATACAGTACATATTTTATATCTTGAAAATTTCTCTCTGGAAATCTTGGCTTTGCACTTAACCAGTAATAAGCCCTTTTTCTGTCTCCCAAATGCAGCACATGCTATTAGAGTTTCTAAATTATTTATAAATCTCATTACTGCTTTTTCATTACTAGACTCCAGCAATTTATTTTCTGTTTCATATGAAGGATAGAAACAACCCCAATAATCTCTTATTTTTATTTGGTAACAAGTCCAATAGAATTATTACATTGCCTTATAAAGCAGATAATTTCACTACAGTTTGAATTTTATTGGTTATGAAGTTTTTGGAACATGATATTTCACAATTCAAATTACATTTAATTTGAGGGCCTTCCCTCACTTGGGCAGCAACTAAAGACCTCTCTTTTAACAGATGGTAGTGAGACTGATATCTCCTGAGCCAGCAGGTTAGCTTTTATGAGGGTGACTCCTCCCAGCTGTTGCTAGGTAGCTAGAGGCTTGATGTACAAAACAGAGTTTGTAGGATCTATGACTGGAAAACCACATTTGTTCTAGGTGCATTGGATTTGCACTAAATGTTGTACAGCAAATGATATGGTAGTAATGCTTTATACAGAACAAAATGTTTTAATATGGTGTGTGTATAATTTGTTTGTTGGGTCAACCTACTCATGAAAGCAAATTTTGTTCTCTGAAACCCCACAGTGGAGTATTTTAGGGGAGAATTTAATCCTCTGATTGCCAGGGAGGTATCCAATGCATTGCATCTTTATGAAGTTATTTAAGTAGTGATTTAAAGTGACAATTAATTGTTCCAGCAAGTATGTATTCATATGTTGTAACTATTTATTGTATCATTAATAAACCTGTATAATAGGAAGTTAGCAGTTTGATTAAAATACTGCTTATAGGAGGTATACCAGAGGACATGAAACTATGCAAATGATAGATGTGGACAACACTAAAACTAAAGTTCGGATGGCTGAATGTGCGGGGAAATAACCATATTATCTTCTTTATTCACAAATTGTAAATTTATAATTGACTTCATTTTATCATAGAAACACAGAATAATAGAATCTGATGGCAGATAAGAAGCATTCGGCCCATCTAGTCTGCCCATTTCTCTTATTGTAAAAACCTCAAACCTTATTTAGTCCTTGGTCTTTTCTTACGTTAAGGACAGCCTTATGCCTATCCCATGCATACTTACATTCCCTCACTGTATTAACTTCTACCACTTCTGCTGGTTGGCTATTCCACTTATCTACTACCCTCTCAGTGAAATAAAGCTTTCTTACATTACGTCTAAACCTGTGTCCCTCTAGTTTTAGACTATGGACTTTTGTACTAACATTTTTCTCCTTTGAAATATACTTCCCTCATGCACTTTGTTGAATTCATTCATGTATTTGAATGTTTCTATCTTATCCCATCTCTCCTCCAAGCTATACATGTTCAGATCTTTTAGTCTATCCTGATATTTCTTTTCCTGTAAACCAGTTAAAGTAGCCCTTCTCTGAATCTTCTCAAGAGTATCTATATGCTTCTGGAGATGGAGTCTCCAGTACTGTACACAATACTCTAGGTGAGGTCTAACTAGAGATCTGTAGACTGGCATGACCACTTCCGTTTTTCTGCTATTAAAGCCCCTGGAGTCATGATTCTCTAATTCTCATGATTCTCTAATTCATGAGTGAGCTAGCACCAAGTAAATCATTTTCGTCATCCAAGATCTGGCTAGCAGATTCCATATTAATATCTGGAGGTGTGTGTGTTGGTGGAGGGGGGCATATGCATGCACTTGCATTTAATAGAATGGTTATGTTTCACAATAAAAGCAGCTCCAATTAATTGTCATAGTATTTGGGCCATGGAGAGTGCTATTTCAATGCTGTCAAAGTTGTAGTTCAAGAGTAATTAAATGATAAGGTATCTCACTTCCGCCTCTTTTTACTGATGCAACACTGCTCACCTCAGAGCAGCAAGACTGTCTGGATGGATCACAGATAGGGCCAATCTTCAGTGGGCATAAGTGAAAAACCTGTCAAAGGGGATGGGGCTTTCCTTATCCTCACAATAAGAAGATTATCCCTTGCTGAGAGCTGTCCGGTCAAGAGACCAGATTCCACATCTGAGGGGAGGTGAATTATACTAGGTAAAGAGGGCGGGAGGAGGGTACTTTTATCATTCATTTACTCTTGAACTGCAACTCTGACGGTAGTGAAATAACACTCTCCATGGCCCAAATACTATGAAGATTAATTGGAGCTACTTTTTTTGTGAAACATTAATATCCCTTTAAGTCATATTTCCCATATGTTCATGTCTTTAGTTCTACACCTAAGTATGTTATATTGTGAAACATTATTTGTTACAAGGCTTTACTTAATGCATAATAGTAATAATAATGAGTTTTCCCACTTCATAGAGAGATGCTTCCTTGAAACATTATCACAATGTAAAGAAGACTACAAAATGCAGTTTGCTTCTGCTGTATTTGCAAAACTGGTCATAGACTGAAAGTTTCCATTAGAAAAACAATAGCAAAAGCTCAGCCTAATGGTGACTCCTACTTTGTATGTTATACAATGACTTGTAATTTATCACCGTTCTATGAAAAATTAATAAACATTTTATGCACATATCTGTAGAAAAAAACAGTTAAATAGTAATATACAGTTGTATGCAAACGTCTGGCCACCCCTGGCCAAATTATGTCTTTTGTTGATTTTCTAAATGAAAATAAGTTAACATAACCTTTTCAGCGATCAAACCTAAACTTGACATATGTCTACAAACTATAATGTACAGTTATTGATTTACTGAATTTAAGAGATTGAAAAAATAAATAAAACAGAAAATGTAGCATGTGCAAAAATGTGGTCACCCTTCCAGTTGATTCTTGTAAAGAATCATTGTACTGAGTATCATTGTACTGAAGAGATATGTGACATTCATATTTCAATTTTTGTTTGTTATTTTAAGTTTACGTGAGTTGTTGGATAGTGAATTTAAGTGTAAGTTTCAGAAAGGTTTTTGAAACGCTGTTTTAACTAAAATTTCTTACTTTTATAATTTTTGCATAGGAAGAAACTTGAGCCATTTTCTGATTCATAATTTAGCCTACTCTTAGCAAATATATTCTTTTTTATAGTTACTGAGCTGTCTTAGGGTAGTTTTGCCATGTAACAAATCGAATGTTCATTTTTTTGTTCATAAATTTGAAAATACCCTTTTGTGTTCCTGTTATTTAAAGGTCTGAGCAGGCCATGCATGTAAGTGAAACTAAATATATTTGTTATCAATGTACTCACTGGATTCAGAACTTTTAAAATAATGGGAACTTTCACAACCAACATAAGTATTTTTTATATATTATATATGGTATTAGCAAAATAAGTATTTTTTTTACATTTCTTTTTAATTTATTACATTATAGCTTGTCACATGATGCAATAATTACTTCACATAATGCACCACAAGAAAATCTGAATTTGTTCTAAAATATAATTTTCCATATATAAATGGAAAGTTACCTATTGGAATCATACCTAAACAGATGGATAGCGAACATGCTGAATATGTGTCTGGCCTCCAGGTTACAAAAAAATATCCAAGCCTCTGACATTCAAAGGGTTAAACGATTTCAAAGCCTGCATCTTCTTCTGCATTTCCCAGTGAACCTCATTGTTACTTTTGCTGCTATTTTTCCTCTTGAATGTGTTTTCAAATGTATATATATTGATGAGTATGTTTATCCAAAAGCATCTTAATAAATTCCATCTAACATCTGGATTTTTCAAGACTGATAAAGTTCCCTATTTTTATTACATTTCCTTAATAAGAAACCAATTGGGCTTCTTCAAACGCCGCAATATTAAATGACTTATAGCAAATCCCCCTCATTATCCTTTTACTATGTTTTTCCCCTACTTGTGTTTCAACACACAGGGCTGCTACAGTATCAATGCTTCCTTCCCATTTCCCTTGTAATATTAATCCTTGTTTTACATAATGGCATAACCCTTCTCCTCCTCTTTTGTTTACTGTATCCATCTGGGTTTCAGCAATACATATAAGACCAAACTGCTTATTCAATGTAATCAGCTCTATTTCCACATTTTAACAATTCGATTGTGAGCATTTACAAGCATATATTTTAAGTTATTGCCATTCTTAAATAGTGCATTCTTTTAAAAATTATTAATTTGTTTTTTACCAGGCTGTAACTTAACCACCTCTTCTACATGTCCTTGCCATGTATGGCTTCACCACCACCCTTTCCTTCTAAGCAAGCATATGCATTTGTTTGGTAATGAATTTAAAATTAACTGGAAATCACGTTTCATGAGATTCACATGAAAGTGACATACTAAACAAACTACAATTTCAGTGTTTTCATTTAACCCCGGCCGGCACTTAAAGCGGAACTTTCACATTCAAATAACTATCCATGGTTAGGAAGATATACCTATTATGATCATCTCCGTGTATATATTAGTCCCATGCTATCCACCTATATTATTAAACAATACCTTGTAAGTTCGTTGACAGACCAGGGAGAGCTGCGCCATCTTGCCAGAAAAATAACACTGCGCATGTGTCAGCTCTCACTGTGTCACAGAGAAGAGACTGCCCCTAATTTTTTTTGGTCTGTTGAGAGTGACACAAATTGATGTGTATGTGGCCAGGTCATCCACGGCGCGCGTCCACATGTGATTCTGAACTCCAGCATCTGTCTGACGGCGCTCTCTGAGGTATGAGAACTGAGAGCGAGAACGCATAGATGTTAAACATGGCAATAAGCAGGAACTTTTAAAGAAGGAAATAAATGAATTAAATGTATTTTTTAACCCTTTAGTGCCAGAGTGGTACGCAACGCAATGATTTGCAATGTGTTGCGTACCACTCTGGCACTCAAAGGGTTAAATATATTTATTACCTCTTTTTTTTTTAAATGACAGAATCGGTAACAACCAAAGTCCTTTAGTGCGAGTGATGACAACTCCGATCAAAGGGAGCACTGGTAACTTCGTTTGGCACAAAATGACAATACATATTCTACAATTGTATTTGGCTTAGTTATACAGTACGAGCGCTTTACATGAGTGCGCTCGTACCTCATTGACATGGCCTGGACACGCACGATTCAAGGGGTGCGCCAGGTCACATGATTTAGCAGGCACTGACGTAGGATTCAGGGGCAGGACGAACGATACACACACAAGCCCTGTGGGAGTGTCTTCTGCACCATACGGTGCATGGCTGTACAGCGCTACCCAAAGCACACGTCATCAGGTGCAGAATTCACGTCTCTATTGCTCAATTTATACAGATTTAAAAGCGAAAAGACGCACAACAATATAGACAGTGGACACAAAGGAAGGGATCAAGCCACGATGATACAGAGGTGAAAGTTCCACTTTAACGACGGTTTTTTTTTCCCTATTCTAGCGAATAACTTCCTGAACTTACCAGGTACGTCATCTGTCACTAAGTGACATTTTTGCATGATGTACCTGGTAAGGCCATCGTCGCGATGGGGTTAAATTTATTAGTTTATTAGTTTGTTTGCAACCTTTCAGCTGGGAAGTGGGAATGGACTGTGTGTAGGAGAGTAGAACGCAGAAGTGACTGATGCACAGAACAGCAATATAATACTCACAGCCAGTAGAGAGACACTTTGTATATGGTTGTGATTTCTTGTTACAACAAGCTGTGATGTGTGTTATACTCTGGCCAATCCTTATTTCTAAGGGGATGGGCACTCAAACTATTATAATTTGGATTCAGCATGTTTTTCTTACTTGCAATTTAGCAGACAGAACAGAAACAGTATGTTACAGGCTTGTGATCATCATCTCATCTCCCTACATTGTTATAAGTATTCTGATTCTTTTAGTGCTAGAGGCTGTAGTACTTAGTTTAGCAGCAGCTGGAGTTATGTTAACTAGTAAATATAATTAATAGCTAGGTTAGCATCTAGTAAATAGTATTAATAGCTAGGTTTGCTAGGTAGATTAGCTAGTAAATAAATAATAAATAATAGCTTAGATACAGGAACTACTAGTCAGGGAGTAGGACTAGTGTTAGAACATAATACCCAGATAAAAATTGTCTGTGTCCTGTCCATCCAACCCATATCAGTGTCCACAGTAATCCAGTGTTCTCTGTCCAGTGAGCAACTATCCTGTTACTCCTGAATATTTTAATTTTTAAGAAAGGAAATTTATACACAACTGCACACAAATAGGCATTAGTGTGAATGCATAGTGTTCTAGAATTCAGGCAGGCCACTGCTGTCTCCATCAACTTCTCCTGTTATTCCTGTGTGTGTTAATTTAATTTAAAAAATGTGAAATTAGAGTTAAAGGGGATTTCTCACACCTATAAAAGTTTGGCTTATTAGGTACAGTATACAGCGATAATGCTGAAAACGTTATTTATAAAAAAACAAAAAAAACAAACACTATTTGGGCTAAAATTAGTGCTTACAGAGTGCCCTGCAACCTACTTCTGCATACACTGCTCTTGCCGCTCTGCCTCTGCTCCCTTCTCATTACCCAGCCTCCTCCGATGACAGAGGCTTCTGTCTGTAAGCTGGAGCGGTCTCTGGCAGAGTTCAATATCTAGCCTATGAGATCGCCCCAGTTTACAAACAGAAGCCTCTGTCATCGGAGGAGACTGGGTACTGGGAAGGGAGCAGAGGGTGTGCGGCAAACTGTGGCAAGAGCAGAGTATGAGGAAGTAGGGTGCAGGGAACTCTGTAAGCACTAATTTTAGCCCAAATAGCATTTTTTAAATAAATAAATAAATAAATAAATAAATAACATTTTCAGCATTATCACTATATACTGTACCCAATAAGCCTAACTTTTATAGGGGTGAGAGATCCCCTTTAACTTCAGTGCACAACTGCTAACAAATAGACACTGTGCATGTTCAGAAATCAGACAGATGAACACTACTAGTACCCCCACTCTAAGCAGAAGCCTTCTTCCCCACCAATACTGTCAGTTTCAGGCAGCAGCATCAATGAACCTCCTGGCCCTAGTGACCAAATCTCTACTCCACCCACCAAAATAAGGCACAATTTCGATCAAGGCCGTAAGGAGGAGCCACATACTGCTTTGTTTGGATCAGAGGAATGCAAAGATTATTTGTACACATATACTATTCCAAAGTCATGGTCAACCATAGAACACCAGAAACACTACGACTGACAATGCCACTACTACCAGTGCCAAGGCTATAATCATCATCAGTGCCACAACTACCATGACCAGGACCACAACTATCTCTATAAGTACCAACACTACCACCTCCAGAGCCACCACCAGTCGTGTTATGTTTGGGAAGTTTGCTGGTATTTGGCAGTGGAAGTGAGCCTTAACCCCGCCTCTGCTCAAGTGGTAAATTACATTCTTAACTGGATTATAAACCAGAGGAGAGTGAGGCACATAACCTAGCATATATTCCTTCTACACCATCTGCTACTGTTTCCCCTACATTTGCTTCCACCACTACCACCAGTACCACTTCTTGTCCTGTCATTCAGAAAAGCAGTACCTGAGTGTACCTCATCAGTTTCACTGTGGGTTGTGGCTGGCCTAGGGTGGCATAGCAAAGTGTAGGATCATTTTGAGAGTGTGGTAGATGGATGCACTACAAGGTGCATGTTGTGTCATAAGTAAGTGAGATAGGTGAAAGTGTTGGGACATTTTTCTAGTTCTGATGTGAACCAACATATGAGTATACCCCACAGTGCTGCTTTGCTTCGGTTATACTGATTCTTCTAAGATCTTTTCTCAGAGACAATTGGGGCAGAGACCTCAGCACCAGGCCACCCTTGAATATTTTGAGGCTTTCCATTCAAAAGGTATGTTGAAGCAGCAGTCAAATAAGTTGACATGGCTGCTTGGGCAACTGATCACTGTTGAAGGAGCTTTTTTCTCAAGGATTGAAGGTGAGCTCTTCATGCTCTCACACACCGCACTATCACCTCCCATCATGCCAGTGTGCCTGCAGCTTCACTCACACTCAGGAAAAATGTCAGATGGCAAAGGGCTGGTGGAGCTGACTCCCTTGCAGTGTGCCACTATAAAGGCCTCTGTGCCAATGGTGGCTCTCATGCCATTGGTTCTCCATCACACTTTTATATTCCTCCAGATAGGTACTATAGACTTTGGTTTACTGATTTTTGGACCAACTTTTTTAGGGTTCCATTGCTTCCATCATCCATTTATTCACTGGGTTTACCCTACTTGGGGACTAGTCACTTATGGTTATTTATTTATGTATTTTATCTACAGCATAATGTATTCTGTAGTGCAGCGATTCTCAACCTTAGTCTTTGGGAAAGAGTCCTTATTTTCAGAATATTCTATGTAGCTCAGTCATGTTGATAGGTTTACCTCTGCTTTATTAAAGATATCCATAATACCTGACCTCTTGGTGTGTCTCAAGGACTGACGCTGAGAAGCACTGCTTTTTTATTCTAGTTAGTTCTTAATTATTCTTATAGTTTATATATATATATATATATATATATATATATATGTTATAATGTACAACATTTTGGGGGTCATTCCTCTTTTCATCACAACTACTTTGAAGGACTATTGGATTGATTTTTGTAGCAGTCAAGGAAGTTACAAAATAGAGGGAGCACCTAAGTTACATACAAAAAGCTGTAAGCTGTTTGATAAGTTTTAACATTTGAAGATAAGTTTGGACATTTAATAAAGAGTATCCCATGCACACTAAAAAATACACATACAATATTGTGTGTGCAATATGTGCCCTTTATCTCTCTGGTTAACAGCACAGGAGTGGATCCACAGGGCAGATGGTGGGTTACTAGGCAGAACACATGCAGAAACACCAGAAAGGAACAGATACTGGAGTGGTAGGAAGTAGAGAATAAAAACAACTTACTTGAAGAAAGAAACAGGATTCTGGGGAGCCATGGGTTGGCAAACTTTCAATGATGCTGCTGAGAGTTGCTGGGGACCACAGCTAGTGAGTGGTGTTGACTGTTAGTGTGATCTTCCTGTGGCTACAAGCCATCAGACGTATTGTTGACCACAAGGCTAAATAGCCAGGACCGGTTAAGCTAGACCTGGACCAGGATGGTCGTACTTACTTGCCAGTGGAGAGCAGTCAAAGCAAGAAGCTCACACAGTAAATAAACTGGACTATTAGTTCACAATCCACTCACAGGATGCCTTAGGTCTGGGACGAAGCTGAGATCAGGTCAGGTGACAAACAAGTGATGTCAGAATTAATAAGCCATTGTTATACATTGAATACAGGAATCAAAGTACTGGAACACGTATCAGTAAGACACTATACACATGCATTGAAGGGTCTTGTGAGGATGTCTGAGATAGGCCTCAGAGGGTGTGTCTTGCAAAGCAGACTAGAAGACAAGTAGTAGTAGAGCTGGATTGGATGTGTCCAGAAAAACAGAAAGAGCTGCAAGTAGTAGCAGAACAAGACTTTGTGCACTGGGTTCTTAGACTAACCCCTCCCCACGGACACCTTATTGCGGTCCTAAACAGGGAAATTCATGAAGAAATGTGCTTTTTGAGGTAAAAGCATGGTAATCAGAAGCTGGAACCCTGGAACTCTCTTCTGGGCCATAAACCTTCCAATTAACCAGATACAAAGGGTACCTTAAGAAAAGCGTGTATCCCGAATCTTATCAATGACAAATTCCTTGTATCCATCCACAGACATAGGATTTTCAAAAAGTAATGGATACATTTGTAGCTTTGAACAATATTTTGTCGATCCAGGGAAATATCCAATTGCCATATGGAGTCAGGAACAAATTATTTTACCCACTTGGAAATGGCTTCAGTGTTTTGGGAATCTGTGGTGAAAAGATCACCTCAGAGGTGGCTATTTCATGATATAGGCCTCCAACAATGGTTTGTGATGGCTGCATCTGTAAAAATTACTGGTATTCTTGGAGAGGGAGCAGGGCATGGGAGGTGTACAGAGGCTCCAGCTCACTACTGGCGTTTCACACAGGGGTCCTGAGGACTCTGTAACTCATGCAAGAAACGTAACCAGTAATCTCTAGGTGTGTCAGAGACGACACAGTCAGCTTCATTAGGTATGTATGAAATTCTCTCTGGAAATTCTGGGATTGTTACTGGCCTCCTTCAATCAGAGAGTGCTATTTAATAAAACTGTGCTTGAAAATCACAGAGAAAATAGGTTTCTCTGTCGTCCAATACAGGTTACTGGTAACTTTGGGTAGACAATCCTCCCCTTTAAGTAGGCAGAAACAATTCTAGAATTGTATGCAGGGGGTGGAGCCTACCGTCCCTCCTTGGCTGCAGCTAGCCAACCACTCCAGAAAGATTTGTTCCTTGGTGAAGAGAACAGTTCTGCTATAGTTCTAGAAACTTTTTTATTTTTCTGTTAGATATGGAATACCACAATTAGGCGGATTACCATAACTGACAATGCCCTTAGATGTGGCTAGTTCAATATCCAGGTGCTTTTTGTGGACCTTAAGCCCTGAGGGGGAAAATCTTAATTCCAAGTGCTTCCCCAGGAGTTATCCACTGAGGTTACTTCTTACTACGTGGTAATCTAACGACAGAAGATCTGTAGGAAAGGTGAGCAACCCTTTGAGTGCTGCAGGTCCACTTGTCCCACAGTGCCCCTCCACACAGGTGTTATTCTTGGGAGTTCTTATTGCACACTCCTGCACTGACTGGGTCTTTCTGTTATGTCTGTCAGTGTTTGGAGCAACTTTATGTGGTAAATTAACTGCTTTAACTGCTGGTTGACATCTTCTGGGGTGGTTATTGGCACTTTCCCTACTGTGTTCAGTGTTTTCTGGGTCTGATTACATGTTCTAGTGATGTTTCATGTATTTTTATTTCTCAGTTCTAACTTTGACAAAATTGAATTCCAGGCGCGCTTTACCGCATAGACGCCATCACTCCATTCACTTCTATGGGACTGTACAGTTTGGGACATATCTCTGCAACCGCTCAACGTAGCGACTTCAGAGAGGGCTAATTTTAATTGTCTGACCTTGCTCTATCATCCGGTTCACATTGCAAGTGTGTTGGGGGGCTCAGGGGGCTTTGGCGCTGTTGGGGTACTTTTTCTGGAAAAACTACACTTCCCATGAGTGCTTGCTTTGCACGCTCGTTTCTGATTGGCTTCCGCTGCGGCAGCCATTTTGTGAGCTTTACAGAACGAGTATCCTACGCAGGGCTTGGACGCTCCTTCTCTCCTCTGCAGATTAACCCTTTGCTTGCCAGATAAGTGTATGTTAGTGATTTCTGGGGTGAAATTTTAATCTTACATACTGTAAATTGGGTGATTAATTATTCTGAACGTTGTTGACACTGTGAAAATGTCTACTGCGTCAGAGCTTGGGCCAGGCCTAAGACTAAGGACACTGGGGTCTCTGTATCCCCCATTGCGCATTGCTCCTCATATCATACAGGGTTGCCTAGAGAATTCTCAGGTCATTTATGCCCAGCATGTTCTGATGTCCCTGAGTTTATCTCAGGGACCTCCAGCCATGCATTAGAGCCAGTTTGGGTGCAAGAGTTCAAGGTTGCTACCAGGGACCTCAGATCTATATTGCAACTCTTTCGATCCCAGTTACAGGGGGTCTTCCATTCCTGGCAGACCCCTTCCTCAGTCAGATCTTCCCTGCCCAAACCGCAAGGAGTACCTGATGTTTCAGATTCCTCTGAAGAGGAAATGTTGGTGGATTCAGATATTGAGGAATGTTCTGCTGTGGACTCCTCTCAATTTTTTGGGGATCCTTTTGAGGTTGATCCAGAACCCTCGGCTGAGGGCCTGAACAGGCCCGTCTTAAACACGCTAGATTCCCTCAGTTCAGGAGGTTTCCTCAGATCCCTCTGATGTATTCCAGAAGCCTATAAAGCCCCATACTTGTTTTCCACCTAACCCCACTCTGGACCGCCTAGTGGCTGATGAGTGGAAATCTCCGGACAGAAAGCCTTCTGTCTTCAAGAAGTTTGCTAAGCTTTACCCCTTTTCTGAGGTGGTGCTTTCTCAATGGGTTCATCCCCCTAAGGTGGACACTCCTGTCTCATGGCTGTCTAAGTCTACCGCCTTACCAGTTTCTGATGTGTCCTCTCTGAAGGACTGGACTGACAAGAAGCGTGAGGTTTCCCTCAAGTCCATTTTTGCCACTGCTGGTACTGCCATGCGTCCAGCATTCGCTGCGGCATGGGTTAACCGGGCCATTGCGGTCTGGACTGAACAACTCACCCTAGCTTACATTGGGGTGATTCATCTTCGGACCTGTTTGGCTTCTTGTCAGCGTATCTGAGGCCCAGCACTACGTTTCTGCTGCCTTATTTGATGCTATCCGTCTGGTGGCAAGGGTTTCCACCATGTCTGTGGTTGCCAGACGAGCTTTTTGGCTCAAGATCTGGGCTGCTGACACCGCTTCTAAGAAAGCCTTGCTGTCCTTGCCCTTTCAGGTTATATCCTTATTTGGACCAGATCTTAAGGATCTGAGGCCATTGGGGGTAAGAGTACTCATCTGCCCTTGGTCCCCAGGAAGGAACCTCCTCTCAAGCGTAACAGGTTTTTTTGTCCCTTTCAGACTGAGACACGTCCAGCAAACCAGGTGGTTCCCTCAGCTCCACGTGCCTCCTTCAAGCCCAAGGTCTCCTCCAAGCCCAAGGCTTCCAAGACTTCTCCGGCATGACTCGCCGAACCCGGGTCCCCATTCAGCTATTGGTGGTCGTCTTCATCACTATCACAGCATTTGGGAGGATTCAGTGGTGGACCCGTGGGTTTTACAAGTGATGGAAGGGTACAGGATCCCTTTCGCCTCTCTTCCTCCCTTTTGCTTTTTCTCCTCTCATACACCCCAGGGCGTTGAAAAATGCTGTCTCTTCTAAAGGACATTCATCGTCTAGCTTTGACAGCTTGGAAATTGAATCCTCAATATTGAAGAAGAAAGGTTTTTCTTCTGGTGTGGTGGCTACCATGCTTAGTGCTCGCAAGCCAGTTTCCTCAAAGGCTTACCATCTTGTCTGGTCGACCTTTCTATCCTGGTGTGCCGATAGGGATTTGTCTCAGGAATTTGATCTGCCCACAGTCCTGGCCTCCTTGCAGGATGGTGTGGATAAGGGCCTCAGTTTGAGTTCCCTTAAGGTTTAGACTTCTGCTCTCTCTGTTTTCTTTCAGAGGTGCACTGCTATCCTTCCTGATGTCAAGGTGTTTTTCCAGGGCGTTGCTCATACTCGCCCTGTCTTTAAGGATCCTGCTCCTCCGTGGGATCTTAATCTGGTTCTGAGTGTCCTTCAGCGCCCTCCCTTGGATACTATTCCTCTACGCCTTCTCACATGGAAAATGGCCTTTCTCCTGGCGATCATGTCTGTTCACCGTGTCATGGAGATACATGCTCTGTCCTGTAGACCACCATTTTTGGTGTTTCACAAGGACAAGGCGGTGCTTCGCACCTCTCAGGAGTTCATCTTCAAGGTGATTTCGGAGTTCCACATCAATCAGGAGATTGTTGTGCCCTCTTTCTGCCCTGACCCCACCTCTGACAAGGAGAGGGATCTCCATTTGTTAGACGTGGTGCGTTGTCTCAAGTTTTATGTACATTGCACTGAGTCTATCAGGCAATCAGACGCTCTGTTCATCATTCCTGAGGGTCCCAGGGCAGGAAGACCTGCATCCAAAGTGACTATTGCTTCTTGGATCAAGTCCACTATTCGTAAGGCTTATGAGCTGAGGAAGAAGCCTGTCCTTTTCAGGGTCTTGGCTCATTCTGCTCGATCTATTGGGGCCTCTTGGACTTACAAGAATCTGGCCTCTGCTTATCAGTTGTGCAAGGCTGCCACTTGGTCGTCTGTGCACACCTTTTCGAAGCACTATCGTGTTCATGTGTTGGCATTGGCTGATGCCAGCTTTGGGAGGAAAATCCTGGAGGCAGTTTTGCCTGTCCAGGATTTTCTTTGGTTCCTGGTGCTTCATTCACTTTTGAACCCAGCTGACTCTAGTTCAGTGTGCTGTGTAACAGTTTGGGGTGTTGTTACCCCTGTCCAGTGTCCGTTGACACTTTATTTTTGTTGGGCTATCTCTGATCTGATAGTTCATATACATGCTGGTGACTTTGGGGGCCTTGCGCCTGGTCCTTGCCTTACTTCCCACCACTGGGAAACGCAATGGTTGGACATCCCAAAATTACCCATAACCTGTATTGGACGACAGAGAAAATAGGATTTTAGTCGTTAAATCCTTTTCTCTTAGTCTATACAGGTAACTGGTCTCCCATCCTGTCAAGAGACCATGCTTGGCTCTCCTATGGCAGACTGTGGGCGTCCTTCTGGGTAACGCTCACAGGAGTCTTCTTTCCTTCCACTATCTAGTCATAGTTAGTGTCTCAAATCTTTCTGGAGCTGGCTGGCTAGCTGCAGCCAAGGAGGGAAGGTAGGCTCCACCCCCTGCAGTCATTTCTAGAACCTGTATGGACTAAGAGAAAAGGATTTAACAGGTAAGACTAAAATCCTCTTATTGCACTTAATTTGATAGAAGCAACAATCCATAGCTTGACTTTTCGTGGTCGAGAGCATTGTACGTTTTGGGTAGATTTAAAAATGTAGTTAATATATCCTATCATATTTTGTATCTATCAAAACCATATAGACTACTTCAGTTCCAAAATGAATCGGTACTGTATTACAGCTTATGATGTTACTGTAACTTCAAAATTGGTCAATACATGCTATTCACCTACATCATACCTTCCAATATTTCATAAATAAAGTATGCTCATAGCCCATGTCCTAAAGCATACATTCTCTGTGTATAATGATATATCAAAAGACAGACACAAACAAATAGGAGAAATGTGTGCAGACGTGCTCATAGATATATTTATCCTGTAAATAAAATATAACTACAGGATATGTCTTTAATCACTCACATGCATGGGTTTATCTTTCTGTTACTTCCAGAATGAATCCAACAGAGATCCCCCAACCTTCTGTGCTGGAAAACGCACAAAAAGAGCAAGCTGTTTTATAAGGTACAAAATTGCATTGTGTATGCAGTGTGAAGTGCACACAACAGTGTGCAATGATCTGTGTGTACCTGCATATGCACATTAGCACCTACAGGAACTTAACACATCAAATGCACATTTACCCAACCCCAGGCTTGCAGGATTTGTGCTTAGGTTGGATTAAGATGCACATGCCCTACTTTACCCTTTCTTCCAACAACCATGCCAATACCCAAACCCAGTTAACATCCACACACGCACACACACATCCTGCCTTGCAGGTGATCCTATTAACTTGCACCACACCTTAAATAAAAACAAGACACATATTTTTGGTGGGAAAATGAAAGTCATGGTTTATTTAAGACCTGTTTAACCATTTAAACCCTTGAACCCTCCTGTATAATGTGGCGCTGCAGGGCCATGGCATCCTGGTATGTAAACAGTACTACCCGTATCCCCCAGCCAGGGCAGCTACCTAGGTGGGAAGGCCTTTTACCAAACATTCTTAGTCCAACCTCCCACCGTCCACAGCGGCTAGCCATTTCATGCCCTTGGTGTTGTTCCTTTGAAAAACCTATGCCCCATGGAATACAGTAGCTACACCACCAGTGACCTGAACTGGCCTAAAACCTTCAGGCATGCCACACCGGCACAGTGCCGGGTCCACATTTCTTAGAACTTCAGTATTCTAATACGGATCTCTTGATATATCTGAGACCTACTCCTGTCTTTTGGTTTTGGTAACATTTCAGTCTGGGTGGGGGGAGGAAAAGAAAAACAGTTAATACTTTGTACAGGTGGTTTCTTTTACATCCTAAGCCCCTCTCCTGCACCACCCCAACCTGGGGGGTTTCCTACCAAATTGTGCAGACCAGTCCTTGTCCTTTGTTCAGGCCCTGGCTTACACAATGAAGAGAGAACAAAAGCAGGAGGGCAGTGCCTCTTATCTTGCTTTAGGTGTACTAAGCCACCCTCCTCCATCTTTTAACCTGCATCTGTGTACAAATACTTAGTCAAAGCCACACACTGCCACATTTTCTACACAGTTCAAACTGGCCATTACAGAGCACAAAAGCTTTATATATCAATGCAAACTATGAGCAGGATCCTCAATGCACCTAGAAATGCATCATTCCATAGAAATAGTGGTGGAGTTTATTCAAAGTAAATTTGAGGAGGGGATTTTCCTTGGACAATAAAGAGTTACAATATGACCTTTATTATGAATAGATACTTCTTGTAATTATACTTAATCGCACTTTGAAGGAGAATTAACACCTCCTAATAATAAAGCCCCACTACTATGGCAAGAAACTCCTAATAGTCACAGTGACTTTTGCCCTTGTGCTTTTTTCTAAAGAGAGAACATCTTCAGTTGGTCCTGGATGTCATGTCCATGAAGGTGGCCAGGACAGTTGCTGCCAGTTGTTTTCTTGCTGCAGTAGACAGAGTGCATGTGTCTACCTAACCTTTTCTGTACCAGTGTGGTGGGAAGTGCATTGCACTGCATGCTACGTTGGTCATTAAGGATTAAGATTACCATGTGCAAGAGCAGAATTTGAAGTCCTGTTGTTCTGCTAGCATCTGTCATGTCCACCTCTGTGGATGTAACATTCATGACTGACTGGAGATATTGAAACAAGGAGCAAGGAAAAATGTATAGGAGTCATTAGGATTTTATGGTCATAGTAAGGTAAATGGGGAAAGGGGGTTATTAGGATATGTTAGCTCCCCTTTAAAATTAATAAAATAACTTGGATTAGACTAAAACCAATGTTTGTAGCATACATCCCCCAAAATGTATTGCCTGAAGTTATTTACATTATGATAAACAATTATTGATTACATTTAATCTTTTGGATGATAAAGATTTATCCATGATTTGGAGACTTCCCTAGCTTCCGAGGGATTAAAGAGAAATTACTAGCTGTACTTTACTATAGCTTGGGTTGCTAGACATCCTTTATTGAGAGGAACAGTCTCTCAATCTCCAAATAATCTCACATCCAGTGCACTGGTATAAATACCCCATGGCGGTCAACTGACAGTTGTTTGAAGGACACCTACTTAGTTACATCTTTTTACTATACTACGTATGAGCTGCTTAGTGTGTTTCCCTTTTCAGGATAACCCTTCTTCAGCAGAGTTGAGTTAATAAGTAGCTGTCACGGTTTGTAAGAACACTCAGACAAGTTAGTAAGGTAAAATCAGCTTTATTAAAAATAATAAAGTGCGCAAGGTCATCCTTCACAGGTCCAGATCCGGACAGTACCGTGGCACTTCCCAAATCTGACACAGGTCAGGGTGCAGAAGAATAGCAAAACAAAACAGTAAAACAGCAGGCTGGATCAGACGACAGGAACCAGGAACAGAACCTCAGCAGTACCAAACCTAGGAAGCGTACCCAACTAGTGAGACAGTAGGTGACTGCAGGGCAGAATCCCTAGAAGGCTAGGGATAGAACGGCAGCAAGCCGGGACACTGGAGAGTGACTTGGCCTAGAAAACTAGGGGTAACGGAGGAATGGAAATGGTCACCACAAGTGCCCAAATCACAGAGGACTGGATAGAAGGAGGCTACAATACTGGACACAGAAAGTGACCAGATCCCTAGCAAGCTAGGGTAACTGGAGGCAACACTGGCAGGCACTGGCAAGACACTAGTCCCAGGAGACTGGAGTAACCAGAGGCAACACTGACAGGCACTGGCAAAGCACTAGTCCCAGGAGACTAGGGTAACCGGAGGCAACACTGACAGGCACTGACAAGACAATAGTCCCAGGAGACTAAAGTAACTGGAGGCAACACTGACAGGCACTGGCAAGGCACTAGTCCCAGGAGACTAGGGTAACCAGAGGCAACACTGACAGGCACTGGCAAGACACTAGTCAGCAACGGATCGGGTAGTAGCCACAGCCAGGATCGATACACAGAGCGGTAGTCAGCCAGTCCTAGTCAGCAACGGATCGGGTAGTCAGCCACAGCCAGGATCGGTACACAGAGCGGTAGTCAGCCAGTCCTAGTCAGCAACGGATCAGGTAGTCAGCCACAGCCAGGATCAGTACACAGAGGGGTAGTCAGCCAGTCCTAGTCAGCAACAGAATCACGGGGCAGAAGAGACAGGAGCAAGGTCAGGCAAAACCGGGTCATACACGGAGCAGGAACCAACAGCGGTACAAACACCAGGTACAGGAACACCACGAAAGGGTGCCAAAGTAATGACAGGACTGAGGTTAAAAAGCTAATGCTGGGTGGGGCAGAACCCAGCGGCCAATAAGAGCCCAGCAGGAATAGAACAGGAAGTAGCAATGTCGCTGCCAAAGAAGATCACGGGCACCGTGATAGTGGCCCATTAATTTTAACTATCCCATCTGTGCTCAAGAATGGATGTCCTTATATTCTGGATTGGATACTGTCATTGAGGACAGATTTGGACACCCCTGACCCGGTGTACTGATGACCTCAGTGAGACACAATACACTTTGTATTATAAAAATAAAGAATTTCTTATGATGGGGAAGTAATTATATATTTTTTATGTTAAGATAGAATTTGTTTTTCACAGTCTTCTAATTTATTCTAAATGATAGCTACCATGTGACTGGCTTATTATAAGCTGTACTTTTCCCCTTAGACAGCCAGCATCGAATTAGGTCATATAGTCGTCTGGGCTAATTATTAATGAGATGTGCCTTAGAATGTGTGTGTGTTTATGTCCATAGAACCCCATGATAAAGGGGAGATGACTTCTCCATCCAGTGACATAACTTTTCCAATTCCTATGTCATTCCATGGACCCAACTTTGGAGATCTTAATGCATAAGCACTATAGAAGGGCTGTCCAAGTTCAGTCCTCAAGGGCTACCAACAGGCCAGGATTTCCCTGATTTAGCAAGGTGAGGTAATCAGTGGCTCATTCATTTTGACTGACTCACATGTTCTTAATAAGGGAAATCCTTATATCCTGACCTGTTGGTGTCACTTGAGGACTGAACTTGGGCAGCCCTGCCCAAGTTCAGTCCAGATGACTGGATAAGTCATCTCCACTTTATCTTCTCTTTATCATGCCTTAGTGCATAACACCCTAAGTTGCTATATGCAAAAACAGGACCTCTGTCGAAACTGATACAATAACCACCTTCCATGGCGATATTGTTTACATATGATAAACCTAAATTCTGAACTGACAAAGGAGCATGTATGAGTAGACCTGTTTGCTAGAATAACCATAAAGGACTGCTTTTATGCCCCTTGTCTGCCTAACACTCATATACTCCAAGAGATAAGCAGGTTCCTCTGTACCCTGTACCACTCAAAGTATTAACAGATTGCAGTGGAAATGATCACACAATCTTTCCTTTACTAACACTTGGTTTAGGGGTGATGATTGGGTTTGTTTCCCTTAAAGTCTTATACTGGCAGAGATGCATACACCAATGTGTACCACAGGTATCTGTACATAATTGCAGGGTCAGTCTCTTCATTAGTGAACCTGTATATAAGAATGGAACACTGTGTTGGCAGGTTTATATATTCACCTTAGTTTGTCTATACTGACCTCGGGTTCTAAATAGAATATTGTCTTCACTGCCTCTTCAGTTGTTGATAGAGAGTGGAAGGATGGAACAAAGAACCTCATAGAAGCAATCAGAGTAGGCATGTTAAACATGTAGCCCATGAGCCGTCAGTGTGAAGCCCTCCATAAAAAGAAAAATTTTAAGTGCCCTGCAGCCTAGCATCAAGGGGTAAAAGCACTATTTAAATCAATTGTTTATTTCAGTCACTTTAACTCTCTGAATGTCAGAAAGGTGTCAACCACTATAAATATGCAAACATAAATATGTAACACACCTGTGATTATGGAATACACAAGTCACATACGGAATATGTATACTAGTGGGGTGTTAGGTGTGCACCTTACTTTTCATACAATATAGAGTGTGGATACTTTTGCATATAGTTTGTTTCACTTACTACTTTTAGATATTTTATGCACTAATTCTCTTTGCTTTTATTTTTCCTAAGGTACACAAATAAGTAATGTTTTTTGGCTGTGTTTTTTTTCTTCTGTACTGCGTTACACCGGATATTTGGGGGGGGGGGGGGTGCAATATGTGATTGTCTTGATAAAGATCCCAATGAGGATTCTAATGTTGACCTTTTCTGTATATATCACTAATAATAAAGGGCCAGATGTATGTTTGTACGATGTAGTCATGTGCAGTAGAGACTGCCCGAATGCAGTCATGTGCAGTAGAGACTGCCCGAATGCAGTCATGTGCAGTAGAGACTGCCCGAATGCAGGCATGTTCAGTAGAGACTGCCTGAATGCTGGCTTTGTCCGATGTAGTTATGCGCAGTAGACACTGCCCGAACGTACAGACCTTGGCCCGTGTACATGGGCTTCTACATTAGGATATATATATATATATATATATATATATATATATATATATATATATATACTAGCAATGTGGGACGGCGTTGCCCGTCATGTTATGACCGTTGGGCGCACGTGTGTGAAATGCAGACACACTGATAAACACAGACATATGCAACACACAGGCAGACACATACCATACATCCCAAGTGTCCCTCTTTAGGAGGGACAGTCCCTCTTTGAGGGCCAAATCCCTCTGTCCCTCTTTCCCGCCCTGTTGTCCCTCTTTTTAGGAGGTCAGACTTTGTGCAGGGCAGCTCCACCTATAGGCGACGTAGGCGCCGGCCTAGGGCGCACACGTACTGGGGGCGCGGGCATGCAGCAGAGAAGAGCTGCGCCCGCACACATACCACGCCGGGAACCACAACACAGTCAGGTCTGTGTCGCTACAGAGCTCCCTCATCTGGTCGGATCTTTAGTAATGCAGAGCGCGCTGGGAGTCATGATCTCCCGCCGCGCTCTGCATTACTGAAGAGAAGATTGCGCGGGAGCTACAGGTATGTGATGGGGGGCAAGTTGGAGCTGAGGGGGCATAGTGGAGCTGAGGGGGCAAGTTGAAGCGGATGGGGGGCAAAGTGGAGATGATGGGGGCAAGTTGGAGCTGTTAGGGGAAAGCTGGAGCTGAGGGGGCATAGTGGAGCTGGTGGGGGCAAGTTGGAGCTGATGGGTGCAAAGTGGAGCGGATGAGGGTCAAAGTGGAGCTGAGGGGGGGCAAGTTGGAGCTGAGGGGGGGCAAAGTGGAGCAGATGGGGGGCAAGTTGGAGCGGATGCGGGGCAAAGTGGAGCAGATGGGGGCAAGTTCGAGAGGATGGGGGCATAGTGGAGCTGGTGGGGGCAAGTTGGAGATGGTGGGGGCAAGTTGGAGCGGATGGGGGGCAAAGTGGAGCTGATGGGGGTAAGTTGGAGAGGATGGGGGTCAAAGTGGAGCTGATGGGGGCAAAGTGGAGCTGAGGGGCCAAAGTGGAGCTGGTGGGGGCACGTTAGAGCAGATGGGGGGCAAAGTGGAGCTGGTGGGGGCACGTTGGAGCGGATGGGGGGCAAAGTGGAGCTGATGGGGGCAAGTTGGAGTGGATGGGGGGCAAAGTGGAGCTGATGGTGGCAAGTTGGAGCTGATGGTGGCAAAGTGGAGCTGGTGGGCCAAAGTGAAGCTGATAAGGGGCAAGTTGGAGCTGGTAGGGGGCATCTCTTACAGGCATCTCCAGACCAGGGGCAGACTGGCCCAGGGGGCAGAGAGAGGACAATCATGAAAAGAGGTGGGGTATAAGTAGGCAGGGTATAAAGGGGTGGGACACAAGGGGCGGAGCGAAATGGGCGGCAAAATTAGGTTTTGCCTAGGGTGGCAAAAATCCTTGCACCAGCCCTGACTGTGTGGTGTGTTTTACTTTGCTCTCCAGCAATAAAGCAATAAACTTCAGTATATGTGTTTATACATTAGTCTGTGCAAATAAAATACTTTGGTCTTGCACTAAATCATTTATTCAGTTACATAAATAGCCAGTAATAGGTCATGAAATAACCTAAAAATTCTTACTAATGCCCTGGCCACCAGCCACGCCCCAACAATATCACCTAAAACTACAGTGTCCCTCTTTGGCCATGTGAAATGTTGGGAGGTATGCACATACACACACAGTGAGCGGCAGAAACATGCAAAAGACACGCACACACAGACTCACTGGAGATGCACACATATGTAACAGATGTACACACACAGACACACTGGAGATGCACACATGGACACATATATGTAACAGAGATGGACACAAACACACATGCAACATATATGAGCAGAAACACATGCACTCATGAGTTGTGCACCCCTCTGGCAGTCAAAGGGTTAAGATATACAGAGGCATGTCAGAGTTAAAAAGCAGTGGGAAGTGTGTTCATACCTGGGAACTTTGACTTGTGGAGTCCCTAGAGGGGACTGATGTGGTGCTGATGTGGAGAGACAAATGGGGCAATCTGGGTTAAAAGGGGGTGGGGCTTAATCGCGAGTAGGGGGCGGGGCTTAACATAAATGTGGAAAAGTGCTAGTAATAGGCTGTGGAAGGAGGAGAAGTGGGAGGGAAATGCAAGTTTACAATGTGAGGGGTTTGAACACACTCCCTGAGGGCTAAAACTTGATACACAACCCTGTGGCAGTCAGTGAGTTAAGTGTGAATCTGATGGCTGTCTGTTCTGTGTCTTGCATGCCAAATGATGACAGTGAAGAAATAATTGAGCAATGAGGGCCTACCTTAACCCTTTGAGTGCCATTTTGTTCTTCTGGTGCTGCACTACAGGTCCTGCTGAGGCCACTGGGAGTCAGGGTGAGTGAGAGTGTGTGTGTGTGTGTCAGCCATATTTATTTCTGGCTTTGTGTGTGTATGTGGTGCTGTGTGTGTGTGAGTGGGGGCATGTGTGTTTGGTGCTGTGTGAGTGGGGCATGTGTGTGTGTGGTGGTCTGTGTGTGTGAGTGGGGCATGTGTGTGTGTTTGTGTGGTGCTGTGTGAGTGGGGCATGTGTGTGAGTTTGGTGCTGTATGAGTGAGGCATGTGTGTTTGTCTGTGGTGTAGGAGCAAGTGGCGGCCATATTGTTTTTTTCTGACTTTGATAGTGGTGGGCGGGCTGCATAGTGGGGGAGGGCCAACTCCCTGCATGATTGAATCACCCAATAGGAATAGTAACTCCTGCTTTATGCCTCCCCTGGGTGTGTTTTGGCAGGCACAAAGTCTTCTTTTATATATATAGATATATATATATATATATACAGGGCTCAAAATTTCCACTCGCCACTAGCCAATGGCGAGTGAAAATTTAGCCCTGGCGAATAGAAATTCAGTCCTGGTGGGTATGTTATGGCTTGCAGTGGCGGGTAACTTTTCAGGTCTGGCTAGTAGCAAAGGACTTAAAATTATAAGCCCTGATATATATATATATATATATATATATATATATATATACACACACACACATACGATAGATTAGACAGCTAGACAGATAATGTGTGTATGTAAGGTGTGTAAGTATATATCCTATATAATAATTCGCTATGATGTTTGTCACGATGCAGTCACGCGCAGTCCCTACTGTGCATGATTGCATCGCATGAGTCAGGTGACGCAAGACTGCATTGCATGGAGCAGTGAGGTAGTGGCCTCTTAACCCTTTGAGTGCCAGAGGGGTATGCAACACATTCCAAAGCAATGCATTGCGTACCCCTCTGGCACTCAAAGGGTTAACATTACCCAGACTTTGACCCTTGTACACGGGCTTTTACACTAGTATAAATATGAATAAATATATATATATATATATATATATATATATATATATATATATATATATATATATACATAGGCATATATTAACCCTAGCAGCCAATGTTGCAGCCTTTCATGGAGGAAAATGTTGAGTGTATTGCCCTAAACTGTATTTGAATTTTACATTCAGGAGCACTGAGAAGAAAAAACAGATTAGTGTATGCAAAAAAAGGCCTGAGAAAGCAAACAACCTCACCCCCTGGCTCTGGCTCTGATATTATTTTAAATGGTAGGCATGAAATGTGAAAGTACAGATGTAGTTCATGTCACTGTACCACCCACTGAACCAGGCTGCTGGAGTTTTCCCATAACCATATAATTTGATGCATGCAATGGTTTAATGCAACTAGTTAATTAATAGGTAGTGGCTGGATAAAATACATATAGATTAACCTTATGACTACAGGTCGGAGGATTTCCCAGTCACAATGTATTTATGGATAAATCATTGTGTGGATGCTAAATATGATATAAGTGATTGCACTGAACTGTAATTTCTGTAATATTAAACACTCATACACTTGGAATTTTGTATTGACAGCTTTCCCTTCCTTTGAACAAAAGAAACGAAGCAGTACCAGAGGATGTTGTATCTTAACTCCTCCCCCGCCACCATTGTTTCCACCACCACCATTCTTCAGAGAGCGAAGGAACTCAGTGAGTATCTAATATAGGTATAGCCCTTATTTATTGAACATTACTATTTCACAGGATATTTACCAGTGTGAAAAAGTCACTTAAGGACCATATACACAAAGAAAGAGGAACACATCTGAGACAAACCAGCTGTGAAACAATGAGTTGGATACCTCTCAAGCATTCAAGAGGTTAAAAACACCATTATAATTCATGTGAGTATTTAGCTGTTCACTGTTGCAAATAGTTTGCCTCAGAATTTCTCCTCTTTTACTTTAAGTGTATGATCCTAATAGTGTATAAAAAAATCATAGCCATTGATTGTGGAAAGAAAAGGGACAGCATGATCAGATAATTGACTCCATGACAGGAGAGCTGGGCCACATGCTAAGTGAATCTGAATGAAGTCCCAACTTGAAGTACTAGAGAGAGATGCATTTAGGTGAAATAAACTGTATAGTGGGAGAAAACCTCAAATACCTATTTTATTCTGTGTAGTCCACGACTTTCAAGACTATGGTGTCAGCTGCACTGCATAAAAGGCCGGGACAGCCGAGTAGATTAGTCCCTTGACTCCCATATTAAATATGTGGGGGAAGGGTACACCTAAATAATACTATTCCTTCTAAATATGTAGGACTTTTCCAGTGGGAGCAAAAGGGAGCCATTAGACTGAAATTATGTTACCTAATTTTAGTTGCACAATATATAATAAATTATTGGAACCAAACACTGATTTTTGTTCTGCATTTATCAGTATAATTGGATGAAAGTCCAAATACAATTCCTCCCTAAAACAGTATCTTGAATCAATTTTCTAGCCCAGTGTCTGCCTACTACCAACTTACTAAGCTACTTATGACAAACATACATTTCTTAATGTTACTTGCAGCAAGGGGAGGTAGTGGAATAGCCTATGGGCATTTTGGGATGTTTGTTTCCTTTATGCCTTGTTTAATGTTATTTACTAAACAAGGCATAGAGGAAATTATGCAATTTTACACCATTTTCCTGTGCATGCTAGCGGGCAGGTAGAAGGTGCTTGCTAAGTCCTACCAATGGAAGAGTGTGTCTGCTGGCATATGCTACAGTGATCATACGATATCATTCACTGGCATTGATGGCTAAAGCCAGTGGAGCTGAGCTAGTTTATTTGTACATTCACACCACATAGGCCTGGATTCATCAAGGTGCGAATGGATTAATACGCAGGAAAATCAGAGGATTTCTCTGCGTATTAACCACTCACACATTCAACAAATTTCAGATTGTATCTGGCCATCGCTTTTTCTTCAGTAAGCGATGGCCAGATAGATCCGCAAATGTGATACGCTAGCTTCAAGCTGGTGTATCCCATTTGAATGCATGGGGCGAACACACGCAGACACATTTTCGCGTATGCGTATACGTGTGTTTTTCCCCATGACTGACCAATTTACGCAAGTGTCCCTGCTTCGCATACACAAAGCAGGGAAAAACGCTAAATCAATGATTAATATCCAAAGGTATCCATCAATTATTGCGGCGAAGAGCAGCGTATTTGATAAGCTGCTTTTCCTGTAGTTTGATGAATCCAGGCCTTATTCTTTGTAAGAGATTATAACTGAGATGAGAACTATGGTTGTTTACACATGGTTAACTCTGTTTGCTGTGTTTGAGGGTTGTCATAAATACTAGATTTACTCTTTTATTTACTACTTATATGTAGAATCTTTCAAACTTATATTGGACTCTAAGAAAACATTCATCTTGACCTCCATGATAATTATTTATTCACTTGAATGTTTGGGAGAAGTGTACAGGAGACCTAGTATCCAAGAGGTATAAAAGCAAATACGGTATTCACCCAGTAGAGCAGCTGGGTGAATATACAAATTTGCCAGTATAGCTCTACCACAGTTAGCCTCTAACATCAGTGGCTTTATGCACTAAAACGTATGATCAATGTACTGCATAGTGGTGGTCTCCCCCAGCACTAAGGAATTGATTCTACCAAGCATCTTACTCCTGCCTCTTAGCACGGGCAAAGAAATGGTATGAAACCATGCAGTTTACTCTATACCTTGTTTGACCCTTTGAGTGCTAGAGATGTATGCAACTCCTTGCACCTAGAGGGTTAAGAGATTGTGTAAAACAAGGTGTGCAGGAAAGCATGGCCCCGAAGAGTCCATAGACTTCCCCACTGCCCTCCCCTTGGAACAAGTAGTATGAAGGAATTTTAGCTTATGTAGTTTAGTAAACTGGTGTTAGGTAGGCGTAATGTCAAAATAGATTAAAGAGCATGATTAAATGCAGAATCATTTTCATATAGTCATGAATGTTTAAAAAAAATCCTGATCAATATATTATATTTTAATATCTCTTCCATAAGAATGATATCCAATACATTGTAAATGATGCACTTGACCTCTCTCCAGCAGCAACATTGGGTTAAAGAAAATGTAATAAATTCCTTGCATGCTAGAGGCATTGCTTTACAATACATTAGAATTATCTGTAGCATTCTATCAATAAAGGTTGCCTTTCCAGTGTCTTCTTAATCAATGGTTTCTGTGATTATTCCCCTAAGAGAAATTGCACTCTACCCTTCAAAACAATCACTCAGTGAACTTGCCAGTCAAGGTTAGTTCCAATCTAGCTAATAAAAACCACTGCATTTCATTAAATGTGCATGCAATAATTACAGATCCTTGTATAGCTATGAGTAACAGATAAAAGGTTTTACTTGAATTACACTTCTCCAGGTATGATTTTCTAAAAAAGTAAGCTACCAGGTCACCTCATTCACTAATGGTGGTTTGTCCTGAAGGTGGTATGTACTGGTGCACTGCTCTGCTGGTCTCATGTAATACTAAGTAAAAAGGGTTTGCAGATCAGTGACCTGTGGAATGAGGCTGAAAATTACCCCTGAACTACACAGCATTCTTCAAACAACTGAAAGTTTAGCTATGATAGTAATAAAACAAGCATATTTTTCAGTGTATTAAAATTAACCCCGGAAAATATCAGTGTTTTTTTTTGGCAGAATTCAGACTAATCTGATAACTATAGCTTTAGGCAAATTAAAATAGTAATTACTTTTCATATTGACTGTTATATTTATCGATCTAATAAATTATTCGCTTATCATTTCAGTTTTATTTTTTGCTCCTTAATTGACAGTTATAGGGATGGTACCCTTTGTGCACTCTGTCATACATGTCAGCTATGTAAATGTATCAGTTGTCATTTTATTCATATCCTTTTTTTCTGTGAAGCTGTTTTGCTTATGGCTGAATTAGTAATTTAGTGTAGGGCAGGGATTATCAGTTAGCTTAGAAGAAGAGCCAAAATACCCACACATTGTATACATTCAAAGAGAGACACACGGGCATCACTGGCACACCCCTGACCCGGCCAGTGACACAGACTTTTTTGAAACATATGCGTACTGTATACTCACTGTGAAGCTGAAACATGTACATGCAAGTACACATTAATGAAATACACACAATATTCAATCACTCAGGTGCACACACAAACACACACATATACACACAAACTGACTCAACTACACACAAAGTGACTAACCTACACACAGGTTTCAATCACACAGACACATGGAAATCAACTGACTGGCACACACACATACTTACTGTATACACATCCGCTAAGACACATAATGAAATAACATTGACCCTAATCACATTCTTTCACTAATATAGATAATAAAATTAACAAATACATGTAGACTTATTTTTATAGACATACAAAGATGCACATATACACATAGACCTACAGAAGCACAGAATCCGCTAACTTAAACACAAATTGACAGATGATGATGACAGAGTGGAAAAAGAAACAGTCACACTCAGTATTAGGGATGGGTGAAAACGTTCTCTCAAAAAGTGGAAAGTGTAAAACAACAGCAGTTTTTGTCTTCCACAGTAATTTGTGGGAAAAGTACAGTTTTTCCTTTTCTTCCTCCACAACCCCAGCCTTGTTTCTCTGCTCAAGAACCAGGTATACTAATCTCCAGCCTTGTCCCACAGTAGCCATACAACCATACATTCTGACCCAGCCTTGTCACATGGTGCCCATAGATTCACACATACTTCCCTCCCTGGATTATCCCATGGTAACCAAGAACCACATATACTGATCACTGAGTCTTGTTCTACTGTCTGATAGCCAGTGGGATGGACAATTTGAGGCCATCCAGCTGCTGCCAGACTACAGCGCCCATTGGTGCCCACCAGCCAACAGCTGGTGGGGAATAATAAGAGTTGTAGTCTGGCACAGCTGGTAGGCCTCACTTTGCCCAAGACTGCTATGACCCGAGTCCCATGGTAGCCATTTAACCACACATATTCTCTGAGTCTCGTTCTACAGTAGCCATAGAACCGCACATACTGAATCATACATCTGGAGAAGCTCAAAAACAGCTCACATAACAGGAAAAGTATCTAAGTGTAATATTTATTATGAATAAAAACGTATTACAAGTAAGAAATGCACTTACAATAGCCCTTCTTGGGCTTTATTATGCATATCACTCGGGTCTTTTGTTCCTGGTAGTCCTCTCAGTCCTCCAGCTAACCCAAATAGTCCTGTATCTCCTGAAATTTCAATATATATTCCAGTAGTGATGGTATAAAGTTCACTACAAAGATGTAATAATCAGCGTTCTTTGAAGCTAGAAATACTGGATAAATGTAAATGTCTCTGGTGGTACTGAAGAGACAAAATGGCATTTCCTAGGTGATTAACTCTCAACCTTGTGGAGAGGAGAGTTCAGTTCACCTGGATCCGTTGGGAGAAAGGCAGATGGGGTGGAGTGGGGACACTCACAGGGGGCGTGAACTAGACCCTAGTAAAGGAAATAACCTGATGCTCAAAAGATCCCGAATGTTTTCGCAGACTGTCTGCTTTGTCAAGGGCTTATGGGAAAAAGTTCAGATACTTTTCCTGTTATGTGCTCTGTTTTTGAGCTTTTCCAGATGCCATTTTCTTACGGTGGACAAGGCCACTGTTAATCTCAGCTTCGGCACTTTCAAGCAAAGTACTGAGAATAGACATATTAATTATTCATCCTGTCATTGGATTTTCATCTACCATATTAATCATCTCATCCAATCTTCATTTCATCTTCGCCATCATCATCATCTCATCCATACCATTATCTAGAACGTTTTACTATCAGAATTAACCTCATTGTATTTCTTATTTACCTTGATGCAGTTTAATTTGTCATTTATTATTTGATATTATTACTTCAATTTCTGATTTAATTATCATAATTATTTTAGGAGTTGTGAGACGCGTAGTTCTCATCCAGCTAGGAATTAGTGTGTTGTAACTGAATCATACATACTGACCTCCCTGTCTTGTCCCAGGTAGCCAAAGAACCACACACACCAACCCTCCCAGCTTTGTCCCATGGTAGCCACAGAACCACACATACTGACTTTCAGTCTTGTCCTACTGCACAGGTAGCTAGAGAACCACACATCTGAACCTACAGCCTTGTCCTGCTGCACTGGTATAGCCAAAAACTCACATTTTGTGTGTCCCCCGCCACATGGGAACTGCCAGAGTTCCTGCAGGAAATTTCTTGGGGTTAGTGAAATATTTTTGACGGTTTCTAGATGGGAATTTTCATGTAAAATGTGACAAATTGCCTGTTTTATGCTAAAATTCTCATATGAAAAAAGTGTTTTCGCTCATCCTTACTCAGTATGTTGCGATAAAGGTTTTTAGTGGCACATAAAGTTAGCAATTCCAAACTTTTGGTCCTCTTGAATAAGTCCTTCACCACTGTGATTACAACATATTGAGTGTGGCTGTGTCTCCCTTGTTTCTAACAAGCCATAACATTGACCATTAAGAGCACAGTTGGTAGTAGACATAAACACTTACTGAGCTTCTCATACGGTGCTTAAACCTAATCACACTGAGATCGGCAGGGATGTGATCTGTCCCCACTACAACACTGAGCATTGCTCATCTGGTTCTGTATAGGGCAGCACAGATTTATTCCCTAAAAGATGTGCCTTTGAAGACAGTGAATAGCCTACTCTGTCCTAGTAGTAATATATTACTATATTACTGTTTTTATATGTGTTCATTAATGAATGTTAATTTTGCTTTTCCTTAAGTTTGATGACCTAGACTTCCAACACTCCCCTCTGGAGTACAAGCCAACAATACCTTTATGTGTACCAGGCCCACCAGGAGCAGAGGGACCTCCTGGCCCACAGGTTTGTATGTTATTGCTGATATAACCACTGATAATTCAAGTTAGGAACACTCCCTCAAGTGGGAAGTATTTTTGTAATCCAATTTACTCCAATGTGAACTTTACCACAATGCATCTGCATATCAGATTAATTCTAAAACAAATTGATAATCCAATTCCAAAGTATTCTCTGCTTTTACACAGAGCAGAGAAATAGGACTCCATAGAAGAACTGGGTACGAAACAGTGTCACCTAAAATGAAATGATTCAGATCCATTTAGCCTCTGTAAAATAAATTATTTGGTGCAGTAGTTGTAAAACCTGACATAAATGTACTCATCCCATTCATTTGCAGGGTGATCAGTAGGTCAGATTTGTTCCTCAAGCTGTTAAAATTGTTAAAACCTAGAACAATAATTGCACTGAGATTGAAACCCTTCAATGTTCAGCTTTGGACCCTACGGTCAAGAGAAAACTGGACTAATTTGTGGTCAAACCAACTGCACTATAAAAGACAAAACAAAATTCCCATTTTGATAAATGGGGGCTTCATCCTAAACACTACAGATAAATGAGTAGAATAATTTCCTGGATAAATATCTAAATGGGTAACATACTGAAATATACATGCATTTTAAAGGGATAGTAATGTTTCATAATAAAAGCAGCTCTAATTATTCATCATAATATTTGGACTTTGGAGAGTGTTATTTCAGTTCTGTCAGAGTTGTAGTTCAAGAGTAATTCAATGACAAAGTATCCCCTCTCCCGCCCCTTTTACTGATGTAACACTGTTCAGCCAGATCAGAAGAGAGGTGCCCAGGTAGACTGCAGAGAGGGACAATCTTGAATTCAGTTAAGGGAAAAACCTGAAAAATTTGTCATGGGGGGCAGGGCTTTCATTGTTCTTATAGGAAGAAGATTGTCCCCTTCTGTTATCTGTCTGGTCTATGGACTGGATTCCACATCTGAGAAGAGATGGCTTACACTAGGTAAAAGGGGCAGGAAGGGAAACTTTGCTTGTGGATATCTCTCAAATCATAACATTTTGAGAGATAAGACTTATATCGTTCTTCATGTTTTTTTAATGCCTACAAAATAAAATAAAGATAAAACGAAGTATTGCTATCCCTTTAAGGCATGTTTAGCTATTCTGTCTTTGAAAAATCACCTTTTAGTGAAGACAGAAAGGATAGCTTCAACATTTAGAGCCAAATGAAAAAGGCAATAGTGGATCAATTCTGGGGCAACCAAACTGAACCACTGGTGACAAATACACATTTCCCATTTATTTAAATGGGGCTTTTAATATCTTGAATGTTAGACTGATTTCCAGTTTATTGCTTCGCAGTGCACTGGAAACCTTGCTAACATTTAAAAGAAACATTGAAATAAATGTAAACCTTTGGAAAATTTGACTTTTCTCTCATGGTGTAGTTGGTTTTCCTCAGAATTGTGCATAATTAGTGCATAAAACTTTTTCCAGCTTGATATATAGTAAAGGTTATCACTAGTACAGTTGTATTTGCAATATAGCAGTCCTTTTTTAATCTCTAATGCACTTTGATTGGTCTTTTCCCCATTATGGTAGTCTGTATACTAAAGGGTGAAAATTATTTTTACCTGTGATTAAGGACTTGAAATAGATAATTATTTGTCATTTACCTTGCTCGGTTAATTTAGGGGATTTCTTTTTTGGGGTGGGAGCGGGCTTTGCCTATTTTCATCAAAATCATTTACTGAGCAGTTTCAGTAGCAGTACTGCACACCATGTATTTCTTATCTATCCGCTGCCCCAAAGACTCCTATTTTTTAATATAATTTTCTATGCATTTACTGATTGGTATATTCAAAATGGCTTCTCTATGGTTTCTGTGCATGCAATGAAGCAAATAGTTTCATGGCTATTTCTGTTGTTCATACTCTTTAATAATGTTACAGTAGCTTCACTATATAATTCTGACTGCTCTGTATCATTTATTCTTACTTACTTTTTATTTGTTTCTGACATTAGGGCCCTCAAGGTTTTCCAGGGACAGCTGGACCAAAAGGAGAAAAAGTATGTTTTTGTTAGCACTTTGTTTTCAGATCCAGTCACATTATTATTGTATTTAGTAATTCACAGTAGCCTGTTTAATTTGTGTTTTAGTACTGTGCAGGATTTTTGTGGAATACATTGCAACACAACATTTAGGTATCTCTGCAGGGATATGAGTTGTGATGTTGCTGCAGAAAACTGTGCAGAAATACCATCCTATATAATAATTTGCTAATGTATGTTTGTCAGAAGCCGTCATGTGCAGTAGAGACTGCCCAAACGCACAGAATGCTGGGAGCACAGAATGCTTCTCACAGAAAGAAACAATGTAAGCTGTAAATGTAGTTCTCTTTGTTGTAATGGAACTAAATTTTCTCTGTTCTTCCAGGGTGAAATTGGCAGGCCGGGAAGGAAGGTACAGTGTGCAATCAAAGTTTTATTTCTAACAGTTTTAACTTCTTTCATTCTTCAACAAAAGCCTCCAAAGCAACATCAAGCAATGTGTTGGAAAACTTTTTAGCAACCAAGGGGTTATCAGACAATTTTCATGTTGCTTTAGATATAATGGATTTTTAAGCTAAGTATCAACGATTTCAAAATTATACTTGGCATGATATTGCTTCCTTATGTCTTCAACGTCCCGAATGATTTCTATGGGCTTGAGTGTGGTATGGTTTTTTTCCCCTCTAGTCACATGCATGTGAGAGCAGATCATGTCTAAGACAGGGTGGCACCACTAAACAAGATGTCAGTTGTTTTAGACAGCCATAAAAATACTTTGAGCAAGCTCTGCAAGTTTGTCTGAATTCTAGGTCTCCACATGGTAAACCCCATACACAAATAGCTCATGTTTTTCACATGCTGTGCATTTAATCCTGAAGGAGAACACGCTGGAACGTCATACATCTCCTCTCTCGGAAGTGCTCTGATTTAGTACCTGGGAAAGATAATGTTATTTATACGCCTACTGGTCATTCTATAAATATTTTCACAGAATGGGGAAGCTCTATTTGAAGTTGGAAACAGTGGACAATATGTATAAAGAAACAGGGAACAAATACAAATTCAACAAATTTGCACTGGAGACCACTAGCATTCAAGTGGTTAAAGGCACCCTATCCCCTAAATACAAATTTGTTGCTTGTGAACAAGATTTAAAATCACCTACATGTTATATTAGTCATTTTTCTATTTAGAAAAGTAGTGTTTGAGTTATAGATTAATAGATTATGCTGATTAAGACATGCTGTGCAGGCACTTCCTGTCTTAACCCTGCATTTCCTCGCCAATCACTGATACTGCTCAATAATGGATTGACCCACTCTCCTATTTCTGAAAGATTTAAGTGTCAATTAGTGGGAGAGTTAATGTAGGGCAAGTACAGGAAGTGCCTGCCCAGTAAGTCTTAATTAACATAACTTCTAAATCTAAATAACTTGAAATCTGTTTGGTTCAGTCATTTCTTGCTCATACACCTCCGCAGACCCAGAGCAATCCTTACAAACTGCATCCTCTCATCTCTTTAGAAGTACAATGTGATACTGTTATATAAATGGCAACCTTTAGTATAGCCTTGGACACCTCTCTGGCACTTAGATGGTTAAAAGAACAGAAAAATACAGTTTGCTTTATATAAATGAGTATGGATTATTATTTGTGTGTGTGTGTGTGTATATATATATATATATATATATATATATATATATATATATTAATAGTGCACTCATCTTTTCACAATAGAAGTAACTTTGTATTGTGTGACAGAAGCAGGGCTCTATGTTTCATAAGAACTTTTGCTTCCATGTAAAATATTTAATATTTAATTGTCAGCTCAATATCTACCTGTGACCATTGTATGCTGTGGCCATAGTGTATTGTTTTATTATTACCTTTGACCAAATGTAATGGTACTCATCTGACCCTTTGGGGCCATGGCTTCCCTGGCCGCTATCCCTGACTATCCCTCTGCAAAACTGATTTGAGTGTTGCTGTTTGCTGGTGGTCTGGAGGTCCCAAGTAGACCAGCAGAACAGCTCTTTTGGTGAAGAGTTTATTCCACCAAGAACCAGCCGAGACTTGACTAAGGGAGATAACAGGAACAGCTGACTATATTAAGAAACTACACTGTTTAGATATTTGTATGGTTAGGGGGAAGAGAAGCTGACGCACAAACAGGGTGAATACTTGAGTAGTAAAATCAAGAAATAAACACATACAGTGGTCGCATTAAATAAACAATTAAACAATACACAATGGCCACAGCATACAATGGTCACAGGTAAAGAGAGAACTTACCATTAAATGTTAACCCTTACAGGCCCAACTAAAAGTTCTTATAACACATAGAGATTTATGCACTAAGGTGTGATAAAGAGGTGATAAGGTGGAGATAACTTCTCCAGTGATATCACTTCTCCAGTTCCTATATTATTCTATAGAGCCTATCCACTAATATCTCCAAAGTTGGAGAAATCTTAGTGCAATGGCTCCATAGAATAAAACAGGAACTGGAGAAGAGATTTCACAGGAATAGTCATCTCCACTTTATCACATCTTTATCACACCTTAGTACCCTCCTCCAGACTGCAGGGCGCTTCAAAAAATGGACAGTGAGGAGGAGGCTCCCTTCTTTCTCTCTAGCTCCACCCCACCCCTCAGTTTCAAGTGACCTAGCCTCCGGAAAAGGGCAAGCTGGCATTGTTCTCTTAGATTTTAGTCTCTTTTTTATTTTTTCCTGATATATTGGTCTGTACAATCCCCCATTAGGTGGGCTTCCCGTTACCTGGCTTTCCAGGAGTTGGATTGCCCATTTCACAGGTGTATTTCTGAACCACTTCCCTGTGGAGGTTGACTTTATTACAAGTATAAACCTCATTACTGAACTTCTCTGAGGGTTTGTATAGATGTAATAGGAGTCTGAAGACAGAAATGTGTGCTGTGGTCCTTACTGGCACCCACTATAAAGTTGTGATATTGCCTGTTTAGCACTCAATTCTTTTTCAGTTGCTTCTATCCCATCATCTATTCAAGGGGTTCTACATGCTTGGTGCCCCATTCCCCCTGTCACACTTGTTGATGCTGTATTTAGGGCCAAGCTCAATTGGTTGAAGACTAGGATAGCAGAGATTGGGGGAAAATGGCCTACTCTTTAGACAGCAGGAGGTGAGTGATAGTATGGGAGAATCAACACTCAGATAGCTTAAGACAGGAACAATGCATTACATTTATAGTATGTTTATAAGAGGTGATGGTGTCTCTTTAAGTATAAATATGAAAATATGAAGGTAAAAAATGGCCAGGCATACCCGACCAGAATATCTTGCAATATTTGTGTATTTCTGTATTCAGTATCAATATTATATAGTTAATATTTTAATAAATATTTTATTTACTTGAACGAATGTTCATGTATATTGAAAAACAAATTGTCCTGTGTCTTTTTCTCTTCAGGGCAGAACTGGTCCTCCTGGTGTTCCTGGGATGCCTGGGCCTATAGGCCCACCAGGACCAATGGGTCAAAAGGTATGTTACAAAATGTAATAGCCAGGGTTGAATTTAGCTCCCACCCATTATATATAAGTTCCTTTAGCCCTTCTTATGGTCACATCCCCATTCTCACATGTCTTTGCACTTGAAACTATCCACTGATGCCTGGTGCAGAAATATACTTTATCCCTAAGGCACAAAAAGCTCTTAAATGACAACTAACAGCTCCTGCATTTAATCCTCTTAGTGTCAGAGGTTTTTGCGGCTCATTGCAAAGCAATGAGTTGCCCCCCCCCTTTGATACTTAAGGGGTTATGAGACAACATCTTCCTCAAGTCCAGGATGCCATGTCCATGGAGGATGACATGACAGTTAATGGGAGTCTTTTCAAACTCATTCAGAGTGCATGAGCCTACTTACCCTTGTGAATCAATGAGTTGCACATCCCTCTGCATACCTGGGAACTGTCCAGATTTGTCCCAGAGACTCCAGTTTTGACACTGCGTTACTGCTTTTCTGGGGCAAAGGCTGATTCTCCAGATGTGGGGAGTTTCTGCTAAAACTCTGTCCACCTCTGCTCCTTCCCACCCTGTTCCTCCCACTTCCCACCCACTTTTCCTCCTTTCCCAGCAAATTCCTCCAACTTCTGTGATTTTTTGTTAAGCCATGCCGCACTCACTGGTAAATCCCTTTTTGACACAATTTTCTCCAATTATATGCCCCAGAGGCACCAGAGAAGTCCCCTTCGGGGACTCCATAACAGAACGTTCCCAGGTATGTCCCTATGGTTCTTAGCTTGACAGGACAGCTCGCAGCGAGGGACAAACTTCTTGCTGTGAGCATAAGGAAAAATCTGCCCTCATTCATTAAGGAGGGGTCAGGACTTTCCTTATGCTCACAGCAAGAAGATTGTTCCTCGCTGCGAGCTGTCCTGTCAAGCTACTGGATTCCATATCTAAGGGAGGCGGCTTACAAGAGGTAAAAGGGGCGGTAGGGGGATAATTTATAACCTATTTACTCTTGAACTACAAATCTGAGATTACTGTAATAACACTGCTCACAAAAAACTATGAAGAATAATCAACTGGTAATTTATTTTAAAACATTACTATCCCTTTAAGAAAAAATGGCTATTTTGTCATATGATGGTGAGGGTCAATAAACACTTATGACATTCAACTAATATGCCAGGGGCAGAATGCAAGAAAATGGAGAATTTGCTATTTTTTTTAATGCCACAAATTTATGCTATATTTATGATTGCTCACATTATGATTCAAGAAACATACTAATGCTTTGATGCTGGATAGCACATGCTCCTAAATTAGGGCAAAATTAGTCTAACGTATGAAAATGTGTAATAGTTGCTTTGTTGAATTAGGTGCAATTGTTAATCCTCTCACAAAACTGTGATTTTAGCCACACCCACTTAGATGCATTCACAAAAACAACAAACATTTGGTAATTCTGAAAAAACATATAATTCAGTAACATTTTTGCGGTAATCATTTTGTCACCAAAAATATGTTGTAAATAGCTATTGTACACACGTTTTGCATTCTGCCTCAGATGCTGCCAAACACTGTTGTACTGTTGCTGTTGGAATCTCCCTTTTACATGCCCTGGACTGGGTGTTCCAGTAAAACAGAGTAGATGCCATCTTATAAGATACCATTTAAATCAGTGGACATTTTGCTCCAAATTTGCAATATTTAGCATTATTAATAGGGCCCTGTGTTTGAACACACAAGATAGGGATAGACAGACAGATAGCTATGATAGATAGATAGATAGATAGATAGATAGATAGATAGACAGATAAATAGATGTAACTGATTGTCAGCTCATGTTGGTGTCAGCGATATATGACTGACATGTCCTTGTAAGTCATGTAACAGCTATTTATTGAAGGATGGCTGTGATGAGAAATGCTTATTCAATTTAGTCCACGTGAAAACAATCTACACTGGAGAACCATATTCGGGCAGCCTGTACTGGCTCATCTTCTTTGCTTTCTGTGTAAAATTCAGGGAATATGCAGCAGTTGCATGCCTGTAAACAGCCTGATAATGGACATTTTGTAACTCAGTGCATCAAAGTGATCTGTTGCATTTATTGCATTAAATCCCTTTTAGATATAAGGCTATTGTAAGCAAGATTACATTGAAAGAATCATATATGTCTGGTGTGGGGGGTGGGGTAACACAGGGCCCTCTGCCACTTGTTGAGCTAAAACTCCCATCATTCTCAGCCAGTTGATGGCTGGTGGTGGATGATGGTGGTTGTAGTCCTACAACAGCTGGAGTTTCTCAGATTTCTCAACACTGACATATATCATTATTTCATGTTTGTGGTATTTATTTGCATAAGTTCATCTTTTGTTACCTTCTGAACCTATGTGGAGAACAGTTACAGTTCTTTCAGACTAGTTCAAGCTCACTGAAGTGAGACAAATTCTATTAAAGGGCCAGTCATGGCTAATTATGAAAATATGTTTTAGGACTCTTCCTATACAATAAAACAAGGGTACTCCCAATGCTTGGAGATATTCTTGGATATATTCTTAAAGAGATAAATTGGCATTTGACTTGAAGATGTTTGCTACCAGGAGACACTGTTGATACATCTATAACTGCTATGCTTGAGTCAGCTTTTCACAGGCAGTAATATCAACAGTGTCACCTGACCACAAAACATCTTGAATACAAACTAGTTAATTCTGTACTAACCTTTAAAAGCAACATTTCCAGGCATGGAGAATACCCTTCTTTTACTCTATAGTAAAAGCCATAAAACATACATGTTTTCATAATTAGGGCTTATTCTCCCTTTAAAATCAATGTAAACATTTTATAAATCACTCAATGTACTGCTCGCCATCCCAAATTAATTTAAACCAGATAGTAGAAATTAGCAACCTGGCCACTGTTATTCAGATAATTCAGTTTGCTAGCAGAGAACCAGCTTGATTTGCTATGAACCTGAAGTTTTAAGAATTGGTCCTCTTATCTCTAACTGCCATAATTGATAATATGATGTCATGAATGTCATAACAACTTGATATGTATTGTGGGTTACAAAACATGCAATAATTGTTCAGAATATGTTACAATTTAAAGAGAGGGCTTACATGTGTTTGAGTTCTTGTTTTGGAGCCTATCACTGTTGCTCTTCTAGATTGCTGGTTGCAGTCATTCTATTCCATGTCATGGTAATAATTCAGAATGGAAATCTTCTAAGCTTGACCATGCCATTCCTGCCTCATGCTAGGCTTGAACTAGACATTTCTGGTAAATATGTTTTGTGCTTTCCAACTTGGCCACCACAGAGACCTAGTTCAGTTGACTTTCTGTAGTAGTCTTCCTGTTTTCACGAGCTTTCTGTATTTTTCTCTGACACTTATTTGGATGATCATGTCAGCTGCCTCTTTTTGTGAGGCTATTTAAACTAGCCCCCTGGAGCACCCAGTGTTCAGTCATCCTCACCGGTTCCTGACATTCAGTAGTCCAGTTCTGTAAGTTTTGCAGATTTGACCTTGTCTTGCTTTGGACTGACATCTCTTGCCCTGGACCTTGGTTTTGATCTGGACCCTCGCTACTTCAGCCTGCCACAGACCTTTGGATGTGGACCTGTTTCAAGAACCTTTGCTGTCTGCCCTGTTTGTCTCAGCCTCAGCCTTTTGATTTGGTGCCTCGCTTGAACTTTCAGTACTCTGCTCACAACCATACAAGCCTAGGGGCTCAATTACTGGTTGCTTCTTAACGATACTGTGCTTGTAACTGGCTTTGACACAGACTGCTTGATCTTGCCTTATATCCTAAGCTGGTACTTGCATGCTACTGATTAAAGCCAAGGGGGCAAGTGGTTGCTCTTCTCTGATGCTGAACCCAGCACCTTGCATCCAACACCTGGCCCTGAAATGGGCCTGACCCCATCCTGGCTTGACCTGGTACTTTGGACCTGCCTCTTTGCGGACTGTCACTGAGGAGGGTGTTGTTTTGATGCTCAGGCCCTTCATTAGTGTGGCTTTGAATGGGTGTGTGCCTCCCTGCAACTGGTCTCCGTCTCCAGAATCAGAGCTGTCCTCAAGTATGTCACACTATGACTCAGCCATATCATGGAGTCCATAGGGTTGGCTGAGGTGGTCGCAATCCTGTCCCAGAATGTATGGGAACTGCAGTGGGATTTTGCTCAGGTCAAGGAAGAGCTGAAAGGATTACATCCCAAACTGGATGCATCTGCTTAGGAACCAATCTCATCCGCAAACCTGATGCCTAAATCCAAATAAACAGAATGACTGCTCAATCTCAGGAACAAGCCAAGATAACTAAGCACTGGGTACTCAAGAAGTGTGGTTTAAGAACTCTTCCAATAATAGGCAGCGGGCATGATCATCCAATCAGATGTCAGAGAAAGATCCAGAAGGCTGGTGGAAAAAATACAAAGCCAGAACAAAACTGCTACAGAAAGTCAAATATACCAAGACCCTCTGATGGCCATGCTGAAAAAGGTTATCCTTGCAACCAGAAGTCACTGGTTTAAGTCCAGGGAGAGGCAGGTATGGCACAGACATGTGTGCCAGACTTTGATCTAGGTTTTAGACCATGATACAGAATATCATTGCAGTGACTTGCAGGTAAAAGGCGAGGAGTATTCAAATCTGTAGAATAGAGAGGGCCAACACAGAACCAAAAAGTAATAGAGAGAAACAGAATAGTACTCTAAGTGTAGTATCTTTAATAAACATAAATATAAAAATATGCAGAATAAAAATCCCCCCTTCTCCCAATGCACTTACAAGAAGCCCCTCTTGGGCTATAGCGTCTCAAGGGTCCCAGCCCTTTACTGCCACGTAGCTGTGCCTTTAAACTGTTCCTGATGCTGTGTCCGTTCGTATGAAAGCTAAAATGATGATGATCGGTCCTTATTTAAAAACACAGTATCCTTATGTTCGGAGTGTTTCAGTGATATATACAAACTGGAAACATAGTGTCTTTTCTTGATAAATGTCCAGCGATAAACATGGATACAATGTGTCTTAATTCCACAAGATAACGTCTTATGTGGGGATGGTGCTGTAGTGCGATCCGTCTCCGCGTGGGAAAACAAAAGCTCAGATAGCGTAACCACTGTTTACTTCGGTCACTCCGGACCAGAACTGTAGGTTCTCACAGGGGGCCAGGCGGGACCCGGTACAATCCGTGCAGGGGGAGGGGAGATCAAAGCCCAACGCGTATCGTGGATACTCAGATCCACTTCTTCAGGGGAAGCAAAGAATCTTTGCTTATTTTTAGTCAAACCACTCCCTTATTGCCACCTCTGCTTGTTATAATGAGACCCAGGGAACAAACAAAGACAGGAAGTGGGGAGGAGGAGTTTTGAGAGAAAATCTGCATGCACATTCCTATTACTTGCTCATATTGAATCAGGAATGCAAGGGGAGGAGAGGTTCTTACTAGTGTTGTACGCTGATGCCATTGCTATCTGGGAAAGACATTACTGCACTAGGCCAACTTCCTCTAAAAGCACTTGTCTCAAAGTTATGTTTTTAATTGTAGGTAATAATTAAAGGAAATTATACACACATTCAATAATTGCTTTGAACTGATTTGATATGTACTTTGCTGTACTCCAACAGGGAGAAAAAGGTGAATCATCAGTATTGGGAGTGCCAGGCTCTAGAGGACCAATGGGCCCCAAGGTTTGTTAACGCAAGTGATGAATTAAAATATAAGTATTTTCTTTTAGATGCTTCTCCAGTGAGCCCGTATATTCACAATATTCACCAACATTATTACAACTCTTTAGCAAGAGAATACCAATTTGTAAAAAATTACTTTGGAGTTAAAGCAATAGCTTTACATTTTCAGCAGTGAACAGGCCATTCTGTCAAAAGCACAATGTCACCTAAGGTGTTTCAACTGCCAGTATCTGATTCTATGACTGTGCTTGAAATAAATTAAAAATGTACCATGTACGCAATGGGGGAAATGCGCTAAGGTTTGATTCTATGGCGATGTGTGTCTGTCGATGTGTGGCAAGCACATCGCCTTGGCGATAGATATACACATCGCAATATGCACTAAGAATTAGGGATGGAAGGGAAAGAGACTGTGGTCATTAGAACTGTTTGGGATTGAAGGGAGGGAGCAGAGAGGATGCAGATAGATTTCAGCATCAAGAACACCAGCCCCCATTTAACTCTTTCAGTGCCAGTGGGATAATGCATGCCTCTCTGGCACTCAAAGGGTTAATATAGTAAAATAACAAAAAGAAGGATATAGAACCAATAGTCCTCCAAGTGCAGTCAAATTCCCACTGTTGCTATCTTCTACTCCCCCCTGTTCTAAATATAATATAAATGGGGAAAAAGAAAGTGAGCCTAACATTCTTCATCTATTGAGGGTGCTAATCAGTACTGGATCAAGACTGCACAATACAAAAAAAATTCTATTCATCCCGTGCATTCTGTTCCAAAAGTGACTTACAAAAATCACTAGTGCTGCTTGGTGAAATCACGTCTGCTCACATCACCAGATATGCTGTGTAAGTCCAGCTGTGTTTAGCAATGCTGGCCATGTGTAGCGTGCCTGGTGATGTTAGTGATGTGAAGTATGTGTATATGTGTGTTTATGTGTCTGTGTTAGCAGTATAGAAGTTAGACACAGATTTTTGTAGGTTGCTTTTGGGACAGAAAGTATCGGATGAGGACAATTTTGCTGCATTGTGCAAGTCTTGATCCTGATACTGATTAGCACCCTAAAGCTTATAAAAAGACACAAAAAAACAGGGGCGCTCCTGGTGAAATATCTAAGGAACCAAAACCACCACCACTGTATCACCTCACTTACAAAATGTAAGAAGTTTCTGCGTATATGGAGGATTCAAGACAGCCTCCACTCTGTCACTTTTCCACCTGTAGTAGTCTGCAGCACCTCCAAATAGAAGTCCCCACGTAACTGGATAACCTCAGGATAAAACAAAACAAACACCAGAGAGGGCGCAAGACCACAATATATATGTGCTATGAAGCAAATACAAACGGAATACTCACAGCTGTATTGTGGTACCGGTTCCACACTGGTATGACCGGTATTAGCAAACGGGGATTTTTTCTATCCGCCCCGATTCGGACTTAATAAAGATGTAAGATCCACCATATATCAATAAAAAATTTAATATAATAAAACAATGTGACAGCAATCAATGGGTTAACGCGTTTCGAAGTACACTACTTCTTCCTCAGAACCCAAAATTATACACGATAATGTCACAAACATAAAATCTGTGCACTTACCGAATTCACTCTCTCAAACATTCCCCCTTTATAGTGGTTCATCTAGAATGTGCAAACCGGAGAGGCGGAAGTCCTCATTTCGCGCCACTACTATAGTGGAAGTATGTGTTCCAACCTGACCCGCACTAATCGGCACGTGACCGGTCCACTCGAAAAAAGATATCCATGGGCGCATATGGTGGATCTTACATCTTTATTAAGTCCGAATCGGGGCGGATAGAAAAAATCCCCGTTTGCTAATACCGGTCATACCAGTGTGGAACCGGTACCACAATACAGCTGTGAGTATTCCGTTTGTATTTGCTTCATAGCACATATATATTGTGGTCTTGCACCCTAAAGCTTAAACTGTTTAAAGATAAGGAAGGCAACAAGGAGTTGTCAGTTTTCATAATGAGTAACCTATATACTGTATACATTTGATCAATTAGCAAGATACTGTAGATATGAGGATATCTAATGAATTTGTAATGTACATTGGCTTAAGGCATTAGTTTCCAATTAGGTTCCACTGCTGTTTTTACTGACGCATTTAGGAAAATGAAAATTGCATCATGGAGCATCATATTTTTAAAGAGACATTTGAGGATTCTTTAGGATTCTTTTAATTTGAATCATCATACCTCAAGTGTTAAAGTGTGTTAGGCTCACCATCTGTTTGCCCATTTATATTATATATATAAATATTATAAGTTAGGTAGGAAGTAGAAGACAGTCCAGTGGGAATGTTACTGCACTTGGAAGACCATTGGTTCTAAATCTTTCTTTTTGTTATTTTACTGTATTAAACATGTGAGTGCCAGATAAGTATCCAGTGCATTGCAATGCAATTTGTTTTTGTTGCTTACCCTACTGACACTCAAAGGACAAGTGATGTTGGGATTATGTCTGTAGCTGTATAGAAAGCTACAGGGAAATCCCTGTAAATATTGGAGCTTAGTGCATGTGGTAATGCCACATTAGCATGTAAACACACCTACATGAATATGGCAGTGGCTCATTATCCTTCATATCCACATTGAAATGACCCATTGTTGATGTGTTAAGTAGAAAGATGTAAACCTGCGGAAAGCATGGCGGATTCATGGAGATGAGGGCTGATTGGTGGCAGATTGCTATAAGACATGTTAGTGCATACTGGCCATGTGCTTTGACACAGATGCAACACAACATCACCATAATGAGCCTTTATCAACCTTTAGTACATCTCAGCTAATGTGTTTTTTTGTTAATAAAATAAAATGGCATGTAGAATGTGCTTGTGTTTTAGTAAAGCATGAGTTTATTTTACATGCAATCAAATGATAAAACTATTTAAATCAGCAGTTTGAAACCTGTAGATCTCCAGCTGTTGGTTTATAACAGCTATGAAGCCAAGTGTAGCCCAGCCCTGATCCTATTACTCTTACACTATAGCACTTCCTTAAGGAGCTGCAATGCAGTAAATAGACTGTTCAGATTCTACTGTATACATTAAACAATGTTTAAAAACAATAATGAATAGAACAATCCACTGGTTATGAATCTAGACACCCCTTTAATGAAGATGAATATTAATCCCTTGGTTGTTAGTGTGGTCTCCAGTGCACTGTAAACCAATACATTGGAGACCTCTCTAGCATTGATGCTGGTTAAGAACAATCAGCAATAAAATACATTTTCCTTAAGTGCACTATGTTAAAAAGGACCTCTGTCCTCTTAAATTGATGGATACCTTTCCAGTGGCATAGTAAAGGTGAATGCTAATCAATATATTGACCACATATTGTTGGATGATCCAAAAGAATAAAATTAAATCACAGCTCTGCAAATTTATTATGCACTATATCAAGATGTGTTTCTTGTCTAATTGCTTCTCGGCATATGTATCTTCTGAATAGTTGTATTGGTCCCTCTCCTTAATGACTCAGTTACTGGCTATTGTGTTCTAATACTAATAACATTTAATCATTGCTTCTCATTGCTTTTTCATTGCTAATCACCCATTGTTAGATGCCATTCTGTTTTCACATCATTAAAGTTTATAATTTCTGCCATTTAACATTTACATAAAATACTGTGAAATTATTAGTGTAAAAAAATACTGGAAGCATTTGGAATAGTTCTGAAACATGTTTGAAATTCTAAATGAAAGTGGACAAGTCACCAAAAGACAAAGTTAATTTAATTTTAAAAAGAATAAAATAATTGCCAATGCAATGTACTAGCTATTTTTGTAAATAAAATAATAAACACAAAAAGGGGAATTCAACAAGCTGTGAATGGCTCAATGCACAAGCAATTCAGAGGATTTACTTGTGCATTAGATATTTGCAGATTCAGCAGTATCTGACCATCGCTTATTCATCTGGTGATGACCAGATAGCTTGCCCAATTCCATCCTCCAGCTTCAAGATGGAGGATTGTATTAACAGGCAGTGGTGGTGAACACATTCATATACGTATACTGAATGTGTGTGTGTGCATTGTTATAAAGTTGACATTTACTCCTGTTTTCATCATTTCCCAGCTTTCCAATATACAAGGTAGAGAAATATAATCGATCATTGAGGAAGACCGCAGGTATCCATCAGTGATTGCAGCAAAGAGCAGAATAGTTGATTTGTTGCTTTCCATACATCTTTGTCAATTCCCTCCATAGTTATTTAGAAAGGAAACTGTATTTTTTGGTGTTAAAGTGTTAAAAGCATGATAATAGCAAACACGGTACAATTTGTTTTTTCTTGGAAAAATATATTGTTTTCTGTGCTGTGTCAAAATTACAAAACCAAAAGAAGAGAGTGCTCGAGTTCAGTGCTGGATTTATTTTGATCCACACTGCTCAGCAAAAAAGTAAACCCATTCCGTCACAAAAGCCCTACACCATATTAGTCTGTGGCGATTTTAATACATAACTTTTATTTAATCATATGCAGCTAAAAGAATATGTAGTGCTTCACTTCCAATGTGCTATTAATAAACAATGATTATTGACTGTGTTTGTAATGGTACAGTAGGTGATAATTCTGGCTTATCACAGACACTAATTAGCGTAGTTTGTCAGGCATTATCACAAAGTACCACACAGTGACACACAAAAAAAAAAATGTTCCTTTCTCAAATGCAATTTCTTTGGAAAAGAAAAACAATAAACTTCAGCAAAATACTGATACACTGTAATTTTTAAAATCAGCTAAATGTGTTTTAGAGGAACAGATCCAAGTTTGCTTTCATTTGTCTAACAATTCTTTATTAAGCTATTGTTATATGATATCAGTGTTCCTAAACTAGATAACCCACAAACTGAATGCTAAACGTGTGCTGTAAACACAACAGAATTGGCTAGAGCTCCTTGTGGGACTGTACAAATACAGTTTCTGGATTTCTGTATATTGCATTACTTTATCTAGTAAATAATAAGCACTCTCCAAGGCCGTTAATTAGAGAATTAGGAACCAGAGGCAAATTAATATGCAAGCTATATGTCCACTTAGTAATTAAGAGAATGGCATCTAGTTAGCAATCAGTGGTGCTATATAGCAATGTGCAGTATTAAGTGAATGGCATCTAGTACCATTAACTATTTCTGTGTTGTAAGAATAGAGTTTATTGTGTCTTTATGCATTGCCAAATATTTTTTACATAGAACTGAAAATTAAAATGAAATTAAAAAAAGGCCATTTGATATTTTGTTCATGTTGTACATTTAGGTAATTTGTCTGCCATTTCTTTAAGGGTTTTCCTGGCGCTAAAGGAGAAAAGGTCAGTGGTCCAGCCTTGTTAGAACTAGCCACAGACTACTATACTGCTTAATTCAATATCAAATAAATTTTATTTAATTAATGTTCAATCATAAAAGACATTTTAAAAAAATAAAATAACTACTGCTATTTCAGAAGAGTTTATTCAAGGGTTTTTCAGAGCAAATCAATATGCAGTCAATAAAAAATAAATCCTGTTGCTCTTACACTGGTAGATATATGTAACAAAAAGAGTAATTACTTGGCAGTCTTGAGACATAATTTCCTCTGTTACTGTTAGCATTAATTCAATATTATGACTAAAGCTCTGAGAATTAACTGCATTTAAACAAATATTAAATGTCTGCATCAACTGTATTTGACACAATTATTATTTTGTGCAAAATTACTTTACTCCTTATAAATTATCCTATATTAGACTTTTTTAAATAGACTCCGGGGGAGATGCACTAAAGTGTAATAAAAAGGTGTGATACACTCTCCAGGCCCTATGTTATTCTATGGAGCCAATCCGCTAAGATTTATCCATCTTGAGGGATCTCAGTGCATAGACTCCACAGAAGAACATACGAGAGTTGATTACACTGGAGAAGTCTTCTTCATTTTATCACCTCTTTATTACACCTAAGTTCATAAACCACCACCCCTTGTGTTCATATAAAAAATACAGTTTATTGGCTTTGTTTGACAGACTGCTTAAAAAAACACATCATGTGTTAAAAACATATTTTTATGTTAAAACAGATATTTGCATGTATATGAAACTTTTGTGCCCAAACAGTGTAGATCTGGACTTTAGTAAAATACTTAAAAAACAAAATGCTTGAAGATTTAATTGACTCTCAATTGCCCATTTAATCTTAAATCATCATCATAAATTCATTGGTTAATGTAAGATCAGAGGGATTATTAGCAGCAGAAGGATGATATTCTGATGATATTTGAGACTGTCTTGTTCTGGAGCTCTCTGCAGCAGTCTTTCAGAATTATTACAACTGAAAATAAATAAATAATAATAAAAATATATATATATTAATATTTGCAGTTCTAAATAGTAAAATAATGTAACATAGCATTCAAGAAAGTAAGTAGCATTTCTGTATTTGTGGTTAGCTTATAAACAGTTAAAAATAAGTAAAACTTGTGTTTGTTGCATAAGTGATTTAAAAATTAGTTTAGCATTGGTATGTATAATGTAGCGTTATCATCTGAAAATGTCTTTTAACAGCAGCCACAAAACTACCTTACAATTTTTTCTGAATAATTTAAATGTTGTTTTATTTTTGCCTATTTGCTGAACTTTTTTTTTGCACTTATCTCTTGATCTCCACATTGGCTTCCATGTTGTTGCCTCAAAACTGTGTGAGTGATAGTGAGTGTTTGGTATGCCTCTCTGCTTCATAAGGTCTCATCAGATCAAGTCACATAGCATTTAGAACATTAGAAAAGTGGGTGGTCTTTTGAATGATCATGGATCTATTCCAATTACATAAAAAGAAAACATGACAATTGTCTTTGTTCCCCTAGTTACAGAATCACAAGACTGCAATAATAGAAGGCTTGTTTTAGGAACAATAACAAAAATATTATGATTATGCTGCCTTAATGGGCTTAGATAGCATACATTATCTTTTTTCAATTATATATATATTTCTCTACATACCCATTTTTATAAGTCTTCATTGGTAATTGCTGCCATTGTATTGTTATTACCTTTCCATTAATAGACATCTGTTTGCTTTTAAATAATGTATACACTAATCAGTTTAAAATTTCATATTAGCTGTATCAAATTTGAAACCACTACAGATTCTTCCATTTACCTTGATGGGGAGAAAATACGAGAAGCAAGCATCTACTGAGATAGGCTATTTAAACTTATTGCATTATATTTTGTTGTTTCTAGGGAGCAAAAGGAGAAATGGGTGAGATGGGTCCGAAAGGTGAACAGGTAAGTGTGATAATGATACTCTATCATATCTGTGGCATTACAGAACTGTGTTTATTAGAATAGAATTACCTTCTGTAACCAAAACTACAGTATATTTTTACAACTGCATAAAGAAAAATGTGTTATAAATTAAGGTTCACTATACATAATTTAGGGCTGTATGAATTTATTCTAATAAATGCCTTCAATAAACAAGAGCAACTTTCCCAGTGAAATGACCCTAAAACCTGAAAAAACATATCTCCTGCTTGTGTTAAACTATCTTCTTGTCTTGTCAATTAAAGGGATAGTAATGTCTGAAAATAACTTTATTTTATATTGTAGCCCTAAAAAAATCATGAAAAATGATATAAGTCTTATCTCCCAAACCTTTATGGTTTGGAAGATATTCACAAGTAAAGTTTCCCCTGGAGTGACATCATTGCTCCACCCTTCAGATTTGGGATCTGGTCGCACGACCAGCAGTGCCTCTCCAGAAGTGCTGAGATCATGATCTTTAAAAAGAATTTCTTAATTGGAATGGTCTACAAAGTGTGCTTTCAAGCCAGGCACACTTTGTAGATCGTTCCAGTTAAGCAGTTCTTTTCAAAAAGATCGTGATCTCGGCACTGCTAAAGAGCTGCCGGTTGCTATGTGGACGAATTCCAAATCTGTCCACTAGATGGCAGACTTGGCTGAAACAGCAAGGAAAAGTGAACAATACTTTATTTTACTTGTGAATATCTTCCAAACCATAAAGGTTTGGGAGATAAGACTTATATCATTTTTCATGATTTTTTTAGGGCTACAATATAAAATAAAGTTATTTTCAGACATTACTATCCCTTTAAGTATTTTTCCTACATAACAAGGCTTCCCAAAAAAGTTAACGTGATATCTTATTAAATACTTTGGTGATTGGTCATTTACTTTACTCCAAATTATTTTCTTCCTGTCACATTCCCACCAAATATGTTTGAATGTCCCCACCTCTGAAAGCCCCAAAATATGTGTCATTAGCATCTACATAATATTGAACTATTTTTTGCAGGAACTAAATAACTCTGATGAAGCATTCTGTAACTGTTCATTTGATGCAATGTTTACAGAACACATTGGAATGCCCCTCATAATACTGCTTCAATCTATATCTTCAAAGATTTCACCTCTCCTTCCCTTCCACAATCACTGACATCCCATTCTCCTTTCATTTGTGTGTAGGGATCTATATATTGTAGTTATTGCTCCTTATTTAATGTACAGTTCTCAACATATTTCTTCAATGGTGTCATGCCTTTTTTTTTTCTTTTTTTTTTAGATATTCCCACCCTAAATATATATTTTTTAATCTTTCCAATTCTTCTGTCATACATATCTGAATATCTGATACATGCATTTCTGGTATTATCAGTTGTTTCCAAAAAATCTATCTGTGCTTAATCATGCATATCCTGAATATCTGACCTGTTGCTGCATCCCAAATTGAGAGCCAATGCGCTATAGATTAGTATTAAAATGTATACATATACATTAGAAAAGCAAGTTTAGCATTCAATTATTAAGATTTAGAATTAAATAAAGAATCAGTACAGATGGTAACATGTAATAAATTATATTTAAAAAGATAGCAAACAATTAACAGAAGCTTCATTCTAAAGTTATGAAGCACAAACTTACTATATTGACTTTTGATGTTTAGGATTTCTTATGGTAATTCAGTTTTATGGAGGAACAGTTACTATTGCAGTTTATGAAGACCTCTATTCTATATACTTTTGGCATTCACTCCTAGGCCTGATAAAACAGTTATGTGTGATAAAGAGGTGATAGTGTGGAGATGAATTCTCCCGTGATATTACTTCTCCAGTTATTATGTTAGTCTATAGATCCTATGCACAAAGATCTCCAAAGCTGGAGAAACCCTAGTGCACTGTCTCCATAAAATAGCATAGGAACTGGAGAATTGATATCACTGGAGAACCATCTCCACCTTAACACCTTCATATCACATTGTACTGCATGTCCCCCATGGTGCTGATTGGTAGTATGGCATGTTGTGCTCCACATTTAATTAGCTGCACACATAGGCTGTGTAATGTGTAAATGGTAGAATAAATTTTGCCAAACCTTGAAATTGCAAGATTACAAATCAATTCAAAGTTAATAATTAAATACACAAAAATATTGTTTTTGTATTTAATTATTAACTATATATTGATTTTTTAAAATATATCTTTTTGCATTCATTTTATCTCTAAAAGGATTTGGTCATTTTGGTGATATAATGTATCAGCAACATTCTAGTTCAGTAATGCTCTATTTGATATCATTGACAATATGTATCTGCATCTTTGTTCCATGTCGATGTTTAACCTCTTGGATTATAGAGAGGCAGTGGCCACCTTCTGGCTCTCAAAGGGTTAATGGGCACATTTAAACTCATATGAGTACTAGCCTAGTACTCTGCAGCCTCAAAACAAATTTTATTAGCAGTATGGGGGTAAAGCAAATCTGACACTCACAGCTGGCAAATCAAGTACAGCGCATGCAGTTCCACTGGGTATTAGCACTCAAGGTTATGCTCTGCCGCATATAATTGTTATAGAGCATATCAGTGGAAATCCCCTGCATGATTATGACTTTTAATTCTAACAAGCCCTGTATGCCAGCCTCATACCATGCACAGGGAAATGGCGTCCACTTGTGCCATGTCCTCTATGCCTTGTTTACAACATCAACTTAAACCTTTCTGCCAGGAGACACCTGATATAACAGACAGAAGCTGTAAATGAAGATCATTTAATCGGATGTCAGATTTTTAAATAGAAGATTATAATGTATCTTATGCTTTAGAAATTTACAATAGCATTTTAACTGTGTGGCATCAATAAAATTCTTAAGTGAATTGTGTCAATGTTTTTTCATCTTGCAATTCTCTTTTACAGGGCTTTATGGGTCTCCCAGGAATGCTGGGCCAGAAAGTAAGTGTTCTGTTTTTCCTAATTAACAATTATTTACAATTTAACCCCTTGGGTGCTTTAAAGGGCTCCATTGTATTGTTTGCAGTTCAATGTAGACCGTTCGATCATCCAAGGGGTTAAAAACTCAGTGCTGAGCTTATGTGGAAGCATAAATTTAGTTGTTATCTGACCTTTACAATATTACAAGAGTTTTCCTTTAACTACTACTGATAAAATGTCTGGTCAAAAAAGAGATTTGTAATTAGGTAGACTAACCCAAGTGAACACAACCATTCAAAGTCCAGATGGGTGTGCAGTATCTTGCTTCTCAATCCATTGCACACCCCCTTTTGTCTTTAAAGGGATAGTAATGTTTCACAAAAACAGCAGCTCCAATTAATCTTCATAGTATTTGGGCCATGGAGTGTGTTATTTCAGTACTGTCAGAGTTGTAGTTCAAGAGTAATTGAATGATAAATTAGCCCCCTCCAGCCCCTTTTACCTAATGTAAGCCACCTCCCCTCAGATATGGAATCTAGTCTTACTGTGAGCATAAGGAAAACCCTGCCCCCCTTGACAGGTTTTTCATGTTTTTCCATATGCTAACTGAAGATTGTCCTTCTCTGCGATCCATCTGGACAGGCTTGCTGCTCTAAGGTGAGCAGTGTTACATCAGTAAAAGCAACAGGAGGGGGATACTTTAAAATTCAATTACTCTTGAACTACAGCTCTGACGGTACTGAAATAACACTCTCCATGGCCCAAATACTATGAAGATTAATTTGAGCTGCTTTTATTGTGAAACATTACTATCCCTTTAAAGGGCTAATGAGGCTTCTTTACTAACAAGAATTGGAACAGTTTTGTGTCAAGCCATTGGCAACATAGGTGACAAACACAAATTCCCAAAATGTCCCTATTGTTTTAAATATGGATCTTAACCTCTTAAGTGTTAGAGAAATCTCTAAAACATTGTGCTGGAGATTGCTAAAGCCCCATTTAAAACAATGAGAGTTGTCATTTATCCCCTGTGGTATAATGCAGTTGGTTTGCCCATAAATTATTCTAGGGGGTTGCATTAAGGGACAATTCTATGGCAAAGTGTGTGGAAATTACTTATCCATGGAGAATATGACACACTTCGCCATATGCACAAAGAATTGTATGTGCAAAGGGAGGAGGAGACATTTTGATGTGTTAAGGAGGGTACATGGGGGGAGAGGAGAGGATTTGCTCAGAATTCAGCACCAAGAACACCACAAGCCCTCCCTGCACATTGCTCTGTGGCACTGAAGGACTTATAACCAAAATAATCCCTGCCCTGCTTCACAGATCATATAGAGTCACAACTAACCAGCAAAGCAGTCGTTACATGTAACAGCTTCTCTGTTCTTTTCATGAGCCAGTTGATCATCTGTCTGCAGATCACAGAGGTCCACTGATCAGCTGATTCATGTAAACAGAAGATTCACAAGGCACTCCTATTAAACTATGCATGCACATATAACCCTGCTGTAGTTATTTGATCAGGCCTTGGAATGAAAAGCTCACTAAAGAGGTCCTTGTTTTGACCTCACATATGCAGTGTAAAAAGATCCTCTTAGAAGTCTTTTATGTAGCTTAAATAAACCAAGTCTGGCTAGACTGTCTTCATACCTCAGTTCCTCCATTGTCTTACTTTCATTGCTCTTCTCTGTGCTCTCTCCAGTTTTATGCTCACGTTGTTCAGAAGGATGTCAAAAGAGACTTTAAATGAAACTTCAGCCTGGTTCAAGCACATCCTTCCACTTCCTTGGGTGTCAGAAGTCATATTCCCTCTTATTTTCCTTGTAAGATTATGAGGGCTTTTCTGAGGAAGGCAGCAGGGAAGATGCACAGTTGCTGCTAAGAATATGTGTACCCTAGTTAAAGTAGTCTGAATCGTCCTCAAGTTAGAAGATACCCCTGTTACAATATCCAAGCAAGACGCCATGTTTCTGAGATATAAAAGAGTTCATAAAGTATTACCCTCACTTGAAGTAATTAATGCCATTATGAAGAAAGAATAGGATTCCTCTGAAAAGATAAACCTTCCCTAAATAGTTGAGATCGATGTTTCCCTTCTGTTTGAATGATTCTGCACATTGTGATAATATCCCCAAGGTTGAAACGCAGATTATCTAGGAAGACAACTATTTCAGTTGACTATGGCTCTGGTTTTAGAAACCATGTGGGGAAAAAAGCTAAGATTGCTCTGTGCAGATGTTTTGAAGTAGCAGTCGCTTAATTTAGATCAAGTATTATAACTATTCTCATTGCCAGACTTTTCAAGGAATGGCAGGCCCATTTGGAGGAGGATATTTTAAATAAAGTTCCCAGGGAAGAATTAGTGAAGTCCATGTCCATAATAAAACTAGCAACCACTGTTATTTATGATGCATCCATAGAAATGTCAGGAGAGCAGTTAGCAGCTCCATTCTTCTAAGTAGTCCGGGGGGGGGGTTATGCATTAAGGTGTGATAAACCGCTGATAAAGAAGAGATACCTTCTCCAGTGATATCACTTCTTTAATTCCTTTGTTGCTGTATGGAGCCTTAGCAATAGGATCTCTCAGACTGTAGGGATCTTACTGCATAAGCTCCATAGAAGAACATAGAACTCAGAACTGGAGAGTTTCAGACTGGAGAAGTTATCTCCAATTTGTGACCACTTTATAACACTTTAATGCATCTCCACCTCTAAGAGAAGCTCCCATGATTCACAGAACAAGCAATAATTCTGATTCCCGGCCTTCCATCTTGGGTTACGTTTCATCAAGAAAAATCACAGAAGATTTATTGCGTGAGGCTGCAGAATAGGTTTTCTCTTCTACCTATTGGAATAGACTTGGCAAAAAGCCTCGGGTTGCAATGTGCAGATCTAAAACAGCTCCTATCAGCCATGTGGAGGTTCAGAAAACCGAATCCACAAACTCATGAGTTGCATGCTCAGTCCCATTGACCTGCTGGGCTTTCAAGGCTGATACAGTCAGTCTGTGTGGATCTACATTGTGCATTACAGTGAACTGTTTGCATGATGCACTTCAGTGCCTTCTCTGGGGAGCATTGGGGGTGTCTCTTTTCTGACCCCCATTGTCCTCTACTGTTGCCCTGTTAAAACTAAAAAGATGTAAAGCAGAAGTATGCTAAAAGGACAGTCTAGGAAAAACAGCAATGGTGTATTAGTTATGTTATTGTGCTGAAAGGTAATCTGTTAGCTATATTACCTTTAACATGGTGTCAAGATTTTGCTGAGCTATTCCCAATCTGCCTATTGATTCTGCTTCTGAGCTAATCTAGTGCTCTGTTATCCACTACTGCTGTCTTCTGAGTTTCTGGCTCAGGCTGAATCATCTGACTTATCATGGTGCCCGTGATTGCTTGCCCTTGCTGTCAGTCAGGTGTGTGTATTCCCCATTGGCCGCCTGTCTTACGCCCGCCTAGAACTGCCTATTTAAACCAGCCTGAGGCACCCTTTGGTTGCCCTTTCGAGGTGTCTCTGTACCTGCAGTCACCTGTCTGATGTTTCCTTGGGCCTGTATTCTGCTACCAGTATCAGCGTTTCTCCACTGTCAGAGCTGCTGCTGCATGGTTCCTGTCCTCGTTCCTGATCCGTTGTCTATTGTTTCTGATCCTGCTTCTGCTCCGGTCCTGGTGTTGTTCCTGCTTCCGTTCCTGACCCGATTGACCATCCTGCCGTTCCAGTGGTTGTCCAGGAGGGCAACCTGTTCCTGTGCTGTATCCTGATTCTCTGCGTTTGGCTGCCTGTTGCCTGGGTGACATTTTCATCATGGGCTTTACTCCATTTACCGGTTGCTGATCCCGTTGCATGGAACCGGTTGGGCGTTCCATTTGCTCCAGTACGTGGTACTGGTTAACTCCATATACCGGTTGCTGTTCCCATTGCATAGAACCGGTTGGGCGTTCCGTTTGCCCCAGTACGCGGTACTAGTTTACTACTACAACTGGGCATGACCCGGTTGTCATGGTACATGTTGGTACTAATGACAAAGTCAGTGGAAAATGGAGGTCCGTTAAGAAGGATTTCAGGGACCTAGAATATAAGCTTAAGCAGAGGACCTCTAAGGTAGTATTTTCTGAAATTCTACCTGTGCCACGCGCTACATTAGAAAGGCAATGGGAGATTAGGGAGTTAAATGCGTGGATAAAGACTTGGTGTAAGCAGGAGGGGTTTGGGTTCCTAGAGCACTGGTCAGTCTTTTCCCTTGGGCGCAATCTTTATAGTAGTGATGGATTGCACCTTAGTGGAAGGGGGGCCACGGTGCTGGGTGATAGGATGGTTAGAAGGCTGGAGGAGACTTTAAACTAGAAAGGGGGGGGGAGGGAGCTGCAAGACAGGCTGGGGAAGATAGTATAATTGAGGGAATGGGATTAGAGAAGGGTCATGGGGATGGAGAGGGGGAATGGGCTAGTTCATCTAATAGGGAGTTGCCATTGTTACAGCCTGATAAAAGACAAATACATCTGAAAAAGAACAAAATCTTTAAGAATGGCAAAAAGATAAAATGTATGCATGCAAATGCTCGCAGTCTGGCTGGTAAGATGGGGGAACTAGAAATGATTGCAGTACATGAGCAGTATGATCTGATTGGAGTGTCTGAAACCTGGTTAGATGATACGTATGACTTGGCAGTCAATCTAGAGGGTTATTCACTTTTTAGGAGGGACAGGGTTAATAAAAGGGGAGGAGGGGTATGCCTATATGTAAAGCAGGCCTTAAAACCTAGTTTAAGGGAAGATATAAATGAAGGGTCCAATGAAAAGGTAGAGGCCTTGTGGGTTGAAATACACACTGGGGGCACACATAATAAAAAGATATTGGTGGGGGTTTGCTACAAGCCACCTAATGTTGGGGAGTTGGAGGAAGTCCAACTTTTACTGCAAATGGAAAAGGCTGCTAGGTCAGCAAAGGTAATTATAATGGGAGATTTCAACTACCCTGAAATTGACTGGAGCAATATGACTTCAGGCACAACAAAGGGAAATATTTTTCTAAGTATGATAAATGATAATTTTATGTCCCAACTAGTAGAGGAGCCAACTAGAAAAGAGGCCTTGCTTGACCTAGTGCTCTCAAACGATTCTGACATTGTAAACAATGTGCAGGTAAGGGAACATTTGGGCAGCAGTGACCACAATATTGTATCCTTTGAAGTTTGTTATGAGAAACCCAATAGCAAGAGTTTAACCAAAACATTCAATTTCAAAAAGGCTAATTTTACAAAGTTAAAGAAGCTTTAAAGGATATCCAGTGGGATGTAATTTTCAAAGATAAAAATGCACAAGAGTCATGGAATGTATTTAAAATGCTCTTGGGCAAATATACACGTCAATATATACCATTGGGGAATAAGCACAAGAGAAGTAAAGCAAAACCAATGTGGATTAATAATGTGGTTAGCAGGGAAATGAGAAATAAAAAGCAGGCTTTTAAGGTGTTTAAGTCAAATGGGTCAGATGCATCATTTAAAAAATATAAAGAATGTAATAAAATCTGCAAACAAGCAATTAAGCTAGCTAAAATAGAAAATGAGCGAAACATTGCAAATGAGAGCAAGAAAAACCCTAAACAATTCTACAAGTATATTAACAACAAAAAAGTTAAGGTTGATATTGGTCCTCTTAAGACTGAAACAGGTGAATTGATTAGTGAGGATAAAGCTATGGCTGACACCCTAAATACGTTCTTTGCTTCAGTATATACAAAGGAAGCAGAAATGACAAGCTGTGGGCAAACAGACAAAACCATGGAATTTCCTCCAACATCTACATGGCTTACTGAGGACAAGGTCCAAAAGAGACTGGAAAGGGTTATAGTGAATAAAGCGCCTGGACCGGACGGTATACACCCAAGGGTACTTAAGGAACTTAGTTCAGTAATAGCAAAACCATTATACTTAATATTTAATGATTCGCTTTCATCAGGCATAGTGCCCTGTGATTGGAGGAAAGCTGATGTAGTTCCATTGTTTAAAAAGGGAGCAAGATCCAAACCAGGAAATTATAGACCTGTGAGCTTGACTTCCATAGTGGGTAAGATACTAGAAGGGTTATTAACTGACAGTATTCAGAACTATGTGAAGACAAACAATATCATTAGTAGGAATCAGCATGGTTTCATGAAGAACAGATCATGTCAGACTAATTTACTTGCATTTTATGAAAGAGTGAGTAGTAATTTGGACAGGGGAATTGCTGTTGATGTAGTATACTTGGATTTTGCAAAAGCCTTTGACACAGTGCCTCACAACAGGTTACTGCATAAATTAAAAGGCTTCGGTTTGGGTGGTGTTATCTGTACATGGATTGAGAACTGGTTAAATGATAGATGGCAGAGAGTTGTTGTAAATGGAACTTTTTCAAATTGGTCTAGGGTTACAAGTGGGGTGCCGCAGGGTTCAGTCCTGGGCCCAATGCTTTTTAATTTGTTTATTAATGATCTAGAAGTGGGAATTGAAAGTAGCATCTCAATCTTTGCTGATGACACTAAGCTATGTAAGGAAATACATACAGAGCTCGATGTTTTTTCCCTACAGAAGGATTTAGATAAACTAAGTGAATGGGCAGAAAAGTGGCAGATGTCATTTAATGTAGATAAATGTATGGTTATGCATTTGGGTTGTAGAAACAAACTTGCTACATATACTCTAAATGGGAAACAACTTGGGAAATCCTCATTAGAGAAAGATTTAGGTGTACTGATAGACAATAGACTTCACAGCAGTGTGCAGAGTCACTCAGCTGCTGCAAGAGCAAATAGAGTACTAGCCTGCATAAAAAGAGGTGTAGAAGCAAGGGATGCTAATATTATCCTACCTCTGTATAAATCCTTGGTTAGGCCTCATCTAGAATATGGAGTACAATTTTGGGCACCTGTTCTAAAAAAAGACATTACTGAACTGTAAAAGGTGCAGAGACGTGCAACAAAACTGATAAAGGGATTGGAGGATCTGAGTTACAAAGAGAGACTAGCCAAACTGGGTTTGTTTACATTAGAAAAGAGACGTCTAAGGGGTGATATGATTACCATTTACAAATACATTCAAGGTCAATACAAAGAACTATCCAATGAATTATTTATGCAAAGAGCTGAGCTAAGAACAAGAGATCATCCATTAAGACTTGAGGAAAGGCGCTTTCGACTAAAACACAGGCAGGGATTCTTTACAGTAAGGGCGATAAGGCTATGGAATTCCTTGCCTCGGGATGTTGTGCTTGCAGATAATGTAACTGCATTCAAAAAAGCAATGGATGCCTATCTAGCACAGAACAATATTGACAGTTATGACAGATGGCTTCAAAGCAAATAGGATATTGAGCCGGGGAACTATTTGACACACACACACACATACACTAGAAATTGCTCTAGAGGGCTTTTTTGTTGCCTTCCTCTGGATAAACAGGGGTGTTATTGGCATGGGCTGGACTTGATGGACGCATGTCTTTTTTCAGCCTTATCTACTATGTTACTATGTTACATATACCGGTTGCTGATCCCGTTGCATAGAACCGGTTGGGCGTTCCATTTGCTCCAGTACGCGGTACTGGTTTACTCCATATACCGGTTGCTGATCCCGTTGCATAGAACCGGTTGGGCGTTCCATTTGCTCCAGTACGCGGTACTGGTTTACTCCATATACCGGTTGCTGATCCCGTTGCATAGAACCGGTTGGGCGTTCCATTTGCTCCAGTACGCGGTACTGGTTTACTCCATATACCGGTTGCTGATCCCGTTGCATAGAACCGGTTGGGCGTTCCATTTGCTCCAGTACACGGTACTGGTTTACTCCATATACCGGTTGCTGATCCCATTGCATAGAACCGGTTGGGGGTTCCATATGCTCCAGTACGCGGTACTGGTTTACTCCATATACCGGTTGCTGATTCCGTTGCGAGAACCGGTTGGGCGTAGAATTTGCTCCAGTACGCGGTACTGGTTTACTCCACACACCGGTTATATATACCGTTGCATTAAACCGGTTGGGCTATTTTCACTGTCATTACTTTAATTGGTTTGCTGCACTCTCCTCTCTGGGCTGTTGCCTTACCATCTCAGCCTTAGTGGAGCTGCCTTGCCCGGTATATTGGCAGTGCCAGTAGAGCCTATTTACATTCAGTTGTACCATCTTACTGGCTGCCTTGCCCGGTATATTGGCAACTCCGGTAGAGCCTATTTACATTCTATTGTACCATCTTACTGGCAGCCTTGCCCAGTATATTGGCAAGGCCAGTAGAGCTTATTTACATTCTGTTGTACCATCTTACTGGCTGCCTTGCCCGGTATATTGGCAGTGCCAGTAGAGCCTAATTACATTCAGTTGTACCATCTTACTGGCTGCCTTGCCCGGTATATTGGCAAGGCCGGTAGAGCCTATTTACATTCTGTTGTACCATCTTACTGGCTGCCTTGCCCGGTATATTGGCAAGGCCGGTAGAGCCTATACTGCTGTATCTTGCTACTGTTGTTTGCACCCAGATTGTGTAATTGACATATGTGTTTGTACAAAACCCGTGGGGGTTCCCATTAAACTTTTCAATAAAGTTTGATTTTTATCTTACTCTGTGTCTGAGAGTCATACCAAACCGTGACATGACCTCTCTGATTACTCACCTGACTGTTATCAGCCAACCCTCTCAGGGTATTTATAACAGCTTGACTCATTTTCCCATTGTCCTTGTGTTTGTTTGCTGACCTGTTGCTGCTGTGGATTTTCCTGCGTTCCTGTTTGCTGTGTTCCAGACCACTTGGCTTGTTCCAGACTTCGCTGACTTCTGTTCTTCTGACCCTCGGCTTGTTCCTGATATCGCAGACTCCTAGTTTCCTGACTCCATCTCGGCTGAATACCTGTCTTGGTTCCTGACCCTGGCATGTCTTTTGGTCTATGCCCTTGGATCACGCTTCTATTTTTATTACACTAATAAAGATGTATTCCATTTTACTATTTTTGTGTCCTGTCTGGTTCCTGGTCCCTGGTCCGCAAGTCCTTCTCTCCTGCTAGGGCCGGACTCTTCTTCGTGAAGAAAAAGAGTGGTAAACTGACACCCTGTATTGACTGCAGGGGGCTCAATCATGTCACGGTTAAGAACGCCTACCCTATTCCACTGGTTACTGAGCTATTCGATCATTGAAAAGTTCTAAGGTATTCACTAAGCTCGACCTACGAGGGGCGTATAATTTGGTACGGATCAAGGAAGGCCATGAATGGAAAACCACATTTAACACCAGGAGCGGGCATTATGAATATCTCGTAATGCCCTTTGGACTCTGCAATGCTCCTGCGGTTTTCCAAGAATTCTTGAATGGTGTCCTCCGGGACATGCTCCAACAGTGCGCAGTGGTATACTTAGATGACATTCTGATCCATTCCTCCTCCATAGAAAGCCACCACGCAGATATAAACCGAGTCCTGCAAAGATTAAGAGAAAATAACCTATTTTGCAAATTAGAGAAGTGTGAGTTCCACCGTAAACAGGTCACCTTCTTAGGGTACGTAATTTCAGATGTCCGTTTTGCTATGGACCCTGAAAAACTCTCGGCTGTTCTCGAGTGGCCGCAACTCATAGGTCTCCTCTCCCTTCAACGTTTTCTAGGGTTTGCAAACTACTATTGGAAATTTATCCTCAATTTTTCCTCTATTGCAAAACCCCTTACCGACATGACCAAAAAAGACGGTAACTCCACTCTCTGGTCCCCGGAAGCCATCAGGACATTTGAGTCACTAAAAGCTTTTTGGCACACCTGAAACCCAAGCTTCCAGTCATACTTGAGGTCGATGCGACTGAGACGGGGGTATGCACCCTCCTGTCTCAATGTCCTACTCCTGAGAACAGTTGCACCTGTGCGGGTATTTCTCGAAGAAGCTAAGTCCTGCAGAGTGCAATTATCAGATTGGTGATCAAGAGCTTCTGGCAATAATACTGGCTCTCAAAGAATGGAGGCATTTGCTCGAGGGAACTTCCATGCCAGTCCTAATCCTCACGGATCATAAAAACCTTACCTACTTGTCTGAAGCTAAGCTGTTGTCTCCAAGACAAGCCAGATGGGTCTTATTTTTGTCTTGTTTTAATTATGTGGTCTCGTACCTGCTAGGTACTAAAAATGTCCGGGCTGATGCCTTATCCAGACAGTTCTCGGGCACTAAAAAGGAGAGTCCTCCTTGTCCTATTATTCCTCAGGACAAAGTACTGGCCACCATACGTACAGCATAACATCTCCCCTTGGGGAGAAAATACGGGCCGCCCAAGTAGATGCACCTGCTGAGACTCCCTCTGGGCGCTGTTTTGTACCTACTGACCTTCTTACCAAGGTGCTTGCAACCTACCATAAGACTAAATCAGCAGGTCATCACGGAAAGAACCAGCTCCTCTGGTTGGTTTAACGTCTCTTCTGGTGGCCAGAACTCAGCAAAGATGTTGCTGCCTTTGTCGCTGCCTGTGCAGTCTGTGCTCAGACCAAATCACCCCGTCACCTTCCAGTGGGCTTTCTTCAACCCCTACCCAATGGGGAGAAGCCATGGTCACACCTTGCTATGAACTTCATAGTCAACCTTCCTTTGTCTAACTGTCACACTGTCATCCTCATGGTCGTTTTCTAAGATGATTCAAGGCATACCATTCAAAAAACCTCCATCTGCTAAAGACTTGGCTACGGTCTTTGTCAAAGAGGTATATCGGCTACACAGGGTTACCAAAGTCACAGTTTCTGACCGGGGTAGCCAGTTTGTCTCGAGATTCTGGAGGGCCTTCTGTGCGCAACTAGGTATCCAACTTTCCTTCTCCTCGGCTTATCACCCACAATTGAATGGGGCAGCAGAAAGGGCTAATCAGGCCTTGGAGCAATTCCAGCGCTGTTATATCTCAGAACATCAGAACAATTGGTCGGACCTGCTATCCTGGGCGGAGTTTGCTCATAACAGTGCTGTCTCGGCTTCTACCCGGCTCTCCCCTTTCATGGTGAATTATGGGTATCAACCCTCCATGATTCCAGATTCGTTCGCTCCCCAGGGGATCCCAGCTTTGGAGGATCATCTCCAGCAAATCCTTTCCACATGGGTGCAGGTCCAAGAGTCGTTCCGATGCTCATAACAATCCCAGGAGCTCCAGGCTAAACGTAAATGCCTACCCGCACCCTCCTACCAGGTTAAAGAGAGGGTTGTTGTCCTCCAGAAATCTTCACCTCCAAGTGCCCTCTCAGAAACTGGCTTGCTGTTTTGTGGGACCTTCCCGTATCCTCCAAAGGGTGAACCCTGTGGCCTATGCCCTAGACCTTCCTCCCAATATGCAGATACACAATGTGTTCCATGTCTAGCTGTTGAAACCTCGGATATGTAATTGTTTCACTACGGTCACTCCTCGACCTCATTGAGTGCCCATTGACGGCCATGAGGAGCATGAGGTCCAATCCGTAGTTGACTCTCGTAGGTTCAGAGGGAGTCTTCAATATTTGGGCCATTGGAAGGGTTACGGTCCATGGGTTCCAGCTGCAGATGTGCATGCCCCTGCCCTCCTCCGTGCTTTCCATGCACGCTTTCCCCATAAACCTGGTCCTGCCCCACGGGGGGGGGGGGTCTTTGAGGGGGGGTACTGTCAAGGTTTTGCTGAGCTACTCCCAATCTGCTTATTGATTATGCTGTCTGAGCTAATCTAGTGCGCTGCTATCCATTGCTGCTGTCTTCTGAGTTTCTGTCTCAGGCTGAATCAGCTGTCCTCTCTGATTACTCACCTGACTGTTATCAGCCAACCCTCTCAGGGTATTTATAGCAGCTTGGCTCACTTCCCCATTGTCCTTGTGTTTGTTTGCTGACCTGTTGCTGCTGGCTGCTGTGGATTTTCCTGCGTTCCTGTTTGCTGTGTTCCAGACCACTTGGCTTGTTCCAGACTTCTGTTCTTTTGACCCTCGGCCTGACATTGCAGACTTCTGGTTTCCTGACTCCGGCTTGGCTGAATACCTGTCTTGGTCCCTGACCCTGGCGTGTCTTATGGTTTATGCTCTTGGATCATGCTTCTGTTTTTGTTACACTAATAAAGGTGTATTGCATTTTACCTTTTTTGTGTCCTGTCTGGTTCCTGGTCCCTAACACATGGGCAACTATTACCTTGCATGAATACCCTTAAATGCATTAATAATATACATGTTGCCCATTTTAAACTCTTGGATTACTGAAACTGTAGCATCCAAGGGTTTAAAAAGATAAGAGGTTAATTAGAGGTTTTTTTAATTCTACACTATTGTGTTTCAAAATACTTTTGAGCATACAATAATAGTATGCACGTTGTAACTTTTGTGGCCCTTTAAAAAATAACAACCTCTTTCTAACCCCTACTTAACCTTTTCCTATATTACACACTGCTTTAATAAAATCACCCACCCCCACATCTTCAAGTAAAAGGATGGTCTCAGATTTCTAAACAGTTGCAGACAATACCTAATTTGCTTAATCATATTACTCTACGTTCCATTTGCAATATGCTTTCACAGCATGTTACCTACCAGCTTGCGTTTATTCAGTTTTGGCCGGGCAGAGAAGAGACCACAATATATTTGCATTAGCAACATTGTCATTCATTATAACTATTCTAAATATAGCAATGATCACTGGCAGCAATGTTGTTAGCTGCACTAATCATATAATTTCTAAATAAGGATGATACTCATTAAGTGATCTATTTTCCTTACTCGTAGCTGAACCCACAAAGGGAAACATATATAATGAATATAATTGATGTAGAGGTAGAAATTAGATTGCATGCTTATTGGCATGACCAGGAATACAAACAGGAAGACAGGATGATTGCAGGCGAGAACACCCTGAATCTTATACATTGTTTGCATGGAACTGTATGTTGCAGCTTCATCCCAACAGGATTTGGAAATAAATTCAAACTATTTTTATGCATTAGTTCCTTGCTTTTTACTACAACAATGGTTCACAAAGTGTGCCCTGAACTTCCATGACGAAGAATAAAGGCTTTCACTAAACCGGGTTTATTCAGTTTTGGACTTCAGCTGTTGGATGATTGAGGATAGTGTGAGTTTTAGTGGATAACAGAAGGAGGTCCAACAATGGACTATCCCTGCACTAAACAAGTAGACATACTGGTGGACAGGGTGTCTAGACTGGAGAGTCAGAAGGTGAATAGGACTAACAATGGACATGTGGTAGATTGAACAATGCAATTTTCGTTTCTGTAAAATTTATTTTGTAATAAGTCTGATTACATCTTAATTTGCCAGTACCATCTAGTTTTCAAATACACTTGATATTAATACTGTGTTAACCATCTTGGATGGTAGGCAAGTATCCAACCAATTGCCTCTCAAGATGTTGTAGACCTCTCTCGCATTCAGGTGGTTAAAAGCCCAGATTAATGTTCTTTGCAATGGAAAATTTGTATTGTTTTTTTATTTGCTCCAATTTTCTATGATAATGTGACCCAAAGTGTCCTAAAGTTCTTCAAAGAAAGATGCAAATTGGAGGGATGCTTTTTGACATATGAAATACATCTTAAACATCAGTTTCCAAAAGGGGAGAGGTGTTTGTTTGACCTCTCTTGCATTGTTTGAAATGTTACACTCTTCCAAAATGGCTGTCATTTTAAGGTGGATTTACAATAGTATGTTGTCATATAAAAATTTAGATGTAATAATTTACTTTATGATTTTGCATTAAACATTGTCTTCTCCTCATTTCAAAAGGGAGAAATGGGCCCAAAAGGTGAGCCGGGTGTTCCTGGAAACAGAGGACCGACTGGGAGACCAGGAAAACGAGGGAAACAGGTAATAGCAACACTGGTCTCAATGTCCACTGCATTCCTTGCCTCTGTTTGTTGTTTGCAACTTCTGGAAACCTGAGCACATGAAGAAGAGTATGCTGATCATTACACTATACAATATGATATATGGGAGTGTGAACTGATTCACTCACTCATGATAATCCCTTTTTGAGATAATTGTCTCCTAATTATAAAGTATGTACATATATTGATATTTGTATGGTGATAATGTACTTACTCTTGGTAGGGTGATGGAAGATTTTCAAAGGCAGTCATGAAGGGTATGTGCTATTGAGGATGGTGTTTGTATATTTTAATTGTATCTGTGGTTGCCTAATAGCAGTTCACTGTATTGGCACTATTTGGAGATGTGTTTTTACAGAGCCATTTTAGACTCTTGTACCTTTTGGAGACCTCCCTAGCATCAACAGCGCTGATGCTCTGGACTGTCTAGTATAGTGATGGTGAACATTTTTGGTTCCGAGTGCCCATTTTCTGCCAGGAGGTTAGGTTGGAGATATCAAATTGTCAGTACTGAAACTTTACCATGGAAAGGAGGTTTCTTTGGTGAATACATGTGTTAAAACACAGCTATATACAATGGTAGGATTCATTTATTTTATCAGACAGATGTAACAGTTTTTTTTTTCCTAAGAATAAAAGCACATGAAACAAGCTTCTTCTGCTGAACAGTGCAATTATTCACAATAAAAATTATCATTGTATCAGTGTTGCTTACAACCAAAGTTAAAAGCAGTTTAACACTTCACATTATATTGTCTGCAGCTCCGCAAGTTTAAGAACTTAAAGGGATAGTAATGTTTCACAATAAAAGCAGCTCCAATTAATCTTCATAGTATTTGGGACATGGAGAACGTTATTTCAATACTTTCAGAGTTGTAGTTCAAGAGTAAGTGAATGATAAAGGATCCTCCTCCTGCCCCTTATACTGATGTAACAGCAAGACTGTCCAGTTGGATCTCAGAGAGGGACAATCTTCATTTAGCATGAGGGAAAAACCTGTCAAGGTGGGGCAGGGTTTTCCTTATGTTCACAATAAGAAGACTGTCCCTTGCTGTGAGCTGCCTGGTCTCAAAACTAGATTCCACATCTGAGGGGAGGTGGCTTACACTAGGTAAAAGGAGCGGGAGGGGGATACTTTATCATTCAATTACTCATGAACTATAACTCTGACAGTATTGAAATAACACTCTCTATGGCTCAAATACTATGAAGATTAATTAGAGCTACTGTTTTTGTGAAACATTACTATCCCTTTAAAAGCTTTTAATCTACTATACACTGTTAATCGGTGTAACAACTTGGCACTGAGCAAATGATTTCACAATCCGTTTCCTGCAATCACATCAACTTTTATAATTGGTACTCAAGTCCATAACTTATAAAGATAAACTGGACCCATTCTGGCACAATGTTAATTTGGGAGCAATATAAAGCACTCCATTGATTTCTTTGGTTATTGCAACAAATATAGTACATTGCCCCAAAATTGCTCCAGTTTGTCCTTGATAAATATGGCTACTATGTACACTTGAGAAAAACGTGGCTTTAGCAAATGAGGATTGCAGTTCACATTATCTTCCAGGAAACTCCACCAATGCCTCTACATTGTTTAGGGCAAAGTAATAAATTAGGAGTAATCACTATAGAAACCAATGTACCAGTCTACCTAAAGCTCCTATTCTGAACTACATTAGCATCTGCAGTGGAGAGTAAAACCTTTTAATTTACACTACTAAACTGAGTGAGAACACTTCCCATTACCTGTGTAAGTTCACACACTGTTTCCCTTCTTCTGTCTCTGGCTAAATATGAGCAGGGAAGAGAGACAGAAATTATATATTGGGTGAAGCCTACCTCCAGCTCCAATTGTCCCAACAGACATATTGAAAACTCTTGCTCTTCCCTTGCATTAGTTGGCAAGGGCAACACAGTTCCCTGTGTACCCTCTCATTTCTCTGCATCTGAGAGAGCGTCCAACACCTGCTCCCACCCACGCATAATTTGTAAGCTGCTGTGACTGTCTGTCAACAATTAGGAGAGGAGAGGATCAGGACAAAGTGAGACTTAGATGGAATATTTTGATGGATACCCATCTGCAAGGATATTGCAGTTCATTTTAGATGGGGCATAGGGCAGCCAAGGTAATCCAAGCCACTCCACCAATTAAATACCTCATATGACTCTTGAGATGAGGTAGAAGCTTGAGCGCCCCCCTGAGCCGGGTAGTCCCAGGTGGTAAAAAGTTATTAGAACCAGCTATTCTCTCCCCATTCTACCACAGTCAATGGTGTCTAACCCTGCTTCAAGAACACTCACTAAATACCTCTGTGGGAGATGTGGATGGCTCTGTACAACGTGTAGAAAGTGGAAAGAAAAGACTTGTGATGGGAGGAATGAGAACAAGTGAAAATAGGAAGGGAAAGATGAGCCATTCCAGGCACTGTTGGTGGAGGGAGGGAAGGCTTCATTTCTCAGTGAGCCTGTTGCCTCACTCACACTCAGGAAAATGTCAGATGGCAAAGGGGGAGGAGCTGACTCCCTTGCAAAGTGCCACCATAAAGGCCTCTGAATGCCAGTTTCTAGCAACCAATAATATTATGTGGGGGATGGCTGAAGACAAGTGAGGTGCAGCATAAATATTAACCCTTCAAGAACTAGATTGATATACAAATTAACTCTTCAGAATGTTTTGCACACTCTAAGGTCCATAAAATGGTGTATGGACAGAAAGCTGGGCAGTGGAGTGGGACTTATATTCCATGTGTTAACGTCTTCTATTTAGGAAGAGGCTAAGAAGAACTTTTGTTGAGACCTCATACACAAAGTTTACTGTTGTGGGGCAGATATACTTATTGTGCAGTTCACACAAATGGTTATGACTGATAAATGGGTTACAAACATTCTACAACTTTCTGGAATTGGCTAGTAGGACCACTATTCAGAAAGTAACAGGAGGTATTGAATTGTTTTGATGCACATAATTTTACTGAACCTCTGTGCTTCATATGACACATCATATTGGGTTGATGTCCTGTGTACTGTTCACACTGTTTGGCATACACCATCCCAGTTTCACAAGTCCACAGGACTGCTTACTTGCTAATTGAAGCTCAAGTAATTAGCTGTTATTTTTACAGCAAGAAAATTGGGTTGATGCCACCTGTGTTCTACAGCATTATTATCCTAAAAGGTCAATAAACAGTATGCATTCATATTAAATGCAGTGTTTTACTCTTTATTCCTTCAAAGACAATGGAGCTGTTGGGGAAAATAATAGCTATACACCTCATTTAACTCAAGATATGACAGCATCCTTCTACACTGAGACAACTCAAGTGGACTCTATCATACCCAATCCCTTCAAACATCCCTCTAATTTCTATCCCTAGCACCTCAAAGGGCCATTTATGGAAGCATCATATGGTCCAGACAGACATATTTGAATACATATTTGAAAAATACTGGCAGTTTAAAAAAATCTGACTTCAGAAGAAAGAGCAAGCCTTAGGAATCTTATGGAGAACAAGGTCTTAGTCATAAAAGGGGCTGATAATAGTGGTGGAATTGTCATACAATCCAAGCAAGATTACATAAAAGAAACAGAAAGAACTCTGGGAGACACCAGTTCTTATAAGAAGCTTAAGAAGAATCTTCTACAAAAAATCCAGAATTAATTATAAGAATTTAATCTTGTGGGCATTTGAAAAATAGATTCTAAACAAACAAGATTTTGAATTGTTGGATGTAACTTTCACAAAGATCCTAATTCATTATCATCTCACAAAGATATATAAAGAATTGGACAATCCATTTGCTATCTAGTAACCACTCACAGTTTGGTCTTTTATCTTCTGAAATGTGTCCACCGAGTTCCTAGATGAGAGATTCATCCCATGTGCTCTAACAACTGTGGTTCTTGGAATGAAATGAAAATTATATATGGGTCACTTATACACATCCATGTATCATACGAAAGGCCTACAAGCAACACAGTACACCTTGTGAAGGATCCAGAGATGTCTGTGTTAAAAAAGACCTTCCTGAGAGAAGCAATGCAGTTTTTCCTCAAACACAATCACTTCAGCTTTGAAAACACCCATTATCTTCAACTGTGTGGAATATCGAGGGGAAACTAGGTTTGGTTCTAGTTACCTGAACCTCTTTATGGGATAGTGGGAAGAGACTTACCTTTATAAGAGCTATTCATGGATAGTTTTTAGATCTATGGAAGGGAGGGGAGGAAGAATTAGATGACTTTGAACAACAAATTAACAGTTGAGTGAATAAGGACTTCAATACTCCATCCAACATAACCATTAGAGAGTTGTCTTCATTGATCTAGTGCTAGAGACTGAACAGCGACACCAGGTAGCCACCAAAACACACCAAAAATTGGTTGATATCAACAGTTATATAGTAACATCAAGCACACATCATCCTGTGTGGCTTAACAATGTTCAATTTGGACAGTTCCTCTGTTTACACAGAAATTGCAAGGAAGAACAAACCTTTTGAAGAACAACAGGAACAATTTAAGAATACATTTCTGGAAAAGGGATATAAGGAATACATAATCTGCAAAGCTCTACAAAAAAGCTCACAATATCTAGATATAGGCCCCTGACGAAGCAGCGCGAGCTGAGAAACGCGTTGGGCAAGTGTTTTAGGCTATTAAGTTGTTCTTAATTATAGTATCTGTGCAGATATATATTTCTTATATTTTTTATGTTCTATGGTATTTTATATATGTGTAATTAATAAATAATTGTGAAGAACACAAATATATTTTTTAGCGTCTATAATTCTAGACCCCCATTCCTTATAGTGTCCTATACCAAATATATCACCATCCCTAGATAGAGGGTAAGGATTAGTAGTGATCCTGAGGTGAGGGAACTGGAAGAGTTATTGAAGACCGAGGAGAGGGGGAGGAGAGGACGTTAAAGATACCATTACTGGGGGTTATCCAGTAGAAGCTTACACACCAAGAGGCTGGTTTGCCTCAACAGAAGGTGAGTCTGCAATTCATCTTTTGAACGGAGTTTCTTCACGGTGAAGGAGGTGACCGTTTTTAAAGGAAAGAACCCACTTTGGTGAAGGGGAACAAGATTTAAAGGACATTATTTGAATTATTAGTCTGCACTTAGATTGTGTGCGCCTTTCTCTTTTCTTTTTTGGTGGAACTGTTGGTGAGAAATAAGGGCTTGACCAGAAGCCTAGAAGAGAGGGCTGCACTGCTGGTGAGACTTAAAGGGGAACTTTCACCCCGCAATAACTTAAGGCTAACTTATTGCACACCTGGCGACTAGCTGCTTAGTAGCGCTAGTCGCCAGCAATATTACCCGGTTCTTCAGATATCGGCGTTTTACAGGAGCAGGAAGCACGGACGTCTCTTCACAGTGACGTCCGTGCGCCTGTGCTGTCAGTCCCTTTTGCACCGTATGGGGTGAAAGTTCCCCTTTAAGAAGGATCTCCAAGGACTTATTTCAGGTTATGCTAAATTTATACAAGTTTTATCTATAGTGGGGTGTAATAGCGCTTGGAATTGATTTGGTGGGTTTGGCTTGCCATCACCTTCTTGCTCTAGGGTAACTACATCTTCTGTCAATCCACCTCGCTCATCTTTACCTCCCCCTTTGGCTGATAGCCATTCAGTAGATGTCATGATGTGGCAGTTTGCGCCCACCCTTTGCACACTCTGTGGTGCACTGACCACACATGGCGGTGTGGTGGAGGATAATCGCAAGAAGGGAGCAAAGCAGCATCTGAAGAGATTCCATCCCACAGAGTATGCTAAACTGGTGGCAGGGAGGGTTCATCATTATTATTAAACTGTCTGCAAGTAGTCACGTGTCCTTAGCAGGGAGTTACAGTTATGTTTGATGTGACTCCAGATGTGTCCATTGTTCCCAATCCTTCCCTTATTTATCACACACACACTGTGCACATTGCAGTTGATGATGAGAGGCACAGTTTCTGATCTCAAGGGAAAAATGTCTGTTCTAACAACACACCTATGATTTTGGAGCAGATGTTAAAGCATTATATGCCAACTTCTTCTTTTCTTCACATATACCTGAAAAGGTGGGGACTAGTTATGGTGGAGCTACTGCCTCAAGCACATCAGTGGAGCTAGTTGTGGCAAGTGGAATCTTCGTCATCCGTCTCCCATGTTACTGATGTTGTTCATCACATTCCCTTTGAGCTACCCAAATATCTTGCTGTTTAAACAACTCAGCAGCAGCAATAACAGCAGTCTCAAATTCCGCAATTACATCATGGAATTTGACAATGGCTAGTGGCCATTGGCCAACACAACATGACTTCCTGGCACTTGGCCAGTGGGTCATTTTTTTCCTCAGGGCTTGTTCTTTTTAAATAAAAACAAACAAACAGAGACCTACATAAAAAAAAAAAAGCCTAAGTCCTACACATCAATGTTTCCTCAAGGCTTGTGCCTAACACAAGTCTAATTTCCTATAACTAATCAATGTTTCCGCAGGGCTTATGCCTCAATTTTAGTCTAAGTCATACAAATCAATGTTTCCTAGGGGCTTGAGCCTCTAACAACAAGTATAAGTCCTACAAATCATCCTCTACAAAATACTTTATCCCTTTAAATATCAGTTTGCCCCAGTTGCAGCTAATGTCAGGGGGTCCCTGTCTCTGTCATTTTACTTACCAATTTTTTATACATAAATATGTATTTTAAACTCAATATTAACATTTTTGTCAGTCTTTATAGAAAAGTGGGGGCATCATAAGAGAATGTCCGCAGAACACCAAAGTGCCATGGCATCCTGGATGGGAATCACTGCTTTAGATACAGAAAGAGATTTGGGTCCAAATGTCATGGTTGCACTTTTCTGGGTTCCTAGAGACACTGGTGAGGGCAATAATTAAGTTGTTTCAGGGAAAAGTTTATCCTATTATTCTCAATATACTTAACAAAATGCATTTTTGAAATGCACCACTTGACCAGTTAAAATAAATACATTTAAAGCCTCTCTTATAAATGTCTCTAGAACAAATCCATTTTTGAATAAAATTTACTTTACGGTGTTCATTCAATCATATTTTATATATATATAAAAAATTAATATTAAATAGTGAATTCCCCTAAACCTCTCCATTGGTGGGAATATGCTTCCCTGATACATGCATTTGCAAAATGCCTCACTCCATTAATGTGGAATGATAATTTTTCTTTAAAATAGACCCTGGATTTCAGTTCATTGGCTCCATAGTATAATATGGAGTATCATAACTTAGTGCATCTCCATCCTGGAGTCATTCTAGAACAGAGCTAGCCAACCTTGGTCCTCAAGAGCTGCCGACAGTGCATGTTCTAGACTATCCCAGCTGGAACACAAGTGGATTAATTAGTGCTTCAGTCCCTTTAATTGTTCTACCTGTGTTTATTCAAGATATCTTGAAAACATACAATGGTGGTAGGCACATGACATACTTTTCACTTACTGCACTACTGCGGAAGCACTGTAAGTAAAAAACGAGGTCTGAAATTGACCGATCCAAGATCAGAGAGGTCTCTCTCAGACCCCCGCTCGGCGTGCCGGTATACGTAAGAGGTCACGTGTGCCGGCTCTTCGGAAAGGATCAAAGCAATCGTTAAGGGGAGGTTAAATAAATGCAAATGTTGGGGATTTTATTTAATTTGTTCTCTATGGTGCAGTAGTTTGCTCCAACAATTAAACATTTCTTCTTATTTCATTAGAATCTTTATCTCCTCTAATTCACCTTTGTGCTTCTACTTACAGGTCATATTTGCAAAGTTCCCCACTAAATCTATCATTAAAGGCAAGCAGAAATTATAGAAGTTATATATGTATCAATTAGTTATGGCATACAAATTAGTAGATGAAAATGGGTTCTGATTTAGATTATTTATGCACTTGATAAAAATATAAGCTGTATATGCTTTTGTGGACATTTAATTTAATATAGTAAAAAGACTGACAGATTTATTATGTTACAAAGTCAATGTTTGTCAATGGTAAAGGTTCCCTGAAGTGTAACATGATTTATCTGATCCATAAAAAGCATGAACTCTGTAACCTTCTGTTCTGATACTCCTCTGTGGTATAGGGATATACTTATCAATGTCAAATGATTTATACACGTGCTTGTGAGTGTGATAGCTCAGCACATGTTAAATTGTGACATCATAGCTTAGACTCCACGGCAACAGACGCTGGTTGTGTACTAAGAACAGACAAATAAAAACCCCAGTGAGTAAATCTCAAGTGCATTGCTTCAGAATGATTGGGGATCTCAAAGCATTCCAAGGGTTAAACTCTCAATTAAAATCAGTGGGAATCTGGGGAGTTTGTACCTGTGTTAACTATACAATTGCTGCAATACTTCTTATGACATCAGCCTAACAGAGTGCCTAGATACAGTATATTGACTCTCAAACTTGTTCTTGTGTACCACTAACAGGCAACAGAAAAAATGTGCTAAGGTGTGATAAGGGGGAGATAACTTCTCCAGTGTGATAAACTCACAAATTCCTATGTTATTCTATGGAACTTATGCATTAGCATGTCTCTAACTTGAGCAAAGAAAAACAGATGTTGATGGCAGAAAAGTACCAACTGGCCCTCCAGTGTGCCTATTTCCCTTTCTAATAAAATACACAGTGTTACATATGTCTCAGAATACACTTACGTCTATCCCATGGAAATAAGAAGAAAAAATGCCCAATAGTGTAACACTGTAACACTATAAATCAAATAGTACTGATAAGTTGGGTACTCACATTTCTTGAATGTCAGATTGGTGCAAATACACGGTCTGACTTACAAGTATACAGAGATTATCAGCCCGTCTCCATTCGGAATCTGTAGAATTGTGTCCTCAAATAGATCCAATCTTAATCCTCGTGTGGATAAATAAGCGGGGCGTTTTCAAACGAAAAATGTATTATAAAAGTAGATAAAAAAATTATACAAGTTGACTTAATGCTAGCAAAGTGTAAGTGGGTCTTCTTTTAGTGGACTCCAGTGTATTAATGTCATTCTTGAGATGTGGTCTCCAGAACTGTACATAGTAGGTCAGGTCTTACCAGTGACCTATAGAAAGGATTATTACCACTCTTTTCCTGCTGCTAATGCCTCTTTCCTATACAACTAAGAACCTGGTTTGCTTTTCCCACAAACCATATTGCTTGACTACATTCACGTCATCTGAAATAGTAACTCCCGAGTTCCTTTCATCTGATAGTACCATTAGGCCAATACTCCACTTCTGATTTTGTGTCCTAAATACATAATCTTGCAATTACAGCATTAAACATTCAATATCGAAGTCTTGTCCATTCTCCCAGTTTTCAATCTTCAATCATCAGCTTTATCCCTTCTGAAGAGTCCACTCTGTTGCAGATTTTTGTATTATCTGGAAAAAAGACACACCTTACTTTCAATACCACCGATAATATCCCTAATTAATATTTTGAAGAGAACAGGCCCTAGAAATGATCCCTGTGGGTCAGTGTAACCCATACTTCCTCTGAGTTATTACCATTGATTATGACACACTGTCTCCTATCCTTCAGAAAATATTTATCCAATCAAGTTGAAGTACATTCCCAAGGTATACATTTCATGAATATGTTTCTTATGTAGTACAGTATCAAAAGTTTGACTAAAATCCAAGTATGTTATGTCTATCACTTGAATAACATAATCCAAAAATGTGACCAGGTTTGTTTGACAAGATCTTCCTGTTGTAAAGCCATGCTCCCTTGGTTCTTGCAAGTCATCAGATTTCAGATATGCAACAATTCTTCCTTCGAATAGTGGGGAGATGCTGTACTGTGAGTGAAGCAGAGACAACCCTAGGATTTCCATGAAGGGGTCGCCAAAAAATAAAAAGTGTGGAATAATAATAATAATACAACCGAGAAGATTTGCTGCTACATGAGTATAGACTGATAGTTATGCACAAAGTGATATAATGAGGAGATAAACTCTCTAGTGAGAGAAAATTTCCTGCATTATTGTAAGGAGCTTCCATGAACTAAACTATGTACTAAACTTTTCTTAAACAGAACATGAATATACTCTTTCATACTATTGGATTAGAATGTATAATCCAAATTTCATTAGTAAATATCTGTGTGATATAATTTTTAATGAAACAGAAAGCATTTTATAAAAATGTGATTCTCCTCCTCTTCTGTAAGTCTCTCTGTTCTTCAGCACCCTCTTATATTTCTGCTCTTATCTCCCGCTACATCCCTTTCCGTCCCCTACGATCTTCTCAAGGGTTCTTCCTGTCCTCTCCCTACACAACTCAAGCCATCTCTGGGCTACAATCTTTTTCACTGGCTGCCCCTCCACTTTGGAATGCCTTCCGTATCACCATTTTCCAGTCATCCACAGATTTTGAATAATATTCAGATCTGGTGACTCAGAAGGCTATTCCATAACCTTACACTTTAATTTATGGAAGTAATTCATTGTGGATTTTTAGGTATGTTTTAGATCATTGTCTTGTTGTAATATCCAGCTTTTTTTCAGCTACAGTTTCTTCACTGACTGTGTGACATTAGCTTCCAGGATGTGTTAGATTCTTAGTAGAATCAATTTTTCCCTCTGCCCGCACAATATTTCCTGTGCCACTGGCTGCCACACAACCCCAAAGCAAAATAGATCCACCCTGTGCTTAACAGCTGCAATGATGTTCTTTTCTTCAAATGCTTTTCCTTTTTTCCTCTGAATGTATCTTTGGTTATTGGAGCCAAAGAGTTAAATTTTAACTTCATCAGGCCGCAGCACATGGTTCCAGAATGCCTTTGACTTATCTAAATGTTGTGTTGCATACTTTGGATGTTGACTTTTGTGATGAGATTGCAAGTAACGTTTCTTTCCGATGACTCTTCCATGCAAGTCATGTTTGTGCAAGCAATACTGCACAGTGGACTGGTGCACCACTAGTCCTGTGCCAGCGCTAATCTTTCCTGTATATCCTTTGCAGTGATATGCTGGCTTTGCTTTACATTCCTGACCAGTCTATGAGCAATTCCAGCAGAGATTTTTCTTGATCTTCTAGATCTTGTCTTGACTTCAACAGTTCCCTTATCTTCCTTTTCTTAATGACATTTCAGACAGTGGAAATTGCTAGCAAGAGTTTAGATACTGTCTTTTTATAGCCTTATCCTGCTTCGCAAAAGTAAATTATCTTTATTTTCTGAACCTCTATCAACTGCTATGGTTGTTGAGTGTAAGCACAAAATCCTGAGGGGTTCGATGAGTCAGGGAATTTATTAAGCTCTGGAATTGTCATCACCAAACTCAGATTAAGGCCTATCGAGTCACTTAAAGGGATAGTAATACTTAAAATGTAAAAAAATATATGTTGTAGGGTTTATCCCCCTGAGTAAAACAAGGGTACTCCCACTGCTGAGAGATATTTTATTAAAAAATTATAACAGCTCAAACTTGAATTTTCTAGGTGTAATATCAGAATGGCCTGAAAATTTACAGTGGTGCTGTTGCTACACCATCCTATGGACTGCTCTGGTCCATAGAACATAAATGTCCATAGGATGGTGTAGCAACAGCGCCACTGTAAATTTTCAGGCCACTGAGACATTGCACCTAAATAATTCAAGTTTGAGCTGTTATAATTTTTTAATAAAATATCTCTCAGCAGTGGGAGCACCCTTGTTTTATTTGGGGACATAAACCCTACAACATATATTTTTTTACATCTTAAGTATTACTATCCCTATAAGTTCTGAGATCTTACAAAAAAAATAACCCCAGTGGATCAGCTGTAAGGGTGCCCAAACTTTTGCACATGCCACATTTTATGTTTTATTTTTTCAATCTGGTAAATTCAGCAAATTCACAGTAAGAGTGCATTACAATTTGCAAAAATATGTCAAGTTTAAATTTGTTCACTGAAGAGGTTGTGTTAACTTCTTTTCACTTAGAAAATCAACAGGACACGTAATTTGGCCAAGGTTGCCCAAACTTTTATCTATAGCTGTATGTGTAATAAGTGTAATAAGAACATGTCACAATGTGAGAAAAGATCGGGAACACTGGTCTAGTCTAATGGTAGGAAACTAAAGACCCTCCCTGGTTTTGACTATAAGCTATTGGCTTCTCCTGCAGTCCCAGATTTTTCTTTGATACAGTGAGAAGAGGAAATTTCCCTCAGGTTGGAGAATATTTGTCTGCGAGCTCTGACAGCATTGCCAGCTATCAGAGCTTAGTGCATGTAGCAGACAGCCACATTAACATGTAAACACTCCAGACAGTATACAAAAATGGCTCATTAAGCTAAATCTCTATCTGCAAATGAGCCAATGGAGAAGGAGCCACTGCAACATCATAAACCTGGCAAAGGCATGGAGAAAGCATGGGGATATAGGTGTGTTTGAGGTTTAATCACAGGTATGAGAAGGCGTATACTCCTTGCAACATACCATGAGATGGATTTGGGGCCAGTTTGCCACCATATTCATGAACTGAACCATTATTGAAACTTAATGAGTCTCCTTTCAAGTGTTTTAGGATTAATCTCACTCACTGTCTTTCTCAGTTCTGTCTCTCTCATTATCTCACTGTCTGTGTTTCACGTATTCTCTTTTGCTCACTGAGGCTGGTGCACTAAAAAAAACTGGTGCAATTTTGATGCAAACCATTTTCACCATAGGGTATATACATACAATTTTTAAATCCCCCATTCATTTTAATGGATCTTTTAACCTCTTTAATGCTAGAGAGCTCTCCAGCTCTTTGAGAAGCAATATAAATGAAACCTACCTTTCTTGTATTCTAGGGATTAAAAACCCTATTTAAATCAATGGGTATATTTTTGATCCCGCTGGTGAATTTGGTTTGCCCAAGTATTGCACCACATTTCCTTCGTATATCAGCAACACTCTGGGGTGAATGTATGAATTTGCCAGCACAGCAGCAGTGGCATTAGTGTCTAACCCCAGTTGCTGTGCTCCAGGATATGCACTATAGGGTATGAGCGCTATAGTGCATACGGACAATCTCTGCCTTTGTTTTTAATGCCAGCAGGCCCTGTTTCCTGACACATAACATGCACAGAGAAATGGCGCAAAATTGATCCACTGATTTAATCTTTTGATTGCCATAGTTCACCCCTCTGGCACGATAAGGGTTAAACAAGATGTAAAGTATAGGAGTACCCCATCCCACAAACTGCCTCACTGTCCTCCCTTTGGCACAAGAAGCATTAACCCTCTGAGTGCCAGAGGAGCACAGTGAATTGCGTACGCCTCTGCCATTCAAAGGGTTAAGCGAAGGAATTTTTGAAGTATGAAGCTTAGTAATTTGGCTTTAGGCAGGTGAAGGGTCTAAAAATCGACTCCAGCACCTGAGTTAACTCAGAATTTATGTTGTACATTTACCATTCCGTCTCTTTCTTTCCCTCTGTCCATCTTCCTGTCACTCTCTCTCTCAATATGGAATGTATTCTATTGCAGCTGACAAATGTTATTAGTGGTTTTATCTGCCAGTTTCCTCCATATACTTGAATAGCAATCTATGGGATAAAAAGTCTTGATTTTTCTGTCTCTGTCAGCATGTTTAGTTGTTTTGGTGGGACTTTTAGGAAATAAAGCACTTTATAGTACAAAAGGACTACAAATCCCAGCATGCATTATTCTTTCCTGGTCCTACTACCTGGGTGTCATTAACACAGGCACTAAACCCATCCTGTGACTTTTCATTCATGCATTTAGTGTAAAATGAAAATATATTTAGAAATCGTAATATTTACTCTACAACTTTGCTTTAGATTAATATTCCCAATGTTACCAGTTGCAAACAATAATGTTTAAATTATGCTTTAGGGAAAATAATAGCTAAATTATTACATTTGAATGCATATACATAACTTAACCCCTTGGATGCTAATGAGATCAGTGCATTTCTTTGAAATGTATTCAAGACTTTTCTCTTATCTGAGGAGTTAATATATAAATGTTATATGCATATAGACTGTTCCAGAATAGGGGTGTCAGAACCGTTAGAATAATACCCCTGATTACTGATTGTGTATGTTAATGTTTTTGTTTAGACTTTATGACTTCTGATAAACAGGGATTATTATTCCTCACTGGGCACACATTGCATTTGCTTGTATCTCCTGCAGACATCCCTATATAAATATAACTCTTGAAACAGCATCTAAATTAAGAAGGTGCTACTTCCTGTTCCATTTTGAGAAGCTTCTAAAGAAACCACCAACAGGCCTCTGTATAGTTGGATAGTAGCCATGTTTCTAAGGACTAGAAGGGTATTGCACACCCCTGTGGACCTTAAAGGGTCAATGCCCATGTTCAGGAAGCTAAAGACAGACATTATGGAGCAAACCAATGGCACCTTAGGAACAAATATTCCCAAATTACCATTGATTTATATGGGATTTTTAACCACTTAACTGCTATAGAGGCCTCTATGGTAGCTACTCCTGAAACAAAATGACCTTATCTTGATATATACTTCACTGGTATTGATTACTATAAACCACAGATGCTTCCAGTCTATCTCTTCTTAAAGAAACATTTTGTAGAAAAAGGAAAAGAAACTCACACTACTAAATCACTATATATATATATACTAGTTGAACAGCCCGTTACACGGGCCACAGTGCCACTGCCACCCTGTCGCGGGGCAGTCACGCGCAGTAGAGACTGCCCGCGCCACAGCTGATACAGAAGCGTCCAGCTCTGTATCAGCCGCGGCGCGGGCAGTCTCTACTGCGCATGACTGCAGCACACGCAGCAGTGTCTACTGCACATGCCGCGGCGTTACACATGATTTAGCGAATTATTATATAGGATATATATATATATATATATATATATATATATATATATATATATATATATATATACACACACACACAAAAAGACCCTAAGTGAATAAAATATGAAGTGCAACGAGGATTGAGGGGACTCTCCCCCAGTCCCAAAATTAAGAACATACCAAAGACAGATAGCAATCCTGTAACTTTCTAGTATGCATTGAGGTTTTCATTTACATTTAATCAAATGCCTTGGAGTGAATGCAGTCAAACATTAACTTGAGAAGCTAGTTAAAATAATGCCATGTACTATACCTTTAAAACCTCTCTTGCAATAATAAGCAATTGTGCATATTTAATCATTTTTAAGTGCACTTCATTATATACCATTATTGTCATTTTTAGCTGTGATATTTAATGAAATATGGTGAAAAGGCAGCTAGAATTAGAATGAGAAAACATTTTCTAGAAAAAACAAAAGAAACTCACAGACCTAAAACACTATAACATATATATATATATATATATATATATATATATATATATATATATATAATCTAAGTGAATCTGGCTCGCTGTCAGGGAGCATGGCTGGAAAATGCTGATTGGGGCATCAGTACCACTCCAGCCCCCCAGCTACTGATCTCCAGGGCGATTCGGCCGGCAGTTCGATAGAGGAAATGCAGTGAAGCAAGAGGGCTCCCCTGTTTCCATTCTAGCCAGAGTACCTGGGTAGGAGTGGGCTGGATCACTAAACCTTCTCATGTCAATGAGGGAAAGCCTTCCTCATGGACATAAAAGTGTTTCCCAGTCCCGTCCACTCCTACCCAGCTCCAGGTAGAATTGAAACAGGAAAGCTCTCTGGCTCCCCGTGTCACCACATACCTGCTAGTATATAGCAGAGAAACAACATTTGCAGAAATAGGAAATAGCACCTAGGCTATTGACACCTTTATTGAGAGTGATTCCCGTGATATCTATAGTATATAAATATATATATATATATATATATATATATATATATACAGTAGTGTGCAAAAGTTTTAGGCAGGTGTGAAAAAAATGCTGTAAAGTAAGAATACGTTCAAAAATAGACATGTTAATAGTTTATTTTTATCAGTTAACAAAATGCATTGTGAGTGAACAGAAGAAAAATCTAAATCCAATCAATATTTGGTGTGCTCAACCTTTGCCTTCAAAACAGCATCAATTCTTCTAGGTACACTTACACAGGGATTTTGTAGGCATATAGTCAGATGTACGATTAAACAGTTATACCAAACAGGTGCTAATGATCTTCAATTTAATTTGTAGGTTGAAAATCATTGATTGAAACAGAAAAAGCTGTGTCAGAATATGTGTTGTACATTTACCATTCTGTCTCTTTCTTTCACTCTATCTTCCTGTCAGTCTCTCTCTCTCTCTCTCTCTTAATATGGAATGTATTCTATTGTAGATGACAAAACTGGGTGAGGAACAGCCAAACTCAGCTAACAAGGGGAGGTTGTTGAAGACAGTTTAATGTCAAAAGTCATTAAAGATGGCAAGACTAAGCACAGCAACAAGACACAAGATAGTTATGATGCATCAGCAAGGTCTCTACCACAGGAGAGGGGTTTCCAGATTTCTTGTCCAAGCTCTTGTTAAGAAGCACAAAGAAACGGGCAATGTTGAGGACCGTAGGTGCAGTGGTTGGCCAAGGAAACACTGCAGCAGATGAAAAACACATCATGCTTACTTAACTTCACAATCAGAATTGGCAGAAAACAGTGGGAGCCTGGTACACCATCTACTGTCCAGAGAAGTCTGGTCAGAAGTGGTCTTCATGAAGACTTGCTTCCAAAAAAGCCATACCAAGAGACTTAACTATGCATGAAAACACAGGAACAGGGTTGCAGAAAAATGGCAGCAGGTGCTCTAGACTGATGAGTCAATGTTTAAAATATTTGACTTTAGCAGAAGGTTGTTCACCGAAGGGCAGGAGACCAGTACAAGAATGAGTGTCTGCAGGCAGCAGTGAAGCATGGTGGAGGTTCCTTGCAAGTTTGGGGCTGCATTTCTGCAAATGCAGTTGGGGATTTGTTCAGAATTAATGGGATCCTCAATTCTGAGAAGTACAGGCAGATACTTATCCATCATGCAGTACCTTCAGGGAGGCATCTGATTAGCCCCAATTGTATTCTGCAGCATGACAATGACCCTAAGCTACAGCCAAAGTCATTATGAACTATCTTCAGCATAAAAAAGAACAAGGAGCCCTGGAAGTGATGGTATGGCCTCCACAGAGCTCTGATCTCAACATCATTGAGCCTGCCTGGGATTACATGAATAGAGAGAAGCAATTGAGGCTGCCTAAATCCACAGAAGAACTGTGGTTAGTTATTGAAAATGTTTGAACAGCATACCTGCCAAGTTCCTTAACCCCTTAACGACCCATGACGTGCCAGGACCGTCATGGGTAAACTTCCTGGCACGTCATGGGTTAAATGATAGCAGCGCGCCTCTGTGCATGCTGCTATCATTCATTGCAGGCTGAGATTGAGTGTTCAGTCTCAGCGCTTGTCATTTCTGCCAGTTCATGTGATCGCTTCAGGAGCGATCACATGTACCAGCATTTTGATTGAATAAGCCAAGCACACTGCCTTTGTGTCTGCACTGTGCCTCTCTCTGCCTTACGATCAAAGTAAAGGAGAGAGAAGCAGAGAGTAGACACCTGGTGGCAAAAAAATGCAGCAGCTGGGGGTATTAACCCCTTCAATGCTGGAGCTGTGGGCTGGCTGGATGCAGGTCCATTTCTGACCAGCTAAAAGCAGCATGGTTGTTTTTTTTTCTAAATTTAAAAAGCAAAACGCCTTTTATTTAAATATGTTATTTATAAAATAAGTATTTAAATGTTAAACAATACATAATGAGAGTGTGATTGTTGTGGAGCCATCTAATACACTTATGCACAAAGCCAAATCTTATAGTTAAAAACTGGGAAAATAGGGAGGGAAAGAGGGACATGGGGATTTTCACCCAGGGGGAATAGTGCCAACTTAAATCTGCCCATTTTGTAGGTATGACTGACCGGTCATATCTTTCATGCAGGCTCCATAAAAATGTAACCCATTGTACTCAATGCCAAGAGAAGAAATAAAAATGTCATTTTTTTAATTTTTTATCCTTTTTATTTAATTTTAATAAAGTAAATGGTGGGTTATCCATGTAAATGTTGTATCAAAAGAAAGCCCTATTTGTGCCTAAAAAAACAGTATATAATTTATGTGGATGGAATAAAAGACTTAGAGGGAAAACACTGTTGAATAAAGACATAGTCAAAAAGGTCAGAATTGCTCCGGTCCTTAAAGGGATAGTAATACCTAACATGTAAAAAAAAATATGTTGTAGGGTTTATCCCCCTGAGTAAAACAAGAGTACTCCCACTGCTGAAAGATGTTTCATTCAAAAGTTATTAATTTTCAAAGTTGAATTTTTTAGGTGCAATATCACAGTGGCCTGAAATTGTACAGTGGCGCTGTTGCTACACCATCCTATGGAGATTTATGGTCCTGAGACCAGAGCTGTCCATAGGATCGTGTAGCAACAGCGCCACTGTACAATTTGAGGCCACTGTGATATTGCACCTAAAAAATTCAACTTTGAAGATTAATAACTTTTGAATGAAACATCTTTCAGCAGTGGGAGTACTCTTGTTTTACTCAGGGGGATAAACCCTACAGCATATTTGTTTTTACATTTTAGCTATTACTATCCCTTTAAGTGCAATCCACCTCAGATTTTCCCGGTCCATAAGGGGTTAAAAACTGTGTGCAATTGTACCTAGAAGAATTAATGGTGTTTTGAAGGCATAGAGTGGTCACACCAAATATTGATTTGATTTAGATTTTTCTTCTGTTGACTCACTATGCATTTTGTAAATTGATAAAAACTTAACATGTTTATTTTTAAAGCATTCTTACTTTACAGCATTTTTTGACACCTGCCTAAAAAATGGCCACATATAGGACCGAACGTTTGCATTAAAGCTTAAAGATGGTACAACAACAAAAACTCAACAACAAATACTAAAACGAGTGGAAGAATTGTATTCAAATCTTTATAACGATGAAGGACAACAACTGAATGCAGTGCCAGAGGCTGAAGCTGTGCCAGAAGTTTGGTATAAGAAGTAGAAGCTGCAATAAAATCAATGAAAAATGGCAAAGCATCTGGATCTGATAAAGTTTTATTGAAATGTTGAGGTAAACCTGTATTGAAACCCTAGCCTAAACTAGGCTGGTGAGATAGCTCAGTGGTAAAAGTCCTTGACTATAGTGCCTGTTTAAACTGCATGGTTGCGGGTTTGAATCCCAACAACGTCAACTCACCCCTTCATCCTTCTGAGGTTAATAAATGAGTACCATTGATTGGGTAATAATAACATCTGTTATTTCAGCTGCCAATTTGGTTAATTCCAAGAGTGTGCGGATCTTAAAAACTAACAACCAATAAGCCTTTTGCCAGTAGTTTTGAAGGAATTTTCTGCAAACTAAATTGGAACAAAAATAGGACTAGCGATCAATAGAGACAACCTTCATCATTTACGTTTTGCAAATTATATCATACTTTTTTGTTAGTAGTCATGAAGGACTGAAAAACACGTTGAAGAACTACAATAAGAAAACAAAATTTTGCTCTGAAGATGGTTATCAACAAAACACAAGTAATATTTAACAAATTTACCTTACTAAGGAAAATCACAAGAACTAGAAGAGGTTGACATGTATGTTTACCTTGGACAGGAAATGTCAACAGATGGAAACACCTTGATGGAAACTGAGGGATGAATAAACTTGGGATGACAAGAATTTGGAAAACTTAGCAGTACAGTTTTTAAGACAAATTTACCACTGTCTCAAGCACAAAGTTTTTGACAAGTGTGTCCTCCCAGTCCTTACATATGGCTGTGAAACATGGACACTGAATGCCACAGCCATGCAAAAACGTAAGGTTACACAGAGAAGTATGGAGTGGTGAATTCTAAACGTAACAAAAACATGTGCATGAATTCATCATCAAACAAAGGTCTATGACAGAATTCAAAGAGTAAAGTGCCTGAAATGGAAATGGGCAGGCCATATAGCAAGATGACCTGATAGCAGATGGACCAAATACATTTTGGAATGGATTCCATTCGATCCTGGCAACAAAAGGCATAGGATATATATATATATATATATATATATATATATATATACACACACAAGAAAGGCCATTGTTATTGGCCGAAACGTTGAAATAAACATTGTTTGAACATTCTTCAACTACTTTCTGAGAGTGCCGTCTCTTCTTAAACTGTATGTACTTCCCCTATGATTGGCACCCAGGTCTTTTTGAATGGCTTAACAGCGAGTACATCTCATACCACAACATATATATTTATATAATTCCAGTCCAGGTTTTGGTAAGCACACCGAAAGAAAAAAACAGATTTAAACTTGCTGGAGTGCAACCAGTTTTGACCAAAATAGCTAAAAGCAAATATACAAAGTATTGGTGCACATCCAAATTTTCATCACCATTAACCCTTTACTCTGCGGCATTGTGCCTGCATATCACTACTATATTAAAGATGAGGATTTAGTTACATTATATGGCCACAGAATGCTAAGCTTGCCACCAACGCCAAGGTACCTCATTTTGGCAAGTACCTAACCTTAATATGCTTTGTCATATTATGAGCTGAATCTCTCCTATTTTAGGCATTTACTAACCTTAATTTACTTTATCCTGAGAGCTGAGTCTTGGTCAGCTTTACTCACTAATGGAGAGAGAATCTCTGACAGGCATTATACAGTGTCCTAGAGACAATGAGCTTTGCACCTGGGGGTGGGTGAGGTGCTTAAACCAATAGAAGCTGGCCAAATCTTCCAAAAGTACAATTCCAGTCCAGGTTTTGGTAAGCACACCCAAAGAAAAAAGTATATATATATATATATATATATATATATATATATACACATTAGAAATGGGCATTCCAGAAACTCAAATATAATGCCTTGGTGCTACTCTTAAAGTTTCAAATAGCAAACGAAATGGTACCACATGTACGAATGCAATCCAAAGGACTTGTGTAATAAGAAAAATACATTTATTTTCAATGTGTAGGCCCCCTTCATCAGGTCATGACGTACAGGACAGAGCTGTTAACTTCAGAATCAGCAGTTTGCATTAAAGGATAAAGCAAACAACAAAAGATGCAGCACCACAACACCTCAGTATATACTTGTACCTCTTTTTTTAAACTGAATGGAGTGTGTGCAGTGCAGTATGTCAAGTTGTACTTTTTGTCTGTTTGTCTTGTATGTATATTATGTTATGTTTCTGTAGTTTCTGTCTCTCTGTCTCAGTCAAGTATAAGACTCAGCTTTTTCAGGTAGGAAGGATCACCTGCTTGTCTGGCTGTCGCTGTGACTTATCAGTCAAAAAAGGGGTTTTATTTATTGTTTGATCGATTTTTAACTCTCCTTTTTCCTACCACACCAACACTCCCCTTCCAGCAATACTCATATATATATATATATATATATATATATATATATATATATATATGTCTATCAAGAATCCAACTCCAAATCTTTGTGTGCCTATATATTAGCTTTCATATTAGCTTTCATAAAAATTCAGCTGGTGCTTCTCTCTATTCCTTTCTCACCCAAGCACAGACTGACAACATGTGGTATACCGATACTACCTTTACACTTCAGCATACCTACGTGGGGAAACAGTCCACATGGGAGGGATTAACAGCTTTCATTATTTTCAATGTGATGAAAATAAGTGGAAAAAGGTCAAAAAATGACTTTTCTCATAGGAATTCCAGCAGAAGGTGGGAAGTGCCATTTTTTCTTTTTTCACCTCAAAGTTGAATCAACTAAATACATGCAGTATGTTAATATAAATAATAACCAGTTTAATTATTTTTACCTATAGGGAGACAAGGGTGCGACAGGTGCCATGGGAATTATGGGTCCTCCTGGTAGACCAGGCTCTTCTGGTCCTCCTGGACCTCCAGGACCAGGTAAGTTAACCAATAGTTTTATGTCTTCAACCTGAGAGCAGAGATTAAATGTTATCCATTAGAAATAAAGGTCTGTGCTTCAGAGAAATTTTTCCAGTACCCAGAACTGCAGCTCTTCAGCCATTCATAAGGTCGTCCATTCATAAGGGGATGAGCCTCAAGGTATGAAAATCTATGAGGACGTGCACAGGAACATTTGAAGTAAGAGAGAAGGCATAGTGAAACAATGAAGAGGTCATATAACCAGGGAGCAGATATTAGATGTATATAGGGTTAACAGGAGTTGTAAAAAAGTAAAATGCAGGTGTAGTCAAATGTCAGATGTCTTATTACCAGGGAGCAGTAGTAGTCAGATTTAAGATGTGTTCAATATGTAGAAGACAAAAAAGGAGCACAAGACTAGGAATGCTATATTGATGGAGTAAACTCAGTTATCTGGATCTGCACATGGCTTGCTTATAAAGGATGCCATCGCCACTGTTCCATAAATGTGGAGGCAGCTTATTGTATATTTTAATAATAGAATTTGACTGTGGATAAGAACCATTGAGCCCATCTACACTGCCCATTTTCCTACTGTAAAAACTTCAAACTTTATTTGGTCTTTGGCATTGTCTTATTTTCAGGATAGCCTTATGCCTATTCGGAGTGTCCAGCTCTGTATCAATCGCGGCACAGGCATTCTCTACTGCGCATGACTGCGTCGTTACACACGTTTTAGCGAATTATTATATAGGAATATGGCATCCACACGATGGAAAATGTGAACGTTTGATCAAAACTCCTTGTGCTATATGCTTACATGAGTCCCAATGTAATCTGTGCTTTCCAATGAAATATTGTACACATTTTCAGGGCATCTAATGATTGGACCAAAAGGTGAAAGGGGAACTCCTGGCCCGCCAGGAAGATGTCACTGTAAACATCCCCAGTCTGTGAATAATCCTCATTATGATGAATCATTCAATGGACACAATTTTGCTAAGGTAACATTAATCTAACAACTTAATATTTCTAAGTCGTTTACAGTTATTGAGATATATGTGTAAAGAAAAAGTAGAGCAAACAAGTGTGCGAGAGAGTGGGTAAGTGTGTATTTGTGTGTGTGCACTGGTGCAAGATGACCACTCTGGCCACCCATTCTTAGTATGGTGCTGAATGTTGCCTTCAGACATAAAGATTTGCCTACCCCTACTCTAAACACCACAAAGCTAGCAAGGTTTGCATGACAGTCTACAAAAATGTTTACCACCAAATTTTTCTGACATTCCTTGTTATTTTTTAGAAGAAATGGGATGTGAAAGCAAAAATGAATTATTTTTTTTTTAACATCAATTATCGATTGTAAACTTGGTTAGTGTTTGAAAAGGTGTGGGGAGAACCCTTTCACTGGCAGACACTGTAACATACTGCAAAGAGCTGATTTCTTGACTTGTAAAATTGAAATTGTGATAGTAAATTGATAAAACTGTAACTTGTCTCAAGTCTGGATGATACCAATAACAGCTGTCTATTATAGACAGTATTCAAGGGTACATGGCAAAATGAGTATAATAGACTTACCTACAATCCAAGTTCTGATACTGGAAATAAGCAGCCAAGTAGTTAGTGCCAGTATTAAAACTACGTTGGGTACTAGGTTTTAGGAAAACTTTGGATATTATTTTAGGATTAGGGATACTATTAGAGTTGAAGGAGTAGTAAGCTTTTTTATGAAAAAATATATATTGTAGGGATTTTCCTATTGAGTAAGATAAGGGTACTCCCACTGCTGAGATATTTATATTTCCAGAGTTATTACAGTTTAAACCCATTAGCAGTGCCCTCTAGTGGTCAAATTCTAATTAGTTTTCCTGTTAGATTCTAATGGAGAGGAATGTCAGAAAAGTCAGAAACATACAGTCCTCTATAGAATGTGATAGAAACTGCCTGTCACTTCCTGTCAGTTAGAACTATCAGGAAGTAAACACAGTAAATTCACTTCCTGATTATTTGAACTGATATAAATTTTGAATAAAACGTCTGACAGCGGTGGGAGTACCCTTGTTTTATCATCAAGAAAATATCTATAAAATATGTGTTTTCATAAATAAAAGTTTACTGCTCCTTTAAGCGTTGTGTGCTGAGGGTAAGTGTAATTGTTTAGAGTTTTGTATACTAGTAGTTAGGATTAGGGGCTAGAGTTCAGAGTTGTGGCAAACAAAATGTAATTTTACTCATGAGTTTTTGTATAAAATGTGAAATAAAAGTACTTCCTTTTTTATATTTTGAAGATATTTGTGATTAACAGCCAGGAGGAGCTGGACAGTCTGAATACTGACAATGCTTTAGTTTTTCGAAAAGATCTGAGATCCCTTTATTTCAAGGACACAAATGGATGGCTTCCTATTCAGGTAACCAAACTACTTCAACCAGGGGCAGCTCTAGGTTTTTCGGGGCCCTAAACAAAAAAATGAACACGAGGCCCACCTTTACTCACATACAATATTTCTAATAAGACATTTCCATCTGGTTTTGTTCACACGTGGCAGCGCTACTGTATGACATTTTTTTAAATGAAACCCTATAATTCCATGTAATACAGTTTGAGAACCACTGATTTATGTAATTGACAAATGTTAGATAAAATACAATTGTCATGATTTAATTTATGTTTGTCCACAACTGATGAATAGCCAGTACCTGTATGAAGAACATTTTTCCATAGGCTTCTGAAAAGCAGTTATTAAAGGGAGAGTATACTTATAGAACTTCCTATAACATAAAGTGATAGAATGCGTCGCTCACTGTGAGCCGTAACCGCACATGCGCAGTAGAGAGTCTCTACTGTGCATGTGTGGTTTCGCACACAGGGAGCTTCGCTGTGAGCCGTCTGGGGCTCCCCGCTAAGGATCAGCGCGTTCGTTGAGTCTCTACTGCGCATGACTACAGTCATGCTTAGTAGAGACTCGCCGAACACGCTGCCCCACTACGGATGGCTCACATCCTGTCTCTGCTCCCGGCTCCGGGGCAAGCAGCCGGGGCATTTGGGTGCACTTTAGCCCGTGTATACGTGCTTTCATACTAGTATAGAAATAAATTGCTCTTTGACAGTTGGTTATATGGAAATATTTTTTTCCACTTTGTTGTGTCAGGACTGATGTTTGAAAACAAGTGAAAAGTTTCTTATTCCTATAGAAGCATACTTAACACTATTAATTGCATATAATAATAGTATTGATGCTTCCAAAATTATGTAATAGCATATATGAATTTCAGTGAACTGAATACTTAAACCGTTTAACCAGAGACTCTCAGCTCAAGCACACACCATTTCACCTTTTCAGGACATCCTTAATTAACCCCTTATGGACCGACCGTGCACGTAGTTTGTGGTCCCTTAAGGAACACAGATCATTGTTTTTGTTTGCGGGATCCGATTCCAGACTCCCTGAACGGCGTGCAGCCGCGCAGGGAGCTCGGAATTCCATGACGGTCCAGGACTGTCATGGGTCCTTAAGGATATAACAACCCATGATGGTCCAGGACCATCATGGGTCCTTAAGGGGTTAAACACGTGCAGCTCAATAAACTTGCTTAGACATCAGTTACTCACCTATGATTAAGCAGGGATATCTTGAAAAGCTGATCTGTTGGTGTGCCTAAAGGAATAACACTGAGAAACACTGCATTAAATCAAATATTACCTTGATGTTACTTTTGTCTGTTCACAGCTCACTCCTTTTCTAAGTGATTCGAGCAACATTTGTGGAGATGGAATTATCCAGGCAGGGGAGGAATGTGATGATGCCAATAAGATTGTCACCGATAGCTGCATACGTAAGTCTGTCATGTCATTGGCTGGTTGTGTTCATATGTACAGGGGCAAATGGAGGTGCTTCAAAACATTTTTTTAACAACTATGCAATAGTAATTCATAGAATAGGGTTTGTGTAATTCTGCATCCAAAATCCATTGCAGATCCCTGAACATAGATAAAGAGTGAACAGTATGTGGCGCTGCAGCTGTTGATGAGCTACAATTTCTATCACCCTCAGACAATTTGCTGTCTTAGAGTGGGGGGATCTGTAGTTCAACAACAGCAAACATTTCTTATTATTAGGTACTAACGCTTTGTATTTCCATTTCCCTTTCTCAGGAAATACATTTCAGTTATTAAACAACAGTGTTTCTGTTGAGGATGCATTATACTGTCCTCAAGCATATAGTGTTAAACCCTTACATCTACAGTGCGTTGCTTTGCAATGCATTCCACATACCATTCCATATACCTCTAGCAACCAAGGGGTCAATAACATTTTTTTTGTTTTCTCTTACTGCATTAGAGATGATTTATGACTTAGTGTTTCCAGTTTATTGCCTTTCCAATAACTTTAAATAGCTCCCTGTAGAGTGTTTATAGACTGTATTACTAAACATGCTAATCAATGCAGTCAAAGCCATGATCACTGCCATCTGGGTCACAAGACTAGAGCTATTAAATATTAACTCTTTGAGTGCCAGAGGGGCTTGCAATGCATTGCAAATGCCTCTGGCACTCAAAGGGTTAAGTCAATTGTGCTGTCAATATACGATCATCCATAACTCAGTAGAAATAGAACACAAGCATGTAAAATACAAAGGCATTTGTCCTAAAATATGCTATATTAAATTGATTATTTAGACACATTTATGTACATACGCACAGTTGCACCTAGAAGTCACACATGATACTACTGTAATTTTTCCACTAGTGTCATGTGACAGGATAGCTCAACACATTGGAATGTAAGTATGTATGTGCCTTTATTTATGTAGCATCATACATGTACACAGAGCATCAGGCTAAAGTGTGACCATTGCTTTAGTACCAGGGGAGAAGTTAATCAAAGAGAATCATACAAAGGGAAGGGGACATTGCCCCAAAGAGACTTCAATCTAGTTAGTAATCGTGACTTTCCTGTCTTCTGGTTGCTCTTCTGGATCTTCATCCTTGGTATATGTAAATCTGCAGCGCTTGCAAATCTGTGCATGTTCACAGTTACTAGTTAGATTTTCTAAGTATCATGTAACTGCTTCCTGTTATGGCCCATGCTACAGTGAATAGACTATTCTTCTTGTGTGCTATTTGCCATAGACCCTTGCTACATTTAATTAACCTCTCTCTTATTCTGTCACTGCCACAAACCATTGCTATGTACAGTATACAGTGGATAAAAAAAGTCTACACACCCCTGTTAAAATGCCAGGTTCTTGTGATGTTAAAGAATGAGACAAAGATAAATCATGTCAGTACTTTTTCCACCTTTAATGTGACCTTATCACGGTGCCCGTGATTCTGCCTGAGCGACATTCCTACTTCCGGGTTTGCTTTGGCTGCTTCTTATTGGTTCTGGGTTGTTAACTCCTCCCAGGGCTTGCCTTTATATACGCCCTTCTGTCACTATTCCGGTGCCTTTTTGTGGTGTTCCTGACCTGACGCTTGTTGCTGTGTATCAGAAGCACACTACATTAGGTTGAGTAACTGAAATGTGCAAGTGGCTTTTAAAAGTATATAGGATTAAGCTTTGTAAAAAAAAAAAAAATGCACCAATTGTAGCACAAAGCAAATGCAGCATAGGGAACAACAAAACAAAAGAATGTGACGAGCGCACACCGAGAAAGAGCAAAATGAAGTAGTTTGCTCAAGGCATGTGTGGCCTCTCAGGTGCTGCTCAAGTCACGTTTTTTGCTCCCGTGTGCCATTGCAGAGAGAAAATTTCCATATTCATATCAGTCCAGCCCCGAAATGTCAGGCAAATCCTCTCCGCACGAGAGAAACAGCACAACCCCAGACGTACATTTCGGTCTATGTGGACCTCGTCAGTGGGATGCAGCTGTTCCCCTCTAGGGGCACAGAAGCAAGGGCCCATGCCTGGGATACCCTTCCACTTAGGGAGACAACAAACCAAAAGAATGTGACGAGCGCACACCGAGAAAGAGCAAAATGAAGTAGTTTGCTCAAGGCATGTGTGGCCTCTCAGGTGCTGCTCAAGTCACGTTTTTCACTCCCATGTGCCATTGCAGAGAGGAAATTTCCATATTCATATCAGTCTGGTCCCACCCACAGGCAGTCCAGCCCCGAAATGTCAGGCAAATCCTCTCCGCACGAGAGAAACAGCACAACCCCAGACGTACGTTTACGACCTCGTCAGTGGGATGCAGCTGTTCCCCTCTAGGCACACAGAAGCAAGGGCCCATGCAGCACCTGAGGGGCCACACATGCCTTGAGCAAACTACTTCATTTTGCTCTTTCTCGGTGTGTGCTCATCACATTCTTTTGGTTTGTTGTCTCCCTAAGTGGAAGGGTATCCCAGGCATGGGCCCTTGCTTCTGTGTGCCTAGAGGGGAACAGCTGCATCCCACTGACGAGGTCCACATAGACTGAAATGTACGTCTGAGGTTGTGCTGTTTCTCTCGTGCAGAGAGGTTTTGCCTGACATTTCGGGGCTGGACTGCCTGTGGGTGGGACCAGACTGATATGAATATGGAAATTTCCTCTCTGCAATGGCACATGGGAGCGAAAAACGTGACTTGAGCAGCACCTGAGGGGCAACACATGCCTTGAGCAAACTACTTCATTTTGCTCTTTCTCGGTGTGCGCTCGTCACATTCTTTTCGTTTCTTGTCGCCCTAAGTGGAAGGGTATCCCAGGCATGGGCCCTTGCTTCTGTGTGCCTAGAGGGGAACAGCTGCATCCCACTGACGAGGTCCACATAGACCGAAACGTACATCTGGGGTTGTGCTGTTTCTCTCGTGCGGAGACAATTTGCCTGACATTTCGGGGCTGGACTGCCTGCGGGTGGGACCAGACTGATATGAATATGGAAATTTCCTCTCTGCAATGGCACATGGGAGCGAAAAACGTGACTTGAGCAGCACCTGAGGGGCCCCACATGCCTTGAGCAAACTACTTCATTTTGCTCTTTCTCAGTGTGCGCTCGTCACATTCTTTTGGTTTGTTGTCAGCATAGGGAACAAACATTATATTATCTTTGATTTAAAATGATCTTTAACCCCTTGAATACCGGAAGTCTCCAAGGCATTGCAGCATATGGCAACCCCTCCCCTGGTACTGAGAACCTTTGAATACCTTCACAAAAATATCTTCGAATTAGCAGAGATGGACCTTTTGCAGGAAGTGAGCAAAATAAGAATTTTTAAGCCTGCAAAGTGCAATGGAAAATTAGGAAATACAGCTTCCTGTGAAGATGAATACTCTTTTACTTGCAGTTTAACCCTTTGAGTGCACGCGAGGTGTGTAAAGCATTGCAGATATGATTTGAACCTCAATGGCACTCAAATGGTTAATTAATACAAATCAGCTTTGTACATAGTATTTACCCTTGTAAGAGGAATGCCACAGGTTTCGGTCCTGGGCCCAGTTTTTTTTAACTTGTTTATTAATTATACAGAGGTAGGTATTGAATGTAGTATCTCAAACTCTGCTGACAACACTAGGCTCTGTAAGGAAATACATACAAACCTGGAGAAAGATTTGAATAAACTGGGTAGATGGGCAAAAACTTGGCAGTTTAATATAGGTAAATGTAAAGTATGCATCTGGGCTGCAGAAACAAACATGCTACATATTTACATTACAATGGAAAACTACTTTTGTAATCCTCATTAATGAAATATTTAGGAGTAATGATAGATGATAGACTTCACAGCAGTGTGCAATGTCACTCAGCTGCTGCAAGAGCATATTGTAGTGTCCTGTATAAAAATGGGGTATAGATGCACAGGATTGGAATACAATTCTACATCTATATAAATCTTTAGTAAGGCCTCATCTAAAATATGGCGTGCAGTGCTGGGCACCAGTTCTTAAAAATAAATTATTGACCTGGGAAAAAGTGCAAAGATATGCAACAAAACCGATAAAGGGATTGAAGGATCTGTGTTTTAAACAGAGAATAGCAAAATTGGGCTTGTTTATATTACAGAAGAGACATGATATGATTACCATTTACAGATATATTCAAGGTCAATACAAATAACTCTTTAAGGATCTGTTTACACAAAAAGTACAGAAAAAAACAAGAGGTCATCATTAAAGGGATAGTAATGTTTCATAATAAAAGCAGCTCTAATTAATCTTCATAGTATTTGGGCCTTGGAGAGTATTATTTCAGTTCTGTCAGAGTTGTACTTCAAGAGTAATTGAATGATAAAGTATACTCCTCCTGCCCCTTCTACTGATGTAACACTGCTCAGCTTAGAGCAGCAGGGAGTGTCCAGGTATATTTCAGAGAGGGACAATCTTCAATTAACATAAGGGAAAAAGCTGAAGAACCTGTCAAGGGGGGCAGGGATTTCATTGTTCTCACAGTAAGAATTTTGACCCTTGATGTGAGCTGTCTGATTTTTTTACCGGAAGGGCAATAAAATTATGAAATTCTTTGCTCCAGGGTGCTGTATTTGCAGATACTGTAGTTGCTTTCAAAAAAGTAACGGATACCTTTCTAGCTCAGAAAATTATGACAGTTGGTTCCAGATCAGAGATGATGTTGATCGAAGGTGCCTTTTGGAGTCAGGAAGGAATGTTTTACACTCTTGGGGCTTAATTGGAAATGGCGTCAATATGTTTTTTTTGGGTTTTTTTTTGTCTTCATCTTGATCAATAAGGGTGATATGGCATGGGTTGAACTTCATGGAAGCATGTCTTTTTTTCAGTCTCATCAACTATGTTAATATGTCACAGATACAGATATGTACATATTGGATATGTTTTAGAACAACACAAATATTAGCAGATGGGTAGATTTGTGAATGCATAGAACGATATTCCATAATAGCTTCCATTTGACTAAACAGAGTACTCCTGAGAGTGTTGAAAATATAAACTCTCCAGATAAGACAACATTTAGGTACTATACTCTAATTCCTTAATGATAAAGCCAAATTTCTTCCTAGAATGCAAACGTGCCTTTTGTGGAGATGGCTATCGTCAAGAGGGAGTTGAAGAATGTGATGGGCAAGACTTTGGATATCAGTCATGCAGAACATATCTTCCAGGGTATGTGTTATGGGTGCAGAATTGCAGATTTGTTTATTATGTGATGTCTTGCTATCAGGGGAGTGCTGGCCTGGGAGGCAGGGGGGCAGTTGCCCCCCGGGCCAGTCATATGTCTGGGCTGGTGGGCCACTCCCGCTTGTGGCTGCAAATGTAGCTACACTAGTGATACCACAGAGCTTACAACTGAAATGGAACTACACTAGTAGCATAACCCATTCTCTTGTAAGCTCTATAGTATCACTAGTGTAGCTTTACTTAAATTGTAAGCTCTGTAGTTGCACGAGTGTAACTCCATTCTAATTGTAAGCTTTGTGGTCTTGTTTGCCTTACTTCAATACACTAACACTTTGAGTGACAGAGGGGTATGCCACGCATTGCAAAGCAATGCGTGGCATACCCCTCTGGCACTCAAAGGGTTAATGGCAAATTTAAAATTAATAAAAGCGGTTGGGCTGGGGCAGTGGGCTGGGACTATAGTAAAATTGTGCCACTTTATTGTAGTTGCCCTCCAGTCCACAAGTTGCCATCCCTCCCCTGCTTGTTATAAGCAGAGACTCTAGCTACTGGAGATATTTATAATAATTACAAAATTAAACAGCAAACACCCAATGCATGATATATTTACAGGATCTATTAAAAATGCTCATAATTGAAACACTAATGCAAAATATTGCTTTCATAACAAAGAGCTTGTTCTAACAATCATGGAAATATGTCAAGATCATTGATTAGTTAACCCTTTCATTGCTAGAGGGGTGTCCAATGCATTGCTTTGCATTCAAAGGGTTAATGTTCGCCAGTTGTCACAGTGGGTATTACAGACTGCTTGGAAATAGCTAGTGAGAGGGAAATAGTATATACTGTACTGTGCTTAGATCACAACAGGGAAGAGGGAGTGCAGGCAAAATCACTTCCTCCAGCTAGATGAAAAACAGAAAAGGTAAATTAATATAAGAAGATTTATCAAATTACTGAAACTTTTACATAACCATCTATGGATATGCTCTTTCATGCATTGACAAGATGTACTTTATCCTTAGTGTTCCCTTAAAGGGATAGTAATGTCAGAAAAAAGTATTAACTATATGGTAGATACAATTAAAAGAGAGTACTTGCATTTATTCATATCTCTCAAACTGCTATGGTTTGAGAGATATAGGAAAATAAAGTTCTCCACTCCCTCCCCTTTCTGCTTGATGAGCTGTAAAGCTGATTAATCTAGCGTTTTAGATGACAGCTGGTAGGATCTAAATAACAATTAGCATTTACCTTCTTTTAAAAAGTTTAATTTGGATATTATTAAAATAATCTAAAAAAAAATTCAGAATCTAAAAATGTAATTTTTTAAAATAAAATTTATAAGAAAAGGTGGTTCATATATTATTGTTATTAATATAGCTAAAAAGTTATTTGTCAAGAGGCCGTATTGAACAAGGTCCTTACCCAAGTGCATAGACTTACAAATGTGGAATTCCTCCCAATAGCACATAAACTAGCATAACTGGGTGCAAATCTGATCTTCATGGCTATCCTACAGATTTGTAAATAAAAATCCCCTTATATAAAAAAAAATATGTATTATTCAATATAAAATGTATGGATCTTAATATAAAAGTAGTCCGCTCCTTATGTATTGCAAGGTCTGAATTAAAAAAAACTACTCTACTGCTTTTAGACCCAAATCATGTTTAATATTTATGTAGAGGGCATTAACATCATGTGACCCAAATATAGGATTTATCCCATTTTAAATTACCTACATTAGATTAAACATCTGCAGTGTCTCTATTGTATGCCCTTAAATAATTCATATATGTGTATATGTATATTGGGACAGATTAAAAGTGGCCAAATTCTTCCCAGCTATGATAGGTCTTCGCTGGGGATAATTTACATTTTTGTGTATCTTAGGTAGGTGATAAATAATTGGAATAATAGGATGATGATTAGGAGGAGGTTACTTTACCCCATGGTTCCTGTGTTCTAAATGGACTAAATGGAAATAATATATCAGTGAGCACATAAGAACCTGCATGAAGGTGTAATCTATTCTCAAGCCATAAAAGCATTAGTTACCTGCTAAAAGTATTAACCTGAAAACAAGTATTTTTCTCCCGTTCTTGATTCTTTTTTAGTGGAGGTTTTGAAATCTGCACTATTAGGGGCATGCATTTTCGTCTTGCATATATTTCAAGGCAAATAAGTGTTCTATAGCAGTCTTTTTTTTTTTAATATGGAACAAGCTTGGGCCAGGAGAAATAATAAGCAGGGACATAATAATTTTTAGTCTCTGCAAAAATATGGGCATGAAAGCATAGCAAGTCATGTCCACTGCTACTTGGCATGAAGTATACCTAAGGACAAAGTAGATGTTACTAAACATAGATATAGAAAAGGAGAAAAGGATGCTCTCTGCACACAGATTTAAGATGATAGTAATACTTAACATGAATGTTATGTTATATTGTAGCCAAGAAAAAAACATTAAAAACATTAAGTCTTACCTCTCTATGGTTTGAGATATATTCGCAAGTAAAGTTTCCCCCTTTCTGTCATCAGCGTTCTAGCTGACAGATTTGGAATCCGGTCCTCAGACCGGCTGCAGCTCTTCAGTAGAGCCGAGATCGCAAGATATAAAAATAACTACTTAATTGTAATAGTTTACAAAGTGTGCCTGGTTTCCAAGCACACTTTGTAGACCCTTCCAATGAAATAGTTATTTTTTATATCTAGCGATCTCGGCTCTGCTAAAGAGCCCCCGGCTGATCTGTGGACCGGATTCCGAGTCTGTCAGCTAGATGGCAGACTTGGCTGAAACAGCCAGTAGGGGGAAACTTTACTTGCCAATACCTCTCAAACCTTAAAAGTTTGAGAGATAAGATTTATATAGTTTTTAATGTTTTTTTTCGTGGCTGTAATATAAAATAAAATTAATTTTAAGTATTACTATTACTTTAAAGTTTAAGCTCTACTGAGCAATTTTATTTATCACCATTTGCACAACATTTCAGGGAAACCTTCCCTTCATCAAGCACCTGAAGGAGGGAAAGTTTTCCCCAAAACGTGCAAATGGAGATGAATAAAATTGCTCAGTACAGCTTAAACTTTAACTCTGTGTGCAGAGATCATCCTTTGTTTGTTGATTTACATTGCGGGTCATAACGTGGCACTGACCCTCCTGATCATCTGCACCAGACTAAGAGCATGGAGTGCTGAGGTAAAAACTTTTTATTCACATAGATATAAAAAAGGCACCTCCTGGAGAACCAAAACATATCTTTGTCTGAGGTAATTTCTGGGGTAATTTTTTAATAATCAGAGGATATCTTTTCTCATAAAATGGTGTTATAATTTAGTCAGTGTTGACTGAGAAGGGTACTAATTTGCACCTGTTTAAAGTAAATATGTGCAATATTCTTTTAAATCCAATGAATGTAATGTTACTCAAATATTTATCCCTTGAATTCTAGCTAATTCTCCAGCGCATTGTGTTGGAAATACCGCAAGCATCCATGGGGTTTAAAGGTGCTCTAATTGAGATAAACACATTTGCTTGTTAAGCCTATGAGAACCACAAGTGTGCGCAGTGCATTGCTTTACAATGCCTTGCACACCCCTCTGGTTATCAGTGAGTAAGGAGAGAAAATAAATCACATCTGTGTTTTATTTTAATCTAAATATAGTTTATTTACTTAAAGGGATAATAATTTTTCACAAAAACAGCAGCTCCAATTAATCTTCATAGTATTTGATCCACAGAGAGTGTTTTAATACTGTCAGAGTTGTAGTTCAAGAGTAATTAAATGATAAAGTATGCCCCTCCCACCTTTTTTACCTAGTGTAACACTGCTCACCTCAGATGTGGAATCTTGTTGCTTGACCAGACAGATAACAGCAAGGGACAATCTTCTTACTGTGAGAACAATGAAAACCCTGCCCCCCTTGACAGGTTTTTCAGCTTTTTCCCTGATCTTAATTGCAATCTACCTGGGCACCTCCCTGCTGCTCTGAGCTGAGCAGTGTTATATCAGTAAAAGGGGCTGGAGGGGGATAATCTATCATTCAATTAATCTTGAACTACAACTCTGACAGAACTGAAATAACACTCTCCAAGGCCCAAATACTATAATGATTAATTAGAGCTGCTTTTATTATGAAACAGTACTATCCCTTTAAAAGTATTAAAAGTTTAACACAAACAATTAAGAGTATAACAAGCTTCTTATGTTGCTATAGCAATGGTCAAAAGATTTGATTTCAAGTTCTCTCTGGGGATATCGGCTACTAAAATCCCACTGACTCATGTTAGCTCATTTCCATCAGTGGGTTGGCTTTTGAACATCAGTGGTAGTGTATATCAAGAACTGTACATCTTTTTTAAGTTTCTAAGGTTACTTAGAAGATTCAGGGATAACCTGCCCAGTGCTGCAATTATTAAGATTTTTTTTAAACTAGTAGGCACTTCCCCTTTATTATCAAATAATTAAACGATACCAAGGTAAGCACTTGAAAAAGGACTAATACTATTTATTTTCTTACAGGTCTTACGGACATTTACGATGTACACCCTATTGTTACATTGACTCTACACAATGTCGGTATTTCACATGAAAAGGAAATGAGATCAGGTAGAATCAAATACGATGTCACAAATACATCAGGTGCTATCGTAAAAAATTCAACAAGACCGGGCAATATACTAAACTTAAAGTATGATTGAAAGAATTAAATCTATTGCTGCTGATGGCTTTTTGAGAATTGTTTTATGTCCAACCAGAAGAAATAGGACCACTGCATCCTGTCTTAACACAACACGCAAACAGTTTTTGCCAGCAACACTTGTTCTTTGTATGTCTGCACATGGAAGAGCTTAACGGACAAACACAAAACTGCTGGGCTAAAGAATCTCACTCAACAGGAATATTGTTAGCAAGACAACATTACCTCGACTTAGCACTGTTATACATGGAAATCAGACTTTTCAGGTTTATATTTTTATGTTATTTTTTTTCTCTGTAGACTGTTATTAACTAAACACCAAGCATATCCTGAGTTGTGGTGTTTTCTAAAGAACATTTAACCTCTTAATACAATGTGAAAATTTAATGTACTGTATTGTATGTGCGTTTATCATAGTTTCAATGACATGGAAAATGACTATACAAAGTGGCTCCTCTTGTGAATTCTATTGATCCAGTGCACCCAGACAGAAGCAAAATAAAAGAAAGGAAGAAGGAAACAGAATTTCTCAGAAGAAACCTTTTGTGGAGTAGGGAACACAGGGTCTCACTGTTTACTATACACGTGGTCAAAGTGGATGGCGACCAAAGACTCTGTAGAGTGAGGAACAAGAATTTATGCTGATGCAAATGTTTTCATATCCTTCATGAAGAATCTAATGGCATGAATCTAAGGCATTTTTGAGATTGACTTTAAACTACTTAAGCAGCAGTTATGGATAATATATTTGTAAATAAGAATTAAGACTATACAATTGTGAACTGTTTAACACACAGGCTTAGATTTAGCATAGGGTGCATCTGAATGTGCCAGAGAAGTAAAACCTTTAGATAAATCTGAGTTAATATTTTCTTTTTAGTAAAAATTAAGTATATTGAGATTTTCAAAGATATTTATTTGTTCTTCCATTATTTTAGACACAAGAAAATGCGAGTATTGTTTTGAGAAATGTATATTACCAAAGACAGGGCTGGCTTTGATGTCATGCAATTGGTGTGTCGAGTCTTCGGTCCGGGTACCACTCTCAGCTGAGAGGGTGGTACAAGTAGGAAACCTGCCATTGTGATGAGAGAATATGTCATCATCCACCATTCACCTGACTGGAAAAACACAAATTACATCATCAACCACTTGTGTGTGTTAGATATGTCTCCAACACATTGCAAATTAATTAAATTAAGATATCTCTAGCATCCATGGTGTTACTGGAGTGAGAATCAATGTATTAAACTATATGCATCATGGTTAAAGCAGGTGGGCCAAATTATGCAATGTGTCAGTACGTGCTTGATGGTGTGGTTCCCCGTGTCCAAGAGCAGGCACCAAAAAAAGTAAACAGTGTAAATGTTCTCATCCAATGTGTACCGTTGCTTTGTAACAAAAGGAAGATTCAACAGAAAAACAGAACAAAAATGATCAGTTAACATTAAGTAGAAAAGTATTTTGCATCAGTCAGTCAAGCAATTGAGTTATTCCTCACTCACATTTAAATTATTTCCTTTTTACTGTCCCACTCACTAGTCCCCTTGTTCTCATTGTTTTCCTCTCTTTTCTCAATATAAAATATACAAACACTTCAGGTTATACCTAGCAACACCTGCCCTCTATTTTCATGTATAGTTCTTCAGTCTAGATTGTTCATATTAAATGTAGTCTTGGTGATGTCTTGGTTCAGTGCCTATTTAGCAGGTTAACTATGAATCTGTAATTTGCATATGTTGTAGGATTTACCCACCAATAATCTCTTGGGTCCAGATAGAAGGTATACCTACAGTTGCTGTACCTTAGACTTTGAGTTCCAGAGATGTATCAATACACTGAACTCAGAGGTTAACTATGTTAATGGACCCCAGCTTTAAAATTACTCTCACTGCTTGTGGTGTTGTAGAAGAGCATGTATCAAGCAGTATCATAGATTTTCCAAGTTAACAGTTCATCATTCAAGAGGTTACCAAGGACCCACTCTGAAGAGGATATAAAGCTGTGTTTATTACTTCCTTAAAAAAACAGCTAATTTTAAAGGTTTCATGAATTCACTATCTGAAGTTTATGAGCTTTAACATGTAACCCCTACCATATCAATATCTGCTTTTCACCTCTTATAGAACATGAAGCATGGTCTACGTCCTCTTTCTCCAGTGTTCATAGATTTGTGTACTACATAATGCAAGAATCTATTGGGCTGAGTGCACTCTTATATCATATGCTATCAACATCTCAAATATGTATCTTTTTCCAATTTCTACATGGGTTTGCAGATCCAGCAATGAGTAATCCAGAGCAAAAGGTTGCAACACGACTGTTAAAATTAATATTTTTATGCTTGTTTCTAAATAATAAAAGATAAAGATGTGCATGTATTTCCTGTTTTGGTGACAGCATCACGGTTCCCAATATGTAGCATTATGTGCAATAAATCAAAAAGTTGATATGCCATAACATAGATAAATGCATTTATGTATGTGTATGAATGTATGTAAATGTTACATTAGGAATCTCCTTTTAATTCTGCATGCGCTGACCCTGGAATTCACAAATGAAAATAAAACGTGTAAACATCTGTTGTGTTTGACTCTCTTGTCTCTAGTCTTTACACCACCTTATTAGATAGTAAAATGAAAACAATGAATGTCTTCATCAACAAAGCATTGCACAGAAATATATGTAATTATATTTAAAAATATATATGATTTCTTTACTTATCTGATAAGTAGTTTGAATTTCTTACTAACAGCCCTTTGAGAACTCTGATATTTGAAGATTGTCATTGTTATAAACGTAATGACTGTTAGCTGCTCCATTTCAAGTCATTGTTCTTGCTAATACTTAATGTAAAAAGGTAACATTTGAACCTTGTGAGATACTGTGAAGTAGTCAGATACATGTCACTAGTAGAAAATGTGTCAGTTCCTATAGCATTCTTGGGAATTTACTTGTCAAGTATTGAGGATCTTAGAGTCTTTCAAAATTCTAACCTTACATTGCTTTAGCAAGTGTTTCAGTCTTCCTAACACTGGTAAAGTTTCAGGCGTTAACTTTATTACTGTTTTTATCTACAAATTTGCAAGTAGTGCTTTTTTCACATAGACAGAATTGTCACTAGTATTCTAAATGTGTTTTTATCTCCTGTGTTCCCCCAGCAATTCTGTCACAGTTGAAGTAGCTTACAGCCAGCAGCAACTGAATATTAATGGCTGAAGCCCACATAGGTTGTGATAAGCATAGCAAACTCCAACTTAGCTACTGTGGAAGATTTGTTGGCGGGCCCATAGGCCATCATGATGCCCTTACTACATTGCTGCATGATCCCAGTAATGATGGCGCTTGTTGGACTTTGGTGTGTCAATTGTGAGAAAGGCATCATAGCCCAACAACGTTCCTGACACCACAAGTGACATGTCCAATGAAGCATTGCTACATTGGTGTCATCCATGTAAAAGACATGAAGACTTAACAGGAATCAGTGAAATAATTCCAGCGATAGCACAGATCACCTGCAAAGGAATCTAGTTCACGGTAACTAATATGAACCTTATTAGACACAGTAAAGTAAATAGCGGGGCTTCCATTCCATTCAGAAATCAGTGCTAAATGGGTATTTTCTGATTTAGTAGGTATTTCTAGGTGACCAATTCTGCAATCCCATTTTGACTGAGGGGTCCAGGATGTGATTGCAGTCCAGTTACAATGTGTTATAGTCAATCTCTTTTTATATTTTTCCAGTGCTCTGATAGCCATTAGGTTTAACTTTTTTAATGCAGCTATAGAAGTGGGGTGAATGTACTCCAGTTTTTTGTTTGATTCATTAACCCTTTGAGTCCCAGAGAGGTATCCAATGCATTGGATATCTCTCTGGCAAGCAGAGTGTTAAAGGAGGGAATGAAAGTACCCACCTTTTATAGAAAAGAGGTGTCTGGACATCCCAGGGCCACCTGTATTTTTTGAGGACACTCCATTCAGATTTAACCCGTTAACGACCGGGGAAACTGCGCCGGGACGTGACTGAACGTCCGCGGAGCATTTTTTTTTTTTTTTCCATTTTCTGGTTCCAGACTCCCCGAACGGCGTGCAGCCGCAGGGGGAGCCTGGAACTCCATGACGGTCATAGTACGTCATGGGTCGTTCAGTCAAATCGACCCTTGACGTACTATGACCGTCAAGGGTCGTTAAGGGGTTAATCTGGATGGAATAAAATAGTTATCTCCCCAAAATATTTATCTGAAACCATTTGGGCTTTAAATTAAACAAATGCTTAATTTTTATTTAGTTTAACTCAAAGCCAGCTGTACACATTGATTACAATGCGACCTCAGACAAATGTGCTATAGAGGAGTTAATGGTGGGCCCAGTTAGACTAGTGGGCATAGCAGGGTAATGCATGTGTAATTTTTCACAAAACAAAAACAAACCTGAGCTCCTCCATAAAAATTATTCAAATGTGCACCCTGTATAAAGCATATATTATAACACTGTGTTAATAAATATGAGGGTTTTGTTCCATAGTTTGGCCAATATATGTTTAAGCTTGCCCACCACATCACAGTACACCTATATCAGGCAAGTCCTATCTAATACACACATTTACCCCTATCTAAATTAAAAACATTCCCTGAAGCATTCTTCATGGTACCAACTGTCACTTGTAAATAAACACATTGGAAAAAGTACTAAATTAAATACAAGTAACATGCAACTTTTAAAAGTCTATGATAAGGCTCACTTGCTTTCCAGCTATGTTGGCCTGTAGTGAGTGGGTGGACGACAAAGAAGACTGGATCCACCAGCCCTCTTTATAGGCCTCTTGCTCCCACCCCACGGGCCACATGAAGTTCCTGTATTACATTAATTACAAACAGAAATGATCCAAACAGGCCAGTTACCTTGCCTTTAACAATCTCTTAATAAAATATAGCAATTGTGCAAATTAATTATTAGTGTATTTTATTAATAATTGTGAAATTATATATAATTAGTAAGAAGCAGTTAGAATGAGCAAAGGAAATGTGCAAAAGCAGAAAAAAGGAAAAAAAAATATCCTCTTGATGCTGCTGAGATTCTATGTAATGAACTGATATTAGATTGCTAATAAAGGCAAAATAGACCCTTATTTCACTTTGGCCTACTATAGTCATTGCAAGAGCAAACATCCTATATAATAATTCGCTAAATCGTGTGTAACGCTGCGACATGAGCAGCACACACTGCTGCGCATGCTGCAGTCATGCGCATTAGAGGCTGCCCGCGCCGCGGCTGATACAGAGCTGGGAGCTCCGAAGGACCATCCAGCTCTGTATCAGCCGTGGCGCGGGCAGTCTCTACTGTGCGTGACTGCCCCACAACCTGGTGGCAGTGGCACTGTGGCCCGTGTAACGGGCTGTTCAACTAGTTTCACATAATAAACCTGATGCAAGCTAAGGAAGAAGTTTAGTGTAAACATTGGTTTAATTCAAGAGTATACAATATGTGAATGTGATACATCTCCACCACACACTTAAAAATGCTGTTTGTGGCCAGTTGTTGGCTGAGTACCAGTCTGCTATAGTATTTATCCCAGCAATGCCTATATTAAACATACATTAAACCTGTTTCCTTAGTATCACCTCAAATGTTAACTATTAAATAGAATCTGACCCTAAGTCTTTTAATTCTAATTCTAGGATTCAGTTAAGTGTCTTGCCAAGCAGTATTTGTTTAAGTAGATTCTCAGTCATCATGATTAACACTGTCAGAAGCAGTCAATGTGCAGAGCCAGCTGCTGTGTTAGGCTGGTATCAGAATAAAAGATCAGATTCACTGTTAAGCAATCTAAATATCATTCAGCAACAAAAGAAGGCCAGGAACCATCTGACTGTACAAACTGGGTATTACTTGTAACAGGTGATCCAAAGTCATCATTGCATGTTTATGGTAGCTAAATCATTAGCAAATGCAAATACAAGTGAAAAGCAAACGTATACACACATCACTCAAGCTTTTGCACTTTTTTGGAACTTGCTGTAATAACCTCTAAAATGGGTGGGGAATATGTGGTTCTCCAGCTTTTGTTGGAATACAACTTTCACTTGTTGGCTGAGGATGGTGGGAGCTGTAGACCAGCAGCTAAGGAACCACATTTCCCATCCAGAGAGAAAAGAACAAAGAGGTGCTTCCTCGTGTGATATCTTCAATACAAATCTGTTGTCACCTCACCACCACCCTTAAAGTGATACTCACAAACAAAAAGGCTGGAAAATCACTTATGTGAAACCCAGCAAACAGGTTTTAGGATTGATAAAGCTGTCCTCCGCTCAGCTATAGGGCACAATCTCCGGCTGCTCTCCAGAAATCCTCCACTCTCGAAGGGATATATATATGAAAGGCGCCTACTTTTTGTTTTGTCTTGTTACCTTACATTTCCCATCCAAGCAGCCATGCAGTATGAGAACTTATTGAATTTCAGAGGTCCTACAACTTACACAGCATGTTAGAATATATTTTCAGAAATCTTAGCTGACAAAAGGAACATAAACATCCTCCAGAATTATGTGGTAGTGCAGCCAAAGATATTGTTCAAACCTTTTTTAAAAACAGTGGAAAATTAAACTAAAATGTGGCATTGTAGGAATGAATGCTAGCCCCCATGAAATCCCGACATATAATGGTCTTTAGTTTGCCTTGTTTACATCTTTGAGTGCCAGCAGCTTAAAAATTACAGTTCTGACAAAGTGGTCTTGCACATCCAATCTAGTGAAATTTAAGGCATCAGCAGTTGGGTGGAATCGTTATGTGTGGTTCTATGGCTACCAAACAAGGTCGGGGGCCCAGTATATGTTGCTCTGTGGCTAACATGGGACAAGACTGGGGGTCAGTGTGCATGGTTCTATGGCTATCAATGCAGTGAGATAAGGCTCTCAGTCAATATGCACAGTATGTGTGGTTCTATGGCTACCAGTAGAGTAGGAAAAGCCTCTGGGGCCGGTTCTTCGCACAGTGATGGGCAACATGAGGCGATCCAGCTACTGTCACACCACCACTCCTCTCAATCATGAACCTGCCATTTATTAAAAAATCAATCAGACTTTAAATATAATAAATCACTTAAAAATGCATTGTGTACTATTATTTGAGCTGTAATAATATTTGAATACATCTGTCAGCAGTGATGGTACCTATGTTTTATTCAGCAGAAACAATCCTTTAATGAAGTAAAGATACAATGTAAAAAAGTATATGAATGATTATTAAGGGACAGAAAGATGATTGAGCTAAGTAAGATAAGGGAGTACAAGAAAGAAAGAAAGAAAGAAACAGAGGTGAGAGAGAGAGTGACTGGGAAGGGAGGAACACTGTAGGGATAGGAAATTCATGTTTTTTAAATGTAACTTTTAGTGGAAATTTCTCTGTCCAATGTGGTATGCAGGAGGGCAAAGCACTTCACAAATGGTCTCTTCCTTTCTACTTTAACCCGCCTGCTAAGCTCAGTTTTAAGTGACCTCATGAGCAAAAAACCTGCGGAGGTAGACTTGATTTCTTAGTTTTCCGTTACACCAGCTTCCTAGAAGCTTATTTTATTGCAATGGGAACCTGAAGAATAAAGATCTCTGGTGAGCTAACCTCTATAGTGCCACTGGTGCTCTTTGTGTGTGCCTATTCTCTGGCATCCTCTTGTATGTAGTCTGTTGTCTGAATTGCACTCTCTAGTCTCATAAGTATGTTATACTGTCTGCCAGTGTATGATTTGGCTGCTTACAAGGAAGGTAATAAATGTATGTATGTATATTTTACTTATATGGCACCACACAGTGTACACAGTGCCTTACAATAGACGTATGTTGCATTAAATAAAATAAGTGTCACATTCATAGAAATAATTGAAGAGAGGCCACTGCCCCCAAGGAGCTTACAGTCTAAATGGGTAATAGGAGACAGACATCAGGATATGAGGGTGTCAAGTGCTGAGTTTGGCCAAAAGTAGTGCATGGTCCTAGTGCGCCAGAAGAAAATGGGTTCATTGTTTTATGTGGCACGTCCATCTCCCCAGGACTAGCTGTTTCCTGTTCCTTCTATGTCTATTGGAGGTTATTTCCAATATTTCCATGGCATGTGGTCCATTTCAGTGAGGGATCCATGGGTTTTGCCGGCCATTTCAGAAGGGTATCGTACAGACTTCAAGTTTCTTCCCCCTCACCAATTTTTCCTGTTTAAATTTCCTCAGGATCTGGATCAAGGTCATCTCTTCCTAGACGCAGTTTCCTCCCTGACAAACATGCAGGTATTGATCCCTGTTCCTTTCCAGGAACATTTCACCAGATTTTATTCAAATCGGTTCATGGTTCCCAAAAAATACTGAGAATGCTATTCCATTCTGGACCTATATTGCCTCAACCATTTTGTGCGGACCTCATGGCTCTAGACAGAGGCTTTGTGATCAATCATTGCAACTATGTGCCCAGGGGAGTTTCTATCCTCCTTAACCTTGAAGGACGCTAATGTGCACATCCTGATCCATCCAGATCGTCAGAGCTTCATGCACTTTGCATTTCAGGATAGTCACTTCCAGTACACTTGCCTTCTGTTTGGCCTAGCAGCAGCTCCAAGAGACTTCACAAAATTCAATTCATGTCAGCCATGGCGGCTCACACCCATGCTTAAGTGATCATCTTTACTCCATACCCAAATGATCTTTTACCCAAGACACCTTCAGAAGTAATCTTGCACACACAGACTTATGAGCTCATGTCCATTCTAGAGTAGAACTGTTGAGCACTCAATTTCAATAGATCTTCTCTGGTTCCATCCCGAGTTCTTCATTTTCTTTGCATGAGACTGGATACCCTCCAAGGGAGGGTGTTTCTTCCAGATGAAAAGATCCAGTCTGTGCTGCTTCAGGTGGTGGGTTACCTGGTGCCTACTCTGGAGGCAGTTCTGTTTACTCGCAGACACTTGAGTTGCAACTAGTCATTTGCAGGAATTGGTTCAGACATCATCTCAGCTGTCCTGTCCTATGTCTCTGTCCCTTTGGACTAATGAGAACCTTTGAAGGTGGCATCAGTGGTCCCTTCTGGGCTGGGGTGCTACTCTTGGCCCCCTGATGGCCCAGGGCCTTTGGTCCAGAGAGAAAAGCCTTTTGGCCAGCAATGCAAAGGAGGGACCAGGAGAGCAACAACTTGGGCAGAGCACTGGGGATTCTCTTGGCCCACCTGCTGGCCCTATCCTCCATTACAGGGGTAGAAAATGTGGTCGCAAACTTTATAAGTTGCCATTGCCTGGATCCCCAAAACTGGGAGCTCAATCAGATCATGGTCAACTTATTCATCAGGCAATAGGGGATTCCAGCGGGTTTAATTCATGGACACTCACGGCAAGCCTCCCCAGTTTTGTACCAGGTTCCGTAATCCTTTGACTCTTGCAGTGGATGCGGTGACAATCCTATGGAATTTTCCTCTAACATATGTTTTTCCTTTTAACTCCCCTTATTCATGAGGAAATGCAGGGTGAGGGGGGGTCATATCATTCTGACTGCTCATTGGGGCTTGTTTTCAGATCTTCTCAATCTGTCTGTGGCAGAGCCCTTTTTGTCTTCCTTTTTGTCTGGACATTCTGACTCGGGGTCATTGTACCACCCTTGGGTGGAGAAGCTAGCTTTGACAGCCTGGTTCTCAATGAGGCCAGCATTTTGAAGAAAAAGGGGTTTTCAGATTCTGTCATTTCTAGTTTGCTTCAGGCTTCTGCTAGGGTTTGGTCCCTCTTCTCTAAGATGTACCGCCCAGATCTTGTGGCTGCAACCTTCTCGGCTCCAGTAGTTTTTACCTTTTTTAGGATGTGTTCAGAAAGGGCTCAGTCTCTGTTCCATCAAAGTTCAGATTTCAACTTTTCTTTTTAAGCGTTATCGCTTTGCTCCCTGATATGCAAACTTTTGTCCAAGGGGTGGACTCTCTTCCACGGGATTTGAACCTGGTATTAGGAGTGCCTCCTTTTGAACCTTTAGCTTCAGTTTTTCTGTGTTTCTTGACTCTCAAGGCAGCTTTGAGTCTATTCATTGGGTAGTTGAACCCCAGGTTTTTTTTTTAATGTAAGTCTCCTAACCTTTTTTTTTATGTGCACAGGATGGTATTGTGAGGAGCACCTATGGGTTTTCTGCCCAAGTTTGTTTCAGATTTTCACAAAAATCAATTGCTCTTCCTTCCTTCTGTCTGAGTCCCTCTAACAAAAAGGAGCAGAAACTTTATCTGTTGGATGTGGTCAGATGCTTGAATTACTGTGTTTATTGAATGCAGCCTTTTATAAAATCTGATTCACTTTTTGTCATTCATGAGTGCCTGCATGTGAGCCAAGCTGCATTTAAGGTTAGGTAGTTATTTGCCAGGCATATATCCTCAGGAAGAAACCTGTACCCTTTCGGGTCACTTTAAAAAAAGGCCTTTTGGGTCATGGCACATTCCACCTGGTTGGTGACCGCATCTTGCGACTACAAGAATCATTTGCATAAATCGGTGACATGGTCTTCTCTGCATACCTTTATCAAAAACTACCATGTTAATGTTCTGATTTGGAATTATACCAGTTATGATCAGAATTAGTGTTGAGCGAGCATGCTCGGCCGATGCTCGGATCGGCTCGAGCATCGCTCTGCTCGGCACATGGCGGTACTCGTCGAGTACCGCCATGTGCTCGCCCGCCATGTTCGGGTGGCGGGGATCTGTGCCGAAGGAGGCACAGATCTGAAGACGCTCCGCTGGACCACCAGGGACTGGAGGTACGGGGGCATTGCGGAGATGAAGGGGGCATTGCGGAGATGAAGGGGGACAGTGTGGAGATGAAGGGGGACAGTGTGGAGATGAAGGGGGACATTGCGGAGATGAAGGGGGACAGTGTGGAGATGAAGGGGGACATTGTGGAAGGGGGACATTGCGGAGATGAAGGGGGCATTGCGGAGATGAAGGGGGACAGTGTGGAGATGAAGGGGGACAGTGTGGAGATGAAGGGGGACATTGCGGAGATGAAGGGGGCATTGCGGAGATGAAGGGGGACAGTGTGGAGATGAAGGGGGCATTGCGGAGATGAAGGGGGACAGTGTGGAGATGAAGGGGGACAGTGTGGAGATGAAGGGGGACATTGTGGAAGGGGGACATTGCGGAGATGAAGGGGGCATTGCGGAGATGAAGGGGGACATTGCGGAGATGAAGGGGGACATTGTGGAGATGAAGGGGGCATTGACCAGGCACCCTCCCCTCATCAGAGCAGGGGGTGCCTGGTGTAATGCTCGTGTCGCCCCATTGAAGTCAATGGGGCTCGGGTGCTCGGCCGAGCACTCGAGCCTCCGGCGGTGCTCGGTCAGAGCACCCGAGCACCCGAGCATCGGGGTGCTCGCTCAACACTAATCAGAATGTCTTTCAAGGGATAGTAATATTTAAAATGTAAAAAAAAATATTTTGTAGGGTTTATCCCCCTGAGTAAAACAAGAGTACTCCTACTGCTGAAAGGTGTTTCATTCAAAAGTTATTAATTTTCAAAGTTGAATTTTTTAGGTGCAATATCACAGTGGCCTGAAATTGTACAGTGGCGCTGTTGCTACACCATCCTATGGAGATTTATGGTCCCGGGACCAGAGCTGTCCATAGGATCGTGTAGCAACAGCACCACTGTACAATTTCAGGCCACTGTGATATTGCACCTAAAAAAATCAACTTTGAAAATTAATAACTTTTGAATGAAACACCTTTCAGCAGTGGGAGTAGTCTTGTTTTACTCAGGGGGATAAACCCTACAACATATTTTTTTTACATTGTAAGTATTACTATCCCTTTCAGGCTTTGGTTGCTGTATAGATGTCTTTTTTGTTTTTCTGAGATCAAACCCTGTTAGTTTCCAGTTAGTTATTCTGTTATTTGGTGTTCAAATCTGGTGCACTTTGAAACCTGAGGGTCATGTTGTTCCAGTTTAGTCCTATGGATACTGGTCTGAGATGGAGTTTTTTTTCTCTTTTTCCCTCCCAGAAATCTTAGTGGATAGCTTTAATGTATCCTTGTAATTTCTGTGTTCCACACTGGACAACAGAGTTAAGAGGATTTAGTGTACTTCCCATTTAATAAATTTTCTTAGTCCATGTGGAACACAGGACTGCCTCCTGGGGGAAAAAACACTGAGTCTCCGTGCAGGGTGGTGTCCTCTTGGGTTCTCTGTTAACTTTTCTTCTTTCACTTCTGTTTTGCCTTCTCTTGGTTGTGCTATGTGTTAAAACTGAACTCAGCAGGAGGGGATAAATGGGAAGGAAGGAGGGAGTCTCCACCTCAGAGGCCTTTTTTTAAGTGCCCTGCTTTCCTGGAGGGGGAGACTTGACCCCATGGATCCGGTGTTTCACATGGACTAAGAAAAATGATTTAACTGTAAATACACCAAAATCCTCTTTTACCACTTTTGTTGTGGAAATTACCATTTAGATTTACTACAGCCAATGAATTTCTTGAAAAAATGTTAGTTTTCCACCTATGCTTTTGACAGCAGTGAGAATACCCACTGTGGTACGGCTGCTGTTGAGTTCAGAAGGGTAGAAAGTAAAGGTTGGTAACAGTCCAATAGTACATAAGCAGCAGGCTGAATTGGAAACTTGGAAACAGTGACCAGTGTCAAACAACAGTAGCAAAGGCAAACAAAGTCCTGTCTTGCATAAAAAGAGGTATCGAAGCAAGAGTGGATAATATTATTTTGCCATTATACAAATCATTGGTAAGATCTCACCTTGAGTATGCAGTGCAATTTTGGGCACCGGTTCTGAAAAAGGATATACTAGAACTAGAGAGGGTACAGCGGAGAGCAACAAAATTAATTAAGGGAATGGAGGACTTGACATATGAGGAACGACTAAACAAACTTGGTTTATTTACTCTAGAGAAAAGACGACTAAGAGGAGACCTTATCACATTGTAAAGTATATGAGAGGTCAATACAAGGATCTCTGCGGTGAGCTATTTATTCCAAGGCCTGATCAGGTGACCAGGGGACACCCATTGAGATTTGAGGAAAGGAGGTTTAAACTTCAGCAGAGGAAGGTTTTTTTTACGGTAAGGTCTGTCAAATTGTGGAATTCATTGCCCAGGGAGGTAGTTATGGCAGATGCAATGGATACATTTAAGAGAAGATTAGATACATTTCTTTCAAAAGGGAACATACAGAGTTATACTGTTTATCAGTAGGCTCATCAGGAAGGTCTGATAAAGACTAATTTAATTGGTAGCAGGAAAGCTATAAAATTCTCAGTTACTGAGGTATGAGGCGAAGGTTGAACTTGATGGACTTTTTTCAACCTAATTTACTATGTTACTATGTTTTTTTGACAAATGCCAGTGAGGTTCATCACATGACAAAAGTTCTTCAAAACCTATATTTTCAACAAAAGAATAGGGCAACATGTCAGCAGCCAAGATTTTGGCAAGTTTTCCATTCCACAGGCATAATTTTGGATTTTAGTGCGTTTTTTCATTTCCTTCTAAAAGCTCAATAAGGATGTGTTTGCAGTTTATAGAAGATTAGTGGGGTAGTGGCAAGCCTGGCAGTTGGTGTGGGGACACTATGACTTTTGTCGCCTCCAACTAACTCAGAGTCATCCTTCTCCTAGCTTTGTATTTGTACAAAAGTAGCATTAGCAGCATTATTGTTAAACAGCAGTGTTATTGTTACTGATGAAAATGTTGCTACACTACCTGTGACAGCCACAGATTTACTGGTATGTGCACTTTGGAGCAGTTCCCTTTTGGGGGTGCTTCTACTGCTACTAGTAGTCATGCCTCTGACAAGCTGCTGGTGTGTCTCCCAATCAGATCTGTGGTTGTTCTTCTGGTGGAATATCAATGAGGATGTGCCTAGATAGGATTCTGCTTTCTCCCTACTTCCATTTTTATAGAGACAAAAAGGAGAAACAAGTTTAGCTTTTGGATTGCTAGCGAAGTATCTCCATACTAGAGAATTCATAGGCTGAGTGGCTCCTGAGAGACTGCTACTTCTATGATGACTAGATGATACAATAATACTAGCAGTAGGTGGTAGTGGTGCTGCACTTTCAACAGCAGCTGTTAGTGTTGTAAATTATTCCCTAGACTCCAAGAGACATCACTTTGTAGCTGTCTAATTGATACAAGATTTATTTCCTTTTTAATGTGTGACTAGCTCCAGTAAATTTAGTGTGTGGAGAGTTTTGGATTTGCATCCCAAGATGGCTAAGTATCTGAAATGTGTGGCTTAACCCTCTGAGTGCCAGAGGATAGAGTGCGCATTGCTAAGCAGTGCATTGTGCTCCCCTCTCTCACCCAAAGGTTTGTATTGTGTGGAATAATGAGCCAAATACTTTGTCATGGTTCAGAGTGTTAAACTTGGTCATCGTTTATATGCTAAGGTATTTCTGTCTCTGTGTCTGAAAGTTTCCCATTAGTACAGTGATCCTATGACACAGGCAACTTATTGATGAAAGACACTACAGCAAAGTGCAAGAAAATCACACATCTTACTATACAAAAGAGCTTAACAATCATGAAAGGGCTCCTTTCTAACACTAGGGACCAATTGGAGGCCCTCATTCCAGAAGGCCCCGATGGTGGGATGCTTCGATATGCTTCCTAAAATACACAAAGAAGGAAATCTTGGAAGGCTAATAATATCTGGAACGAGTACATTCACAGAAAATACCTCTGTCTGGGTGGAGAGTATTTTAAGACCATTTGTCAAAACGAACACACAGTTACAGGACACTGACAGTCTCATAATCAATCTGTCTGACCTTGGCTTCATTGAAAGGAAACAATTCTAGCCATTATGGATGTGGATTCCCTCTACACCAACATTCCACATGAAGATGGAATTGCAGCATGCAAAGTATTCTTACAGAAAGAGGGCTTGCCCAAAGAACCTGTAACTCAGCTACTTCACCTTATATTAATGCATAATTATTTCATGTTTGGGCAAACACTATACATACAAAAGAGGGGAACTTCCATCAGAACACAAATGGCACCACAATAGACCAAACTATTATCTATCTATCTATCTATCTATCTATCTATCTATCTATCTATCTCTCTACCTATAAAATCACAGTAGATGGGCAAAAACGAGAAGAATTTGACAGGCATGTTTACAAAGAAATGCCAACAGATGGGAATACCATGATGGAAATTGAGCAACAAATAAAATGGGACTGGCAAGCATTTGGAAAACTTAATAGTAATGTCTTTAAAGGGATAGTAATACTTAAAATGTAAAAAAATATATATTGTAGGGTTTATCCCCCTGAGTAAAACAAAGGTACTCCCACTGCTGAAAGGTGTTTTATTGAAAAGTTATTACAACTCAAAATTATATTTTTTAGATGCAATATCACAGTGGCCTGAAATTGTACAGTGACACTGTTGCTACACCATCCTATGGAGATTTATGGTCCAGGGACCAGAGCTGTCCATAGGATGGTGTAGCAACAGCGCCACTGTACAATTTCAGGCCACTGTGATATTGCACATAAAAAATTAAACTCTGAGCTGTAATAACTTTTGAAAAACACCTTTCAGTAGTGGGAGTACTCTTGTTTTACTCAGGGGGATAAACACTACAACATATTTTTTTTTACATTTTAAGTATTACTATCCCTTTAAGACAAATTTACCACTCTGCCTCAAGCGAAAGGTTTTTGACAAATGTGTCCTACCAGTGTTTACATATGGCTGTAAAAAATGGACACTGAATTAGAAAACCATACAAAAATGTAAAGTTACTCAGAGAAATATAGAGCAGTGAATTCTAATCATAACAAAAAGAGACAGAAATAATCATTCAACTTTCATTATGTAACATGTCTGACAAAGAGACCTAAGTCATCTTGAAAGCTTGCATTCTAAAGCTACTCAGCCAATAAAGGTATTACTTTCACTCTGTCGTCCCCTGCTTTTTCTATCTACGTATAACACTGTACCACATTTTAGCTGATCTATTTATGTGTCTATGTCCTATATGTCACTTACACTCAGTAGAGTCTCAGGTGGAGCCAACAAGCTCAGGTAGGAAGGATCTAACTCAGTTTTCAGTCAAAATATTATTTTTTACTGCTCCTTTCTCCTTTCATACTCACACACATAGAACAATTGGTAGTGGCTACCACAAATATTTCTGTCAAGCAACTACATCTCCCTCTTTGCCTGTCTGCCTAAACTAGCTAGTGTCAAAAAGAAGCTACTTTCTCTCACTCTCCCAAGGACAGGTTAAAGTTTAATAAGGCTACTTTTATAGTTTAGCAATACATAGAGCAAACTCTCCACATGGGGAAAAACATTAGTATCGCTGATATCAATGTAGTGAAAAGAGTAGAAAAACTGCAATTTTAGCTGGAATTCTATCAGAAAGTGGTAAGTGCTGTTTTCCCTTTTCACTCTTAAGGTAACAACTTTCACCTATCCTTACTAAGGAGAGGACAGTGACTAGGAAAGGGGGAAGAGATAATGTGTAGGGGAGCTGAGGAACTGTGAAGAGGTGAAAGGGAGAGAAAAGACACAAGGAAAGGGGAAAGGAGAGAAAAGGCAGGTGGAAAAGAAAGTAGGAAAGTTGGAAGAGAGTGGGCAGGATGTGAAAGAAAAAAGTGAAAATTGAGGTGCAAATGTAAATAGGAAAGGGGTAGAAAAGAGATTGGGAATACTTGGTGGAAAGGAGAATAGATAAACAGAGTGGGAGAAAAGGGGTTGAAAAGCTTGAGAAGGAAAATGGGAGAGAGATTGTGAAGAAGAGAAGAGACTGACAGGGTTTGAGAGTTGGAGACAGAGACCCAATTCTCTCTCTTGTACATTGCTGGTGAGTCTTCTGCAGTGGAACTCTGAGGACCTGACACAGAGATTAAAGCTAATATGGTGCTTACTATATGTATTCCCTCTGCTATGGTTCTACCTCGACCTTCCCCCCAGGTGGTTTATTCACTATCTCAGGGACATAGGTTTTTCCATTGGTGACAGGACATGAAGAGTGATATAATGGAAATAAAATCAGTAAGATAATTTAGAATGCACAAACACAGATAGTGTTCTTTAACAGTCAGTTCCAGGAAGTGCATTGAAGAGGAGGAGACATTTGGACAGGGAGTGAGATACTGGGGATGGAGAGGTCCTTATCAGCGTTTCTTACCTTTCCCAACAGTATGTGAAATATTTAAGCATTCTGCTGCTCTGTTCCCTCCAAATGCATGTACCCCTCAATCTACACTTTAACACACTCACTTTATCTGACTCATTCCACAGGCCATGACCCTTCCCCAAAAAATTACAATCTTAGAATAATGCAAATAACTAGCATCCAAGAGGCTAAAAGAAAGTGAACATTTTGATTTATGAATAAAGACTATTTGGGTATGTTCACTTTGGAAAAGACCTGCCCTGAGAGGCAAATTCTTAAAAGACTGCATTTTCTTTAGAAAGTTAATATAGGCACATAGAGACAAAGCCACACAGTCTGCTGTCCCTACAAATCTGCTGTCCTATCCCTACTTGGTCTAGGCCTAAATACAACACTGCCACAGCAGCTGTCATAAAACCGAACACCAGCAGTGTAAAGTCTCCTACTAAAAGTATTCAATAGGTTTCTGAACCCTTCTGATCTCCCCACAAGCTACCCAGTCTAGTTAAGAAATGTACTGAATGTGCCACAAGAAGTGTGATTAACATTGTGCTGGAGCCTGGGGAAAATACCTCCTTATATTACTGGTGTTTGAGGAAAACACGTATTTTTGTTATGCCCCTGATCCTGCAGTGGAATATTTAGGGCAGGTTGTAATGGCAGATGCCCACTGAAAGAGAAATAGATACAAATAGTTTATGTTCACTAGTAATATCACCATTGAAGGAGGTAGAGAAAGACATAATCAGTACGGCAATTAATGTGAAAACGAGCTTTGTATGTGCATTGCACATATTAAAGGTGTTGTCACATACATGTATGCCTGCTCCCCAGCCTGGTTCCACTAGTAGTCACAGATCCCCACATACACTGTCTTCCCCCAACCTGGCTTCCACTTGTAGCCACAGCCCCCACATATATCGTCTGCCTGTCCACCTGCCTGGTTCCACTGGTTGTCACAGACTCCATATACATTGTCTCCCTGCCTCCCAGTCTGGTTCCACTGATAGTCAAAGACTCCACATACATTGCTTAAACCCCTTTAGCTTTAAGAGTGAAGAAAATTAGTGAACCACTGCCGCTCTGTTCTCCACTCTGTTTCTTACAGCGTCATGGTGGAGAAGTTTCACAGGCTCCTTCTTAGCGCAAGCAACCCAGAAGTATCTGATAAGAATGAGCCTGTGAAACTGCTTCTCCACCATGATGCACATGATGCACGAAATAGAGAGGAGGACAGGGTGCTAGCAGTTTGTTCAAGTTCTCCTCACCATCCAGAAAATATATACTGGGGTCCTTTTTGACACAGAGGCCTCCATTACTCCCCTGTGGAGGGGATAATTCACAGAATTACACAATACCATGATTTAATTTACTTTGAGCTCTAGAGTGCAAGGGAAAGTTCTCTTCTACTTGCAGGAAGCTTGTAAGGGTTCTGGCGCATTGATGAGTCCTGAGTAGCTGGGCCCCTCACATTGCCCCGGCCCCTAGGCACTAGCTTACATTACCTTGTGGGTACTCTGGATCTGATCTGACTGCTTTATAACCTGTCATGCAAAAATCCCTTCCTACATTTCCACTCTGATATCTCTCTATACCCCATCCCACCACTTACGATCAGCCAATAACAATCTTCTCTCAGCTCCTTTTGTGTCTACAGCCCTCTCACGTATCAGACCTTTTTCTCTCATTGCTCCTTATCTATGAAATGCTCTACCTCCCACTCTGCACCACTACACGTCTCTGATGGTCTTCAAGTCACCATTGTAACTACACTTCCTTCACAAAACTTAAACATGCTACATGGCACTGACTTTGTACTACTTAGGCTCTTTATAAATTATTTACTTTATGTTCCCTATCCTAACCAGTACTCTGGTATTGTATTCAGCACTTGACCCTTATGTACTCTGTATGTCTCCCATAACTACTTTAGATTGTAAGCTTTCAGGCAGGGACCTCACTTCCAATGTTTCACTTTGCAAAGCACTTGTAACCCTGTAATTTAAAAAACCCTTCAATTGTATAAATAAACATATTAATTCATTCTATGGAGTGTTATTAGATACCCTTTATTATATCAGCCAGGTAAATGAAAGCAGATGATTTGATGCAATGAAAAGTAACAAAACTAAACAGAAATTCTCTGTACTGAAATATGAGCTTGACTTGGATTTTGCTTTGCTAGTAGTGATGCTACTGCGGCACAAGGCCAATGCATTAACCCGTAATGCAAGTGTTGCAAGTCTCCTCATTTCTGCCTAAAGATATTAAAGTAGTGACAGCACTTCCCAGGAGTCATTATGTAAAGTGATTGTGCAGTTCCCAGAGATCCATTCAATTATGGTAATAGCAGTGAATTATGGCTTATTGACTTCTGTTCTGAAGCCATATTATGGCACTACTTGCATTGCAAGGAAATAAAGTGATGCAGACACATGCCAAATGGAAAATCAAATTTAAAAAAATGTTGTCAACTGTCAAATAATAAAATAACTGTACACAATTAGCGAATGGGTGGGCACCATGTTGTTCTCCAGCAGCTGTTATTCTACAAATACCATCATTCTCATTAAGTTGAGGATGGTGGGAATTTTACCCCAATTACTGCTGAATATTTACAGTTTCCATACTTCTGCATTAGGGTAGCCCATTATCCAACTACATTTAAAGGAAAGTATCATCCCATGGGAAAAGACCTTAAGACATTAAGTTGGGCTGCCCTGTGAGTCATGGTAGAACAACGGGGGAGCAGACAGCATTGAGCAGGACAGCTTCCAGAGATCTGCACATTAATTCACCACAGACTGCCTTTTAGGTGCACTTAACACCACCTATGGACACACCTCCATCCCTCACATGAAATTACCCTTGGCCCATAAGAAGCAAGAAAGAAAAAAGCTATAATCCCTTGGTTGCTAGAAAGATCTCCAGTACATGTCACCCCATAGAGTTGGAGATCTCTCAATAGGTTTAATTATACCCTGTAAAGGGGGGCATTTCGATTGCTCTGGCCATACCTAGAATTCAAAATGTGGGCGTGGCCAGCACAGCTGATGTGCCCCTCAAAATTTGGAGCTCTAGTCATTTGCCTACTCTGCATAGTGGGAAATCCGGCCTGAAATGATAGTTTGCATAGCAACTGAAGGTGGGGGGAAGTTTCCTGACCCTTTCAAATGGCGGATAGGAGCCCAAGGGTGTTTGATAATTCTACTCCCAATGGAACAGACCTAGTAAAACATGATAATTGCCCTTTAACCCTCTGAGTGCCAGAGGAGTATCCATGCATCGTATGTCACTTTGTAACAAATATTTGATTTTTTAAACGCCTTTATAAACACCTACATTTATGTTAGGATTTTATTTTATCATAAGCAATAGTTTATGAAATCTTTAGCATCATTTATTTTTCCATTTATGCAAATGTGACAGTACTGATCAGTCACATGCTAACATTCCACATTGCTCTCCCTCCTGCCTGCCAATCCCTTCAAGCCAGATATTAGATAATGTACCCAAGCTATCAAATAAATAAAACCACATCTCATAAACTATTGCTTGAAATAAAAATAGATATCATAAATATAGGTGATTCTGAAAGCTCTTTAAACATCCCCTGTTTATTACATGGAGACAGTTCCATTTTAATTAGTGATCCTAATTAATCCGTACTACGAAAACCAAAGCCATTCTATGTCTCTCTCAACTGCATTCACATTCTATGCAGTCAACATATTAATGTGTCCAGCTGCCCCACTAATACATATCTGCTCTGTGGAAACCACTTCCTCTTTTCATTTATGTATTGATGTCTGGCAGGGATCCAATCCTTAATAGACCAGAGCAAAAGTAAGACTGATGCTTTGTGATTGCAATTGCAATTCCTGGGAGTAAGAGCATGACCACCATCTAGTATGCATAGAAACATGTCCTCTCCTGCATTAAACTGATTAGGTATTTCTAGGGCTCTGTTTCTTTGCAAACTTATTGATGTGTTCTGCACTAAAGTTATATTAATCCTCCTGTTGATGGATGATTGTGACAACATTGTATTTGCAGACCTGCTGTAGTTTACATGATTAAAAAGGAAACCTGTCCTGGCAGCCTGTACATGAAGGCTCGCACACACACACAAAGCTTTTTTTTTCATGTAACGCCCACCAACCTTCTTTCTTCTCCTCCCCCTTACATCATCAGCTAAACTCCACTTCAGCACATCACCTCCCCCTCCTCTTAGCCTCCTCCTTGCATTACCTAGCCTCCCCTTCGCCTCAACTTCTACCCTCACCTTTGCCTCAAAGACCCACTTGCATCATCAATGGTTTTGCTAAACAAATGTAATTGTATTTTTTGACTACCTTACTCAAGTGTTAGAAAAAGGATGAATCAGTGGATGTACCTTTTTTGAATTTTTGTACATCTTTTGACATTGTCTCACATAGTAAGTTGACGCTTATTAAGCATAATTTTGAATTGGTAGTTTCCTGGATAAAAACTGTCTACATTACAGTTGACTGTGTGCCATAGTCAATGAAATACATTCAGAGGAAGGATGGATTGCCTCAGGGGTTGGCAGTTGGTGCTGTTCTCAATATTTTTCTTAGTGGTATTATAATATTCAAGGCATGGTATGCCTATTTGTAGATGATACCACTACAGATGACATAAGCTAAATCCTAGGTGATTTAGAAAAATTGGAGCAGTGGGATCTAAAGTTTAATTCTACAAGGTTCAAGATATTGAATTTTGAGCACGAAAATGTGAGGTGAAATACTGGAGTAATATTATGTTGCTGACAACAACGGCAGAGGAAAGGGACTTGGGAGATATTGTTTCAGATGACTTGAAGGTAGGAAAGTATTGCATTAAAGAAGTGGGAAAAGCTGAGCTGAATAGGAATAGATATAAACATCAGGAAGAGGGATATTAATTAAAGACCTCACATAGAGTACTGTGTACAGTTCTGCAGACAACATCTCTAGAAGGACATTAATAAATGTGAGATAGTATAATGAAGAGACACTAAAATGGGGCAAGGTATTCATTGCAAAAGCTACCAGGATAGACTCAAATACCTTAATATGTATGGGAGGCAAATATAGTCAAGTTGGTACCTTTATTGGCTAACTAAGCAGAAATCTGCTTAGTTAGCCAATAAAGGTATCAACTTGACAATATTTGTCTCCAGTGTTTCTGTGGCTAACACTGTACCAGCTTAACCTACTTACTTAATATGTATAGCTTAGAAGAGAGAAAAGAAAGGGGAGTATATGACAAACGTTTAAATATTTTAAAGGATGTAATAAAGTTCTGGAGGGAAACATTTTTAAGAGAAAGAGTGCTCAAGGGCATGGAAGTAAGACTTAGAAAGAATGTCCATAAGTGCTATTCCACAGAAAGGTTGATAGATTCTGCTTCCCAGAAGAAGTGGTAGGGGCTAATACAGTAAAGGAATTAAAAAATGCCTGGAATAGACGTATGTATATTCTGAGAACTATGTAAGACTGTGTATTTTATCCAAATAAGAAAATGAGCAGACTGGATGGGCCAAATGGTCCATATCTGTTGTCAAAATCAAAAGCTTTGAAACAGGTTTGGAAGTAATGCATTGCATGCTCTTTTAACTTTTTAAAGAGTTAATATTCCATGTGCAGTGAGCAGAGTTTCAGGTCCAGTGGGTCTGTCAGCCACTGTCATATCTGACATCTAAGGCTGATTGAAGATATTAACTCTTGGACAAAGGTGTTGGTCAGAGATGCTCAACTGGGCTTATGAACCTGTAAGGGTATGCAAACAGCTCATTAAAACTAGTGTACTTTACCCAAGGTGTAATTCCTTTTAGCTCACAAGTGCCATACACAGAGAACAAAATACTCTGTACCTCTGGACTATCTTGAACCTGCATTAGCAGGAGACTTCTTTAGCATATTTCTCTACCATCTAAGACATATTGAAAATACTGTGGGATTCTCAGAGACTTGTGCATCTGACAGAGGTGTTAACACCATTTCCAGGCCTATTTCCATCCCGGTACAATCAGTGGAGGAGAAGGGCACAGATAGCAGACTATAGATGCTATTGGCCCAAAACTGGAAAAATGTGCAATTATTGATGTTTTATTTCTTTTTATTGTATCTGAAATACTACACTTAGATACTTTTAATTTGGCTTGTTCCTGTTCTTGTCCTGTTTTGTGCTATATACACTAGAATTTGGTCAATTTTAGGGTGGACGAGGCCACCCATTATATTGAGCAGCACCAGATAAGTTCAGATTAGACTTTTTCAAGCCTATCTCATCTCATATGATATAATCATTTGTATCAGCTCATTAGATTTCTACTAATCTTCTTCATTTACCTCATCATTGCTCATCCATTATTGATTCATTCATCAATGGACACTTCAGGGGAATAGGTACTGTGTTTGTCTGTGGACATACTGGTATAATTCCACCTTTTCATTAGAATCCATACTGGAACAGTTGTAGACACAGTATTGTTTGGTGATAGTATTTGCTATTGTATGATTCTTAGATTCATGACCAAAAAAGTCTATTAGTCATTTCTGAACAGAAGAAATTCTGGGACAAAGCAAATGTACTATATGGGATTCATTAAAATTCCCATTGATTTAAATAGGGATTTTGACCTGAATCTAGAGATGTCTCAAATGAATTCTAAAACAATGCATTGGAAACTTCTCTAGCATCCAATGGGTTAAAAGCCCCAATTAATTCAATGTGAAGTTTGGAATTTTTTATGCAATCAACCTCACTGTTTCCCCTGCATCTTCTGTGGCGGCCTTTCCTTTTGTCACAGTTCATGATCTAGTAGTGAAACACAAAAAGGTCCTAATATTAGTTTTTCCATCCACTTTAAATTTTAAAATCAAAATCTAGTTTCCTTGTAAAAAGTTTTGAATTTTAAACTCATTTTATCTGTGTTGCCTCTCGTGTCTCTATCTGTGTGGCAGTCATTAGTTCTCTTCAGACTTAATCACTGCTTTCCAGTGTGTTTCATAATATTCTTTCCTGTGGCTAAGCTCATTCTTAAATAATTTAGCACGTATATTAAAGTAATACAACAATTAATGATTCATTAAGAACAGCTCTTCACATTCTAACATCTGTTTTTTAACCTCCTCCATTGATTCAGTTCTACTTGTATTACCCTCAGCCAAAAGCCAGTGATGTGTTTTAGCTTTCTGTGCTCTAGGCCCAGCCACATGCATGCACTCCCCAACCGTCACTACATACGCTTTGCTACACCATCAGTTTATGTGGCCTGTGTCACAGGCCACAACCCTTCTCTTAAAGACACACAAGCAATGCAAATAACTAGCATCCAAGGGAATAAAAGAGTGTACAAAATTTAATTTATGAATAAAAATAATTTATGTATGTTCACTTTGGCAAAGAAGTGCCTCTGAGAAGACTATGAGCCCTGAGACACACATTTTTAAAATAGTGCACTTTCTCTAGAAAACAGATGTAGACACAAGGTGGCAAAGCCACCCAATATGTTTCCCCTGAAAATCTGCCACCCCAGGACTACTTCACCTAGGACTAAGTACATCACTGCCCACAGCCAAGAGGGTGGTTGAAGATGATTAACAGATAATCTTAATTTTTGGTGAAACTCCCCACCTCCTGAGAAGTGGGGGATGACGAGGACCCCTAGTTAACCCACCTGCTCACACTGTGTTGATGGTCCATGCAACTCCACTTTTATAATTGATTACCAAGAGCATTGAAAACTTATTGTGGCTTCAACCCAATGCACAAAAGGTGTAGGGAGGGGGAAGTCTGGGAAGGTTATTTAACATTATATATATTAACCTGTATTAGTCATTTTATTTTAATTTCTCATGTTTGTGTGTTGCCAGACCACAGTAGATAGCTCTGGGGATGGGTTCATTGTAAAGAATGGTGATATTGCATGGGCAGAAAGATAGCAAACAGGAAGACTGAGACGAAGAAGGGTAGAAAAGGGTACTGAATTAAACCAGGAATGTTGCTTTCAGGTGCCAGGAGAGAACAGATGCTCCTCACTGACTAGGCCCAAGAAGACTGAAACATCTGGGGTTAGCTGCTTCAGAGGCGAATTGCATGGCACTGTGTATGAGATATAGAAGAGATTGAACTCTGTGTAGGAAAATGTCCTATAGAGCTTGCTACAGTATATTGCAGACTTTTCCTCTGTTGAGCTTCTCTGATTCTCACTTGTGGATGTGACAAGCACATTGCCAAGAATAAAACAATACACTCTTGCTTGTTCAATGATATTTGATGCCAGTACAGAGGGGCAATAAAAATGTATATATCAGCCTGATACCTCACATTATTAACATTACCAGGTTTTTCTTGCATGATGTAATGCAATACAGCACATTTCATCACTATACATTGCTTCATATTTGTATCACTTGAATCAAAAGGTGTTATGAGAAATGTAAGCAGTTTCTTTTCCACATGTGCAGTATTTCAGATTTGGTTAATGGCTGGTTAGTGCATAGTGACATATGTCTACTTGTTAAAAGATGGTAGATAATGTGAGGCCCTCAAGGTGCTGTCAGACTACATCTCCCATGATAGGAATTGTATCCTGGAAGCATCTAGAGGGCATTACATTGCCCACCCCTGCTGTAGTGAAACATCTAGATTCTGGTTTTTCAAACCTTTGTTAAGGATTACTTGCATTTTGAGTGAGAGTGGAGAAAGATTTTTGTGAGTCTTGCCAGTTATACATTCTAAACTGTGCAATGACTAACCATCTAGTGGTTCTTAACCAATATTCTGTGGGACTTTGATGTACTTTAGACTCCAGCTAAAGGTGCCACTTCTGTTTTTTGTTAACTTTGATAAAAATGTAAATGTTGAGTTTTAAATGTGTTTTTATGGAATTTATTATGCACAATATGCTCGTTTTGAGTCTTCTGATTGAGAGACATGAATAAAACAATATAGTATATTTATGTATTTGTCCTCTCTATCATGTTAGACGTGCCCTGAAAATTCAAGACTGACTCTTATGGAAGTCATTAGCAGTGGGATTGAAATATTCACAAATAAAGACATGTAGGTGGGAAGTACTAAAATCTCAGTCTTGGAGATTGGGAAATGAATAGGGACATACTTTCCACTAGGCAGAGTAGGCAGTTGTCTAGAAGAAGAAGTTCTGATGGGTGCTTTAGCAGAGCTGGCCATTCCCACATTCAGAATTGTGAGTGTGGTCAGAATAATCTGCTTGTGGCCTCTGCATCATGCACATACTCCTGGTTTATAGTATACAGCTTATTTACATACCTGTTTACTGGATTATTTTGAAGAACTCTCTAGCAGCTAAGGGGTTAACAGTTTTTTTTTTTTTTTGGGGGGTAGCATTATGTGTATATTCTGTGCTAGCCACTTTGTATGGGGCTTGGGGGGCTGGCATCTTAGGTAATGAGCAGAGTCAAAAGCAGAAGACAAATTGAAGTCTAAAGGGATGTAAAGGTAAGTGTATTTTATCCTTTCAGTGCCATTGCGTTGGATTCCTTTCTGGCACTGAAAGGGTTAAAAAATAACTGCACCATTATTGCCCATAATGATTTTAACTGGTTCTATTTCTGCTAGACTTGTGCACGGGCAAAATTTTCGGTAAAATTCGAATTCGGACAAATTTTTTTTTTTCTAATTCGGATGATCCTAATTTCGGACCGGGCCTATTCGATTTGAACGAAATTCTGATCCATTCCGAATTATTCGGCCGAATTTAACATGGGTTAAATTATAGCAGTGCGCCTCCGTGCACGCTGCTATCATACTTTGCAGACAGGGTGTGCATTTAGAAAAAGATCCATCCCAAAAATGGACATTGTTGTACATTGCCAGTCTGTGCATGTCACCACTACTCCAGCATGGGATGCCAGTCACAATGCAAACGTCGAACATCGAGAACCCATGCCTGTCATTCAATTTAGCATGTTCGAACATTGAAACCCCATGCCTGTCCTTCAATATAGCATATGCTCGAACATCGAAAACCCATGCCTGTCATTCAATTTAGCATATGCTCGAACATCGAAAACCCATGCCTGTCACATCCTACTCAACATAAGTGGTCGACTCGAACATGGACAAACTACATGTCACATTCTATGTTAGTACATGGATAAAGATTAAGGTTTCATTTTCTGGTACCAGCCTCCTACCCTACTGTCCCTCTTTAGTACCCAAATTCCTCTCTCTCGTTTTCCTATCCTGATTTCCCCTCATATCAGATAAGTCTATGTGTATATACATTGTAGTGTTTCATACTACATCAAGAATAAACATCAATGATTGTAATGTGATAGATGTAATGTGTTAAAAAGAAAAATTGACACATTCTGTTGTGAACGAACTGCAACATAGGAGAGAAATAAAAAAAAAATGCTTGACATCTATACAGCATTGTCTTAGTATAGCAATATCACCGTTTTCCGTGCGTGTGCACTACAGGGCTCTACGGTAATTGCTGGGCATTTCACAACGTCATAATCAGGTGACGATGGGAGTTGTATTCTAACTACTGTTAGGAAACACATAAGTGATACACATTCATCTCCCACCTAGAAATTATTTACACACGAGGCAACTCCCCTAAGTAATACCTAGCCCCTTTCCAAGTGAAAGGACTTCCGGAAAGGCTTCAGATCTCTTAGTGACTCACCTGTTATTGCCAGTCAGCGGGACCCGGAGAGTAGGAGGGGGTGATGCTATGGCTGCACGGCACGGTGCTCTTAGTTGGTCACTTGTCGCAATGTTGAAGCCAGCACCTTCTGGGTGGAGACACCTCACAGCAATCCTGTTCAGGACACATCATGCACTGTTGTGCACTCATACTAGGGATCCCAAATGTTTAGACTCATTTCGTACAGGGGGCACCCTCCTGTATTTGTAAAACCTCTCTAGCAAATCTGGGATGGTAGACCTATTTACTCATGTCTTGACTTTAGGTGGGCAATGAACAATCCAAAATAGGCATAATGTTTGACTATCACATAATTCACGTCACTGAGGCAGCCAACAGGCATCGCCACTGAGTGAGCATAGGGCTGCCCGGCTGCTGACAGTCACACTGATGGGACACCCTGCAACACAGAACTGGTGGAAGTGCACAAAATAAACCTGCTATGGGCCGCCCCTGTCAAAGTGCCGCCTGGGACCATGGACCCACTGGGACCCATGTAAGGGCCGGCCCTGTATTTGAACAAATACCTAATATTTTTTTAAAGTTTGCACAGGAACAAATATTACTCGCTCTTGCAGTGGCAATAACTGGAACTAATGCTGGCTGCCTACCTATGCCTAGCCTAATGCTACCTGCCTGCCTACACAACAACTGGACACTCTGTAATCTCTTCTTCTCTCTCTGAGCTCCAACAATGCAATGAGGAAATGCAGGCTGTCTGTCTGTGTGACTGTGTCATTAGTCCAACCCCCATCATGAAACAAAGAAGGCTATTCGAATACAGACAAAAGAGGGAAGTTGTGCATGAAACGGAGAATGGAATTGGACTAGAGACATGGAGGGAAAATTATGGAGGGAAAGTAATTGAGCGCGCACAGGAAGTACAAAAAATCCTGGTCAAAAGTAGTCAAAACTATTGGAAATGTGTCGATTGCAGAAACTTCCGAAAGTTTCGACGAATTTCGGCCCTGGGCTGTTCGGAGTCGGATCATTTTTTCCGAATGACCCTTGAGTTTCGGATTGGCCAAATGTCTCCGAATGACCCCATTTTCGACGAAATCCAAATGTCTCTGAATGAATTCGCACAAGTCTAATTTCTGCATAGGTCTCATTTCACTGGAACGTTCTAGATGCATGTTGTTATGTAAGACTCCCCCTACCGTGTGAATAATAATAATAAAATAATAAAAAACTGCTATAAATGACTTATTAGATTCTAGAGCAATGATTCCTAACCAGGAAGCTGGGCACATTGGTGTCCTGTGGGTTCCAGGGTAGAGTGCCATTCTTTTTCTATGAAGATTTTGAAAAAATGTAAGTGCCGAGTTTCAAATATATATTTCATTAAATATTTATGCACAATATTCTTGTTTTTGCCATTCTAACTAAGCAACGTAGGCAACTATATATTTATGTATTTGTACCCTTGATTACATTGTTAACAAATAACCTGTATATAGTTAGGTTTTATCTGAAAATTCCACCTGCATGTAGGTGTGCCTTGGCCAATAAGAGACTGAGAACCACTGCCCTCGGGACATTTTAACCACTAAAAAAGACAATTTGGGTCAGTTTCAAGAAATTCAGAACAAATGTTCAAACACATGTAACTGTCAGTTTAGAAGCAAACTAACTGCACTGAAGGGAACAAATCCAAATTTCCACTGATTTAAAGGGATAGCAACGGCAGAATAAAAATGCAACTGCAACTGATCCTCATACAACGAGGACTATGTAGCGCTGTATTTCATTAGTTTAGGTTTTGTAATTCAAGAGTAAATCTGTTCTAAGTGATCCCACTTGCCCCCCTTTATACTTATGTCATGTTGCCTCTGAGCTGGTTGGATAGAGCGCAGCAAGGGACAATCTTCACTGAGCATAAGGAAAATCCTGCCCTCCTTCTTCAAGGGTGGCAGGATTTTCCTTATGCTTGGCGCCTGAGGATTGTCCCTTGCAGCGTGCTGTCTGGTTCCATGACACATCTGAGGGGAGGCTGCTAAGGGTTGGTAAAAGGGGTGAGACGGGGATCCTTTAGAATTGGTTTACTCTTGAACTCCAAAACAAACTATTCAAAATACAGTGCTCGTTATATGAGAATCAATCAGGGCTGCATTATTATTCTGCCATTACTATCCCTTTAAATGGAGTTTTTAATCTTTTGAATGTTAAAGCAGTATCTAATGCTTTGCTTTGCAATGTGTTAGAGACTTTTTTTTAGTATTCAAGTGGTTCAAATCCCCATTTATTGGGAATATTTATTTGTCCCCTACAATGCAGTCGGTTTGCCCCAGAATTGATCCAGTTTGCCTTATATATAAGCCCCACTGACTCTTGTAGCACACAGGCCTCAGAAGCAGACTCAAGTACAATCCTTCCGTATTAGTGCTTGCTGCACAGTTGCAACTGAGGACATTAGCTGATTACTTATAAAAGAGCACAGGCAATGTAATTCCATTTACAGGTCAACTTCTGATCCTACGTAAATGAAAAGTCATGCAGTGGAGGGTTTGAAGGAGAGTAGAGAGGCTTTGCTGACTGCAAATGAAAAGTCTCAATAAGGACTGCCAGCACAAGGTGACTCATTTCACAATTTACAAAATAACACTGCAGAGGGAGAAAATAGAGAAAAAGCATGTCAGTCAAACCAGGAAAGATGCCATCTGGAAGATATCAAAAGAATGCCTTCTAGATAAGTGGCAGGCAAAGCAGATTCACCACAAGGGTTGCATTGCCTGCCATTAAGTCCACCAAAGGGCAGTGTGTACATGCATATGCATGTGTGTGAGTCCTTTATACATCAGTCATGTGCACCATTTTAGGTTTGTATGTAGTTATCATCTCAAAACAATAGACAAACTTTATCAATCATCACAAAATTAGCCATATTAGAGAGATCTTACCCGGGATTTTAATAGGACACAAGAATTTCCTCAAGTTAATAATATGTCCCTGTTTAGTTATAGAATACAGCAGAGTTCAAATGCAAAAAACAGTAAATAATGAACAACACAATTCTAACTAGCCCATGTGTTGAACAGCATAAGAGACACTTATTTCAAGGGTAAACCTCTACTTTAAAGCTGGAAATATTTTTGCTAGCCTGCTGTATGTAATGATGTAATCATGGGCATCTGCAGGGGGGGCAAGAGAGGGCACTTGTCTCCACCTGCACTTACCTAAGGCCAGCACATAACTGCTGACACAGACTTTAGAACCTACCCTGATTATGACTTTGCACCCTCTGGAAAATTTCTGCGGATGCCCTGTGCTGATCTCCATAATGTTGCTAGTGTAATACTATGTAATAGTCATACCTGAGAACTCTCCAGATCTGCCCAGGGGACTCTGGTTTTTAGAGTGAATTATGGGGTCTCCAGAGACAGAAGCTGATTCTCTGGCTTTGGTGAGTTTCTTGGGTAACTCTGCCCATTCCTCATCTGCTCCATCCACTTAACTGCCCTGTTCCTCCAACTCCTTGCCAATTCCAAAGTGAAATTACCCCTTTCCTTCTCTGTCCTGCCCACCCAATTAAGCCCCACCCACTCTATGACTTGCATAATTTACACATGCCCATTCTCAGCCATTTCTGGCGTTTCCAAAAAATAAAGTTTGCAATTGTTTTAATACTGTTTATTTCTCTAATGGTAATGATTGAACTGGGCTGTGCAGCACCATAAGAATGCATTAGGTCAGTGGTGGGCTATGTAAGACCCTGTAGCTGCTACCAGACTCCAACTACAGCTGGCTGGTGGGGACAATAAGGCTGTAGTCTGGCAGCAACTGGAGACCCTCAAGTTGCCCACCACTACTTAGGTGGTTGCAAGGCCCACACAGTGGGGCATGCTCACATCTAGATTCTCACAGTGCTGAGAACTGAAATCTAGCTATACACAATGCTGAGTATTCACACCTAGCTTCAAACAATCATGAGCACTAACATCTATCATCAATACTGAGTGCTCACAAACCTAACTTCACAAAGTGCTGAGTGCTAACATCTAGCACAAATCAAGTGTTGTGCAATGCTGAAAACTCAAATCTACATGCAATGCAAAATGATCAAACTTTACTTCACACAATGCTGAGAACTTATATCAAACTTTACAATATATCTCTAACTCACATCTGGCTTCCTAAAATGATTCATGTCCCATTAGGCTTCATACACTGCAGAATGCCCATACCTATAATTTGCATGTACATTCATGTAATCTACAGAAACAAGAAGTGTGACAAATGCACACGAGAAAGAACAAAAATGAATGTTTTGTTCCAGGCATAGTAGACTCTCAGGTGCTACTCAAGTCACATTTTTCACTCCTATGTGCTATTGCAGAGAGGAAACGTCCATACTCATATCAGACTGGTCCCGCCCTCAGACAGTCCTGCTCCAAAATGTCAGGAAAATCCTCTTTGCATGAGAGAATTAGTACAACCCCAGACTTACATTTTTACCTTTGAGGGCCTCGTCAGTGGGCTGCAGCTGAACTCCCCCTTTGAGCACATGGAAGCAAGGGCCCATGCTTAGGATACCCTCCCACTTTGGGAGACTACAGAAACACAAAGTATGACAAACACACACCGAGAGAACAAAATGAAGTGTTTAGTTCAAGGCATGGTAGGCTCTCAGATGCTGCTCAAGTCACATTTTTCATTCCCATGTGTCATTGCAGAGAGGAAATTTCCATATTCATAATTGAATGCCCATACTTAGCATTTGCATATACATTCATCCATTCTGTATTAACGAAATAAATCTAAAAATCTAGATTAAAAACTAGTAATTTTGTTTCAGGTAGAACTCTCTCCTGTGCTCTCTGTAGGTGGGGACCTGGACTGGTACTATGGATCATGATATGTTGCCGTTTCTGACAGGCTCAGATTGCATACTAGGGCAGAGATACAGCACATACAGATTGCGGATAGAGATATGATGTCACCCTATGTGTTTTGTGACCATTGGCCACTTCATGTGGGAGATATGTTGGCACCTCTATCCTGTTTGTTAATATTTCTAGTTAGAATCTTACATTCTTACTGACATGTTTATATATTGGCAGATATTGTTGATTTGTTGAACTACATTTAATATACACTACATATTTCATAGGAAGCCTATGATTGATGCCCACACTGGAATATGCAGAGAACCATATATCCCACTAATAGAGAGTTGCATCATTACAGGACTACAGTTGTTTTAGTCTATACAGAGAGAGATAAACAGACTTACATTAATATTGGAGTACACCTGGTCATCAGTTGTGTACTGGGCCTGACTTCACCCATACTTACATGCATTGTACACTCATCTGGTATTTAAAAGGACCTTATCACTTAAAACCAAATTTGGTAATTTTCAAACAGGTCTAAAAATCAAAATAAACTAGTCATTTTTTTATTTAGAAAATTAGTATTTGAGTTATTTATAGTTCTAGATTTTGCTAACTAAAGCAGAGACTGTGCAGACAATTGGTGTCTTGAAGGGATAGTAATGTTTCAAAATAAAAGCAGCTCCAATTAATCTTCATAGTATTTGGGCCATGGAGAGTGTTATTTCAGTACTGTCAGAGTGGTAGTTCAAGTGTTATTGAATGATAAAGTATCCGCCTCCCGTCCCTTTTACCTAGTGTAAGCCGCCTCCCCTCAGATGTGGAATCTGGTCTCTGGACCGGACAGATCACAGCAAGGGACAATCTTTTTACTGTGAGAACAATGAAAACCCTGCCCCCCTTGACAGGTTTTTCCTTTATGTTAATTGAAGATTGTCCCTCTCTGCAATCCATCTGGACACCACCTTGATGTTCTGAGGTGAGCAGTGTTACATCAGTAAAAGAGGAGGGAGGGGGATACTTAATCATTCAATTACTCTTGAACTACAACTCTGACAGTATTGAAATAACACTCTCTATGGCCCAAATACTATGAATATTAATTGGAGCTGCTTTTATTTTGAAACATCACTATCTCTTTAACCTACATTACCTTCCCTACTCACTGACACTTAACCCATTCAGTGCCAGACACAATGTTTTGCATACCCCTCTGGCACTGAAAGGGTTACCTCTCAGAGTGAGGGGAGGTGGCCAATTAATTGTCGAGTAGTGCCTGTGAATAGGGGAGATAATTTAGGAAGTAAATACTCATCATGCCTTAATTAGCATAATCTACACATCTAAATAACTCAGAAGTGCATTTTCTAAATGAAGAATTGCTAAAACAAAATGTAAGAGATGTTGAAAGCTCTTTTAGTATCACCAAAGGGAAACGACTTTTAAGTTTTAAAATGGAGCTGCCACTTTGAAACAGATAATTTTGAAAGAGATTTCAAAATCCCCTATATTTATGTTGTCCTTTTTTTTTTAAATTTCAAACAAAAATATTTTGCTTTATTTATCTGTCACTTTATGTAAATTAACTAGTACTTACTGGTAGCAATTGGCAGGTGGGATGGGAAGCATTGTGGCATTGCCTGCCAGATTTGCACTGAAAGATATGTAAAACTTAATTTATCAAACCATGGTTTTAAATAAAAAATGACAAATATAATTATAGTTGCATTTGAATGCTCTTTCAAAATCATCTATTAGTTACAAAATGTCAATTCTGCTTTACACCATCTCAGCTAGTACTCAGCACCACTCCAACCTTTCACTTAATGCATGGGCATCCAACGTAGGCCCGTGGGCCAAATGCAGCCTGCCTTGCCCAGGAGTGCGGCCCAGCTGAGATTTGTAAAAAACTAAACAAAAACGTTTTACCTAATTAACTAGAGAAGGTGAACTAGCAGGTCAGTAAGGCCTTAGTACATAGCTGCCAGTACCAGTTGTTTGCTAAATATCAGCATTTTCATTTAACAATAAATAAATCCATATTTTTTGAACAGCCAACAATAAAAAGAAATGATTGCGGCCCTTACCCCTATGGCTTTCTGATCGCGTGTCCCAGGATTCAAAACATTTGGAAACCCCTGCCTTAATACATCTCCTTCAGGTGTAAAGTTCAGTTGCCTTTGATAAATCAGAAAAATAATTAGCTATTGATAGTGCTATATGTTGAGTAAATCTGGAGCAAACCAACTTGACCGTAGGGGTGAAATACAATTTCCCATCAATTTAAATAGCTATTTAACCCCTTGAATGCTAGCGTGGTCTCCAACACAGTGCTGTGCAATACCTTGGAGACCTCTATAGCACTCAAAGGATTGTGAGAATTTATATTTCCCCCTATGGTGCTGTTGGCTTGTTCCAGATTTACTCAGTTTGTATCTGAACCTTTAGCCCTAGTAATACATATTTTTATGAATGACTGAGCCAGATAGCAGCAGAGGGAAATATATGTAATAACCTTCTTTTTCTGTTGCTTTATAAATGAACCTCGCAGTGTCTAACCCCCACTGGATGTCACATTTGTTTCATAATTAATATTGGAATGCAGGATTTAAACTTGCATTCTTGATGTCCTATATTTGGAAATATGATATGCCTGCTTTTGCTATATTACATTTCCTATATACTATTTTTATATTCCACTCAACAAACCTTTTCCATAGAGAAGCTTAGTATTTCCATGTACAAAGATGTTTTTATAAGCTCTTGTGTAATTACTTTTATCACTCAGCACACAGGGTCCCTCTGCTGGGAACACTGAAAAATAAAGAATGGAATCCAAGTGTGAATTGGAAATATCTGATCTAGTAGTGAGCACTTCAGAAATGTTTGTTACTAACCTTTCTCTTTATAGTACGTAAACAATAGTTTTAATATATATATATAAGTTACAACATTAAAAAATTATATAATTTATGCGTGGGGTAGACAACCTTTAGTTTTCCAGTTGCATTACTGCCAACGGTCCCTGATTTTCAAGGACAGCCCATAGCTTTAGCTACTTGTCCCTGGATCTGACTGCCTCTGTTTCTGTCCATGTTTTTAAAACTAAATCTTAACCCTATATTCTAATGTTAATATGTTATGAACACCTCCTATGAAATATTGCTTATTTATATTATTTCATGTAGTATTTAGGTGTGAGTAATGTTTATTATGCTGTAGAAACGCATTTCTCTGTCATATGATACTCCAGGTGAAAAGTGTGCCCTGGAATATTTTTTAAATGTTGGCAAGTGTGCAGTTGTTAGCAGGGTCAGATTTACAACCCAGGCGCCAACAAGAAAGGCACCGCTTATTGGAAAATCAGGCCCTGGTTGTTAGAGACTATTGGTGCGATGCAAGAAACATGCACAATCTCTATTTCCCGTGTGAAAACCACTAGGGAATAGGTTTGCACATGATTTTGTTGAATTGCGCATGAAAAAATCAAGATTAGCGAAAGGCTGCGCATATTTATTTTGTGTGTGGGCGTGGCCAGTATTAACAAATCTGTGTGAGTGGAATAGCGAATGCCCCTAATGCAGGAAGTGGTATTGCAAATTAATGCATACATCTGTGTAGTGTTGTCGTAAAAAGGAATTTTTATACGCAATTCAAGAAGCGTTCAGTATTCAGCTTCCTGGATTAGAACATGCGCAAAATCTATCTGCGTAGAAAAATGCCTTTAGCGGACGCAAACATTTCTTGCATTGTGCCATATAATTCCTATCATGGGGGTTGTCCAGAACAGCTTGAAAGCCAACAGTTCCAATGGCTGCATAACCCTGATCTATGCTAACTACTTAGATGCTAGGATGGAGCATACCTGGAAGATCTCAGTGTTTGACTGTAACTCTCAGGCTTTTGACTTGAATCTCAGAGTGAAAGACCTGTACTGCCAGGTATGTAGCAAAGGATACGATCGCTTTACTACACTGAGGCACAAAAATGTGAGCAAGCTCCAAACACATCACCTAGAGCCCAAGTAGTCAATTGCTGGACCTCCTGCTGTTGAAGACAACTTTCAACATTCACAACTAGACAACAGCAGTTTCCTCTGCATGTTTTTAGTAAGTAGATACAGGAAAGGGACACCCAGAATATCATACACTTCCTCATTAATCTCCCCTCAGTTTGAGTGGCCTACAGTACAATTTTTGGAGTAGGTAGCTTAAAATATTGGTGTTTGGCATGATAGGCGTGAGAAGCTCATTCCTTAGCTTGAGGTATTTACAAACCTGATTAAACACCTCTGGCCATATGTTAAAAAAGGGAAGCATTCTGGGGCAAACCAACTGTGCTACATGGGAGAAATAAAAATTCCCTTTGACTTAAATGCAGTTTATAACCAGTTAGAGTTATATGCAGAGGCGTAACTAGAAGCCTCCGGGCCCTGGTGCAAGAAGTGCCGTGCCCCCCTGACCACATTGGCCCCCTCCACGTTGCACCCCAGTCTCCACAATGCCCCCATCTCCTACCTCCCTGGTGGTCCAATGGCGTGGAAGGAGAGCCCTCTACATGGGTTGAGCTCCCGCACGGTCCTCTTCAGAGGATTAGAGTGTCGGAGGGAGATTGCGGGCGCCAGGCGGAGGGGTCGCGGGGGCGGCCGGGCTCCTGGAGTGACAGGCCTGGTCGCAAGTGAGATCCCCATAGTTACTCCACTGGTTATATGCTAAAGAGGTGTCCAGTGCATTGCTTAAAATCCCCATTTAAATCAAAGGGTATTTTTGAAAATGTTTTTTCCCTATGGTACAATTAGTTTGCCCCAAAATCCCTCCACTTTTCTGCTGAACATGCTGCCCACAGAACCCCCCCCCCCTCCTCTTATGCAATCTCATGTTAGGCAGTGGAAGGATGTAGGCCCTGAGCCATCCATTCACTTTGTCTTCCCCAGTCTGAGCAAAAATTCTTATTCACGTTAGTAATTTAAAGGGATAGTAATACCTAAAATGTAAAAAAAAAATGTTGTAAGGTTTATCCCCCTGAGTAAAACAAGAGTACTCCCACTGCTGAAAGGTGTTTCATTCAAAACTTATTAATTTTCAAAGTTGAATTTTTTAGGTGCAATATCACAGTGGCCTGAAATTGTACAGTGGCGCTGTTGCTACACCATCCTATGGAGATTTATGGTCCCGGGACCAGAGCTGTCCATAGGATGGTGTAGCAACAGCGCCACTGTACAATTTCAGGCCACTGTGATATTGCACCTAAAAAATTCAACTTTGAAAATTAATGACTTTTGGATGAAACACCTTTCAGCAGTGGGAGTACTCTTGTTTTACTCAGGGGGATAAACCCTACAGCATATTTTTTTTTACATTTTAAGTATTACTATCCCTTTAAACATTTCTTTGCTACCATTTTGGCATACAGAATTGTATATCGGGAGCAAATATAATTCATGTGGCTTTACATGCGTTTTTAACACTTAGAATACTTGAAGCCTGTTTGGTATCCAAGAGGTTAACCCTTTGAGTGCCAGAGGGGTATACAACGCATTGCAAAGCAATGCATTGTGTACCTGTCTGGCGCTCAAAGGGTTAAAAGCTCCATTTGAATAAATGGGGATTTTGGGAATATCTGTCCCCCCATGGTGCAGTTGCTTCGCATCAGAATTGCTCCCTATTTCTTTTGTGCTCCCAAGGTGTATTTTCAATGTTAGTCCTAGGGACAAACACAGAGCATAATTAGAAGATATCACTGCTTGACCACGTGTGTAATCAGTAGCTCAGTAATCTTTATTGATCCATCTGTAGGACGAAAACCTGTCCTGTTTGTGGACCAAGAGGACTGGAGCAGAGACTAACTGGTGTATTCAAATGTCCAGTCTTCGGTAAAGTAAAAAAACAAAGGTGCATTTGTGAACTGTTTGTAATGCTAGTGGTTAGCGAAGGCAATATAAATACCCACAGGACCGTAGGTTTATGTTCACAAGATAACAGCTATAAAACAACAAAAGAAAGTGTTATTTCTGTCACGTTGGTCTGTCGTCTTATTGGGAATACAGCTAGGGGTGTAAATTTCAGCCCAAATTATTCCAACTAATTTAGCATGTGGTCCCTGGCGTTAATATTATCAGCTCGTCTGTAGTCTTCCTACAGTAGACATGCCATGCATAGTTTCCTATAGGTCACCATTTTCCACTTGGTTTTGCTCAACAGCTGGTCCCAGGACTCCTTCCTGCAACTGAGAAGCCGTTCATCGTCTGGCCGAAGCCTGCTGTGTCTTTCCCACAGTACACTTACAATCCCTCTGTGGTAATCGGATAGTGGAGAAATGATCTTAAGTATACAACACCCTGCTAAACTTGACATACAACTTTCTCCCAAGCATCAAGTGGCAATTGAATTTCCTGATAGTGCATGTCACTTAAGAATCAGAGGAGGTAAAAATAAGGTAGTAATTCATAACATTTATCATAAGGAAGCGGTCTACAGGAGAATGTCACAGTGCTCTATAAGTTGAGTAATGAGCACATATAACCAGTATGTAGCGTTCTAAACAACATAAAATATATTTTATTGAAGCAACATAACCACTGTTCACAGATGTTAAAGGAGAGCTCAGGGCCAGACTTACATCACAGGAGCCTGTAGGCACAGAAATCTGAGGGTTAAATAGGTTTGTGCACTTTATCAGTTTCAGCCTGAAAAAACTACCAGCAGCTGTCATGTCCGCCTTCATGGACCTGACATCCAGAACTGATTGAAGAGATTATCTCTTGAACAAAGGCACTTAGGCAAGCCTCACTGGGGCCATTAGGATTTTCTGAATGTGGTAAGGTAAGCAGGGGTTATTGTTGGGAGGCATTAGACCTTCAACACTTTTATCCTTATTCAAAAAAGAAAAGGAGCAATTCTGGAGCAAACCAACTGTACCATGGGGGGAAAATAAAATGTCCCATTGATTTAAGTGGTGTTTTTAACACCTTAAATGCTAGAGAAGTCTCCAACACATTGCTGTGCAGTGCCAGTACAAGGGTGATCAGATCCGTTAACCAAGCCCTGTGAGGCCAAGAAGGCACAATCAGAATAATGGGAGATTGGTCCATCTTGAACTCTCAACACCCTGGGGATCAAAGGAAGAAATACATAGGACAGGGAAAACTGCCATGGAATCACCATCACATCCACAGAAGGCCAGCAGATCCTGGGACCTGGAAAACAACTGAGGAGATTCACTAAGGTGTGATAAAGAGTTCTCCAAATTTAGAGAACTCTTAGTGCATTGGCTCCATAGAGTAACATAGAAACAGGAGAAATCATATACACTTTATCACTGTTTTATCACCTTTTAGTGCATAACCCCCATTGTGTTTCAGCCAAAACAATATAAGGTCCACAACCAGAAGACTTCACTTCCCAGCCATGGAACTTATAATGGACTGCTTTAATTCCCATTCTCTGGGATACAGTCATTGATAGTCTTTCACTAAATTGTCTATTCCTGGACTGCAGATATGGCCAGCACATGAGCTTCCATCCAGGAGAGAGAATCAACTGAACTTCAGACTACGCAGTCATGTCATTGATGTACGCTAACACCATTGCACTGTTGAACTGGATGCCATCTGGGAGTCCGAGAAGCAACTGGGAGTAGTGCTAAAGAGTTAGATGAATTGCCAGAAGCTCCAGCACATTGCTAGACATCTGGCTTTCTGTGGCATCTGATGACCGAAGGTTGCCCCTCAGTTTGACAGGTCCAATATGGCAAAAGGGTGACCTACTATCAGGTGGCTTTCCTGAAGCCACCACCACAGATACACTGAAGAAATGGACATCACTCAGAACAGATGACACTGCTGTCTTGACCAGTTACTCAGAATGGCCAGCTGAAGGGCCCAAGTGTGAAACAGGACATACAGCGCTTCTATCAGCTACAAAACCATAATTAAAAACATGTATGGGCAAAGTCTGAACCATCATTTCCAACACATGCTTGGGCAAAGTCTGAAACATCATTCCCAACACATGCATGGGCAAAGTCTGAACCTAGTCACCTGGCAGGAATGCCTGTCCTTGGACAGTGTTGAATCTCATGCAGAGAAAGACAAAAGATGGAGAAGAAATCAGGGAAGACTTCTTGAAGCTGAGCACCAAGAAGTGGTGCTGTAGGATGGACATACATGTCTGAAGATATAGATGCAGAACCTTTGCAGATATAGCCTTTAGCAGCCTTTAGCAGAAGATCATCCAGATAGGGTGTAAATGAGATCCCTTGTGTTTGGATATGACTGGAAAATCCTCCATATGATTAGTGAAAACAAAAGGAGTGGACACCAGACCAAATGGAAGAGTCGTAAATTGGAAATGTAGCTCCTGAAAAGCAAGGAGGAGAAATCTCTGATGCTGCATGTTAATAGCCTAGGCAGTCTGGAAAGCAAAGAGTCATGCAAATGAAGACTTATCAGCTGGGGGCTTTTAGATAGGCGTCTTGGCTGTCCAGGCCAGCTTGAGGGAACAGGTTTGGCTCAAAGAGGGAGGAGGAGCCTGGTGCCACAGACCAGATCTTCTCCCACAGAATGTGGTGCTCCTTCACAGATAAAGCAAATGTTTTACTGAAAAATGTTATAATATCCAAGGCTGCATCTCAAATATAGGTGTTAGCCTCTTGATGCCTGGAGATCATATGTAAGATGTCACGCTGAATGCTCCTTGTCAACCACAAGTAAGGAATCTCTCCAAATATCCACAGCCTTCTACACCCAGGTTGTAGCGAAAGCTGGAAGCAACGCAGCTCCATTTTCTAACACCTAGTTGTTAAATATATAATTACATTGTTGATGAGACTGAAAAAAGATGTGTCCATCAAGTTAAGCCCATGCCATATCACCTCCCTGTTGAATCTGGGGAGGGCAAAAAAAAATTTTTTTTGAAAAATTCCAATTAAGCCCTGAGTGGGTAAAAAAAAATCTTCCTGACTCCAAATGGAAGTTGGATATTTCCCCGGGTCACCATCCTATCTGCTGTGAAACCAATGATCAAATTCTCAAGAGAGAGGTGTCCATTAATATTTGAAAAGAATTACATCTATGTACTAACTTTACTGTAAAAACAAATCACTGCCTTTGCTTTAGTTGAAAGTACCTTTCCTGTAGTATTAATGAATGACCCTTTTTTTTTGCTCAACACTTTGAGTAAATAGTTCCTTAGAGGGCATCTTGTATTGACCTGGAATATATTGGCAAACCCAGTTTGGATAGTCTCTCTTCATAACTCAGATCCTCCAATCACTTTATCAGTTTTGTTGTACTTCACTGCACTTTTTCCAGTGCTGCTGCATTAGTTACCTGCGGGGCTGTTTGTTTAGATAGGTGAGAGATGGGGGGAGGTACAGGAGGGGAGCTCACAGCTACAACAATTCAGCAGAGAAACAGTAAAGAAGGGGAAAACATTTAGGCAAGTACACATAACTATCCAGAGAATTCCTCAAACATAATCTGGAGAACTGAATCAAGGAAAATGGGTAGAATTTATTTTCCGTCTCCTAAACATGTCCTGAGTGGGCTCCCCAGAGGGACCCTCATATAGCTGAAAGGTGTATAACACTGCCCCAATCAGTCCCTCCGCAGAACCCCTTGGTCCTCATCCAGGTGGACCCCAGGGTTGAGGGAGGAATCATCTTAATCATCTGACTCACCTTCTTCCAGTGAGGAATCATCCACTGAAGCAATAGAGTAGCTCTCCTCAGGAAATCTGGTCTTCTTTCTGGAGGAAATGAGGGGGGCTTGATATAATTTATCCAAAGACATGGTACATGCCCTGGCTACCATACGCACAGCATCAAACAGGGCAGCTGAGACATAATGCTAAGCCTCAGCAATGTTAGCGAGAAGTCGCAACATGTCAGCAGTAGGGGCCCTCTGACGGACAGCTGAATTGAGCTGTTCAGCCCCAACAGCCGCCCTATTCACCCACTCTGCAGCAAAGGCAGGGTGGAGGGCAGAGCCAGCCATCGCAAAAAATAGCCTTGAGAGAAGTCTCAAGCTTCTTATCAGTCCAGTTTTTGAGAGCAGAGGCGTCAGAAAGCCTGGAAACTGGGGCATCCACTTCGGGAGATTGACCCACTGTTTCAGAGTACGGGTAAAGCTTAGCTAAATTCCTAGACATAGATGGTTTCCTGTCTGGAAATTTCCACTCCTCAGACACCAAGAGGTCAACAGTGGGGTTAGGTGGAAAACAAGTATGGGGCCTAACAAGCTCCTGAAACACATCAGAGGGGTCAGAAGACACCTCCTGCACCAAGGAAAAGTTCAGGGTGGTAAGCACAGCCCTGATCATGCCCTCAGCTGAGGGAATGGGGTCACCCTCAAAGGGGTCCCCAAAAAACTGAGATGAAGGAACAACTGAACAACCATCATCATCACAGTCCACCAATAATTCCTCCTCAGAGGAGTCAGATACATCAGGTACACCCGGCGGTTTAGGTAGGGAAGATCTGTTAGGGGAGGGGGCCTGCCATGAGTGGAAGTCCCCCTGTAAAGTGGATGGAAGGAGTTGTAAGGTGGACCGGAGGTCCCTGGTAGTAGCCTTAAACTTTTGCATCCATACTGGCTCTAGTGCATGGCTGGAGGCCCCTGCAGGGGATTCAGGGGCAGCAACGTATGCTGGGAAAACATGACCTGAGTATTCTCTAGGTAACCCGGAATGACATGACGAGCAATGGGGGACACAGACAACCCAGTGTCCTTTGTCTTAGGTTTAGCCCCAAGGTCTAATGGAGTAGACATTCTCACAGAGTCAAACGGTCAAAGTATCAAAACACCTACAAAACAGTGTGTTTGATAAATAAATGCACCACAGAAACGCTAAATAAGACTTAGCTGGTAGTCAAAGGGTTAAACTGCAGAGGAGAGAAGGAGAGTCCAAGCCCTGTGTAGGACACTCGATTTGCAAATACACAAAATGGCTGCCGCTACGGGAGCCAATCAGAAACAAGTGCACAAAGCGAGCTCTCATGGGAAACGTAGTTTCACTAACGGAGTACCCCAACAGTGCCTGAAGCCCCCTAAAGCCCCCAACATGCACAGAACATTGACCGGATGACATACAAAATGAGCCATCTCTGACCTCGCTACATGGAGCAGTTGCAGAGGTATGTCCCAAACTGTACAGTCTCATAGAAGTGAATGGATCAATGGTGTCTATGCGGTAAACGAGTGCCTTAAAGGTGCGGAACATAAAGCTAACAAGGTGAATACCAAACGTAAAACCACTCAAAAGCCCACTAGAATTAAACAATAGACCCAATAAATACTGGTCCCAGAAGGGAAAGTGCCCAAAACCCCCACAAAATGTGCTAACCAGCAGCAAAAGAGTTAAGTTACCACAGAAACTTGCTCCAAACACCTCACAGACATACAGAAAACCCAATGAGTGCATGAGTATGTAATAGGAACTTCAAATGAGACCCCTGTGTGGAGGGGAGGAATGGGACATGTGGACCTCAGCACTCAAAGGGTGCTCACCTTTTTTCAGCAGGTCTTCTGTCTTCAGATTCCCATGTATCAAGAAGAAGCCTCAGTGGGCAACTCCTGGGGAAAGAAATTGCATCCAAGATTTCCCCCCAGGGCTTAGGTCCACAAAAGCACCTGGTAAACTGAGCTATTCACATTTGGGTGATGGGAATTGTCAGTGATAGTAATCTGCCTAATGGTGGTATTCCATATCTAACAGAAAAATAATAAAGCTAAAACTATAGCAGAATTGTTCTCTTGCCTTGTGATTTGACCAAGGAACAAATCTTACTGGTTGGGGATTGGCTAGCTGCAAGCTAAGGAGAGGAGGTAGGCTCCACCCAGCAGTCACTTCTCAGAATTGTTCCTGCCTACTTAAAGGTGCTGATAGCCCACCTAAAGTTACCAGTAACCTGTATTGGATGACAGAGAAAATTGATTTAAATGGTGTGTTTAACCCCCGGAGCACTAAAAAGGCTTCCAGTTTCTTGCTTTGTAATGTGCTGGAGATCTCTGTAGCATTCAAGGGGCTAAAAGTCCCATTTAAATCCATCAGCATTTTTATTTATCCCCTATGGTGCAGTTGGTTTGCTCCATAACTGCTGTTCACTTCTTATTACATCAAGTAAACAGAACTAATGGCACTTGGTAGTTTATTCTTACAGATGGAGCCCTCATGTGCTGTCCAATCATACGTTTCACTCTGCCGTGCCATTAAGAAGGGGTGAGAAGAGGGGTACACCCATGAGCAGAAGAGAGGAAGCATGTAAGAATCGGGGGGGGGGGGGGGGTTCACTGACAGGAATCAGGTATGGTTATTTTAACAATGTGGAAAATGTGCAGCTTTAAAGAGCCCCCAAGAAGGGCAACCGACTAACATACAACATGGTCTAGAACCCCCTAGCTAGGCCCCATAACTTTTGATCTGAAGTATACAATGCAGTCTACTCAATGTTTGAAGAGGCATTGGAAAATTAAGTATTATGTACAGCCATATGTGAACACTCAGTATTTTGAGAACCTAGGTCTAAGCTTTATGAATTAAGTTAACCTAGATGAGAGCACAAAACATTTTATTATAATCAACCTATGCTCAGAACTTTGTGAAGCTACATACGTCTTACGCAACCACTTGTATATCACAGTGGTCTACAGTGAATAATGGAGTAATTGCACTGTAGATTTCTAGCATACAAAGGGCTCATACTTTATACTTAGTCCGGGGCCCAACAGTGGCATAAACTGACCTTGGGCTAGAGGAAGAAGTGAGATAAACCGTATAAGTGGCTCTAATACTAGCGCATGTACAATGTTGGTCCCGAAGGACTAGCTAGATTGCATGCAATGTGGTGACAATCAAAAACAAAGTTAGTTTTTTCCAAAATATGTAAATATAGTAACTGAATTTGTTGCAAAATGACCACTAACATTGAAGAAACCTGGAAATACATCATAAATGAGCATAGTTCTTTTTATTTATCTTGTAATTACAAAAATGAAAAAGTGCAATCTGTAACACCTGCATAGCAGATACATTTCAGTTGTTACAGGAATTTTTTACCACTGTACAATTTACGGCACAATATTTAGTCAAGTACAATGAGATGCATAAAAGCCCACTCTTTATTATGAACAAAGCATCAGAGGGCCTTATTCTACATCTGTTTTTACCTGTGATAACACAAAACAAAGGCCCTTACACCCAAAGGAAACATGAAGCAATTATAAGAGGACCAACTGCAGCCTTCCAGAAAAATTAAAATTACCATTGATTTCAATGGGACTCTTAACCCCATGAATGTTAGAGAGGTGTCTAACGCATTGCAATGTGTCTTTAGCATTCAAGGGGTCTAAAGCCTTATTGTAAGTGGACCTGTCACCATGATTCAAGTTTGCATATTGAAAACAGTCACGTGCCATATTAGCCAAAAGACCAGCACATGTACAGTTTAGAAGACATTCATACTTGGCATTGTATGCTAGTTGTAGTACCAGTGTGATTTCATATGCTAATAAAGGTTTTCAGTGGTTTTTCATATACTAATTAAGCTCTGTACTGCTCCAGGAGACTTTCACTCTCACTTTTCCAGAAACAAAAGTATTATTTTTGGTTTACACAACACAAAGCCAGTTTTGAATAAAGAGATATATATATATATATATATATATATATATATATGAATTCCCCAAAGAAGGTGCACTCTCTTATAGTTCTGATAATTGCCTGGGTGTCATTTCCACAAAATAACAGTAATTATGATTTTAGAAAAAGAAAGCACTCGCAGGACTTCTATCTGGTAAACCCCGTGTCAGTTTATTCCATCAACTTTTCGACCTCAGTTTAGGCCTTTGTCATGATACCTTGAAGGCATCTTGACAAAGGCCTAAAATGAGGCCGAAATGTTGATGGAATAAACTAACACTGAGTTTACCAGATAGAAGTCCTGCGAGTACTTTCTTTTTTCTAAAATCATATTATATATATATATATATAATTCGCTAAAAGTGTGTAACGTCATGCGCAGAAACTGCCCGTGGAGCATCCAGCTCTGTATGAGCCGCGGTGCAGGCAGTCTCTACTGTGCATGACTGCCCCGCGACTGGGTGACAGTGGCACTGTGGCCCGTGTAACAGGCTCTTCAACTAGTATATATATGTTATAAAGTTTGAATAAAATTATACATATATATATATATATATATATATATATATATATATATATATATATAAATCAAGGTGATAGAACAATTCCATTAATTTAGAGTGGACCTATGTCCCTTATGATGTAGTTGGTTGTCTTATAATTGATCTAGCTACATGATCCTCACGTTGCCATGCTAAGAATGTAAGAATACCACCTTCTACGCAAAACTGCCATGTATCATTTCATTTAATTTTGTTGAAAGCCCCTTTAATTTGAGGGAGAGGATAATTTAAACATGAAAGCTTACAGCATTTACACAAAGGGTATTTATGAAAGATTGCTTGCAGAGTTAATGCTAATTAATAAATAAACACTTTAGGATGTAAATTACATTAAAAGAAAAACAATTCTGTAAAAAATAAATAAATAACCTAATCATTGGCTCCCTTAAATCTTTAAACACCATGAAAGTCCCATAAAAACATTAGATTTTGTCAAACAAAATATATAGCGTTTTAACACCAACACAGCAGAAGACATTTTCTCTGAGGACTGTTCAAATTGGTATTTGTAAAAACTGTCAAGTTCCACACTTCAGAAAAATGGAATCTCTATGATGATTGGAAAAATCTATTTACCAAAGAAATACAAAGATATGGTCAGTTAAAGAATTCAGCTAAAACTTTTAAAATACCTTCAGTATTAAGGTTATTAATCAATTTAAGAAAAAAAGCAATCTAGACATTTTTACATAATAATTCCCACAACAGACAGGAGAAATAGGGATGCTTGAAGTTTCCCATCTCAATGTCACACATGGAAAATGTCACTTTTTGCCTTACATGCAGATGGAGCTTTTTTTGCCCCACAAATTTGATGGGAATATTAATTACCACAAATTTACATTAATTAGCCTCATCACCATTATCTATTTATAAAGGGAAGCAGCTGAATGTATATATTGTCAGTCCATGCTTGGAAGAAAAGGCAGCTGTATTAGGAGAACATAGCATGAATAAGATCAAGTGTAGTACTTGCCAGACATTTGAGAGGTGTCAGTGTAGGGGTGGCCCAATACCTAGATCTAGAAGCGCGAGGGCCAGGGAGTCCCATGAATCCTTGAGGTGTAAAGAAGCCCTAATCCCTGGTTCTAGCTGGGGATGCTTGGATAGCAAAGGTGATGGCAAAGCAAGAGCCACAGAAGAGCACAGCACACCCAAGCACAAAGGAATACTTCATGCTGTATACACATCCTCTACCCTAGGCTCTTGCCTGCAGGGATGAATATTTTGACTGCCTGTAAGCCTGAGGCTTTACATTGTATTCAGCATGTGAAATATTTATTTAGAACACAAACACTTTTTATTTTTGCTTCTTTTGTGTCATGCTAGAACTTTTTTTTTTTTTTTTTTTTTTTAAAGTTGGATGTGCCTTTTGGCTACCATCTCAAGCTCCACTACCTGGAGGATGTTAAGATTTTGGCAACGGAGTAAGGATGCTGGAGGCTGAGGACTCCATGGCTGAAGAACAAATTGATTACAGGCCTCTTTGCCAGGAGGTGGAGGAAAGTCAAGGGGTCACTAAAACGCTCATAATAAAAGAGAATCTGGCCCAACCTAGCACCGCACAGAGCACCTGATAAAATGAAGCACATTGAAGCATATACCTTGGCTTTCAATTAAAAAAAATAATAATAATTTGGAAGCTGCATCTAGCTGTTGAAACTCTTTAATATGCATGATGTCACAAGGCTTCACCCTCATAATAAAAAAAACCTTTACATGTCTAGTGCGGGTGAGACTTGTTGCCTGTCAGCTGTTATTGGACATGGTCAGCTAAGAACGATAGGAAAGTCCAACAACATCTGGGTATCAGGTTGTAATGGTTTTTGGATTCAGAATTACAAAAAACAACATTCCAGACATTGTTTTTAAATATTTGATCTACTTTTTGGAAATACTTATGCGGAAATTCCGGGTTTGCGATGAATATATAAAGCATGTAGACACAACCCAATGATCAATGGAGAAAAATGAAAAACCAAAATGATGGCATAAAAGCAGAGCACTGTAGTAAGAATGAATCAGTGTATGGATGCACTGCAACCATGTCCTACACAGACACAAACTTAGTGCAAAGAAACTGAAAATGTATATACCATTACACATTTTGTTATATAATGCCACACTGGGTATTAGGCTTGTCCAACAGATCTCAGGCTACTTTCTTCCATTTGCGCTAGATTTCAAGAGAAATTAGAAAACTTGCATGCAGACAAGATTTATGTGATTTGCATAGGAATATAATTTAACAAGATTGGTACAAAAAGTTTGGCCTTTTAAAGAACTAACACCTCTTAATAACTCCTCTACTACCTTACCAGGACCAGAAAACTGTAATGGCCTCTATGGGCGAGATGTTCAAAAAGTCATCATAATGAAAAAATTATCAGATCATGAGTTTGTGGTAAAAGAAGGACAATATTTTCAGAAGTAAATCCGTCACATTTGAAAATGTGTCTAAAGAGTCAAAAATGATGGTAAGAAGATTGTGATGAATATTGCCTGATGTTAAAAATGTCTGATCTTGTTATTTTTTTGATATTTTTAAAGAAACAAAGACATTTCTGTCCTTGAAAAGACAAATTGCTTCTCACTCCTACTAACTGTAGTTTAATTCATCTTCTCCGAGTTTAGACCATTTTTATTTTGTTGGGAAAAAATTACAATAATCAGACAAAAAAGTGACGTTGAAAGAATATTTTCTTCTGAAAATACTTTACAAAATGACAGATTAAACCACATTCACTTTTAATACGGCTTTTTCCCTTTGACGGAGATGGCGGAATTGCATGCAAAAAATGATGGGAACCATGTCTGAGAATTGACGGACCATGGAGCAATCATTTTTTTATTCTGATTAAAGACAATTACAGTTACCACCACTTTCTGAACATCTCGCCCTATGAATTTTGCCCTTGTATCTTTACTCGAGAGAAAACATCTTCAATCTATTTTTGGATGCCACGCGCATGGGGGAAGACATGACAGTTGCTAGTATGACCACAGAACCTCAAACTCTGCTCCCCATACACTCTACCTGCTTCAGTTTAAAAAAACTGCCATCAACAGTCATATTCCTCTCCATGGGCATAATATTCAGAACTGACGAACAATGTTATCTCTTCAAGAAAGACAAAATGGGATAATGTATAGTAGTATCCTTTGCCAGAAATGTCAAACTTTCTATTTTGGTATGCAGTCCTCATACTGAGAGATTTATGAAGCCATAGAACCTCTTTCTGTGCAGTTTCAGTGTAATCCAGTGGTGGGCAACTCTAGTCCCTCTAGCTGTGGAGGACTAGAATTCCCATGATGGAAGGTTTAGTCCTTTGCAGCTGGAGAGCTTTGTTTGCCTTACCCTTGTGTAGTCTGTTTTAGTTCTAGAAAGTAAAATTGTGAATTGGATGGAGTAGTAGACAGGTAAGGAAAACTGTTGTAGCTATTTCTACATTTTCCTATAACTCAAACTCTGTTTACATATTTAAGCCCTTGCATGTCTCCAGCATCTAAGGCAGTGGTTCTCCCAGTCTATGGGACACATCAACAGTGCAGGTTTTCTGTATCTCCTCACATCAGCACGTTTGAATTTCATTAGCACAGGTAGACTTGTTACAATGCCTCAGCCATGTATTAATCTAGCTGTGCTCCTATTAGCAGAACCTGAAAATCTGCATTAATGGTGTGTCCCTTGGATTTGGGAACCACTGATATAAGGGGTTAATAAATATGAAGCTGCATTGAATAAGGCTACCTGGTTGACATCTAAGCAGATCATATAGGGCCCTGAGCAGATGGCAGAGCAGATAGCAGAGACTAAAGGATTGTGCTCCTTCAAAGATGTTCAGCAGTGGATGTGTAATCACATTTCATGACATAAGATGCCCTGAAACACTAACATAGTATTCTACACTATGATAATATTCCATATAGTGAAGTATACACATATGGTGATCAGACAAAGAGGAAGAATTCATGTTGCTCCACCGCTTTGCTTCACTGATGCATTTGTGATCACCCTGCTCCTGATGTTTATATATGTTTTATTTATATTACTCAACTGTGGTTGCTTTAGCACCATAACAAGAAAGGAACTGCATTTGATAATGAAACCTTTAAAGACCAGAGTGGATTTATAATGCATAATATCACTTCTGAAAATTGACAGTACTAGCACCATTTTCTTGAAAAAAATCACAGAAAGTAACATGATTAGAAACTATAGTAGCTATACGCAAGCGATTCTAATATTTACACATTCACTTTATCATCAGACTTTTTGACAGTCATTTTTTGGTGTTAAGATCATTTCCGTAAAATTGCTATTTTAAAGAAACAAATGATTCTGATGTTAATTACCACTAATTTTCTTTTGAACATAGAGCCCTTAGAGAAGGTCAGTCACTGCAGTGTAGTTCACTAATGTTTCAGGGCATCTTGGGAAATGTAAAATAAAAATACATCCCCCTTCCCCTTACAGGTGATCATTTTTTATTACAATTACAAATATCTCATGCCCCAAGTCTCCTCTCTTGGATCACGTTGCACATACACATTTATGACTGTCGTAGAAGAAATAAGAAAGGATGTTAAAATAGTTACATTATATTGAAGAAGCAGAAAATGTATCACAATTTTTTAGATGAAGGCATCGGAAAGTTGATGCATCTTTCCCGAAAGAGCTCAATGCATACCAGGCCCTCAAAAAATGCGTAATTCTTTTTATTTAGGCCACTCATTGCTGGATATGGATGATAAGACAAAAAAAATTATTCTGGATCTCTCCCACATTGAGAAGTCTGAAGAGTTCAGTGCACCATCATGTAAGTTTTGGAGATATTTAGATTGAATACATGCAACAATATTGGTGGATTTTTTAGGTCTGTAACACACTGTGAAGCAATGTATTGGAGATCTGTCTAGCATCCAAGTTATTAAAAAAATAATCTTTACATCATGATGATGTATGCAGCTGGATATACTATAGCACTGGTGGTTACTGCTCATGCACACTACTAACAAACAGTCTATATTGGTCTAAGGAATAAGTCTCATAAATTACATCCATAATCCCTGAATTTGAGACAGGTTCAGCTCCTGTCATACCACTTCATCGGACTCCAAGCCATGTTCTTCGTACAAAGTGTCCAGTAAGTTTAGATGTTTCTCCATTGCAGGCAGGTAAATCTGAAGGTCCCTCTGCATGGCATCAAAGAATGAGGATTTCCTTTCATCACCTTCTTTAATGGTAAGAGCTGTCACAAAACCTTCGTACGTTGGTGCTGCCCTTAAAGCCAACTGCAATAATATTAAAAGGTCATTGAATGTCTATTTTTAGCAAATAATTATTAAAAATTATTAATGCCATGTAAAAACGTATGCATTGTAGAAATAAGGTTTACTTAATATTAGACAAAGCTGGACCATAATCTCTCATGATTTAAAAGGATAGTAATACTTCGTTTTATCTTTATTTTATTTTGTAGGCATTAAAAAACATGAAGAACAATATAAGTCTTATCTCTCAAACCTTTATGGTTTAAGAGATATTCACAAGCAAAGTTTCCCCCTCCCGCCCCTTTTACCTAGTGTAAGCCATCTCTTCTCAGATGTGGACTGCAGTCCATAGACCAGACATAACAGAAGGGGACACTCTTCTTCCTATTAGAACAATGAAAGCCCTGCCCCCCTTGACAATTTTTTCAGGTTTTTCCCTTATCTTAATTGAAGATTGTCCCTCTCTGCAGTCTACCTGGGCACCTCCCTTCTGATCTGGCTGAGCAGTGTTACATTAGTAAAAGGGGCGGGAGGGGGATACTTTGTCATTGAATTACTCCTAAACTACAACTCTGACAGAATTGAAATAACACTTTCCATGGCCCAAATACTATGATGATTAATTAGAGCTGCTTCTATTATGAAGCATTACTATCCCTTTAAGATTTGCCACACACATAATTAGTTTACTGCTAGCCTGCCAAATATATTCCAGGATGGGGTGGAGTAATAATAACTGAAAGATAATTTCTGCCATTGAACACTGTGCCCAGAACAATGCAGCAATAAAACCTGCAAAATTCAACATGGAAAATGTCCCAGATTATTAATGTGGAATATGCACACACTAAAACAAAGGTGGGTAACCAAGACTCCCCAGCTGTCTTCTAATCACAAGCACTTTCAGCTGGTGAGCAAACGGTTGCTCAGTCCTGAGCCAAAGTAAATGTGCTAGTGCTCTACTAAATTAGCAATGTCTTGAAATCATGAAGGTAGGTATATGCATATATTGTATACATAGTATTATTACACTTGGATAATATAAGGTTTTGTACTTTATTGTCAGAAAATCTTCAATATTTTGGATATTTATCAAGGTAAAAGTGTAGTAAACCTGCTGCTAAATTATTTCACCATATTTAATCAAAGAGAAAAAGCTCATGGTATTTCAACACTTCTCAATATATAGAACAAATTAATAAAGGGAATAGAGGATCTGAAATATGAAGTACCTAGCTGAACTTTGTTTATTAACTCTAGAGAAAAGATGTCTAGGAGGGGATCGTGTTACACTGTATAAGTACATGTGAGGTCAATATAAGGATCTCTAGTGAGGTTTTCATTCGAAGGAGGAAAGGAGTTTCAACTTCAATAGTTTTTGGGTTTTTTTTACAGTAAGGTCTGCTAATTTGTGGAATTCCTTGCCCAAGGATATGGTAATGGTAGATACAATGGATAACTTTAAGAGAAGATAAGATGCATTTCTAGCAGAAGGGAACATACAGGGTTATACGGTGTTCAGTCTCATGAAGTCGGTGCTGACCCCTCTCGATTGCCCCGTATTATACCTTAAATAAAAAACATACAACAGGCCAGTATATCCTCAAACATAAAAAATAAAAATTAAAACTAATATATTGTCAGTATTAGACAAAATACTCAAAATACCAATATTGGTATAAATATATATATATATATAAATTTATTAAAAAAATCACAGTATTCAGCATAAACTGCAATACACATATTGCATTTGTGACCTAAAATAAGCTTGCATACAATTAAATTCAATAATAAACAATTAATTACTTGTTTATTATTGCATTTAATTGTATGCAAGCTTATTTTAGCTCAAAAATGTAGTATATGTATTGCAATTTATGCTGAATTCTGACAATATATTAGTTTTAATTTTTATTTATTTTTTGTTGGAGGATATACTGGCCTGTTGTATGTTTTCTATTTAAGGTATAATACGGGGCAATTGAGAGGTGTCAGCGCCGACCTCATTAGATGGAACTAGGCTATATCTTTGGAATTGGGTTTGTCGGGTGCCCCAGGAGTCAGGGCTGGAGGACACCATTCCCCTCATCTTCTGAGAAAAAAAAAAAAGGAGTACTCACCTGTCAGAGCCTCCACATATTCCTATTGGGTTATACTGTGTATTAGTAAATAAAACAGCAAATTCTGGTACGACTAGTCCAGAAAAAGACCAACACCTATTTTGGAGTTGGAAAGGCTTACAAAATCCTCATGATCTGGGATATACTGTAGCAAAGTTTGAACTTCATGGACTGGTGTCTTTTGTCAACCTAATTTACTATGTTACTATGTAACTATGGTACTTTTGTGATTAATCTGGTACAGTTATTCTTCTCCAGATTTACAAAATATATGTTTCAATAAAAATCAGGAGCAAAACCAGGAATTCATAAGAGGGTTTTGAAAAAAATTAAAGAAGTATGAAATCACAATACCTAGAGTCTGCTTTCGTAATTCTACACCCAAAAGCAATTACATCTTCAAAACACATACCAGGAGTATGCAACCTGCAGCCCTCAGGAATGATGTGATAAACAGCAAATGCTGATTAGTATATAGACATAAGTACTGCAAATACTCATGGCAAAAATTTAACAGTGACATCTAGTGGCTTAAAAGTAAACTAAATTTCTTTACATGATTGCAAAGGCCATTGTTAGGCATGTTGTATTATTAGAGCTTACACACCTCTGAAATGCAGTTCTGTGACTTGCAGTAGTCAGTGACACAAGGTTACCATTATGTGTGGTTTAGTAAATACCTGGTAACTGCTGATTGATACATTGTATCCTAATCATTTAATCAAATTAAAAGTACTAACTATAAATGAAATAAATCCAATACTGATGTTATTTTATAGGAACACTAACACATTCTATTAAGAGCCCCACTTACACTACTATGGTCAGAAAATCATAATGTCCTCTATGAAACCCAATCAGGGAACGGAAGTTCATGCTATGGAACGCACTCCATAAAGTATGTTAATATGGTGATCAACAGAAAATTCAGTTGGATGGTTGGTGATACATGCAGGTATTTAAAGGTTAATTTTGAGATATATGCTTTTTCTTTGTTCAGCTTTCAGAAAGTCACATATAGTGACGAAACGCGTTAGCTGTAAAACTGTTTTGTGTTATGGTGCATATTTTATTGATTTTTATTTTTATGATTATTGTTTAATTATATGCGCATATTGTTTTTATAATTAATGTTTCTTTGACTGTGATAGTCATTGATTCAATTTTGTATTTTTTTTTTCTTTTGAAGAAAATAAAATTAACATTGGATTAGACTCATGTATATTTTATACTAATTTTGAGACACTGGCTTGCTTTGTAAAAGTAGCAATTCCTTTATTGAATAAATAGGAGTTGATTTTTTGACTAGATCAAACAAGGTTTGGCCTACTGTAGCACTGGATTTTTTTAATATCCTCTGCTTAAGTGGTGAATCCCATATATATATAATTCATCACTCCTATCGAAGAATCCTGTAAGGAACTGTGTCTACGTGTGACCCCGAGTGGAGAAGATCACTATACTGGGGTGTAAGCCAGTGCAAGTGCAGAGACCAGGAGGCAGGTTGTGTGCCTCTGAAAAATGTGAGTAATATTCTGATGATTTGTTCCACGGTGTTTTGGTGAAGGACCAATCTTCTGTGATCAATATACTACGCTTAGAGAGACTCTTTTGTGCCGCCCTTCTTTTCTCTTTTCTTTTTTAGCTTATCCAGTTTGGAGTGGGAAGCCAATCTCCTGGTGAGCGTGCAGCATTGGACTATAAAGAGCACAATATAGTAAAAGAAAGAAATTCAAGAAATACAAGTATTTGTGTTTGTTTTTTATTTTTAGGTTACTTTTTTGTTTTTTTCCCCTTTCTAGCTGTTTTCTTATCAATAGATTGCATAGTTTGCCTTGAGTGCATACTGTGGGAAGAGGCGCAGTGGTTGGGGAGTTTTTTTACTTTTCATCTTGGCTCCCAGTTTGTATACATATTTTTATATAGTCAAATTAAAAGTACTAACTATAAATGAAATAAATCCAATACTGATGTTATTTTATAGGAACACTAACACATTCTATTAAGAGCCCCACTTACACTACTATGGTCAGAAAATCATAATGTCCTCTATGAATTTTTAACCTTTGCCCTAGGTGTCCCATCCATGGTACATACAATTACCATGTGCTGTGGGTGGAGTTTGTGTACTGTGGCCCTGCTAGAAACTACTTTCATGGATATGGCATACAGGGCTGATGCTATCTCCTGAACAAACGCACAAGGGGAAAATTAATAGGGATTAGAAAGATTGCCTAAGTATATGGTAAGTGGGAGGTTATTATAGGATACCTTAGTGTTCCTTTAACTCCTTGGAGATTAGTTCCCAAGTGTATTGTAAAACAATATATGGGTAACATTTGTAGCATCCACAAACTTAAAGGGCTTGGTTTCGTGGCATCTCTAGACATTCACAGGGTATATCTGCTTTCTCAAATAAATTGGGACTGAAAAGAAAAATAACTTGTGGATTCCAGTTGAGCACAAACTTGTGTGCGTCTGTGAGAGGGGCTCACGTTTTTTTTTTTTTGTTTTTTTTTTAAGTAACAATGCTTCTTGCTTCCCCTACTGTAATTACAGCACTATGCAGATCTAAGATTTGGCTCTGTCACTATGCCTCAACTTGTGGGAGAAGAAAAGCACTCTTTCCTCCTCCTCTACCCTAGCCTATCTGATAGGAGCTGTGCTCACACACAAGACTGAGCAAGACCAGCAGTGCTGATTGGCAGCTTTGACTGCTGAGGCTGCTCTTAGTGGTATGCGGGCGTACACTATGTGCAAATAAATTCAACTCACGTCACATCATCCTGGTCTGCCGTCTCCGTGTCACTTCGAGGCCAGACAGGCATGCTGCATTGAGTAACTTACATCCTCCAGTACGCGATGCACCTCTTGGCCATTCCCCCCTCTCCTGCATGCAATGAAGTACTCAGGCGCCGCTACGCTTAATTGTACCTGATAGATCAGGACTGACTCAGAGACTTTGAGACTTGATCACAGAGTGCACTGGCGTTCAAGCTGCTGCATTCTCAGGAGTGTCTGGTCGTGCTGCAAGTGCTTCTAAGAAATTCTTACTCGGACGCTGAGACGGCCATAGGTGGATTAGGAGCGAACACTGCGTGATATGCATGCGCAGTCAGGCGTCGCAACGTGGCTCAAATGATGAGCGTGGTGTGCCTGTAGGCTGTTGGAGCGGTACAGGCAAAACTATGAAGCCGAGAACAGAGCAGGAAAGCGGGACACAGTGTAATGCGGGCAGGAGGGCGGGTTTGGGGCCTAAAATCGGGACAGTTGGCTGGTATGCAAGAGGTTAAGTTTATTTGGAATTTTCTGCTTATTTTGACCTAAAAATTGAATATTAACCCTTTGAGAGCCAGAGGAGTGCACAACGCATTGCACTGCAACTCTTCCTGCACCCCTATGGCTCGCAAATGGTTAAATTAGAGAGGATTTGGTACATTGAATTCTAAGGATTCTGCAGAAACCGAGGAAAAAAAATAGAATTTGGTATAAATACTAAACCAAACCCTAGATTCACTGCATTCCTAGAAAATATAATCATTATAAGGGTCACAGAATAAACCCTTACTCACAGACTATGCTAGGCCCAAATCACTCACTGCCTTTTAAAAAGTGGAACATTTTATAATAACTTATGTGATTCTGAAAGGGCTTTCTAAATCACCTATATTGCTTAGTCATTCTTTATTTCAAACTATAATTTACAAGATATTTTGCTTTATTTATTTGTCAGCTTATGCAAATTAAGCAACACTGGCTGCCACTCTCCCTCCCAAATGCCACTTCCTACCAGGATGTACAGTCTAATTTACATAACTGATAAAAATAAAGCTAAACATCTCCTTAACTCTAGCTTTAAATAAAGAATTTCTAACAAGAACAGGGTGACTTTGAAAGCGCTTTCAAAATTATCCAAGTCATTACGTGTTAGTTGGACTTAAACAAACTTGGAAAAATATGCAGCTCAGGCTGTTTTGCAAAGAGCTGCAAACACCTCTGGCACTGAAATTGTTACCCTCTTCAGAAAAACACAAAAATCCATCCAATATCCTCAAAACAAAATAAATCACATTAGTCTTTTATAGTACCAGAGGGTTGTTCAGCTCATTGCCTTTCTAGGTGATGGCCAGTCTTCCTGAATGGAAAACTCATTATGTTAAGTTCCTGTCACATTTTAGGTTGATGGAAGGCGAAATCCACTCACCGCAAAAACACCTCGTACTACCCAGCCATGATACTGACGTAACGTTTTACCATACGCATTACCTGAAGGAAGAGAACATATTTCGTTTTCAGTTCCATCTTGGCTCTTGTACTCAAAAATTAGCTATACAATAGATTTTAACCCTTTCAGTGCCACAGGGGTACGCAATGCATTGCGTACCTCTATGGCACTGAAAGTGTTAAACGCAGATGCAAATCACTGCTTTAGAGCATCAACGGGATAGAGCAATTTTGGAGCAAACCAACTGCACCATAGGGGAAGACCTCCCTTACATTCATGGAGACCTACCTAGCATTCATGAGGTTACAAGTCTCATTTAAATCATTGGTACCTTGCACAATTTAATTTTTTTGTCCCTATGGTATAACTGGTTTGCTCATGAAATGCACCTCTTTAGCTTGATGAAAAGCAGTATCATTATCCCTTCGAGGACCACAGACTCCCTGGTCCTCAAAGGGTTTATTATTTTCACACTCACTTTGCTTACATATAATAGTTCACTTACTTAAAGCTGTTTGAATATTGCTCTCTCCGTTCTTCACCTCACTCAGAAATTCATACAGAAACTTTAAGCCCCTGGAAGAAAGAATAGCATGTTCATTTCCATTATTAATCGCATTAATGCAAAACTAGATGAGAAAGACTGTGGTAGCATTATGTACTCTAGAGATGGGCAATTCACTAGCTACAGCTGTTGTTGGACAGTAACTACCATAATGCTTCAGTGGGTATTAGACACCTGAAGATAATGGGAGTTGCAGTTCAGTCATAGTTTGTGCAAGCCTTCTTAGTGGGAGGGAGCTAATGAACTGAGGAAAGGGTCAGTCTGTCTCGGGCTCCCACTTAATAACTGGACAGAATTCATCAAAAAGCAAATGGCTGCATACAAAAAAATAGGGGAAGGCAATCTTTGGTTTTCTAGCTGTTGTGGACTACAGGTCCCATCATCCCCAACCAGATGTTGGCTGACTGAGTATGAATGGGGTTGTCATTGCTAACAGCTGGAGAATCACAAATTGCTTACTCCTACTCTGGGAAATAATCATGTTTTCTTGGGTAACTGCAGATCACTGGTAAATACCCAAAAGATAAGATCTGTATGGACCTGGATGATTTCAAATCCTGGTATCATGAGGATGGCCAATGCCACTGATCAGCTAATATTATGGAAGAGCTTACTCCAATGAACAAAAACTCACCAGCTAGTAAACAGGGGAGCAGGCCAATCTCTCACCTGAAATGCATCTTTCAAACTACAGAGATTTATATCCTGGGTTCCCCTAAGTAAGGCACACTAGGTGTCCTTAGCTCCTCCCATGGTCACACCCCCACTCCTCACATGGCCTCGCCCCCCAGTCCAACGTGTTGAAGATCTCTCTAACATCCAGTGGATTAAATAATAGCCTGTAAAGTGTGATAAAAATGGTGCAGGGACATTGAGATTGCTCTGGCCACACCCACAAATCAGGATGTGGGTGTGGCCAGCACAGCTGTGGCACCCCTCAAAATTTGCAGTTTTAGGCAGTTGCATACTCTGTCTATTGGGAAATCCGTTGTGGTTCCAGTTTCTAATTCATAATGTTTCCCCTTCCACTGGAATTACATAGGGACACCCTAATGAAGAGCAGAGTGGCAATAAGTCCCCCTGTCCACAAGGACACCACAGACCCTCAACTGAAGGAGGATACTGACATTTGTCCATAGTAGAAGCTTTGCGTGTTACATAGTCCTTAACTCTTTATTGAGGGACAAGTCTAAGTATCACCTGATACTTTAAACCCCTTGAGTTATCAGACTCATACTTTTAGCCTATCAAGAGCTAGGGGATGTACAACAAATGTAACACCTTTCTAGCTCTCAATATGTTAAGCCAGTAAAGCTCTGGTACTAGGGAAGATGTAGCTCAGCACAATAAATACAAAAAAATGTTGATCTACTCTGGTGAACAGTGGTGAGCAAGAAGACTTTTCCAACTTCCTATGCAAATTAAACAATGAATACTATAGGGAGGTGGGAGAAACACTGTCAGATTTGCGCACTCATTCTGTCTGCAAATTGGACTTTATTTGGTCAACATTTTGGACCAAAATGCAGGGAAAAACCTCTGCACAAGAAAACCAGCAACTCCCTATTTTTAGGCCCCTGCATGGGCTTCTTCAGTGACATCAGTAGGCAGAGAGAAAAATAGTACCACGTGTGGCTTACCCTTAAACACAACAAAGTGAATCTCTTACAGAGGACAAACCACATAAAAACGGCTAGTTCTGTGGAATGGTCTTATGCCAGGAGGTGCTGACTCAATCTTTTGACTTCAATTATTTAAAAAAATAAAAGAAATCAACATATATGTCTAATGCCAGTAATTTACCTTTTTAGCCACAAGAGAGCCTCAGTTGCAGAGTTTCTGACCTGTGCTTGGTTTGCATTGACTTCATGCAGAACGATCTTTTGAAGGGTGGCAAACTCTTCCTTACTTGTGATGAATTTCTGATTTATTTTCTGTAAAGGCAACACAAGAGTTAAAGTCTGCAAGTGGCACTCACATGAAGCAAGAAAGACAGGATTAATGGAAAATCGATCAATCTGCTGTGATTTTCATGCAGGACTTGACTGTTGCAACATACGTGTCACTGGAAAACAACTACAAAGACACACACACAGACCTAAGAACCTTAACTCCTCGAATGCTAAATAAATCTCCAATGCATTATGAAGCTATGACCCAAAATATAGAGCATATGGCATAAAAAATTGGGTTTTAAACCACCTGAATGCTCAAGAGGTCTCCTACATATTGCAAAGCTATGTGCTGGAGACTTCTCTAGTATTCAAGGGGTTAAAAAGCCATATTTAAATCAAAGGGACATTTCATTTGTCCCCTGTAGAGAAGCTGATTTTCTCCAGTATTTCTCCACTTGTTTTATGAAAAAGGCCCTATAGGGTTAATAACCTTCAATGAATGTATAGGGAGATCTTGGCAACCACGCTAGTTACACTCATTAACCCTTTGAGTACCAGAGGAGTACGGAATTCATTGCAAAGCAATGCGTTCCGTACCCCTCTGTCACTCAAAGGGTTAAGGACAGGAAAATATCAGAAGCTGCAGAACCTCTTCAAATCAGAGTTGTTGATCACCTTTCTGAGGAGAGACTGAAACAGGCATAATGATCCTTATTATATCACAGCATTCAGGATGGTTTTGAAGGATGCTGCTGTTGTTGCTGTGAGAGGCAGCACTTTTTACGATGTACATAATTAATGTATTTGCCTTAAAGGGATAGTAAAAAAAAATCAATTATAATAAAAATATGTGGCATAAGGCTTTTCCTACTGGGTAAACAAAGGCTTTTCATTCTGGGTAAACAAAAACAAGGATGGTCCATTGTTGGGAGATATTTCATTCAAAAGGGATTACAGAGAGGTGTCCAACGCAATGATCCTTTGGCGCTCAAAGGGATAAATGTCTATATATTCATGTATTCTTCGCTCACCTTAATATTTCCCACAAAGTCCATTTTTACTGGTGCAAACACTGTTGGTCCAAGCTTGTCTAGAGAGAAACAAACAGCATGTTCAGCCAGAAAGGTTAAAGTGTACAGACAGGTTTCCTTAGCCCTAGGACCAATGGCGTATGACATGCATTGCAAAAGGCTAATCCTTCCCCTACCTGTAGTACTATGGATCATATGAAAAGCTACATTCTGTACATACTGATTTCTTACTCATCGCACAAGCTGACCTTTAGGTCTGTCGTATAACTGTGAATGATTATTGGAGAAGTTAGCTTTGTTTTTTAATGAAAAAGATGCATGTTGGGGGCTTTTCCTAAGGTAAAAATCTACTGCCACTGCTGGGAAATGCTCCATTCACATGTTTATTTAAGTAAACTGTAATTTTCTATTGTGGTCAAAAGATGGTGCTGTTCCTATCACTCACAAACGGATAGTTTTAGTCAGTGAGGCTTATGTGGCAATTCATCAGCAAACTAACTGCACTGTAGGTGACACATAATAATTCCCTAAGTTCCTAGATAGATAGATAGATAGATAGATAGATAGATAGATAGATAGATGGACTAAAAACAATAGTAACCCCTGTGTTTAGCTTTACATATCCTACAAGAGCATAATGGGTCAAATTGCTTGTCCTTGGCAGGGAGATCCCTGAATCTGTTTGCAGAGAACTTTCTGACAGGAAATATGATAGCAGGTTTAGTCATACAATGTAAAAAAAAGCAACAATGTGAAAAATATTCCAAACAAAGCATTAAGTGCTGCAGAGAGACTGTAACATTATATTACATTCTGGATTGATGGTCAATCAACCAGAAAACTCCCAGGAAACAGATCTAGGTATCTCCCAGCCAGGGCCATAAACGTGTAAAAAAAAAAAAACGAAATATGAAATATGTGATATACTTGTATAAACAGTAAGCAACTCAATTGCATCTAAAATAACTCTGTGAAGAGAGATTCTAAAGAAGGTCAAGAGTAAATCTGGGGCAAACCAACCGCACCATAAGGGAAAATAAAAATTCCTAGTGATTTAAAAGATTCCCCTTGAATGCTAGAGGTCTGCAACAAGTGCTCCTGTAGCATCCAATGGGTTAAAAGCTCTACTGAAATCAAATGGACTTTTTGTCACCCATGTTGAAGTCGGTTTGCCCCAGGGCTTCTTAGTACATGTTCATTTAAAAACAGTGAGAGCCACATACATCACTCTCAGGTCCAGTAAACTAGAGGACACGTCTTACAGCAGGTGATAGGCTGAACTATCAATCCCAAGCAGTCACATCCTGCTACAAAGGTGTGAGCCTGCAGGGTTGGTATTAAAGCTCCTGCAGATTCAAATGTCTTCCTGGAGAGGATCTACTGAGGGTCCCGGCATCCTTTTAAGGTTGGCAGAGGAAAGGGGAATTTTTTTTTACTTCCCAATAAATCCTTTTCTTAGTCCAGTGGGGTATGCAGGGATCAATGGGGTATTGAGACCTCCTCCACAAAGCAGGACACTCAATTATGTATTTCCTATATTCTATCCTATATAACCCCTCCAGCAGCTAGATACTTTAGTTTATATACACCAAAGCTAAGAGATGTAAAAGAAGAAGAGAAACAGAGCACCCCATCCAAAGTAAAATTCTCTAAAGGCGGGAAACTGGATTATGAGAAAATAATTTATCGGTAAGTAAAGAAAATGCACTTTCCTCTGCCATGCTTTAAAGGATGCAGGGACCAATGGGGATTTCCAAAGTAGTCCAAAAAAACAGGATGGAAAAATAATGGTTTACAGATCTACGACCAAAACCAACATCTTAGGATGCAAAAGCTTTATACTGTAGAATTTTGCAAAGGTATGAATTGATGGCCGTGTGGTTGCTCTACAGAGTTGATCTGTAGAGGCCTGGTGTTTCAGAGCCCAAGAAGTATGGGAACATGGAGAATGGGCTGTGATTCTAAATGGGGATGGACAAGAATTAATATAAGCTTGTTTAATAGTACACATAATCCATGCAGCAACTCTAGTTTTGGAAGCAGGTCTGAATTCCCTGATGCCTTCCAGTAATAAATAGGGTATCTATCTGTTTAACTAAAACGTTCAGTGGCTTGCAAATAGTATTAGAGACATTTAACTCATCCAAGAAATGAAGGCAGGTTTTTTTTTGTTTCTGAGAATTAGGACACAATGAGGGGAGTACTAATCTTGATTCATATGGAAGCAAAAGAGAACATTGGGTTGAAAATCAGAAGTAGTTGGTAAAAACAACTTATCCTGATAAAACTTGGTGTACAGAGACTTGCAAGACAAAGCTCTCAGATCAGAAATTTGCCAAGCTGAGGAAATGGCCATAACAATAACATCTTGCATGTAAGATGTTTGACAGGAATTGAAAAAGAGGTTTGAAGGGTGTTGATTTCAGAACATCTAATACCAGATTTAAATCCCATGGAGGAGTAGGTTCTCTATGAGGAGACATAATGCAAATAACACCTTGTATAAATGTCTATACATTATGGCAATAGATAAGGCAGATATTTACAGTTTGAGATAACTTGCTTTCAATCCTTTATCCAGTCTACAAAGTCCAGAATTTTGGAAAGCTTAAACTTTAGAGGATCAGTTTTGTTTGGATAACAAAATACAAAATAGATTTTCCATATTCTGCAGTAACTTGCTTCGGATACCTCTTTGCATGTTTTCAACATAGTGTGGATAACTGGATCACTAAAGCCAGTGCATATTAAGATCAGGATTTTGAGTTCCAAGCCATCAAAGCCAGTTTGGCTGGACAGGGAAGGTGAATGGGACCTGTGTTAGCAGATCTGGTAGTAGTAGCTGACATCAAGGGTCTGCTATGGACATGGTCTGAAGATGATGAAACCTTGTTCTCCTTGGCCAGAATGTGTGCGAGTACATTCTTTCTGCGTTTTGCAAAAAAGCCTGGGAATCATGGCAAATGGAGGTAATACATACACTTGGGAGTACTGCCAAGGAATCACCACGGCATGCACTGCTGATGCTCTAGTATCTCTCGTTTTTGCTCAACATTTTAGAAGGCCATTGGATATATTTCTAGCATTCCCCAAAAATGTGATCTGTAGAAATATATGATTTCAACTCCAAATCTCTTGCATCCAGAGTCTGTCTGCTTCTCAGTTGTCCACCCCTGGAATGCAAATTGCCAATAAGGCAGGAATGTTTGCTTCTGCCCAGGTTGTTTTGTGCCTGGTGCCTACTTAATGACTGATGTATGCTACTATGGTGGAGCTGTCAGAATATATCCAAACTGAATGTGCCATCAAGAGAACTGTCCATGCTGCAAGAGTATGGAACATGACCCAAAGTTCAAGCATGTTGACGAGTAGCTTTGTTTTGACTGGAGACCACAGGATTTGAGATGGGCAGAATGGTGACTGAACTTTGCTCCACAGCCTAGACAACTGCCATCAGTCATTACCACCTTCCAGTCAGATTTGGATATCTGGAGACGTCAGCCACCACTGAAGTGATTATTGGGTGGTCTGGGATAGGATCACTTTGAAATGAAGGTGATTATTCTGGATTTTGTATTGGAGCAAGTTTAGCTTTAGCAGTGTCAGATGAAACTGGGCACAGGACACTGCTCCCGTTGTAGATGGCCATCATCCCTATCAACCCATCCATAGAACATAGAAATAAGTGTCCTTTGTGTACAGAGATGTCAGAAATTTGTCCTGTTCCATAGCAGGAATGATAGATCTTAGTGACTCAATCTTGAATTAGGGTACCTTTAAGTGTTGAGGTCCTTTATTTTAGGTATAGAACTGGTAGAAAAAAAAAAAGATTTGAATACAAGACTTGAAAAATGGAATTATCACTATTGGGTGTCAATTAGCCTTGGGTCTATTGGAAAAAAAATGATGAAGACAAGAGCGATCTTTTAGAGGATGTGTCTGCAGTCCAGGTTTTCGGCCATAGGGTGTGTCTCTCTTCCACTGAAGCAGCCAAACATTATGACATCCTGTAAGTGGCTTCAGTGTCATCTTCCTAAACAGCATTACAGAGCAGGTCATGCCAGACTTGACAGGTCCATGTGGATGCAAATGCTAGCTGAATAATGGATCATTGTTCTTATTCCTAAATAGAAATGTTTTAAGACAGAATACAGATTCTTATCTACATAGGCCTTCTAGGCTGCTCTGTTTGTTAAGGGAACAGCAGTATATGATAAACAGGAGAATGAAGGATCCATTGATGAAGGAATTGGCCACATAGCTTCTAATTCCTGAAAAAAGAAATGGATGTGATTACATTTCTTAGGAATGGATAAAGTCAGATCTGGGGATTTCCATTCATCTCGAATAATCTGGTTCAATTGCTCATAAACAGAAAAAATGACAGAAGTAGTTTTAGATTTTTAACAAGGTTTTGAGCAGTATCAGATTTTATGTTACTTTTAAGATTGCTGAAATGAAGGGCTCAATAGACCCTTCCAATTCCATCCTATGATAAAGCATTAGTATCATTGTGATATTGTTTCTCCTCCCCTGAATTCTCAGGGTCGATAGGCATAGACTCTTGATTGCCAAAAGGTACACCTGGGCTAATGGAGGTCACCATTTTCTTAGTGGGGCTGAGGAGGACCTGCAAGATACATGGCCGTAACATAGAGAATTGGCAATGGAATCTGGAAGAGATTCAACCCATTTGAGTTCTGTTAAATTAGGAATGAGGAGTCCATAAGAAAGTACTGAACCACTGGCTGATGCTGTAGCAAATGTATTATAGATGCCAGATCAACAGGGAGGTTATAAAGTGCCTTCATCTTGTAGAAAGTTGAATCTTCCTCTGAATTCTCTATCCATGTGTTTAGTTGAACTTTTGGGCTTCTTCACCTGTTGTATCCTTGTATGAATAAGTCCTCTGCTTTCTAATTGTTTTAATTGGAATAGTTGCTACAATAGGGCATATCTATAGGAAATCTTAGTTTTAGCTACCAAAATATAAAATAAAATAGTTTTCTGTTAGGAAAAAAATTTGATCTAATACTCCACAAGGACATACCAAAAAAATTAAAGTATCTGGCTGCTGTAGGGGTTATATAGAGCAGAATGTGGGAGGAGTTTCATCATTGAATGCTCTGATACTGGAAAAGTCTCAAAATCCCATTCATCACTGCAACCCTCAATGGATGACAGAGAAAATCTATTAATTATTTTACATTTTATTTAATAGATATTGGTCTCATCGTCCCAATACCTAGCTGATGAGATAGGGGTCCCCCTCAAGGGTCTAGCTTGAGGTTTTCTATACACTTGCACTTTTTAGTAGGGCGGTATTGTGAAATCCCTGTTTGGACTAGAACACCTCCATTGGGGAAGTCAAATTACAAATCCAAACAGTTGTGTCCTAGGGTCTGTGGGCTGCACTACATGCCATAGACCAGTGGTTCTCCACCCGTGCCCTCAGGGCTTATTAACAGCCATAAAGAGAACAGAAGTGCAAGTAGAGTTTCTACAGGAACAAGCTCTCTTAGGATATATTTCATCGAAAGATGATAATACTCACGGAATCAGGTCTACCGGTGTTTCTGAACACACCGGCAAAATGTCACATGTAGGATTAGTATAAAGTTTGATTCTGCTCAAGCACCAGAGTGTTTCTTTCGATTTACAGTCCAGCACTCAATGCAGCACATACTTTCTTTTTTTGCTAAATCTAATGGTTATAACTCTAGTTTCAAAGTGAGAATTTTACCCTTTGAGCAGAGTCAAGCTTTATACTAATCCTGTAGAAACGCCACTTGCACTTCTGTTCTCTTTATTTCTTTGTGTCTTTTTGGTGGAAGCTTTGTGCCATACCTGTTGGATCGTAAATGGGCTGCTAAGGAATAAAATACCAGAGAATCAGGCCTAGGTGGGAGTGGGCATCATTGTTTCCCACTCGCTGATTCTGTCTATCTTGTATATAAGTACTTGGCAGATCAACATATATTGCTCGCTTGTGTTCTAACATGGAAATCCTCAAATCCTGGCCTGTTAGATGGCCCTGAGGGCATAGGGTGAGGAGCACTGCCATAGACTCAACAGGGGAAGAAGTTGCAACCATGGAACAAAAGGGACAGTTAAATTTTATGACACCCAAAGTACCTTTCAGGAACCATACAAGGGCTACACAATGAAACTCATGTCCTACTAGAAATAAATTACTTGGATATGATTTCCCCTTTTACAGGATTAATATGAACAGTAGATTTTATATATTGAAGAATTAGACATACCCAGAACAGGAACAATTGCATAACACGAGTCCAGGAAAACTTCTGTTGGAATCCCATCATCATCCTCAAGCTTAATATCACTGAATCTAGAAAACAAACACTATGCAACATCACACCGTTTATTTTATTGAGCCAATAACAACAGGGCATTACTGCGGGCTCCACAATGCCACACGTTCAATTTAACATATCTCAAAGTACAAAATAATGAAAAACTTCTGTATCTGCAACATAAATGTTATAAGCTCTTTCTTATAAACACTCATAAACAGCTTTGAAGTATAAATTAAATTCATATAATAAATATTTAAGCAATATTAATGTTTATTATGAAAAGAGAAGCTTCATATGGAATGTGCTTCATTCTTAATTTATTACAGCTCAAACTTCTTTGATTTATTTAATTCAAAACCAGTTTAAGAAAATTCATCATAGTGGGGCTATTGCTATAGCTTTCTATTGAGAACTACTGCAAGGGATCACAAATTTTCCAAAAACAGCAAAAGAAAATGCATTTTGTGGTCTGGTTTGAGCTGTAATAACTTTTAGCTTTAAATAACTCAATTTGTTCAATAGAAAAGGAAATCAACGATTGTTCACCCGCACACACGTTCACAACAGTATCTCATCTGGAATCACTGCATTGAAATCTGTATAGATTGTAGACCTGCCTAGATCCACCTGAGACTGAAAAGTGAAAATGTATGTACAAATAAATTACCTGGCTGCGGTGCAAGATTACTTGGCACCCAAGGCAAACCTTTAGATTGCCCCAACCCCTACCCCTCCAAAAAAAACCATTACAATCTACCCCCTCTTATTCATTTGCATGCCACAGGCATATCCAACACAATGTGTGGGAATCCCTCAATCCTCAAATGAACTTTCAGGAAAAAAACAGCTCCTTGGTGTGAATACAAAATTTAACAAAAATTCATTAAATTTGGAAAAATAAGCACATGAAAAGAAAAAGAAATAATTGGCATGGGGGTCTGCTTGCCTACCGAAATGGCCCTGTTGTCAGAAGTTTTGCCAGCACAGTTGGCCATCTAGTTTATGCAATGGCCATTAAACAATCTTCAGTTCACCAGGATCCAGAGAGTGTAAACTCTTGTGATGCCCATGCAATAAACATATCTGCCAGTGAAAAGTTCCACAGACAAGTCTGAATAATATCTTGCACTAATCTACAATGGCACAGTGAAACAATTAACTGTGAAACAATGAACTCCTTCTCACAGTACCTGTGGCTCATTGTGCTGAAAAAGGTTTCAGGTATGTCCTCGGCTTCTCCCCCTCCTCCTTCATCCTCATCACCTCCTCCCTCATCTTGTAGCATTGTGCTTGTTACTGTAGATATGTCTGTCTGTGGATTTGCCCCGGAATCTGGAAGGACACTGGTAGGAGTACAGTCGGCATGTGGAGAAATGATATGGGTTGCACCGTCGCCACCTACATGAGATGAATGGAAAGCCTCATTACAAAATCATAGCAAACGGAAGTGTAATTAAAGCTAGTGATGCTTTGAGGATTCAGGAATACACCCAAATACTAGCAAATAAAGACATACAAGGAGTTAGGTTCAATTCTAGACAGTAAAAAGGGAAACACGATTTAAATAGTTCTTTGAATCCATTGAATAATAGAGGTATCCAACATTCAAGATGTTAAAAACCCCATATAAATCAATGATAACTTTAATTTGTCCCCTAAAGAGGAGATGATTTTCTCCAGAACTAAAGAAAATAAAAAATACAATTCTGGAGTACACTATCTACCATAGGTGAAAAAAAGAAACCTCCCAGTGACTGAAATGGGGCATTTAATCCTCAGAGACCTCACTATCATTCATGGGTTTATACGCCCTATTTAAAGCACTGGGAATTATGGTAACTTTTATTTCTTCCCTATAAGACAATTGATTTACTCCAGAAATCCACCTCTTTAGCTTACTGAATATGGATTTTTGCACAGAAGGACAAGTACAAAATGTTAATTCTATTGTCCTGTAAATATTTTGTTTCTTAACCCCTTAAGGACCAGCGGTCCCAGGGTCTGTGGTCCTTTAAGGACCAGATAGGGAAGTTCAACGTGCCGCCCCACGCGACTGATAACATGTGCCGGCACGGCGAACGAGGGACTGAAAGAGATCGCTCCGGTCTTGGAGCGATCAACTTCAGTCCCCGGTATTACTCACAGAGCTCCTGCAGGAGTGCAGTGAGTAAAAGTATGTGACGTACCAGGACCGTCACTGGTCCTTAAGTGCCAGACCAGCGTGATGGTCCGGGTACGTCAGTGGTCCTTAAGGGGTTAATGATATGTGCCTATGCCTATGTGGGTGAAGAATAGATGCTGTGCACCTAATTAGATGTCCATTGTCCTTCACTGTGTTCCCCCAAAATGGATACACAGAATACAGTTATGTATCTATGTATGTGCAAGGTAGCTTAATATGTTTTTTCCAGATACTTTACATTCTGAAACATGTAGAGCGCGGGAGGAGCAATTCAGTTAGCTAAAGAGGTAAACTTCGTTGAATGCTCCATTACTGCATTCCCATAAGTTGCCGGTCCTTTGTTCTTTTAACCTTTTGAGTGTCAGAGGGGTATGCAATGCATTGCTTTTCAATGCCTTGCATAACCATCTATCTCTCAAAGGTTTAAATGAGATGACAAATCACTTGTGTTAATAGCATCATCGTCCAGGATGCTTACTTTTTATTTATTTTCCACCATTAACCCTTCACAAATGCATTACACACTGCTCCCACACTCTAAATTGATAAATACTGCAAAGTCCAGCAACAGTAATTATAATGAGTGGAGGGAAGTAATATAAGGTTAAGTCAGGAAGTACACGCACTGCATGTCTTAATTAGCCTAATCTATAAATCTAACTCAGAAACTAGTTTTCCAAATAAAAATAAAATGTCTAAATACATATAGGTGATTTTGAAAACTGTTTCAAAGTAATCAAAGTTGTTTTAGGTGACGTGTCCCTTTAAGATAAAAGAAAAATTTGTAAAAAAATAATAAAGGCAGTTTGACGTTATATATTCTGCAGTTCCAGAATATGTAAATTAAAAAGTTTACTACCAGTTTAAAGTTGTCTGTAAAAGTAATTTGTCCTTGATGCCATAGTAATGATACAGTCGTTAAAATAATTAAACACTTTACCGCTCAGCTCCTTAATGACTTCATTATCCGGGGACACTCTGGGGGCAAATCCTGGGATTTCCATACTGAGCCTGCGGGCATGTTCAATAATTGATTGGTCGTGGTGATCATGATGATTTGATGCTTTCTTTAAGGAGCCATTTTCAAGGTTGTTGTTTAATTCCATCTTCCTATAAACAATAGAAATAATATATTTATGCTTTTAATCCTATGAGTGCATTGACATTGCACACTACTCTGGCACTCAAAGGGTTAATTGTTCAGACCACAGTGAGAATGATATACTAAGAAAATGTGGCACAGTTCTGGAGTAAACTAACTTTGCCATAGGGAATGAGCAAAGAAATCCCAAGATCTCTAGTGATTCAAATGTGACTTTTAACCCCTAAAATACCTGCAATGTTTTGATGGCCTCTCTAATATTAAAGGGGTTAAAAGTCCTGTTTAAAAGCAACAGAAATGTTTATTTGGTCCCTATGGTACGGTTATTGGTTTGCCCCAGAATAGCTCCACAGGTAACTATGACTGAAAAACAACATTGTACATCAAACCGAAAGTATCATTTTACATTTTAACCCCTTAATGACCGTCGTTGCGGCGCGATCACTTAAGGACCACAGAGCATTTTTTTTTTTTTTTTTTTTTTTTTTTGTAATTTCCGGTTCCGGACTCCCCAAACTGCGTGCAGCCGCGGGGGGAGCCTGGAATTCCATGACGGTCATAGTACGTCATGGGTCGTTAACTCAGAGCTACCCATGACATACTATGACCATCAAGGGTCGTTAAAGTACTCTCTTTCACAGGAAATAATGCCCAGGGAATCTGAAAAGAAATGTAGCCATTCTGGGACATACCAACTTCCTTCCCCATAGGGGCATATAAACATTCCCAAAATGCTCACCGATTTAAATGTGGCTTTTAACCCCTTGAATGCTACACAATGGATGGAGACCTCTGTAGCATTCCAGGCATTCAAAGCCCAATTTAGATCAATGGAACATTTTATCTGTCCCCTCTGGTGTAGTTGGTTTGTCTCAGAATTGCTCATGTTCTTCATACAGCATCTCTAATATATCCATAGATGTTCATAGCACATAAGATCCAACTGGCCCATTTTCCTGTTTAACCTGTTGAAGACCAGGAAGGTGTGCAATGCACTTCACACCCTTCTGGTCCTTAAAGGGTTAGCAATGTCTTCTATAAATAAAAAGTATTATTGTAGATAATCAAAAAAGAAATCCATCGATGCCAGTCCGATCTCTCAAACTTTTATGGTTTGAGAGAGATAATGTTTTAAAGTCCTCCCCTCTCTCTGACGTCAACCGCTAGCTGACATCATGAGATCCAGGTCCCGGGACCAGCAGGCGGCTATTCAGCATAGCCAAAATAGTGCTATCTAAAATGAAATACTTCACTGGAACGGTGCTTGCAAACCAGGCACACTTTGTAGACCATTCCAATGAAGTATTTCTTTTTAGACTGCGGTATTTCGGCTCTGCTGAAGAGCCTCCTCGAGTTACACGACTCGAATCTCCTTCTGTCAGCTTTACAGCTGACATTAGTGAGGTGGAAACTTCAAAACATTATATCTCTCAAACCATAAAAAGTTTGAGAGCTCAGACTGGCATCGATGGATTTCTTATCTACAATATTACTTTTTATTTATGGAAGACATTACTAACCCTTCAAGAGGAAAACAAAAACATTCAGAGTTTTTTAACCCCTTAAGGACCGGGAAAATCTGAGGTCGTTTTCCCTTAAGGACCGGAGCAATTCTGACCTTTTTGACTATGTCTTTGTTCAACAGTGTTTTCCCTCTAAGTCTTTTATCCCACCCCCATAAATTATATACTGTTTTTTTAAGAACAAATAGGGCTTTCTTTTGATACCCCACATATATGGATAACCCACCATTTACTTTATGAAAACTGACAAAAAATGTAAAAAAAAAAAAAAAAAAAGTAGAAAAAACACCATTTTTGATTTTTCTCTGGGGATCAATTGGTCACAAAGGGTTACATTTTTATGGAGACTGCATTAAAAGTATGACCGGTCAGTCATACCTACAAAATGCGCAGTTTAAAGTGTCCTCTGTCCCCACTGAGTGAAAAGCCCCATGTCCCTTTTTCCCACCCTATTTTGACACTTTTTTATCCCTGACATTTGGTGGTGTATATAAGTGTATTACATGACTCCACAACAATCACACTTGCAATATTGTTTAATTATATGTTTTTTTTTTTTTTTATAAATAAAAATTTTTTTTGGTAAAAAAAAAAAAAAGTGTGTTGTGTTTAAAAAAAAAAAAAAAAAAAAAAAAAAAAAGTAAATAATTGCAGGTCAAAAATTGACCTGCATTTAGCCAGCCTCCTGCACCAGCAGTGAAGGGGTTAATACCCCTAGCTGCTGTATTTTCTTTTGCCACTAGGTGTCTCCTCTCTACTTCTCTCTCCCTTACTTTGATAGCAAGGGAGACAGAGGTAGACGAGGCACTCGGAGTCAGCATGCTTTGCATGCTGACTCTGTCAGAATGCCGGTACATGTGACCGCTGCTACGGCGATCGCATGAACCAGCAGAGGCAAGAAGGGCTGAGACTAAATGCCCCAGTCTCGGAGCGCTCAGTCTCAGCCTGGAATTAATGATAGCAGCGTGCACGGAGGCACGCTGCTATCATTTAAGCCATGACGGTCCTGGACCATCATGGGTCCTTAAGGGGACAGCAACCCTTGACGGTCCAGGACCGTCATGGGTCCTTAAGGGGTTAATTATTGGAAAAGCCTTATATCTGTCACAAGAGTTCTTGACTTTATTGTTTTAGTTCATACAGCTATTACATACAGTATTTATCACCCTTATGGTTTTTGCAAGTTTCCTCTTAGTTTCCCAGTCTCTGTGTTTGGACATGTGTTCTTGTTCTAGTATATATATATTAGTTGTTCCCAATCTTTTCTAATTTGTGTCACAAAAAAAAAATCTAAATTTCTCTGACACATGCATGAAACGCAATATGACAATGAAAATATTTAGAAAGGTGTGACACACTAGGCTTGGTATTGCAACACGTAACTGAGAAGTGACACACCTGTTGGGAAACAATGGTATTCTGGTATATATATTTATTATTAGTTCCAGGCAGGGCTGGATTTACATCTCAAATACCCCTAGGCCCACCGATAGCCTCACCCCCACTCCTTTTGTGACCCCACCCTCAGTCGAAGTCACTCCTTTTTGGAACCAGTGGTATTCTGGTATATATATATTTATTAGTCCCAGGCAGGGCTGGATTTACATCTCAAATACCCCTAGGCCCACTGATAGCCTCACCCCCACTCCTTTTGGGATCCCATCCCATTGCTCAGAGAGCAAACACTGAAAAGGGGTGATTTTCTTACCTTTGTGCAGAAATTTGGTTAGATAATGTAGAATTAGAACGACGCACCTAAAAAATCAAAATATGAGAGAGAGAGAGAGAGAGAGGAAAAAAGCATGATTTACACACAATAAAATATGGGATGAATATTTATCATTACACAACATTTAAATCAAACACTTTTATAAGGCACAAACAAGTGGAATTACTTTATTACTCATGCTTCGTAGTGCAACATAAGCAAATGTTGAAATCTACTTTTAAAGTTGAGTATTTAAACGTCACATTCAGCTTAACACTTAAAGAACTAGAGGTATGTGAAATGCATTGCCACACCATGGGGGTTATGAACTAAACAGTGATAAAGAGGCGAAAAAGCAGAGATGACTTCTCCAGTGATATAACTTCTCCAGTTCCTATATTGTTCTATAAAGCCTATGCACTAAGATCTCCAAAACTGGAGAGATCTTAGTGCATAGGCTCCACAGAACAACATAGGAACTGGAGAAGTGATATCACTGGAGAAATCATCTCCATTCTATCACTTCTTTATCACGTCTTAAAGGAGCAGTAAACTTTTTTTATGAAAACACATATTTTACAGAGTATTTCCTGCTGAATAAAACAAGGTCACCCCCATCGCTGTCAGATGTTTTATTCAAAATTTATAGCAGTTTAAATAATCATGAAGTGCATTTACTGTGTTTACTTCCTGGAAGTTCTAACTGACAGGAAGTGACAGGCAGTTTCTATCACATTCAGTGGAGAACTGTGTCTCTGACTTTTCTGACTTTCCTCTCCATTAGAATCTAACAGGAAATCTAATTAGAATTTGACCACTAGAGGGCACTGCTAATGTAAAAAAACATGGGTTTAAACTGTAATAACTCTGGAAATATAAATCTCTGGGCAGTGGGAGTACCCTTATTTTACTCAATAGGAAAATCCCTACAATATATATTTTTTCATAAAAAAAGTTTACTGCTCCTTTAATGTATCTCCCCCAATGTGTTGGACACATTTATGGTCCTTATTGGTTTAAATTTATATTTCCTAAAGGGGGGAAGGTGTCTTAGTAAAAAAAAAAAAAAATTAATAAAAACAATAATAATAATAAAAAAAAAATGTTTAACTTAAGTTTATTAAACGAAAAGCTCACAACAATAGAACAGAACACAAAGTGATAAAAAAGAGTGATACATGACACAAGCACCGGGCCTTGCCCCAGACTCAAGAAAGCTCATAACAGTAAGGCAGACATGGTAGGCAAGAACAAATCAAATAAAACAGTAGGTAAGACATTAACGAAACAGCAAAGCCATAGTAAGAAAAAGAAGGTACAAGAATGAAAAGAGGAACACATGTAAAAGAAAGTAGATAGACAAATAGCCTGAAAAATAGAAAGACGAAGGAAGGGAGAATAGTGACCTAAGAAGGGAGGGGGAGCTAGCTGGGGGGTGTAAGGCAGCATGTGAGTCAAAAGTCAACTGTGGATATATGGACACAAACATTTTTCTCAATAAAATACAGCCTGAGAGCTTATCCATGACACTTTGAATTGGTCCCTGACCGTAAAAATTAACTTTATCCCTCAATATTTGTCCTTCTCTGGGTCCAGTAAATTCAGCTGGTCTCCTCTCCCTCCTTTCAATACCTTTAAGTAAAGCCCAATTAAAGGAAATTTTAACATGCAGCGCCAGCTGAGAACGCTGCATGGAATCTCACCAGAGGAAGAGAGAAAGAGAGCAGAGACTCTCCCTGTCAACAGTGCAACACAAGAATATTGGCAAATTGTTATAATGCTACTACAATTATCTAACTGTCTCCCCTTTAATTTTTCAGGTTCGTACACATTTCTATATATAAGTAAAGAAAGTATTAATAATTCAAAAACATTTGCAACACTTTAAAGTGTCTATGAAACACAACTCACTTTAAGCCTTACAGTGCCAGAGGGGTGACCCATGCATGGCTTTGCCATGCATGGGACACACCATCTGGCAATCAAATGGTTAATTACAAAATGTATTAGTTAGAGCAAATGTACACACAGCAAAGAAAACAAGTGTGTTACAGTAATACAGAAGCACAGATGACCAAGAACAATACCAGCATAAAAGAATCAGTGATGTATTTAGGCCACAATTTGTCAAGCTGCAGGAAAAGAGGATTTTAGCGAACTTACGGTTAAATCCTTTTCTCTTAGTTCATGTGGAACACAGGAACCACGGGGTGAAGTTCTTTTCTTCAGAGGGCAGATTACTTCAAAAATGTCAGGGTCTCTGAGGCTGAGACTCCACGCTTACATCCAGCTTTACCACCGCATCACAGTTTCAATGTATCGCAAAGTAGCATAAAGGAACAAAGCAAGAGGAAAGACAGATCTCCTAACCAAAGACCTCAAGAGTACCCCAGGGCCCAGGGACTTAAACAACATGTTTTTTTCAGGTAGAATTCCTGTGTTCCACATGAACTAAGAGAAAAGGATTTAACTGTAAATTCGCTAAAATCCTCTTTTCTCTTATGTCCAATATGGAAACAGGAAGCATGGGGATATACCAAAACATCCACCAAGACTCCTGGGAGGGAAAAAAGAGAAATAAACGCCACTGCAGACCAGTATTCCACAGGACTAACTAGCACAATATAAACCTAAGGTGTCAATGGACACCAAACTTGCACACCAAGCAATTGAACAAGAACCAACAGGGTTTAGAACCATGCATAAAGAAAGAGAAGAAGAGAGTTTTTAAACAGGCGCAACCACCTGAAAGACCTTTCAGCCAAAGCTGGCCTCAGCCAAGGCCAGGACATTGACACGGTAGTGTTTGTTGAAGGTGTACATGAACATCCACGTTGCCACCTTACAGAGCTGCTCAGCAGAAGCCTGATTCTTGTAGTCCCAAGAAGCACCACAGATATGGTGGACTGTGCAGTGACTCAGAAAGGAACAGGTTACTTTCTGAGCACATATGCCTGTCGGATAGTGGCCTTGATCTAACAAGCAATGGTAACCTTGGCTGTAGCCTGGCCTGGACAAAAAACATCTGGGAGTGCAAAAAACCATTGGTTTTCGCTGGACGCTATGAGATTCACTGATGGAAGACCCCCAGTGGTGAACAATCTGGTTACACACATTCTGGTCACGCTCCCAATTTCCAGGACCAAGATGTTGAGGACTTAGAAAGTCTGCAACCATTTTTCCATGCCGGGATGTGAACCACTGAGATGGCTGGCACAGGAGCATCGGCCCACTGAAGGAGCTCCCGAAGCTCTGTCCAAGCTGACCCACCTCTGGTTCCTCCTTGGTGACTGACGTATGCGACCGCTGTCTTGTTTTCTGATTTGACGCTCACAGTGTCCCTGACAGAACATGAAAGCAGCAGTGAAGTGCTAAGCAAATGGCCCATATTTTCAAAATGTTGATTGGAAGATTGGTTAGGGAACCCAGAGTTGTTTCCCAGCCTACCAGTGCATCTCCCCCACAGACACCAGCCTAAGGGGCAATGATATGGCGGTGTGCGTCTAGCAATGTGTGGTGAGCACATCACCATATGCACTATGATTTATGTATGCAAGTATCTTTCCAACAAGGGTACACTTGTCATGACAGGAGATGGGGAAGGGGCTCAGACAGAGCCTCTTTGAGGATCTTAACCTAACAAATTAAATGCATACATTAAAACCATGTAGTCATGTAATCACCTGATTTTAAACCCTTCATGCTTAACCTGGTTGGAAAGGAGATATTTTTCCCTTTCCAACAAGGGTCCCTGCAATTTTAGGAGTTGGTGGGTAAGAGATATAGGCATGACTATAGGAATACCCCAAATTCTAACACATTACATTCACAAACAAATGCAGAAAAAAAAAATAATATTTTATAAAGAAGACAGTGGGTCCGCTGCATACCAAACTGCATTATATCATTACCATTGTCTTGTCTTGCCCTCAACAGGGTCAACAAGATGTAAAGACACCACCCAATTCAGGATTTAAGTGTGTATTAACTTATGTTAATTGGTATTGCTTCTCTGTTGAGCTGATTACAATTATTTTATGTAAAGATGCAGTGTTTGTATAGATTATATATGTATTTATGTATTTTATATGGGCCAGGCTCTTTAAATGACACACAGCTCTCTCAGTCAGGAGATGTGTTGGATCTCAGAGGGAACTACATAGGGAGGGCTAGCTGTATTGACAGTATGTTCCCCCCTTCAGGCACTCCACATGTAAGCAAGGGTATTAGGGATGACTTGTTTTGAGCCTGTGCTCAAGGTCCTAAAAGAACCTAAAATGATGTGTGATATGTGCAAGGAGGCACACATTGCATTCAAAATTTTGCCCTCCAGACGGCATTGCTACATGGCTGTAGCTGGAACCCTATGCTATCAGGTAGAGGGAGATGAGGATGGAGATTGAAGATGAGATGAATGAAGGGAGGGAGCTTGAGGTGAATGAAGTGAGGGAGGGCAATGAGGATGAGATAAATACTTTCAGCATGATAATATGCCATGTCACAAAGCACTCATCAATCCAAGCTGGTTCCATGAACATAACAGTGACATCTGTTTACTCTAATGGCCTGCACATCCCCAGATATGGAGTCAGCATGAACCAAAATCCCTAAGGAATGTTTCCAGCACTTTATGAATCCATGCAGTGAAGAATTCAGGTTGTTCTGTTCTGTACCTACCTGGTACTAGATAGGTGTACCTAATAAAGTGGTCACCGAGGGTGTGTATACACATACATATTATATTTGATAGCATTGTAGATTTGAGCTATTGGGTACAGTTCTTCATAGCACTTTACAGTAACAGTTCTGACACTTTTTTAGCAAATAAAACAATTTATTTATTTTACACCATAGATCAGGGTTGTAACATTTGTGGCTCTTCAGCAGTCATAGGACAGCAAATCCAGTCATCCTCCGCTGTTCAGTGATGATAAGAGTTGTAGTCCAATGACAGCTATAGATCCTGAGGTTACACAATCCTGACTGTAGAGCTGGGAAATGTTTGCTTCTATTTCAATCTCTTGATAAAAGCAAAATACAAGAATTTAACATTTTTGCTGCAAAACAGTTATGTTAAGGTATCCAAAAACTACAGGCCTTATGCATAAAAGAAAAGAGGAGCAATTCTGGATCAAACCAATAGCACCTTATTGCATAAAACTTCCCCTCAATTGAAAATTGGCTTTTTTTTAACCTTTTGAATGAAATAATTTTCAGACGCAGTACGAACCATTCTAGCAATCAAACTTTTAAAAGCCCCATTTAAATAAATGGAGATGTTGGCAATGTTTATTTGTCCCCCTATGGTACACTTGGTTTGATCCCGAATTTTTCCTCTGTTCTTTGGTACATGAGGCCCATTATCTCTGTAACATCAGGGGTAGTCAATTGCTCTACCGCTGCTGTTGAGGACCACAACTCCTATCAACCCCAACCAGCTGCTGCCTGTAATGGAGAAATTCTGGAGCAAACCAACTGCACCAATAAGGGGGAAGTAAACATTCCAAAAATGTTCATTGCGTTAATCCTTTGAGTGCCAGTGGGGTGAGTAACGCATTGAAAAGCAATGTGTTGCTCACCTCTCTGGCTCTCAAAGGGTTAAATGGGGCTTTTTAGTCCTTGAATTGAGATTTTTAATTATCTGCTATGGACAGGAGAATAAGGCTAGGGTGTCAAACAGTGGGCTATGTCTACAAAGGCAAAAGTGGAACAATTCTAGGACAAACCACCTAATACTATAAAATGCACAAGTAAAATAGTGCACTTAGTTTGCTCTAGAATGGCTCCATTTCTGCCTTTGAACATTTGGCTACCAGTCTGCTACCCAAACTTTAACTCCTTTCTTCGCAATGCACTGGAAACCACTCTAGCATTCAAGGTGTTGAATGCCCCATTTAAATTTATGTACATTTGGGGACTGTATATTTGTAGAATGGCAGCCAGTGGACCATTTGCACAAACTGCTCAGTTCTTCTTAGTACGCCAGCCCTACTTGGTGATCTCTGAAGGGCGCTGTTCTACCAGTACAGGGACCAGTCACACAAACACAGAACAAGCATGTAATGTACCTTGTTGGGTTTGAGAATGGAAAGATGGGGAGATCCTGGGGGTGTGGCATGTACAAGATGAGAGGTGAACGTAGTGTTTGCAATCTGCATACATTCTTCAAGGGTTTTCAGGAAAGTATTGCAGGTGGATTTCAGCAGCGTTCCCATATCAATTTTGTCCTGTAAGAAAAACAAAGAATAAATAGGTTTTAAAAAAAAAACCCAGCTGAATTATGTTTTGTCAGTGTGAGGTTGCAACTATTTGGTCTTATAAAGACAAACAATTTCACCTACTAGGATGAACCTGAATTACTTTGAGGTTGATACATTTATCAATGGTTTAACCTCTACATTTTTCCATAGATTTCAATGACAATTATATAAAATGAGTGAAAACTAACCAGTTGCAACATAATCTAGGCCATATTTTAGATAAAGTCATCAATACCACCCAAGGTTATTAGATTCAGCACAGCAAAGAAAAAAAAGTGACATTTCATTTAGATAATTACCCATTGCTAAAGCCGGTAATTGTGCCGACGCTGCCAATTTTTTGTCTTCACTTCAATGAACCTGTGATTCACTGAAAAACTTCATTAAAAATATATATAGTAATTCCATCCTAATGTGTATACTCCACCCTAACCACCCACACACATACACACCTCAAACAGCTTATTTTCCCATTCATCTATAGACTTATTCGTCCAGAAGCCTGCAACCTTTTGAGTGCCAGATGAGTGTTCAACAATTTGCTTCACACTGAGATGGACACACCTCTGGCAATCAAAGAGATAATAGAATAATTTCCTGAGTTCAGATATGAGCTTTTTGCTTTGATATGTTTTTTTTTTTTAAAGTGAAACTTTCACCTTAAAGGGACAGTAATGTCCCATATAACATTATGCTTGTTTTGTAGAGGTTTAAAAAATAAGTTATTTGGTAGAAATCCCATCAAACCGCTATGGTTTGAGAGATATTCGCTTAAAAAGTCCCCCCCTCCCTCCCCTTCTCCTGATATCAGCTGTAAAGCTGACAGCAGGAGATTCGAGTCGTGTGACACGAGGAGGCTCTTTAGCAGACCCAAAATCATGTTATTTAAAAAGAACTACTTCATGGGAACAGTCTACAAAGTGTGCTTGCAAACCAGGCACACTTTGTAGACTTTTCCAATGAAGTAATTCTTTTTAAATAAAGTGATTTCGGTTCTGCTGCAGAACCGCTGGCTGGTCCCCGAACCAGGATCTCCTGCTGTCAGTAGAGCGCTGATGTCAGGAGAAGGGGAGGGAGGGGGGAACTTTACATATGAATATCTCTCATACCATAAAGGTTTGAGAGATAGGATTTGAGCCAAATAACTTATTTTTTAAACCTCTACAAAACAAAAGTATAATTTTTTATGGGACATAAGTGTTCCTTTAATTCAATTTACATATTTGAAAACTGAAGTAAAAACTGCTTCTATGTCAGGTTAACAAAAAGTCCAGCAGATGTATAATTTAGGAGATATTCACACTTATTTCTGGTGAAAGTGAACATTTCCTGGTACTACACATTAGCATACAAAACGTAATTGAAACCTTCATTAGCATATGATAATTCGCCGAAAAGGCATGATTAGCATATGAAATGTCACTGGTACAGCAATTCGCATACATTAACAAGTGTCAATATCTCCTTAATTGTACATTTGCTGTACAAGAAAAGAAGAAAAGAAACAACAGTGCCAGATCCTCTAAGCGTAGTATTTGTTCAAGGATACCATCACCTTCACCACGTGCTCTATAGGAATATTACTCACACTTTTAAGAGGCTTCCAATACTGCCTCTAAGTATTCAAGCTCTGCCGGTATAAACCTCAGGACGGTTACCTCCGGATATACGCCAAATATCTTGCCCAGGTACTAGATTCTCTGATATAGGGCTATAGAGGCCTGAAAGGGGTACACCACACCCCCCTCCAAAAGCCTACACTACCCAAACAGGAGCTTAACTTATGCAGGAAGTCTTGAGTTAAAAAGAGCAGGTCAAGGTGATATCTCATTATCAAAAATTCATTTTCTCTACACTTTAGTAGTGATGCCAAAAAAACCCAAAACATATATATATATATATATATATATATATATATATAAATATTAAAATAATATATGCATATAGCTAAAAGAACGCTCAACGCATTTCGTAATAACAAATTACTTTCTTAAGAGCAACTTAGCAAACATTAATCTATGCAGTTACCTCTCTTTTATATGCACTGATGTTATGTTAATATTATGATTTCCCATGAGCCTTCCTTCATTCCCGCCAAACTATCTTATTCCTTTTGTCCGTGTCGGAAGATGACACTATGCGCTCCATTTTTGGAGCACTACGTCATATCCTAGATCCACTCCACTTCTCAGAGATGCAGTATTGCTGGCATTAAAACTTAAGCAGAGCTTTGCGTTGTCATTCATTTCACTGTCATTCAATAGGAGGGCTAAGCAGGAAACCAGGCCAGGACTGCTTTAGTGACAGAATGAGTGAGTGATAGATTGTCCATCGGAGTGGGGCAAGGTAATGGCTGCCTTAGTGGTTGCCCAGGTCGAAGAAGGGGAGAAGAGTAGGCATCTATCAATGATTCTCCACTTACCAGGCATGGAGTCGTGGTGTTATTGAATAGAATAAGGTGGGCTTAGAGCCCCATCCGGATGGAGCGAGCAAATTAGATGCGCAGAACTTTCGATCATTTCGTGATGATCTGGCACTGTTGTTCAAGTTATAGCTGCTTGCATACTCTAAGTCCATCTCAACACCAATTTGTTCATAAGTATGAGAGTTAAAGGGATAGTAATACTTCGTTTTATCTTTATTTTATTTTGTAGTCATTAAAAAAACATGAAGAACGATATAAGTCTTATCTCTCAAACCTTTATGGTTTAAGAGATATTCACAAGCAAAGTATCCCCCCCCCTGTTCAGCCAAATCAGAAGGGAAGTGTCCAGGTAGACTGCAGAGAGGGACAATCTTCAATTAAGATAAGGGAAAAAGCTGAAAAACTTGTCAAGGGGGGAAGGGCTTTCATTCTTTTCATACAAAGAAGATTGTCCCCTGCTGTTATCTGTCTAGTCTTACAACCAGATTCACATCTGAGAAGAGATGGCTTACACTAGGAAAAAGGGGCGGGAGGGGGAAACTATGCTTGTGAATATCTCTTAAACCATGTAGGTTTGAGAGATAAGACTTATATCATTCTTCATGTTTTTTTAATGCCTACAAAATAAAATAAAGTTAAAACGAAGTATTACTATCCCTTTAATGTTATAATAGAGTAAATCAGTATGTGAGCCGACCCTACCTCTTCCCTTCTCTGTGTGCGGAATGACAGGGAGAAGTGGAGCACACAGAGAAGGGGAGAGTCAGGATCAGCTCACATACTGATTTACTCTATTATAACATTAACTCTCATACTTATGAGCAAATCGGCGTTGAGATGGACTCAGTGTATGCAAGCAGTTACAGCTTGAACAACAGTTCCAGATCATCATTAACTGATCAAAAGTTCTGCCAAAAGGTTATGGTGAAACTTGCTGCTTCCAGATGGGCCGCCGCTGTCACACTGACTGCAGGTTACCGTCCGCAGTTGCAAGTACGCACGTGACATACACAATTCTGTGCCTTGCTGGTAGAGTAGTTCAGCTGTGCTCCAGCATACTCACATTTCAAATGAAGCAATAGAGGAAAATAACTACATTACCCAGAATACGAACCCAGAATACTAAGGCTAAACTTTCACGTATCAATCCACAGCTCAAGATCTAACAATAACCAAGTTAAAGATCTCGCAATGTAATAAATAATACAAGCAGCTGGATGTATTAAAGTGATGTAGCGGTATGTTAACTGACAGGGGCAATGTTGGTCTGGGTCTGCTTGCCCGAAGCAGGGCTAAATGTGAGAAAAATGTACCTGCCCGGTGCTCAGAACTACATGTCCCGGGAGTCGGGCGTCATAAATTCCACAACCCTGTAACAGCAACGAGAGTCCAATATAGTTCAATAATATAATCCAAAATAACATGATCCATAAAGATCCTCTTTCAAACACTGGCCACTAGGTAACCAGAATTCTGGGCATATTCGATATATCCCTAGAGTAGCACAACAGTAAATATATGTTTCTTGGGGTATAAAGAGGTGTGGAAAGCTCTGAGAAATTGTCTTGAAAAAGGCACAAGATGTGTGCTGAAACGATGAACTGATCCAATAAATGCGTTACTTTTTGATCTGCTTTCTCCGAACTTTCTGTACTGATTTTGTAATCATGCACCCATGCACAAGCCACAGGTTGTCGTGAGTGCTGCCATCACCATCTGACTATATATGTATTTATCCATAAGCACAGAACATTTTGTAGAAAAAAGGAAAGAAACACAACTAAACTTCATAATATACATACAGTGTAGTCCATAAGCATTTGGAGAATGAAAAGTCTTGTCATTTTGGCTCTATATACTGAACTTTGAATTTGTAATTAAACATTAACCAACCTGTAGACTGTCAACTTTAATTTAAGGATATTTATATCCACAAACAGTGAACTGTCATGTGACCGACAACCTTTATCCAACGCCAAACACACCCAGGGGTGGCAGTGAGAAGGATTTATGCAAAACTCCTCTATACTACCTGTCCCATTGATACAGCATGGGACTCCCCTGCCAACTCCTGTGAAAATCTCTGAAATAATCCCCCCCCCCAATCACATTACACACCTCCTCCCTCTATACCCTCACTCCCACTTGCCACGCCCAGGACTTCTCCCACCACCATATTTCATTCCTCCCTTACACCCTCCCTCTCCTTCACCTGATCTCCTCAAACTCCCCTTCACTTGATTACCTATCCTTCCCTTTGCCTCACTGCCACCCCATCTACTTTGCCTCCTCACGTCCCCATCTATCCATCGAAATGCACTGGACACCTCTCTGCCACTCAAAGGGTTCAATTTGCTAAGACTCCCTCCCATTCGCTACGTCCAAGTCTTCACCCTCCACCACATTACACACGTCCTCCGTCTACACCCTCCCTCTCCTTCGTCTGATCGCCTCATGCTCCCATTCTTCTGACAGCCTCAGACTCCCCTTCTTGTACTTCCATTCACCTGATCGCCTCACCTCTTCTTCACCTCCCCAACTATTTTGCCTCCTCGCCTTCCCTCCTATCCAATGCAATGCATTGGGTACCTCTCTACCACTCAAAGGGTTCACTTTGCCAAGACAAAACTCACACAAAGTAAAAAAAATAATAAATAAATAAACACCAGACCTGATCAGACGTTCAGCAACAAACAATGTGCAGCCAAAAATTATATCAGGCCTCTTGAGACATAGAGCACTTCATGGACCTGCAACTGGAAAGAGCATGACCCTCACCACCCACCGCCTCTGGAGGCAACGTGCAGCATCCGTGAATTACCAGCCGCTTCCTCCGCTGCTGTGCTTGCCTTGCAGCACCTCTTCCAATGAAGATAAATCTGTGCCGTGTGAGGACCTTGAGGTCCTGACAGGGCACTACCATACGTTCAATGTTCAGACCTATATAGTGATCTAATACTGTGATGTTAGGAGCAGAGACACGATTCCACAATAATTCTATAGGTAGCAATACATACCTGAGGATCAGGTGTACTAACGATAGTGGACTCCTTCGATTTGTTCACTTGTTCAACCAAGATGTCGCAGTACAATCTTAATTCTGACATCTTTGTTTTCAGAGCTTCAGTATTGTCACTGAATTCTAAATTGAAGAATAGAAATAGTAAAACTAAAGATCTATGTAAATCAAAAAAATCAGTAGGTTGCGTTTGCAAATAGACTGAGGTTTATGTATTAAGACCAACTGGAGCAAATCAACCATCATAGGGAACATACAAACACCCACTGGATTTAATTGGGGCTTTTCAACCCCTTGAATGTTAGAGAGGTTTCCAAATCATTGTGAAGCAAGGGTTTAATACTCCCTAAAATTGATGGGAATTTGCAAAACGGTATTTATCCCCTATGGTATAGCTGGTTCACTCTACAATTGTTCCAATTCTTCTCAATATGCACAATGCAGATGATTCAACTAATATGTTTTAATGGTTCAGACAGTGTTCTCAAGCTGATTTTATTATGCATTGCTCTTAGATTATAGTGGCTCCTAGATGGGAAAAAAGCTGTTTAACGCTTTGATGGACAGAGAGGTAGGATACCTCTCTGGCACCCAAAGGATTAAAGGGATAGTAACATATAATATGTAAAAAAAATATCTATTTTAGGGTTTATTCCTTAAGTAAGACAAGGGTATTTCCACTGCTGTGAGGTGTTTTATTTAAAAGTTATTCCAGCTCAAACTTTAAGTTTTTAGGTGCAGTATCACAGTAGCCTAAAATTTTTTATGGTGGCACTGTTGGAACATCATTCTATGGAGATTTATGGTCAACTGACCACAGCTGACCATAGGATGGTGTAGCAACAGTGCTACTGTACAATTTCAGGCCATTGAGATAATACACCTAAAAAAAACAAAACAAAAAAAAAACAAAACACAAGTTTAAGCTGTAATAACGTTTGAATAAAACACCTCCCAGCAGCGAGAGTGTCCTTGTTTTACTCAGGAGGATAATCCTTACAATACAGCACTTGGGGAGACTATCCTTACTAATTGGCAACAAAAACTGGTAAGTGTATATTTAGTTTTTGATGTTTTCTGCATTATCTTATTTTCTCCAGGCACTGTAAATCCAGCTGGTATAGTCTGACCTTTTTCTTCAATCAAAACTCCCATGAATGATCAAAAGTAACATTCACACTAATATAGTAAATTAGGTTGAGAAAAAGACACAAGTCCATCAAGTTCAACCTTTGCCTCATAACCTAGTGAACATGAAAATTATATAGCTTTCCTGCTACCAATAAATTAGTCTTTATCAGACCTTCTCGGTTTTCCTACTAATACACATTATAACCCTCTATGTTCCCTTTTGACATAAATGTATCTAATCCTCTCTTAAATTTATCCATTGTATCTGCCATAACCACATCTTTGGGGCAGGAATTCCATAATTTAACAGACCTTACTGTAAAAAAAAACCCTTCCTCAAAAACCCTTCCTCTAATCTTGAGGGGTGTCCCCTGGTTATTTGATCAGGCTTTGGAATAAATAGATCACCAGAGAGATCCTTATATTGACCTCTCATATACTTGTACGCTGTAATAACATCTCCTCTTAGTCATCTCTTCTCTAGAGTAAATAAACCACGTTTGTCTAGTTGTTCCTCATACTTCAAGTATGCTTTCCATAGCTATTTCCAGATCATTTATAAACATGTTAGTAAGTAAATCCACTGAAGCAAATGTGAATAAAAGACTAAACTGAGAAAGTTTGGTGTGATTTGAGAAGTTGATATCACCAGGATGTGAAAACAAATGAGAGCAAAGTATCTCCCTGTTGCCATAGCAACCCAAGATGCATGATAAACTGTATATAAATATCTAAAAATGAATAAGAGATGTCAGGATAATGACAGTATGATTCATGGAGGCTTATGTATCAAGAGAAACTGCAGCAATTGTTGACAAACAAATCCATATGGGGGAAAATGTAATCCCTTGAATGCTTGACAGGTCTCCAAAACATCTGAGAGGTTAAAAGCTCAATTTAAATACATGGGAATTTTATGTGCCCGCTATGATATCAGTTTTCTTCTTAGTACAGAAGCCTCAAGAAGTCCTCTCTGATGGGGTTTATGATTTGGGCATTTTACCATAGCCAGCCTTACATGCCTGACTGGATTATTCAGGTCTCCACATATATCCTGAATCCGACATTTTCTTATGATCCAAAAGGGTTAATAACAGAATAAAATTCTGATTTAATATTGGGGTTTTCAGGATCCCATAGGTTCAATAATAGATTAAAATTCTCATTTAAAGTTGGGGTTTTTAACCCCATGAATGACAGAAAGATCTACATTGCATTTTTGTGTGTGAGTGTGTGTGTGTGAGTGTGTGTGTGTGAGTGTGAGAGAGAGAGAGAGAGAGAGAGAGAGAGAGAGAGAGAGAGAGAGAGAGAGAGAGAGAGAGAGAGAGAGAGAGAGAGAGAGAGAGAGAGAGATATATGGGGGGTGTCTCCAAAGTATTTCTATCATCCCAGAATGGCAGGTTGCCACGTTACAGATTTGCTCATCCGATTAGATTCTTAATCTGAGTTCAACTACGTATTATAACAGAGAAGGATACAGGACAGAGATATAGAACGCTTTGTTATATTATAAAACTCAGTAAGGGTTTTAAATCATGGTGTGCACTAAAATGTTACCAGTCTTAGTCTAAACATTCCTAATATTGGAATAGTACCCCAATAATATTGCTATTCTATAAGGGGGAAGACTCATTTTGTACATGTTGTAGAAACCAGCTTTCAGGACTCATACAGTACCCAAAAAGTTGATAAAACATTTATTAACCCTTTGAGTGCCAGAGGGGTACGCAACATATTGCATTGCGTATGCCCTCTGACACTCAAAGGGTTAACACATTGACATGTAGGAAACACATTTCAACACAATAAACTGGGGCATCTCTAAACATACAAGGGTTTAAATAACAAAAATCGCCATAGGGGTGTCATTAAGGGATAAAAACATCCAATCCCTGTGATATTATATGGTGCATATGCACTAAGATCTTTACAAACTGAGAAAAAGGCAAAGGGTCATTTTAACATGAAAGAAAACCGTCATGCAAAATAAACAAAGAGTGATACTTTGGCATACACTTTGTGATATTCAGTTTTCTATGCAATGTGTAGATTGAGACATATAAAGCGGAACTACCAGCCCTTCTAAACTCGCCCCCAAATAATTACCCATCTGGTGACTATCTGCACAATACTGCTAGTCGCCACAATTATTACCGCGTTATTGAGAATTCTATACTGCTCCCGGATGGACAGCCAGGAAACAGCGCAGACATCTTTGCATAACGACATCTGTGCGCCTGAGCGGTCAGTCCTTTCCAGTGCTGTGCGACTCTTTGCAACGCCTCCTAGAGCAGACTGGGACTGAGGATGCAGGCCCGCAGATGTCACTATGCAAAGATGTCTGCACTGTTTCCTGGCTGTCAGTCCCGGAAGCAGTAGGAATTCTCAATCACGTGGTAATAATTCTGGCGACTAGCACTATTGAGCAGCTAGTCGCCAGATGGGTAATTATTTGGGGGCAAGCTTAGAAGGGGTGGTAGTTCCGCTTTAAGGATTTTGTTAGCAATCCTCTCACTTTCTGATGACACCATACCTTAGGCATAGCATCTAAATATTTCTATCTCAGTCACTTCAGGGTGTGTTACTACAGTTCTTTATATCCATCCACTCCCTTTCCAAATGTCCTAGATAAGAGCGTCTATGTTTTTTCAGTCATGAGCCACATTATCAGAAAGCCGTAACTTGAGGAACAGATTATTTTACTGATAATGACAGTGACTCAGCTATGCAAAAATATGGATTGATTTATTTACCGATCAAGTAAATGACAATAGTGATAATTAACAAACACCTATTCTTGTACGCATACCTGGGAACTCTCCGGATTTGCCCTGGAGACTCCGGTTTTGAGAATGCATTACCTGGTCTCCGGGACAGAGGCTGATTCTCTGGATATGGGGAGTTTTCTTTAAAACTCTGCCTACTGCTGCTTCTTCCCAATGTGTCCCTCCTACTTTTCCTCCATCCCAACCCAGTTCCTCACACTTGTGTGATGCCCTGGAGTTTTCAGGATATTTTATACCCCCTGGGGAGAGTCTGCTATCCTCAGATGACCATCATTGTAGTGTACCACCGCTAAATATTTACTCTTTGCATGCATTTTAGTGCATCTTCTCCAGTTCACCTTATAATCCTCAAAATGTGGCACTTAGCCTTGGTTGAAACTAGAAGTGAGCAAGCAATACTCTTACAGAAGTTAACGGAGAAGTTCCATAACAATAAATGGTTCTTAATTTGATTATTGAGTAGGTGTCCTTTAAATTTAAACTCCAGTCAGTCATTTCTATTTACTGTTTCATTGGATTTCTGTTGTAGTCTACTGTTATTTGTTTCAGTTTACAATCTGATCAAGACTACGGACTCTTACAAGTCTTTTAGGTCTCTTGTTTGTAGTGAAGAGGAGGCTGACTTTAGCATAGCTCATTATGTACAGGAAACTGTATTACAAATACATACCTAACTGCTGTATGAAGGGCACTAACCTATGTAAGTTAACCCCTTAAAGATAAGGGGTGTGTGAGACACAAATGCTTCTGGTCCTTAAAGGACCAATGTTTTAACCCTCAGAGCGCCAGAGGGGAGCCTACCACACTGTGAAGCAATGAACTGGTTATCCCACTGGAAATCAAAGTCATAGTTGCCTTTTATTTTAACGTAAGTTCAAAATTGTGTGCTATTATATGATTAGTACTCGCTTTTAAGCATAAAGGCGAAACAGGTACAGTTATTACTCAACCCCTTGGATGCTAGAGAGGCTTGATACCTCTATAAGGAGCTATGGGACCAAGAAGAGAAGAAACATTCCCACAACTCCCACTGATTTAACCCCTAGAGTGCCAGGTGGGTACAATGTACGAGTTTGGACAGCTGTACCCGCTGTGCCAAGCTCGTACAATGTACCCACTAAAATGCGGTCACTGCTTAAGCCGGTATAACCGGCTGGCAGTGGCCGCATTTCAGCTGAAATGCAGCCTGGCACTCTTGGGAGGACATGAGGATTACTCCTCATGTCCTCCCAGGTATTGATCTCCCAGCCGATCGCGCTGGGAGATCAATATCGCCAAGGGAGAAGCTCTGAGAAACCGAGCTTCTCCCTCCGCCGCCCTCCTACCCCGAACTTCCGGGTAGGAGTGGGCGGGACCGGGGGAAACCTCCTAACGTCATCGGTGACATGATCACCGATGACGTTAGGGAAGTTTCCCTTAGCCGATTCACTCCTACCGGTGGTAGGAGTGAAAGGCAGGAGAGCTGCTGCTCTCCTGCAGTCGCCAAATGGGAGATCAATTACTGGGGAGACACCAGGAGGGGTCCTGATGTCCCCCACGAGGTCTGAAAAGATTAAAATAATAAAAAAAAATTAAAAAAAATCCTTAGTAACCCTGTGAGTGCCGCAGGGGTCCCAAGTAGCACTCACAGGGTCACTTCTTGTGGGGGATTTTTTTTTTATTTGCAAGACCTCATTGGGGGGATCAGGGGGGTCCTGATGCCCCTCAATGAGGTCTATGAGTAAAAAAAATTATTTTTTTAAAAATTAACTCTGTGTGTGCCACAGGGGGGGTCCAATACACCCCCCCCCCTCCTGTGGCACACACAGGGCTTTTCTCATTCCTTTGTTACTAGAGCTTGTTGGGGGGCCATCAGGATTGGTCCTGATGGCCCCCCAACAAGCTCTGATTACAAAGTAATAATTAAAAAAAAATTAACCCTCTGAGTGCCAGAAGGGTCCAATGCATTGCTTTGCAATGCGCTGGAGACCCTTGTGGCACTCACAGGGTCATTTCTTTTGGGGGGATTTTTTTTTTTTTTGCAAGACCTCATTGGGGGGATCTGGGGGGGGTCCTGATGCCCCTCAATGAGGTCTATTAATAAAAAATTTTTTTTAAAAAAAAATTAACCCTGTGTGTGCCACAGGAGGGGTCCAATGCACCCCCCCTCCTGTGGCACACACACAGGGCTTTTATCATTACTTTGTTACTAGAGATTGTTGGGGGGCCATCAGGATTGGTCCTGATGGCCCTCCAACAAGCTCTGATTACAAAGTAATAATTAAAAAAAAATTAACCCTCTGAGTGCCAGAAGGGTCCAATGCATTGCTTTGCAATGCGCTGGAGACCCTTGTGGCACTCACAGGGTCATTTCTTTTGGGGGGATTTTTTTTTTTTTGCAAGACCTCATTGGGGGGATCTGGGGGGGTCCTGATGCCCCTCAATGAGGTCTATTAATAAAAAAAAAATTAAAAAACAAAATTAACCCTGTGTGTGCCACAGGAGGGGTCCAATGCACCCCCCCTCCTGTGGCACACACACAGGGCTTTTATCATTACTTTGTTACTAGAGATTGTTGGGGGGCCATCAGGATTGGTCCTGATGGCCCCCCAACAAGCTCTGATTACAAAGTAATAATAATAAAAATATTAACCCTCTGAGTGCCAGAAGGGTCCAATGCATTGCTTTGCAATGCGCTGGAGACCCCTGTGGCACTCACAGGGTCACTCCGTTTGTGGACATACATATATTTTTTTATTACTAAGACCTCATTGGGGAGGGATCAGGGGGTCCTGATGCCCCTCAATGAGGTATACAATTAAAAAAAAATTAAAACAAAAATTAACTCTGTGTGTGCCACTGGGAGGGGGGGTTCAATGTTGACCCCCTTCCTGTGGCACACACAGGACTTTTTATCATTACTTTGTGATCAGAGCTTGTTTGGTTGCCATCTGAAAACAAAGTAACGATACAAAAATTAACCCTTTGTGTGACACAGGGGCCCAAATGCATTGCTTTGCAATCCACTGGACACCCTTGTGGCGCACACAGGATTTTTTCCCCCCTTTATTTTTTATTTAGACCTCATTGTATGGGTTCTGATGCCCCCAACGAGGTCTACACAAAAATATTGGGGGGAAAAGCCCCAAAAAATGCACGTGCCACAGGAGGAGGGGTCCAACGCAGTGCTTTGTATGAGGGGACATACATTGCACACTGGTAGTCACAGATCTCCTATACACACTATCAGACACTGCCCCACCATCCTTGCTCCTGTGTAAAACAAATGTTTGTTTTTTTTCCTGTAGCACCACATTCTGGAAATAGTTGTGCCATCTAACTTAGGGGTAAAAAGGCAAGTGACCCCTCATTAGATGCGGCAGGTTGTCTTCTTTCCAAAATGGTATGATTTATCTACCTCTTCTTCAGTTCTGAAGGTGTTATAGCCATTTTCGTACAGGCAAGTCAGGTTTGAGAAAATGTTATAAACATCAGAGGTTGTAGTAGGTGTAGTTTTCTACTTCTAGCACCCCTTAAGGTAGTTCAGCTCATACCAATGGGGTGTCATTTGACTCCTAAGAGCACTAGCTAATGAATGCAGTTGAAAATCCCATGGTTTTTACAGAGCTCCATACATTTGAAGGGGCAGAAATGTAAGAAAATGCCTTTTTTTCATTAGCGCCACCTCCTGGAAGCATTTGTGCATACCAGCCTTTGGGTAAGAAGGCAAGTGACCCCTCATTAGATGCGGCAGGTTGTTTTCTTTCCAAAATGGCATTGTTTCTCTACCTTTCCTGCATATCTATTATGGTTATAACCATTTTAGTGCAAGCAGATAATTTAAAAAACAAAAGTGTCAGGTTTACGTACGTGTTCCTAGCACCCACATATTGTATGTTAACCCACACAAATGGGCTACCATTTTTCTTATGTTGGTAGCAGGTACTGAATACAGCAGGAAATGTTATGGTTTTCAAAGATTTTAGTATCTTTGAAGTGGTGGAAATGTAAAAAAACATGTATTTATTCCCATAGCGCCACCTTTTGGAAATATTTGTGCACTTCAGCCCGGGGGGTAGAAAGACAAGTGACCCCTCACTTGATGCGGGAGAAAGTCTACTTTCCAAAATGGTATACCTTTTATACCTTTCCTTCATGTCTCTAACAGTTATGAACATTTTAGTACAAGCCGCCATTTTCGAAGAAGCAAACAGGTAGGTGTAGTTATGTGCTTCAGGCACCCCTAATGTAGGTTGACTCATTCCAATGGGGTGTCATTTTTCTCCTAAGAGCACAAGCTAATGAATACAGTTGGAAATACCATGGTTTGCACACATTTCAGTACATTTGAAGGGGCAGAAATGTAAGAAAATGCCTTTTTTTTTCCATTAGCGCCACCTTCTGGAGGCATTTGTGCACTCCAGGCTTGGGGTAACAAGGCAAGTCACCCATCATTAGATGCGGCAGGGTGTCTTCTTTTCAAAATGGTATGGTTTGTGTACCCTTTCTTCACTTCTGTAATTGTTATAACCATTTTTGTACAGACAGGTAATGTTTGAGAAAATGTTAGAAAAATTAGAGGTTGCAATAGATGTAGTTTTGTACTTGTAGCGCCCCCTGAGGTAGGTGAACTCATACCAATTGGGTGTTATTTTTCTCCTAAGAGCACTAGCTAATGAATACAGTTGGAAATGCCATGGTTTTCACACATTTTAGTACATTTGAAGGGGCAGAAATGTAAGAAAATGCCTTTTTTTTCATTAGCGCCATCTTCTGGAGGCATTTGTGCACACCAGGCTTGGGGTAACAAGGCAAATCACCCCTCATTAGATGCAGCAGGTTGTCTACTTTCCAGAAATATATAGTTTTATATAGTTATTCCACTGTTTTAGGGTAGTTTTACCACAAAAACCCTAGAATGCGCATATTAGTTTATAAAGTTGAAAATGTCATTTTGCGCTGCTGGTGATTAGGGCTCTACGCTAGCCATGGACGTAGGTAAAACTATACAAATTTGGTATTTTTTTACTCGGGGGACTCGAGGCTTTTCCAAGTAATTGAAACTTTTTTAATCAAGGTAAATGTTTTTGATACATAGTATGTGATTTTAGCAAAATGAGTAAATTTTCACTTTATTGTCATTATGACATCATAGCTTTTTGCACGATGTAAAATTCTCTTCATGTAAGGTACCACAAGAAAGCTCAATTCGTTCTGAAAAAAACATTATATAGTTTTCCATATGTAACTAAAAATCCCCAGAGGAAATCAAGCCTAAACGGAAGGATAGCAAAAATGTTGAAAAAGTGTCTGGCCTGCAGGGTTCAGAAAATGGCCCGAGCCTCTGGCACTGAAGGGGTTAAAGGAAGAGCAAAGGAGAATGTCTCTGTGTGATAGGCAGACCCCCCCCCCTTCAGGAAGCTATTATAAAACATTCCCACTCAGATAACCACTGGGCTCATAATAAAAAATAAAAATACAGATTCCTCAATGATTAAAATGTATAAAACATTTAATAATACCTCAATTATTAAAATACTCCAATGAGTTTCTTATCCTTGCAATCAGTTATTTCATCAGGAGATGATTCAACAGGTATATGAATCTATACCCCACTTTACAGATGTTAACCAATCTCTCAGTCAGCTACCATGATTCCCAGGTAGATACCTACCATGTAAAATCTTAAAGAGCCCAAACCTGAAATAATGTTTAGCATGTACCTATAATGCTAAAAGCAATGCTTTGTGTACCCCTCTGGCACTCAAAGGGTTAAGCTGCAACTTTCTTTTTGATCACCTGGTAGAGTTGCTCCTATGGATAACCATAGTCTATGACACAAGCTCTCCCATAAAGTACATTATAAAATGAATAATAATAAAATAATAATAATAAATAGACTTTAGGATACTAGTCTTCACAGTTACCAATAGTTTTATTTAACCCTTTGAGTGCCAGAGGGGTACGGAATGCATTGCAAAGCAATGCATTCCGTTCCCCTCTGGCACTCAAAGGGTTAAAAAATGAGCTGTATTACATTTTAAAAGACAACTAGAACATATATTTTTCATAAGAAAAAGAACAAAAAAAATTTACCAGAGGGTTTCCAACACATTGCAACGCAATGCATTGGATAACTCTCTGGTACTTAAAGGGTTAAGAGTGTTCACATGATGACTGTTGTACCTATTAGGAAAAACATTGTTAAGTTGTAAAAAAATAGCCAGAACAGCTCTTTCAGGTACAGTGAGTTCATTTTCCCACGGTTACAAAATGCTGCACACAAAAAACTCAACATAACTTACAGAGCATGTATATACTTTCCTCTCACTCTCCTACTTTGCTTATCAATACATACTCGGCGACATCTCTAACAAAAACACTTCCAAGGTGACACAGATATGTCTACAAACTGACCAGCACCTTAGGTTGCACCTTTCTGTAATTACATGCAGTACAGGTTTCACAACAGCCCAGGAAAACCATTGTTTTGAAAACATGCTCCTTATTTGGGAAACTGACGCCTTAACCCTTTGAGTGCTAATGCATTGCGTACCCCTCTGGCACTCAATGGGCTAAAAAAAATCTGAAAACACACTTGCCTTTTTCCCTTTTTGTCCTGACGTCGGTTATACATGCCTTGGCTGATCCCAGTGCAACAAGCCACTGCTGTCTCTCTGCCGCGGTCCTTGCTTTTAGATAAAAGTACTGCTCCCCTGGAATAGCCAAGTCCATCCTAGTGCTATCTGTGGGATGAACTAAACATGCACGACAATTTGGATTAGGATGTGCTCAGGCCTGTGAGATGTGACATTTTTATCCAGCAAATACGGCAAGGTTTGGATCACATGAACATATACGTTTCACCAGAAACTTTACAGTTTATTTATTTTCTCTTATTGTTTATCCCCTTGGATGCTTGAAAGGTTTCCAGTAAATTGTGAAGTACTGCACTGTGGATCCATTTAGCATCCATGGAGTTAAGGAGACAGAGAAATCTGCTAGTTTACCTGAGTGCACAATGGGCTGAATGAGGCATTGCTCTCCAGCACTAGAGTCTGTGCTTCAGTGTATTCTCTACATAATATGATTGCTACCGGGGCTCACATTATGCTGACTTACAACGTATTTGTCCATTCAAAGCAGCATTGCAACACACAGTACAAACACTTTCTTATGCTGTAACGAGGTTAAAAGCCAAGCTGTGCATTGGAAGCAGTGATCTACATCAATGGTTCTCAGCCACGATGCTGTGGCACTTCAGAGTGCAATGAAAACTTCGACAAATATGTGAATGTTGCATTTTAACCCTTAGAGTGGCAGAGAGGTATCCAACGCATTGCATTACCTCCCTCGCACTCAAATGGTTAAAGGAGCAGTAAAATTTTTATGAAACCTATATATGTTATAGGGCTTTTTCTGCCAAGTAAAATGCGGTTACTCCTGTCGTCGTTTTATACAAAAGTTATAACAGTTCAGAGTGTCAGGAATTGAATTATAGTTTGTTTACTTCCTGAAAGTTCTGATAGAAACTGCCGAGTCATACTATCACATTTTATGGAAAACTGTTTGTCAGTGATTCATATGTATTAGAGAATGCAACAGAAACACTAATAAGAATTTGACAACTGGAGGGAACAAAAGTTTACTGCTCCTTAAAGAAAAAAAGAGAACCACCGATTTAGATCCTTATTCGCTTCTCGGAAGGAATAGAATTTTACCTTGAATTTCACACACTGCCATTTGGATGCTTCCTTTACATCCTTTCCAAGCATCTTCTCTTGAGTCATAATAGGACAATATGCCACCACACAAAAGAAACCAACGTGGCTGCCACCCTGAAAAAATCCACACGAAGGACAAGATTAGGAAATTATCAAGGAATATTGTGCAAATCTGGGGAAAAAATGTCAGGTAATTAAATATGATAGATAAATATAACAGAAGCAAAATATATAAATTACTAGTGTAAAAGCCCGTGTACATGGGCCAAGGTCTGGGTAATGTTAACCCTTTGAGTGCCAGAGGGGTATGCAACACATTACTTTGAAATGTGTTGCGTTCCTCTCTGGCACTCAAAGGGTTAAGCGGCCATTGCCTCACTGCTCCACACGATGCAGTCTTGCGTCACCTCACTCATGCGATGCAATCAAACGCAGTAGAGACTGCCTCGAACGCACGCAGTCTCTACTGCGCATGACGGCTTCTGACAAACACCCTAGCAAATTATTATATAGGATAATTCTAGTAGCTATTCTATATATCCTTTGTTTGTGTACAAAGCTGTAACAAATAAGAATGTACTTCCTTTCCTGTGAAAAATCACTCCTACTTCCTACCCTGCAAGTAGTGTGTTCCATAGTTTATAATGACTGTGTAGATAAAATGGAGAAAAACAGGAGGCGCCACTAGTGCAAAATCAAATGGGACACTAGTTCACCACAACCAAGGCACCTTCAGATCGATATTCACAAAAGTAAATGCCAGGATATTGCATATGCAATTCCCAGTTATATCGCTTGAATATAAATATATTACAATCGTTGTGTAGGCAGCTCTTCTATAAGGACACACTCTCCCAATCACACAGTATACAAGAGAAAAGAACAAAGAAGACACCCAATGGCATAATATCTCAACAGAATATAAGAATAAAAGTCAAAATACAGTCACATTTTCAGCAGGTCAGGATTAACTGTCAGTTAACCCTTTGAGTGACAGAGGGTATGCAATGCATTCAAAGCAATGCGTTGCATACCCTTCTGTCACTGAAAGAGTTAATCCTGGCTTGCTGCTTAAAATGGGAGTGCATTTTCACTTTTAACCTTCTTTTTATATTGTGTGATGATATTATGCCATTGGGCGCCTTCTTTGTTCTTTTGTTTTATAGTTTACTAGCAACGTGTGACGGCGTTGCCCGTCATTTTATGACCATTGGGCGCACGTGTGTGAAATGCAGACACACTGATAAACACAGACATATGCAACATACAGGCAGACACATACCATACATCCCAAGTGTCCCTCTTTAGGAGGGACAGTCCCTCTTTGAGGGCCAAATCCCTCTGTCCCTCTTTCCCACCCTGTTGTCCCTCTTTTTAGGAGGTCAGACTGTGTGCAGGGCCGGCTCCACCTATAGGCGAGGTAGGCGCCAGCCTAGGGCGCACACGTACTAGGGGCGCGGGTATGCAGCCGAGAAGAGCTGCGCCCGCACACACCACGCCGGGAACCACAACACAGTCAGGTCTGTGTTGCTACAGCGCTCCCTTATTGGGTCGGATCTTTAGTAATGCAGAGCGCGCTGGGATTCATGATCTCCCGCCGCGCTCTGCATTACTGAAGAGAAGACTGCGCGGGAGCTACAGGTATGTGATGGGGGGCAAGTTGGAGCTGAGGGGGCATAGTGGAGCTGAGGGGGCAAGTTGGAGCGGATGTGGGGCAAAGTGGAGATGATGGGGGCAAGTTGGAGTGGATGAGGGTCAAAGTAGAGCTGAGGGGGGGCAAGTTGGAGCTGAGGGGGGGCAAAGTGGAGCTGAGGGGGGGCAAAGTGGAGCTGGGGGGGCAAGTTGGAGTGGATGGTGGCAAGTTGGAGCTGCTGGGGGGCATAGTGGAGCTGATAGGGGAAAGTTGGAGCTGAGAGGGCATAGTGGAGCTGGTGGGGGCAAGTTGGAGCGGATGGGGGGCAAGGTGGAGCGGATGGGAGGCAAGGTGGAGCTGATGGGGGTAAGTTGGAGAGGATGGGGGTCAAAGTGGAGCTGATGGGGGCAAGTTGGAGCTGAGGGGGCAAGTTGGAGCTGAGGGGGCAAAGTGAAGCTGAAGAGGGGGCAAAGTGAAGCTGGTGGGGGCACGTTAGAGCAGATGGGGCAAAGTGGAGCTGATGGGGGCAAGTTGGAGCGGATGGGGGGCAAGGTGGAGCTGATGGTGGCAAGTTGGAGCTGATGGGGGCATAGTGGAGCTGAGAGGGCATAGTGGAGCTGGTGGGGGCAAGTTGGAGCTGGTGGGGGCAAGTTGGAGCGGATGGGGGGCAAGGTGGAGCTGATGGGGGGCAAGGTGGAGCTGATGGGGGTAAGTTGGAGAGGATGGGGGGTCAAAGTGGAGCTGAGGGGGCAAAATGGAGCTGAAAAGGGGGCAAAATGGAGCTGGTGGGGGCACATTAGAGCAGATGGGGGGCAAAGTGGAGCTGATGGGGGCAAGTTGGAGCGGTTGGGGGGCAAGGTGGAGCTGATGCAAGTTGGAGCTGATGGGGGGCATAGTGGAGCTGATGGGGGGCAAGTTGGAGCTGAGGCGGCAAGTTGGAGTTGATGGGGGACAAAGTGGAGCTGATAGGGGCAAAGTGGAGCTGGTGGGCCAAAGTGAAGCTGATAAGGGGCAAGTTGGAGCTGGTGGGGGGCATCTCTTACAGGCATCTCCAGACCAGGGGCAGAGTGGCTCAGGGTGCAGAGAGAGGATAATCATGAAAAGAGGTTGGGTATAAGTAGGCAGGGTATAAAGGGGTGGGACATAAGGGGCGGAGCGAAATGGGCGGCAAAATTAGGTTTTGCCTAGGGTGGCAAAAATCCTTGCACCAGCCCTGACTGTGTGGTGTGTATTACTTTGCTCTACAGCAATAAAGCAATAAACTTCAGTATATGTGTTTATACATTAGTCTGTGCAAATAAAATACTTTTGTCTTGCACGAAATCATTTATTCAGTTACATAAATAACCAGTAATAGGTCATGAAATAACCTAAAAATTCTTACTAATGCCCTGCCCACCAGCCACGCCCCCAACAATATCACCTAAAACTAAAGTGTCCCTCTTTGGCCATGTGAAATGTTGGGAGGTATGCACATACACACACTGAGCGGCAGAAACATGCAAAAGACATACACACACACAGACACACCGGAGATGCACACATATGTAACAGAGATGTACACAAACACACACGCAACATATATGAGCAGAAACACATGCGCTCATGAGTTGTGCACCCCTCTGGCACTCAAATGGTTAAGGTATAGAGAGGCATTTGAGAGTTAAATAGCAGTGGGAAGTGTATTCATACCTGTGAACATTGACTTGTATAGTCCCTAGAGGGGACTGATGTGGTGCTGATGTGGAGAGAGCAATGGGGCAATCTGGGTTAAAAGTGGGCGGGGTTTAATTGCAAGTAGGGGGCGGGGCTTAACATAAATGTGGAAAAGTGTTAGTAATAGGCTGGGGAAGGAGGAGAAGTGGGAGGGAAATGCAAGTTTACAGTGTGAGGGGTTTGAACACACTCCCTGAGGGGTAAAACTTGATACAGAACCCTGTGGCAGTCAGTGGGTTAAGTATGTACCTGATGGCTCTGTCTGTCCTGTGTCTTGCATGGCAAATGATGACAGTGAAGAAATAATTCAGTAAAGAGGACCTACCTTAACCCTTTGAGTGCCATTTTGTTCCTCAGTGGCTGTAGTACAGGCCCTGCTGAGGCGACTGGGAGTCAGGGTGAGTGACTGTGTGTCAGCCATATTTCTTTCTGGCTGTGTGTGTGGGGCATGTGTGTGTAACACCTGTGAACTTTAACTTGTGGAGTCCCTCATGTGGTGCTGATGTGGAGAGAGCAATGGGGCAATTTGGGTTAAAGGGGGCGGGGCTTAATCGCGAGTGGGGGCGGGGCTTAACATAAATATGGAAAAGTGTTAGTAATAGGCTGGGGAAGGAGGGGAAGTGGGAGGGAAATGCAAGTTTACAGTGTGAGGGGTTTGAACACACTCCCTGAGGGGTAAAAGTTGATACAGGACCCTGTGGCAGTCAGTGGGTTAAGTGTGTACCTGATGGCTGTCTGTCCTGTGTCTTGCATGGCAAATGATGACAGTGAAGAAATAATTGAGCAATGAGAGCCTACCTTAACCCTTTGAGTGCCATTTTGTTCCCCTGGTGCTGCACTACAGGTCCTGCTGAGGCCACTGGGAGTCAGGGTGAGTGACTGTGTGTGTGTGTCAGCCATATTTATTTCTGGCTTTGTGTGTGTATGTGGTGCTGTGTGTGTGAGTGGGGGCATGTGTGTTTGGTGCTGTGTGAGTGGGGCATGTGTGTGTGTGGTGGTCTGTGTGTGTTTGTGTGGTGCTGTGTGAGTGGGGCATGTGTGTTTGTCTGTGGTGTAGGAGCAAGTGGCGGCCATATTGTTTTTTTCTGACTTTGATAGTGGTGGGCGGGCTGCATAGTGGGGGCGGGCCAACTCCCTGCATGACTGAATCACCCAATAGGAGTAGTAACTCCTGCTTTCTGCCTCCCCTGGGTGTGTTTTGGCAGGCACAAAGTCTTCTTTTATATATATATAGATATTGATTCTTCTAGTCTGTGAACAATTACACAGATACTCAAACATGCACATACATACTGGAAAGATGCCTGTCTAAATTAGTTTAACTGTGAAAGTTATGGGCACTTGAGACACAAACACACACTCTTCTCTCTTACAAAGGGACCAAGTGAATATATTCTATATCACACACACACAATATTGTAAGAGAAGTCATTAAGAGTGGCTTATTTTCCTATGAAATGTCCAGGACTGAGACACACCATATCTGACGGTCAGGCATAGCTGTCAACACATCCAGAGGTACAGACTGTTTATCACTTGTTTTGTGTTTGCTAAAGTGTGCTTTTGTGTGCATATATAAAGGAACACAATATTTAAATTGACTTAAAGGGATAATAATACTTAAGTATTACTAATCCCTATATTAAAGTCCTATTAAAAATAAATGTATTGCCTCCAGTGTCATCTCTCAAACCTTTATGGTTTGAGAGATGATTGTTCCTAAAGTTGCCTTCTCCCTCCCCCTTCCCCGTAGTCAGCGTTCTAGCTGACTGCAGGGAAGCCAGTCGTACGACTTTCAGGCGGCTCCGCAGCACAGCCGTGATCATGTTAATAAAAATGAAAACTTTTCACTGAAATGGTCTTGTACGTGTGCTTGGTTTGCAAGTACATGTAGAAGACCGTTTTAGTGAAAGATTTTTTTTTTTTTATTAACGCGATTGCGGCTCTGCTGCAGAGCCGCCTGATGATCTATGACCGAATTTCCCTTCAGTCAGCTACAACACTGACTTCGCGGAAGGGGGAGGGAGAGGGCAACTTTAGGAGTGATCATCTCTCAAACCATAAAGGTTTGAGAGATGACACTGGGGGAAATACATTTATTTTTAATAGGACTTTACTATAGGGATTAGTAATACTTAAGTATTACTATCCCTTTAAACACTTACCTTATAGGTGATCATAGGCTTTATACAGAAAGCAAACCATGAACAAATCTAAAGCAAAGCAACAGGACGATTGGGAGAAATTAAAATTGCCTCAGTTGACATTGATTCAAATGGGCCTTTAACCTCATAAATACTAGAAAGGTCTCCAACACATTACTTAGCAATTTTACTAGCCTTCAACGGGTAAATCCTCATTTGAAATGAACGGCAGTCTGGGGAATTATGATTTCTCCTATGGTGCTGATGGTATGCTCAAACATTACTCTTCTTTAGCTTCTTGAATACAGCCTTAAAGGGATAGTAATGTTTCACAATAAGAGCAGCTCTAATTAATCTTCATAGTATTTGGGCCATGGAGAGTATTATTTCATTACTTGTCAGAGCTGTAGTTCAAGAGTCATTGAATGATAAAGTATCACCTTCTTGCCCCTTTTACGGATGTAACACTACTCACCTCAGAGCAGCAAGACTGTCAGGATGGATCGCAGAGAGGGACAACATTCAGTGAACATAAGGAAAAACCTGTCAAGTGGGATAGGGTTTTCCTTATGCTCACAGTAAGAAGATTGTCCCTTGCTGTGATCTGTCTGGTCAAGGGACTAGATTCCACATCTGAGGGTAGGTGGCATACACTAGGTAAAAGGGGCGGGAGGGGAACACTTTTTCAGTTACTCTTGAACTACAACTCTGACAGTACTGAAATAACCATGTCCCAAATAATATGACGATTAATTGGAGCTACTTTTTTGTGAAACATTACTGTCCCTTTAAGTAAGTCTTCAGCGCCAGAATGTTATCAAGAATATTTAAAGCGGAGCTTTCATCTTAACTAAAGTCGCCCTTCAATAATTAAGCAGGTAACGACTAGCTTTATAATATATCTATTACATTTCAAAACTACCCGATTTAAGGAAATCCTTTATTTTAGGGGACCAGAAGCCAGGCATCAGCGCAGGCATCTTGTCTGAGCGCCTGCGCTGTCAGTCCTGGTCTCCATTGTGAAGCATTGCAGTGTGCCATAAGGTAACCGGAAGGGACTGACGGTGCAGGAACGCAGATTGCACTAACCTGGCCATCAGTCTCCGCAGGTAAAGGATTTCTTACCAGTCAAGTAATTTTGAAAGGTAATAGAAATATATTAAAAAGCTAGTCGCTACCTGCTTAATTACTGCAGGGCGACTTTATATATACACGAAAAAAGTTCCGCTTTGATTTTTGAAATATATCAGATATTCTAATGGGTGACACACAAGCAAGCCAAAGCACAAAGCAACAGGTGAAACCTAGAAGCTGCTTTGACAACTGTATAATTTCAGACTTTCCTGAAAATTCATTTCAGTCAGTGAATCATTTTCCTACGTCACTGGTTCATTTACCTTTACAAAATCCTGTTATATTTATAACAAAACCTGAATGTCTAGTTTAGTCGTAGACAACATTTGGTTCTCCTAATGTTGGGGACTAAAACACCTATCATCACCATCACCAACCAGCCAATGGATGATTAAGGATGATGGGCATTGTAGTCCCCAACAGATGAAGAGCCAAACTTTTACCTACTCATGCTCTAGTTTCTCAGTTACGGTCCTCAAGTGTACTGAAGGTTTTCTGGATTTCCTTTCCTGATCACAAGGGTGGAATGAGTGGATCTTTCAGTTTGCTGGGGACTGCAGTTGAGATACTGTGGTCCACTGGAAATAACAAAAGGTCAATGCGCTCAAACTCCTTTGGTGGTGTAGGTAGGAAGCTTTTAGGTAGAACTGAGTTATATGTTTTATAAAACTGGTACTAATTCAGAAAGCTGCATTTAACTTTTGAATACTGAAGAGGTCTCCAACCCATGCATCTGAAACCTCTCACGCATACAAGGAGTTAATCCCTTGAGTGTCAGAGGTATATCTAAAGCATTGCAAAGTACAGAGGCTGGCTGGACTGATGCATGTAAGACAGCTGGGGTGGCGCAAGTATGGGGTGGCGCTGACCATCTTTCTGAGGCTGATACAGAGTAAGAGTTCCCACTGGGACGGAGCCTCAGCTGCAGAACTCACTAGGGTGACTACATGTCCCGGAATGGCAGATTGGAAATGTGGCCACCCTAAATGTAGATAAATGTAAGGTTATGCATTTGGGCTGTAGAAACAAACATGCGACATATACACAAAATGGGAAACTACTTGGGGAATCCTCATTAGAGAAAGATTTAGGAGTACTGATAGACAATAGACTTCACAGCAGTGTGCAGAGTCACTCAGCTGCTGCAAGAGAAAACAAAGTACTTTCATGCAAAAAAGAAGTATAGATGCACGGGATGCATTATAATTCTACCTCTACATGAATCCTCGGTAAGGCCTCATCTGGAATATAGAGTATAGTTTTGGGCACCAGCCGGTTAAAAAGACATTATTGAACTGGAAACAGTGCAGAGACCTGCAGCAAAATTGATAAAGGGATGGATAATGTGAGTAATAACGAGAGACTAGCCAAACTAGGTTTTGTTGACCTTAGAGAAGAGATGTGTAAGGGGTGATATGATTACCATTTTCAAATATATTAACCCTTTGAGTGCCAGAGGGGTATGCAATGCGTTGCGTACCCCTTTGGCACTCAAAGGGTTAAAGTCAATACAAAGAACTATCCAAGGAACTATTTACTCAAAGAGCTTAGCAAAGAACAAGTGGTCATCCATTAAGACTAGAGGAAAGGTGCTTACAATTAAAACAAAGGCATGTTTTTTTTGTTTGTTTTTTTACAGTAAGGGTAGTAAAGTTATGGAATTCTTTGCCCCAGGATGCTGTGCTTGTAGATACTGTAATTGCTTTAAAAAAAAAATAATGGATACCAAGCTAGCACAGAACAATATTGAGAATTATGATACAGTGTTGCCATTTGGAGTCAGGAAGGATTTATTTTATCCACTTGGGGCTTAATTGGAAATCGCTTCAATGCTTTTTTTTTTTTTTACCTTCCTCTGGATCAACAGAGGTGATTTGGCATGGGCTGAACTTGATGGACACATCTTTTTTCAGCCTCATCAACTATGTTGATGTGATTTTCTTTTCTTAAATCAGCAGACAAACACAACGCTCTCATGACTATACACCTAAATATACACAGCTGCCCCAATGTGGCCTTCACGAACTAGCCAGTGCAGTGGTTCATCCGAGGAAGCCTTTAGTTGGAGGAGTCTGGCTCACAGGAGGCCTGCATGAAGAATCATGCCTTCTTCCACGGGCATTTTATCCAGTATAGAAAAAACAAATAGGAAATATCGATGTATACAACTCCTAAACAACTGTGCCTTTTTCCCCAGTATACCTCATATAACCAAGAAACTATAAAACTATAAATAATATACAGTATGGTGAACATACAGTGAAAAAACAAAAAACAATAATGAACAACAGCTGCAGGAAAAGAGAAGTCCACAAAATCAATGTAGACGCAGATGCTTCAGTTTTCTTTGCTTCAGATCCAATGCTGCACGCTCACCATGGGATTGGGTCCCCACTCAAAAAGCAAAACTTACAAAACAAATACAAAAAAGTGGCGCAAAGAGTCTCTCTAAGCGTAGTATATTCAATCAGTAAACATTCTTCCACCAAACACCATAGGAGAGCTCTTTAGGAATTTTTACTCACATTTCTTAGAGGCTATAACCTGCTTCTTGGTTTAATCGCCTTCACTGGCTCTCACCCCAGTGCAGTGACTCTCTCAGGTCCAGACGATACGTGGGGTCAGCTCCTCACTATTTCAAAGGGTGATATATTGTGATATTTGTGGAAATAGCCATTTGAATAGATGTAAAGACCCACCCAATATTGCAACAGGCTGAACCTACTTTCATATATTATATATATTGCCTTTAAGGCCAAATACTAAAACATATTCCAACAAAAATGCACATGTACAAATATAAATGAATAAAATTAAAAGTTGGAAATGTATAAAAATGCACAACGGCTAACTTGTTTCCTGACCTAATGTCACTTCATCCAGAGCCCAATAGAAGAAAACAAATACACTTTAAATGAAAATTTAAATACTTTCCACATACGTACTAACAATAAAATGTGTCTTTTTACCGCCATAATAAATTTCATATTAGCGTGTGTTCCTATATATTTACATTTTTTCATATATTTTAATCTCTGCCTCATTTTTTTAAAGGGATAGCAATGGTTAATTTTAACTTGATTTAATATAGTAGGCATTAAAAAAGGATGAAGATCAATGTAAGTCTTATCTCTAAAACCTTTATGGTTTGAGAGCTATTGCTTGATAAAGTTACCTGGCTGTTTCTGTCACATCTGCCATCTAGCTGACAGCTGCAGATTCCAGTCATTTGACCGGACGGAGGCTCTTCAGCAGACCCGAAATCACGCTATTGAGAAATAAATACTTCATTGCAATGGTCTACAAATTGTGCTTGCAAACCAGGCACACTTTGTAGACCATTCCAATGAAGTATCCATAGAGTGCTGACTTGGCTGAAACAGACAGGAAGAGGTAACTTTACCAAGCGATATCTCTCAAACCATTAAGGTTTGAGAGATAAAACTTACATCGATCATCTTTTTTTAAAGGCCTACAATATTAAATCAAGTTAAAATTAACCATTACTATCCCTTTAAGGAACACATGTTGTACTTGATTACATTTCAGTACACTGGCTCACTTACTATCTAAGCTCTATTACATACGTAATTAGGAGTTGATTATATCAGAAAGTAGGTTTGGCCTATTGCAATACTTGGTGGGTCTTTACCCTCTATTCAAGTGGCTGTTTCCACAAATACCACAATATATCACCCTTTGTTGAATTAGTGAGGAGCTGACCCCACATATCATCTGGACTTGAGAGAGTCACTGCACTGGAGTGGGAGTCAGTGAAGGTGATTAAACCAAGAGGCATGTTATCCAGTAATAATTAAAGATTTCTTCTGGGTAACCAATTCACAAAGGATTGATTAATAGTGGTGAATGAAATTTTCTCTCTGGATTAAGGTAACCGTTTAAGGTAACTGAGAGTTTATTATTGGAAGGTGTTAGTATCCCTTTAAGGTGAAATCATGTGTGTGTGAAGCGAAGTATACTTTGAGACAAAAAAGCTGATAATTGCTTTTTGGGGCAAAAAAATATGTATGTGAATTGAGAGCTGCAGAATTAAACTGAGGGCCACCTGTTACCCACCAGGTGGCGACTAGCTGCTCTGTAGTGCTAGTCGCCAGAATTATTACCTGATTAAAGAGAAATCACTGTTCTTCCAAGGCTGACAGCAGGACGGAGCATGGACATCTTGCCATAGTGACGTCCACGTGCCTACGCTGTCAGTCCCTTTTGGAGCCGGCCGGCTCCTAGCAACACCTCCTAGACCCGGCTGGGACTGACAGCGCAGGCGTGCCCCTAGATGTCTCCAACACGTTGCTAAGCAATGAGCTGGACAAGTTCCTAGATTCCAGGCGCTTAAAGGGATAGTAATGTTTCAAAAAAAAGCAGTTACAATTAATCTTCATGGTATTTGGGCCATGGAGAGTATTATTTCAATACTGTCATAGTTGTAGTTCAAGAGTCATTGAATGAAAGTATCCCCCTCCCGCCTCTTTTGCTGATGTAACACTTCTCAGCTCAGAGCAGCAGGGTGGTGGGATCTCAGAGAGGGACAATCTTCAATTAGCTTAACCCCTTAAAAAACAGGCGCACACGCGTGCAGCCGGCACTTAAGGACCGCGGAGCATTTTTATATTTTTTTATACAGATTCAGGGCTCCCCGAGCGGTATTCAGCCACATGGGGAGCCCTGAAATCAATGACGTACATGTACGTCCTGCGTCGTTAAGGTGTTAAGGGAAAAAGAGTTTTTATTGTTCTCACAGTAAGGAGATTGTCCCTTGCTGTGAGCTGTCAGGTCAACGGACCAGATTCCACATCTAAGGGGAGGTGGCTTACACTAGGTAAAAGGGGCGGGAGGGGGATACTTTATCATTCAATTACTCTTGAACCACAACTCTGACAGTACTGAAATAACACTCTCCATGGCCCAAATAGTATTAAGATTAAGTGGAGCTGCTTTTATTTTGAAACATTACTATCCCTTTAAATAATATTATATAACAAAAATGTAGAGATGCATTTCCCTTTAACCCTTTGAGTGCCAGAGGGGTAGCCAAAGGATTGTGAAACAATGTGTTGTATACCCCTCTGGCACTCAAAGGGTTAAGTCACAGAGACCACACAGATCAGAGAGAAAGAAAATTTGTAAATGAGCCTATAAAAAGGCACAGATCTTTCATTACAGAAACAAGTGAAGTAATTGCTAAAGTACTACCAGAGTAAAGGTTCTCACTCTAGCATTTATATCATTGTATGGGAGGGGCAAACAGATAAGAAACAAAGAGCAGTGTGCACAGTGTAGCAAGGAGCGATTCTGAATAAGGCACCATAGGGGACCTTTACAAATGACCAACATCCCCATTGATTTAAATGGGGATTTAACACCTTTAATGTTAGACAAAATCTCTAGTGTGAAATCTGAACAGGATTTGATAACCCCTTGAAGACCAGAGGGGAATGCAATGCTCGCCTCCTGGTCCTTAAGTGGTTAAGGTGTTTTTTTTAGGCTAGACGGGTAGGAAACAACAGCTATTTTGAGCATTCTTTAACCCTTTGAGTGCCAGAGGGGTATACAACACTTTGCAGAGCATTCAAAGGGTTATACCACTGGTTCTCAATTTTCTTTGGCTCAAGGCACCCCTAACACACAATCTGGAATTTTCTGGCCACCCCTAAAATAGTATATCATGAGCCAAGGTTGTAAGAAAAGGTTATAAGTATATAAATATAATTATTCTAAGCTCTCAGAATCAGAATAATAAAAACAAACATATTGCGAATATTAGCTTCTAAAAAATACATTTTTGAGAAAGTGGCATTTATAGCCATGAAACGCGTTAGATTGCTTCTGCACTGACCAATTATTTGATTTTATATTGTACTTTTTTATTTGATATATTCTTTTATATTTTAAATAAACTAGATATATATTTCATGCTTGGAGCTGTGTGAAGTATTTTGACTTCCAGTGGTCTGGTGTTCCTGTATTACAGTTGTGCTGAACGGAGACAGGATCATTTTCTCCGAATGCACATCTGTCAGTTTATTTCTTAGCTGACATCTATCTACATTTGTGAGTATATTTTCACTTTTTATTTTACCATTTATTAGACCATATTACACTACTGGGCCCCCTTCATTTTTTTCTGTTTCTTTTAATAACTCCTATGTCTCACATCAACTTCATAAACACAGAAAAATATTATATACTACACACAGTGTTTGTATTCAACAGGCAAAGTGAACCATATCTGTTAATCTGTAAGTGTATGAAAAAGTACACACTTGTCTCTGCCCAGCCACCTCTGTATCTGCACAATGGCCAATCACTGTAATCAGCTAACAGAAGTAGAAACAGCAAATCACTAAGGCAGATAGCCAATTACTGATATACTTAACATATTACTTGGGAAATAATACAATTTTCTGATGGCAGGAATAATTCCACTAGTTTGAGGTTGGACAGGCAGCTATAAACTAGGCATAATTTCAAGGCACAATTGTGGGGACATATTAATCCATGGACAGGTGGGTCATAATCAATAACCTGAAATCTGAGCCAACTGGAGGGAAATGCACTAAGATGTGATAAAGAGGTGATAAAGCAGAGATGACTTATCTCATGATATCTCTTCTCCAGTTCCTATGTTTTTCTATGGAGACAATGCAGTAAGATTTCTACAACTTCGGAGATCTTAGTGTATAGGCTGTATAGAATAAGATAGGAATTGGAGAAGTGATATAATTGGAGATGTCATGTCTGCTGTATCCCCTCTCTAACACGCCTCAGTAGTTCATAACCCCCCTGGTCCCCTTATACGAATTATAAAATCCTAGTTTACGTATATGTGTAAATAAAATGTTGTAATTCTAATGTAAAGTGGCTACACTATAGTAAGCAAATGAAAATTCCAATTGATTTAAAAGGAACATATGCCTCCTAAAAACATATTGCGTTAAACAAATTAAAGAGGCACTTATTCCTAGGATGAATTACCCATTTAAAAGATTTTCTTTCTGTGCTTAAAGGAATAATAAAGCTAAAATAACAGATGTAGTACTCTGCAAGATAAAATACAGCAGGAGGGATACAAGGAAAATTGATTCTCAAAACCTGATGAAAAACAGCACTTGTAATTTGACCTCTTAAAGGGAAACTATACTTACAGGAATAAGTGTCTGATGGCATGATGAACAAGTACGCACTCTTGGGGCACAATGTACAAAAGGAAAAGTCTTTTAAAATATTGTATTAGTGCCAAAATACTTTACAATAAATGTTTCAGAGAGATACAGTATTTATACTAGTGAAGACCTTGAAAAACAATTTTAAAGAAATGGTCTTAATGTAGTTGTGGTCAAAATTAGCATCAAAACAAATAATACATTTAAAATAAAAATAAATGACAGTATTAATTCCTGTGTTAACTCTAAAATGAGCATCAAAAGATTTTGGTGTTGAAATGTTTGTATATATGCCATATTACATGTACATGTATATTTTCAACAATGTTTCCTTTCAGTATTTTGACAAAACAGTTCTAATACTGTTGAATTTTCAAAATTGAAGTAATGCTTTTGACAGACAGGACTGTCAACTCATAGGCCTGAACATTGTAGCTGATAACTTTAACTATGTTTTTATCTACAGATTTCCCCAATGACTTCAATGGGATTCTGTAAGATAAAACCAGTTGATACACTAAACTGTAATACAATCTAGTCCCATGGTTTCTCAAGCCATTTTTTTGAAACTTTCAAAAGCCACCAATGTACCTAAGCACAAAAATGTAATTATGAAGTTACAAAGAGCAGAGCTACTGAGTTACAAAACCTGTGTAACTATTTATATGAAGCACAAAAATGAATATCAGAAGACCTTAGTCACTCCCTTTTTCAACAAATACCACGCTGTGCGTGACCTTTTCTCCTATTTTCAACAATTTTATGTTTTAACCAAAACATTACTTTTTCAGTCTGACTCAACTTTGGAGACAACGGTTTCCTATTGAGGTCTTTCATTGTGACACTACAAACCAGTCTGGGCATGGATAATGGGTGGGCCTCCTCCTATATCTTCACTCTTCTGTTTGTATAAGTTGAGGTCATATCACTCCAATTCTAACTCAGAATCCTGAATTGTGTCCTGACACCCCCTTGCTCCATTTGGATGACTTCATTTGCCTTGTGAATGATCCTTCTTTCTTATGATGCGCCCCTTCTCTCATCAACCTATGCCTTAATCTCTATTAATAGGCACTAGCTGGTACACATAAGAATTGTAATACTTGAAAAAAATTCCTGCACTCCAATACAAAAAAACAGAAAAGCCCAATACATAAAATATCCAAATTTATTCATATCATGTAAAAAGTACCTTCAATCTTCTGGCCGTGTAATAAAACAAGGAGAGACTAGTACATCCCAGGCACTTCAGGTAGATGACTAACAACATCTCAAACAGATCCATGCGTTTCACAAAACGCGTTCTAGTCTCTCCTTGTTTTATTACACGGACAGAAGATTGAAGGCACTTTTTACATGATATGAATAAATTTGGATATTTTATGAATTGGGCTTTTCTGTCTTTTTGTATTGGAGTGCAGGAATCTTTTCAAGAATTACAGTTGAACATTGGGAGCAGATAGAGAAGTGCCCACCTAGCACCCATCAAGTGGTCTAGCCCATTATTCGTACCCATTATATGTTGGGGTTATATGTTTGCAGTGTTGTTTGAATTACAACCATCTGTCAGTGACCGGACACAGAAGATAGAGCCGCTGCATTGTTTCTATGTATATACACATAAGAATTGCCACCTTTTAAACATTGTATTTAACAGAGTCTGTGCACTTTCGTACTTTAATTTTCTACTGCCTGATCATCACCTCCTAACATTTTACACTACACAGACTCTTTCCACCATCCCTATTTCTTCCAACATAACTTCAAGTAACTTAGCTTATTTGTCACTGAGTCTTCTCTGGCTTTTCATCCTTTGCCACTAATTCTGATCTTAACAGCCTTGTCAAGATCTATAAATCATTCTTCTCCTCAGATTTAGAGCTTTATGCTCTTCTCTCTCATGTAAAACTAATTCCAGTCATGGCTGAATAAAACTATCTGTTTCTAGCTTTATATGTGCTCTTTCCCTTACCACTCAAAAATCCAACGGGTCACATCCTCTCTACCTTTGACTCCCTCAGCATCTTTAAGTCTCAATTGAAGCTGCATCGCTTCAATGAAGTGTTTAGAAACTAAATGCTGCATCCACTCTTTCCCAGCTAAGGCAATTTAAAGGGATAGTAATACTTCGTTTTAACTTTATTTTATTTTGTAGGCATTAAAAAAATATGAATAATGATATAAGTCTTATCTCTCAAACCTTTATGGTTTCCCCTCCCACGCCTTTTTCATAGTGTAATCCATCTCTTCTCAGATGGGGAATCTGGTTGTAAGACCAGACAGATAACAGCAGGGGACAGTCTTCTTACAATGAAAACAATGAAATCCCTGCCCCCCTTGACAAGCTTTTCAGGTTTTTCCCTTATCTTAATTGAAGATTGTCCCTCTCTGCAGTCTACCTGGGCACCTTCCTTCTGCTCTGGCTGAGCAGTGTTACATCAGTAAAAAGGGTGGGAGGGGGATACTTTGTCATTGAATTACTCTGGAACTACAACTCTGACAATTGAAATAACACTCTCCAAAGTCCAAATACTATGATGATTAAGTAGAGCTGCTTTTATTATGAAATATTACTATCCCTTTAACTTAGATTTACACATCACTGCTCTTATGCATTATATTCTGCACCTAACTCTTAAGCCAGTGTTTCTCATCCAGGGTGCCGTGGCACTTTGGTGTGCCACGGACATTCACTTAGGGTGCCCCATTGTATCTATAATGCTTTGAAAAAAATGTGAATGTAGACTTAAAACTGTATATTTAAGGTTATTACTATGCCCAATATGTTTATTTTAGTTGTGAGGTCTAACAACTCTATATTTATGTATTTGTAACCTTTATTACACCCATGACAAATGTCATAAAATAATAGGGGTGCCCCTAAAATGCCAGACTGCATGTTAGGTGTGCCTTGAGCAAAAAAAAACTTGAGAACCATTGTCTTAAGTAGTCTGTACCTTATTTATTTGAGGCCACTTTCACACAAGCAACAAATCAATGCAGCAAAGTTGAGTTGGTTATATTGCTGCAATGAATGATATATTACAAGGTTATGGTGCCTTTCACGTAGACAGACAACTACTGCCTCTCATAAATGCACCAAAATTCAACAAGCTGCATCTTCACCGAATTCATGCAGTATTGCAGCAAAGTTGCAACATAGCTGTGGTGCTGCAGGCAGATCATTCACAAAAGCAAAGATGGTCCTTGCAATAACAACCTCCAGTGAATGGCTACTCCACATAGGTGACACGAAATAATACTCTGCCGCCGCTTTCACTTATACCGGCCATAAGCCATGTCCCCTGTGATGGGATCAGCAAGGGAACACTGGCGAGTGTAGAATTCAGAACAGGGGTGACAGAATTCTAACGAGGGGGGGAGGTCTAGTCTATTGTCCATGTGGCAGAGTCCTTAGCTCAGTAGATCTCAACCAAAGTGCCATAGGCGATAGTTTGGGGTACCACTGTACATTTATGGGAATACTTATGCACAGTAAGCTAGTTTTTGTCATTCAGACCTTGAGACCTATATATTTATGTATTTGTACCCTTCATTACTACCTTGACATAGATCTATAAAATGATAGATGAACCCTGAACATTCCAGACAGTATGTTAGGGGGTGCCTTGATCAACCACTGACTCAGACTGCAAAAGTGAGCTTCTAACTTAACCTTTTGAATAGCAGAGGGGTATGCAATTGTGAAAGAGCTTTCAAAATCACCTATATGCTTTATTTGCCTTTCTTATTTGGAAATCCAGTTTGAGAAATGTAAAATGTATAATTTATGTTAAGTAAGGTATGTTGTGCTGGCACTTCTTGTTTTATCCCTACATTACCTCCATCACTCAAGTTGCTAGGGGAGGTGGGCAATAAATGCATTTCTAAAATGACTTGCCATATACCGTAAATCTGTGTATCATGTCATTTTAGATTAATAAAAGCACTTAAATAGTTGTGTTTTTGTCAAGCCGCTGGGCCTGACTGACCAGTTTCAACTGTAGTCTAATGTGTCTTTAAATTGTAAACAACTGCATATAGTATCCAGTTCAGTCTGCATTTTACAAGATTTGAGTCTGCTTTTTACAGATTCTCATCATAATAATTAACTTCTGCATGAAAAAAATCCATATTTGAGCACTTTTTTTTCCTTCTTTAAATCAGCCTTCTGAGATACTAGTCATGGAATAATCTCACATGGGAGATTGCTGGGGGTTAAAAAAGCAAATAAAATTAAAAATAACTAAAGAAAAGGACAAAAAACACATAGGAGTTTTGGTCGCAGCAAACCTTACCATAAATAAAGAATAGGAATTATTGAACTATAAAATGGAAAGGTCAAGTCAAATGCCTCATGCACCCACTCTCAAAATTTCTATTTTGTACTGCAATAATGTTTTAATGCAGCATCACCTAGCAATATGAGGTTTTTCTTGTTTGACTTAGCAGGACATGTAGTAGCCTTAATAAAAAGCCCAAAGGCTGCACAATGTAGCTTCGAAATAGTTCCTATCAGCTAGCCGGGGTCTTCTGTTGAAAGAACATTGCTCTCAATCACAAACTCCTGGGTCACATGCACAGTCCACACAGACCCACAATGTTGGGCTTTTAAGCTTGATGCTGAGGGTCTATGAGGACCTGGATCATGCAGATCAGGATACTTTGCAATGCATTGGAGTGCTCTATGTACTTCAATGGGTTAAAACCCCATGTAAATCAATCAAAATATTTATTTCTACATTGTGGTGCAGGAGGTTTGTTCAAGAATTACACTTATTTGGCTTAGTGAATATGATCTTATAAGGCTTCAGAATAGCCGTTATGGGGCCTTATCCATCAGGCTAAAGAGGTGCAATTTCTGGAACAACCCAACTGCACCACAGGGCTGAAATAAAAAATGCTAATTCCCAATCATTAAAACTTGCCTTTTAACCCCTAGAATCCCAGAGGCCTCCAACCCACTGTTTCAAAATATTTTAGAAGACCTCTCTATGAATCAATACTTTAAAAACCCCTTTAATAATCAATGGAAATTTTATTTTGCCCTGTGGTGCAATTAGCTTGCTCCAGAATTCTACCTCCATAGTTTGATGAATATGGCCCATAGTAATAATTTTATCCCATAGAACAATAAAATGTTGTAGTCTAAGTTTAATAGTGAGAATATCTTGTGACAAGTATTTTCTATACCTAGCTATAAAAGCACACAATAAAAAATGATACTATCAGTAATCTTGGTTGCTAAGGCCCCAAGTAAAAAACAACTCCAACCAGACAGTCTACACAGCTTTCTGTTAGTTGTCCGGTTGCTGATGGAGTGTCATCTTCACTAAGCAGAACTGGTCACTTTTGCATAGCAATTAATACAGTCACTACCTAAAGGGATGATTTTCTAGACAGAAACATACTAGGTCACCTTATTATGTAATGCTGCAATGCCTTGCTGATCTCATGTAATCGTGTATTGCTCTGATGGTCTCATAATAATACTAGAGAAAAAGATTTCAAGATAATTAACCTGGCATAAACTGGCTGACAATCACCAACATCTATGCCAATTATGCAGTCTGAAAGACACATATTGGAAATGGATACATTCCACTTGGGTTGCCTGCCGAAGTGTGCATAATATATGTTAATACGATATGGCAGTGGTTCTCAACCAGGTGTGTCCTGGGCACCAGCTTCCATACCTTGTTTTTCTGTGAAGACTTTGACAAAAACGTGAATGTTCAGATTCACATGTATAGTAATGGAAATTGTTATGCCCAATATGCTTGTTTTGGTCGTTATTATAGTGGAATATAAGAATAGTATTAATTTGAATCCCTCATTACACCCATAACCTATAAAATGTTAGGGGTGCCCTTAAAATTCCAGAATGCTTATCAGAAGTGCATTGGGCAAAAAAAAAAATGGAGAACTACTGTTATACTGTCTTATTTTTAACCCTATTAGTGCCAGGGGGTAAGGAACGTGTACACTTCTGGCACTCAAAGGGTTAACCCAAGCAGGGGAGGGCTGGCCTGGGGGGCAATTGCCCCTAGGCCAGTCATATGTCTGGGCTGGTGGGCCACTTCACCTCACTAAATCTACTGATTGCTACACTAGTGATACTACAGAGCTTACAATAGAAATGAAGCAACACAAAATATACCACAGAACTGCAATCCAAATGGAGCTACACCAATACCTAACCCATTTCCCTTGTAAACTCTATAATATAACTAGTGTAGCTTAACTTAAATTGTATGTTTTGTAGTAGGGCACTAGTGTAGACCCATTTCAGCTGTAAGCTCTGTGGTATCACCTTATGTCGCAACATTAATGCCAATTTTAAAATTAACAAAATGGGGTGGGCTGGGACAGTGGGCTTGTCCGATTTATAGAAAAGGGCCACTTGACTGAATTTGGCCCCCTGGGCCACAAGTGGCCAGCCCTCCCCTGAACCCAAGCAACAAATACCCATAAATCCCAAGAGGGCACAAGAAACACACGCGTGACACTTCCAGTCGCCGCAGGTCATAAGTGGTCCTCCTGCAGCAGTCCAGCTGTCCTGGTCTACAGGTTCCATCACCCCCTTCCCCTAACTTGCAGGGATGACAGGACTTGTAGTTCACAACAGCTTAGGGCCTCGAGTTGCCCACCGCTGCTATAGTCGCAGGGCTGTACCTCTGTCTATGTCACACACACCTCCCCAGAAGGATTCATACATTATCAATATGTGCCATTGACTCACCACTGATGTAATTAGTCCACTTGTATAATATCCCCTCCATAGTGCTGGGAACGGCACAATCAACTGAACATGTCAGGCAATGTTCTCCCGGTTCTGTACTCGGTACTGAAGTACAGCCCTAGCTCACATAGCACTAGTCATCTTCCGATCAGTGTAAGACAGCAGCACACCTACCGCTATGAATGGTAACACAAGGTGGCTATACCGGACTGTAACATGCGATGACGCTAAAGAACGCCCCTCTACGTCACGATGAGAAGAGAATATGCAGATAACAAACGAGCTGCTGTTCTGGACTGGGAAATCTACAGACTGTGCCTAGAATGTGTGGCACTTCTCTTCCTGGAATACAGCGCAACCAACCGTCTTTCTCAATTTGCAAACTGACACTGCCAGTAACCAATGAACGTGCTTACATGCACTCAGTTACGCCCACCTTCTATCCAATCATAACATGTGCTGTAAAGTTAAAGGGCCCACCAGCTAGTGGTGATCCCGGGAGTTGCTGTGCCACGTCTGCGGGTTCAGAGGTGTACAGGTGGTGATGGAACTAGTTAGTTGAAGCGGTGCCAGGGCTTTGGGAGTAGGTTTGAGCTGAAGGTTACATCACTGAATGAGAAGAAATGATGATACTATTCGTTAGTGCCCTGTTCGCCTATGCTAGCGGAGCATTGATCCCAGAGCCAGAGGTGCAGATCAAGGTGCTCCATAAACCTTTCATCTGCCAAAGGAAGACCAAGTATGGAGATATGCTGCTGGTTCATTCCGAGGGATTCCTAGAAAGTAATGGAACTCTTTTTCATTCAACGTGAGTACTTCATATGGTGGAGGTGGCATCGTGCAGTTGTACATCTCCAATACCCAACATTGTGTAAAATGGGTGATTGTGTCTTGACCAAAGCATGAACGAGGTATTGGTATCCTATAGAATTTAAGATAACATCTCTCAAAATATGACCTTCTGAATGCGTGCAATGCTTATCATCACTTGTTAAAAAAAATACATGCGCATTTTTATTTCTTTTTGACTCCTTTTTTTCATCATTAGCTACATCAGGGATGTCCAAATTTTTTTCCTCCTCCAAGGGACAAACTGAGATTAGATTAGTGACTCAATGGCCACATACTACTATGGTTGTAATAACATTAAAGTCATGCATATACAACTTGTATGTTTATACTTATTATTGTATAAAGTACATTACTATTTTATTTTCTTTACATAAACAGAAGTGCCAAGCCTTAAATATTTGCCTGTAAAGATGGGGAAAGGATTATTATGTTTTGCAGAAGGTCATTTATTTTAATAGTATTATTATTATAACTTTGTATGAAGGGGCACAGACAAGCTTCATGGGTAATCTCAGAAATTTTCCGGGGGTTGGGGGGCAAAGCAAAAATCAGGGTACCTTATAAAGTCTGTGTCAAGTTACTTCCCAGATGCTCATAGGCAAATAGTTAAATGCAATATGTGCAGGACAGCAGCTGTAATTTTAATCCCTATAGCTCAAGCCTGTGGTTTCTGCTGTTTGTTAAAATTTATAATTTAATGTTGGGAAGTAAGGTGTCAGTCAGTAATTTTAAAAAATGTAAATTTTTAGTACTGCAGTCTTACAGTGGTCGTTTTTTTTTTTTTTTTTCTTTTGTGTAGCACTTACTTTGGTAATATGCCAATCCAATTATTAACTATAATTAATACTCAACCTATTTTTGAGATAACACAGTTTATAATTGAAATGAACAATACTGATGCACAAAACCTAGAACTGAATTAAAGTTGCTCTAATAATACCTCAGAGACATGTTTCTCAAGCTTTTTTTTTCTTTGTTTTTTTATTTTTTGTTTGTACACCCCTAACACGTAGTCTAAAGTCTTCTGGGTACCGCTAACATTTTATATGTAATCTATTAAGCAGGGGCGTTTACAGAAATGTTCCAGCAAAGCCATAATATGACCCCCAGGCCAGCCCACCCATCCCGTACTGGTTCACTGTCCACTCCTCCTTGTGGTGGCTGCGTGCAGCTGCTACCAAAGAGATCTTCATTAGGCTTCACCCACTGACCTCCCCTGGCAAAATCAACCTCCTGCCCACACCTCAAAAAAATCGCTGCAACGATATTCACAGGAGTGGGCAGAGAGGCAACAACTCTTTCCCACTGTTGTGAAAATTGCTGCAGACAGACTCCCTGCCGTTGATATCCAGAAGGTCCCTGACATGCATGGATCGACATCTTGGAAGCGCAATGCCCTGCAGAATTCGCTAATAGATACATAAATCAACATACTTTCCTTTAAGTATTCATAAATACATAGGACAATATAAGTGGATACCATGTCACCAAAATGCCGTGGCACTCTGGCTGAGAATCAGTGCTTCAGAGCTGACATGGCTCTGTACTAGTGACACCACAGAGCATACAGTTGAAATTGAGCCGTACTAGTGACACCACATAGTGTACAGATGAAATGGTACCGCACCAGTGACTCCATAGAGCATACAGTTGAAATGGTACCACACTAGTAACACAACAGAGCGTACAGCTGAAATGAAGCCACATTAGTGACCCCACAGAGCGTACAGTTGAAATGGTGCCACATTAGTGACCCCACAGCGTGTACAGTTGAAATGGACCTGCTGCTCTAGAGGTATACCAGAGCTTTGAAAATCAATGATTGGAACCTCCATGTAAAACAGTCAGATTTTGGGAAAGGTTTAATTATCCTCTATGGTGCTATTGCTTTGTCTTATAATTGCTCCAATTTTCTCTGTATATATCAGTGTCAAGTTGTCCCAGCACTGTCTCCTAGCCACATGCTAGGCCATATGCACAAAGAAGGAAAGAAATCTGGGGCAAATCAATTGCACAATAGGGAAAACGATTTCTAACATTCCTAGTTATTTTAATGGGACTTTTAACCACTTGCATGTTAGATACAACTTAGTGTTCAAGTAGTTAAAAATTTAATTTTACATTAATATGCAATATTATTTGCCTCTTGTAGCGCATTTGATTTGTCCCAGACTGCTCTGCTGTTGTCTTCGTTCAAATGTCCCTGCGCCATGACTTGTATGCTGGTAGAGGAAATTGAGAAGGGATGTGTGGACATGGATAATGGGCAGTGGGAAACTATCAAGGGGGTGAAAGGAAATGGCTGGGACGTATGGAAGTTAAACCGTGGTTGATCAGGGATTCACCCACTCTGTGCAATTGATTACTTGTGGAATGTGTTTCCTTGTACAGCTGACTATAATTATTTCTGCCTTTACTGTGTCTCTGAGCAGCTTTGCAATCTGTTCCTCTTACAACCTCCCATATTGAGTCCTAGTGTGAGAAGCTCTAAAGGGCAGGCAGCATGGCAGAGTGAATTATGACCAGCTGTACAAGAGCACACATTTCACAGAACTTGTGAGTTCCCCTGCTACATCTATGAGATATAGCAGACACGGCTACTCTCCTCAGCATTGCTTAGCTGTGGCTTCCTTCTTTGGATTCCTGATCAAACCTGAAGGAATCTGGTAGGCATCCCTGCATCATGTGACCATGGGCACTAAATTGCCTGTCCCTGTTTAATCCGGTCTTGGGCAAGTGCAGTGACGAGAAAGCTCGCCCATGATTAGCTATGTTCAAGGGATGCACATGGCTCCTGGGCCTTAGTTTTTAACAAAAGGTCTGAAAATTACACAGAGAAACTGTGCGGACTGCAAAGAGATTCATAAATGAGGCACTCAAACCAAGATAAAAAATGTAAGGAAGTATAATTTTTATTAGAACAAAACATATCTATAAAGTAAAATAAACATGCCTCTAAAAATGTAAAAGTGTTTGTTACACTGAGTTGCATCATGCCAATCAATATTGAATGGAAGCCCATGTAAGTAATCCTCAACAAATTGTATAATTGTATAATCTTTAGGGTATATAGGCAATGAAAATCATACTAGCAGACAATTTCTGCTGTAGTTAGGCCAGCAATCCCCATGGCATGCACAAGCAAATGGTGTGAATTTGTGCCAATTCATCTACAACTTAAGGCATAAAGAAAAAAATGCCCCAAGATACCACCCAACTGCGTTATTGCCCTGCCCTTGGTGCAATAGTGGTTAAAGATAGGAATCCTGGCATACATTGGCTTGATAAATTGACAGTAGGCAAAAAAGTAGGTTTCAGAGCCTGACTGTATGGAATTGTTGTATATTCATCCCAGTATGTCACTGCCCATCTGTGCACTGAATCAAGACATAAACCCCTTTACCACAAGGTTTAACATTCTTTGTGTACATGCTGTATCAACATACGGTAAAAGAGGCGACATCAAAAGGATTTTAATAATCAGCCAATCCCTCTATCCTGGAGAGTGTAAGAGGAGCATAAGGGTGAGGTAAGATTCTGGTCTTCTTTAACACACAAAACATGAGTGGAAGGTAATTTTAATTGTGGGATAAATGGATCCCACACTGATTGCCCCTGAAACCACTGGAACGATTGTGTAGCTCTTTACATGTTAAGTCTAGCTCAGAAGTATAATGAAAGCTCTTCCTTACATGCAGGGCTGTTTTCAACCTTCTCTCTGCATTTCCAGTGCAGGGAGAAGCTTATTAAAGATATAGTAATACTTAAGATGTAAAAAAAATATGTTGTAGTGTTTATGTCCCCGAATAAAACAAGGGTACTCCCACTGCTGAGATATATTTTATTAAATTATAACCGCTCAAATTTGAAATTTTTAGGTGCAGATTTACAGTGGAGCTGTTGCTACACCATCCTATGGAGATTTGTGGTCTACGGACCAGAGCAGTCCATAGGATGGCACTCAAAAGGTTAGCATGGGAACTCATTGTGAAGACAAACTGGATCACTGAAAACAGACAGGGTTCATTCTCAGGGTGACTACCGTTGTATCACGTAGCTTTTCATTTTTATTCAAAGAAAAGTCTTGTCTCTCCTCCCTCAGTTTTGTAAAAAAAAAAAAAAAAAAAAAAAAAGTAATATAAAATATTGTGCAAAGGCTACATTTTATTTCACTAAAGGTTAGACATCAAGGCTTGGCAAGAACCCAAATGGTGGTGGGGTTATCATTTGCAGAGATGTAGGCACCATTTATATTAACAATGCACAAGTGGAGCGTAAGATTACCAAAGTGAGCGCACTACTGGCCATACAGCAGAATAGAACTTCAATGTCCCAGCAGAAATGCAGTGAAATAAACACTGTTATAGGAACAGTCATACTAAACTTTAATGTTATGATTACTGCCTCATAGCAAACAGACATTCCTATCTGAGTTCCACATTTACCTGGTGCTCTGGCTACTAAGTGGAAGAGTCCAATAAGCTGGCACTCCCCTTGTAAAAGCTTGGCTTACATGTAGAAGAACGCAGCAACCTAGATAATGGTAAAGCATTAGCAGATGTAGTATATCTAGTTTTTGCAAAGGCATGTGATGCAGTGCCATATAGAAAGCTGGGGTATAAAATAAGGACACTGGGACTAAGGGATAACTTTTGCAATTGGATAGAAGACTGGTTGAAGGATAGGGAACAGTGTGTTGTTGTAAATGGACAATTCTCCAATACAGTTAAAGTTGACAGTGGAGAACAGTACCTTGGGGTTTAGTACTCGATCCACTGCTTTTTAACATGTTTATAAATGACTGGGAAATATAAATATTTGCAGATGACACTAAATTAAAAGGGTAATACATTTAGAACCCAATGTGTGCTCTCTACAGAGGGATTTAAATAAAATGGCAGATGGGCAAACAAATGGAATATGACGTTTGATGTAGGAAAGTGTAAAGTCATGCATGTGGGAAGCATAAACCCCAATGCTTCTTATCAACTTAATGGAATTCTTTTAAGTGACTAGTTGCTAGAGAGACTACAAACTTGGAAGCAGTGACCAGTGTCAAATAGCAGTAGCGAAAGCAATGTCCTGTCTTGCATAAAAGGGGGAATTGAAGCAACAGCGGAGAACATCATTTTGCCGTTGTACAAATCATTGGTAAAACCTTGCCTCGAATATGCAGTGCAGTTTTGGCTATCAGTTCTGAAAAAAGATATTCTAGAACTGGAGAGAGTGCATAGAAAAGCAACAATATTAATTAATGGAATAGACGACTGTGAGGAACGTCTAGACAAACTTAGTTTGTTTACTCTAGAGAAAAGAGGACTAAGAGGAGCTCTTTTCACGATGTACAAGTATATGAGTGGTCAATAAAAGGATCTCTGGTGAGCTTTTCATTCCAAGGCCTGATCAAATAACCGGGGCCACCCCCTTGACATTAGGGGAAAGGAGGTTTCTGCTTCAGAAGAGGAAGGTGTGTTTTTACAGTAAGGTCTGTTAAATTGTGGAATTCCTTGGCCAAAGATTTGGTAATGGCAGATACAATGGCTACATTTAAGAGAAGATCTGTTTCTTTCAAGAGGGAACATACAGGGTTATACTGTATGTATTAATAGTTTTTATCTAAGCTTCCTATTTTGCCTAACTTATTTGGCAGCAGGAAAGCTTATACAATTCATTTCTCTGTTATGAGGCAGAGGTCGAACTTGTTGGACTTGCGTCCTTTTTGTTTTTTTCTTTTTCAACCTGATTTACTATGTATAAAGTATTTGCCATGGACTCCTTTTGTCTGCTATGCATTCACATTGAATGTGCTTAATAAACCAGCTTTCACTGGGTGAGTCATGGCTTATATATATAATTTTTTTTTTTTCCTCTACTATTGTTGATTTATTATTGGAGAATATGATTATATTGATGTAGTGAGATGCCATGGTTCCTGTTAACCAGAATGTCATTTTATTTTTAAAGTTACAAGGACAACAATGGCCAACCCGTGTGGTTTACACTTGGTATCAAAGAAGTTATCAAAGGTTGGGATAAAGGCCTCAAGGAGATGTGTGTGGGAGAAAAGAGAAGACTAGTTATCCCTCCGTCTCTTGCTTATGGAAAAGAAGGGAAAGGTAACTCTTTTTTTAATTACTATTATTGTGTATGTGTGGAGTAGTTCCGTAGCCTGAAACTTTAGTCTATAGACAGCTACAGGCCGTTAACAGTAAAATCATAGGATGCTGAAGCAACCTCTCCACTGTAAAATTTCAGGCTGTTAAGGTAGTATATCTCCCAAAAAAAAGAATGCAAGGAATTAAACCTCTTACATTTGGAGTAACCTCCTTTTACTCCGGGATAAACACCTCAATAAATTTATATATGTACATTAAAAGAAAAAAAAATGTGTTTCTTCAATATTAAGTGTTACAATCCCATTTCAAAAAAAAAAAAAGGTAAATATCAGAGAAAAAATGTATGGTATAGCTGTAAGGAAAATGGGCCCATTTTTATAAAATCAAACTCTAGTAAAACATCTGCACCATAGGGGACAAATAGAAATTATATATAGGGAGAAGTATAGGGACCACTTTAGAGTATTAGGGTAATGTACACTATGATATAAAGTGAAGGTGCCATGTAGTCTTAAAGAGATATATCAAGAAATTGAAAAGAGAAAGAAAAGACTACTTCTTAGGCACTATTTTATTTATATATATATATATACACACACACTATAGTGAGTTGTGGCATAAACACAGAAGGGGTAAATTATAGAAATAAAAACAAAAATAAATAACTTTGTAACAATAGAATAAAAGAAAATGATTGGGAGTATAGTCATAGTTATTAAAACACTTATTCCATGAATGGCACAATAGAGGGACTACTCCCTGAATACTGTGTATCAAAATTAGATACAAACAACAAGTTAACTGATGAAGAACTAAATCAGTTATGTGTAATTAGGACTGGTAATGCACAGGAGGCATATACAGAGCAATGAAAAATTGAGCTTGTTTATTAACATGTAATATACAAATTTATTAACCGTACATGGTATGGGTGAGCTGACAAAAAGAAATTGGTAATGTTCCCCAACCCTAAGAATCAACCAGCAAACCACTATAATTAACCATATAATAGGTACTTCATCAAAGTGCTCGAATTGCCTCAAACATTTGTTAGTCAGTCTGGTTTAAAAATGAATACAAAGTTCCATTAACCCTAATTGCCTATCTTTCTCTGTCGTCCAAATACAAGTTACTGGTACCTTTGGGTAGGCAGTCTGCCCCTTTAAGTAGGCAGGAACACTTCTGAGAAGTGAATACAGGGGTGGAGCCTACCCTGTAACTTAGCTGCAACTTCCTGTTAGCTTCAGTAAGTTTTGTTCCTCGTTGCAAGCAACAAGGCAAGAGAACAGTTCTGTTTAGTTTTAGAATTTTATTATTTTCTGTTAGATATGGAATACCAACATTAGGCGGATTACCATCATTGACAATCCCATCACCCAAATGTGGATAGCTCAGTTTACCAGGTGCTTATTTGTGGACCTAAGCCCTGGGAGGAAATCTTGGCTGCAAGTTCTTTCCCCAGGAGGCTTCTTCTTGATATAAATCTGAAGAAAAAAGTTCTGCAAAAAAAAGGTGAGCAACCCTTTGAGTGCCGAGGTCCACATGTCCCATGGAACCCCTCCGCACAGGGGTTTTTATCATTTAAGTTCTTATTGCATACTCTAGCACTCATTGGGTCTACCTGTATGTCTGTCTGGGTGTTTGGAGCAGGTTTCTGAGGTACTTTAACCCTTTCACTGCTGGTTGGGCATGTTGTGGGGGTTTGAGAGCACTTTCCCTACTGGGTTTAGTGTTTTTATGCTTTAATCACATGTTCTGGTATAATTTTAGCTTAAAATTTACTTTCATTAATTTTTTTGTTGACGTTATGTACTGTGCCTTTAAGACTGCGCTTTACGGCTCAGACGCCATTGCTCCATTCACTTCAATGGGACTGTACAGTTGGGACATATCTCTGCAACTGCTTATCACAGCGAGGTCAGATACTGTTCATTTTCTTGTCTGCCCTTGCCCTGTTATCCGGTCAACGTGCCCATGCTGGGGGGCTTTGGGCACTGGGGTGCTTTTTTCAGAAAAACTACAAATCCCATGAGCGCTTGCTTCGCGTGCTCATTTCTGATTGGCTCCCGTCCCGGCAGCCATTTTGTGCCTTTCTGAGAATGAGTATCCTACGCAGGGCCTGGACTCTTCCTGTCCTCAGCTGTTTAACCCTTTCTTTGACAGATACGTTTATTATAACGTTTTCTGAGCTATTTTATCACTTTTTAAACATTGTTTTTGGGTGATCAGTGTATTTATTGACCAGTTGACTTCTTTGAGAATGTCTATTCCACTCGAGGCTGGGGCTAAACTTAAGACTAAGGAATCTGGGGTGTCTGTGTCCCTCATTGCGCCTCATGTCATACAGGGTTACCTAGAGAATTCTCAGGTCCTATTTGCCCAGCATGCGCTGCTGCCCCTGAATCTCCAGAGCCAGTATGGATGCAGGAGTTTAAGGCTACTACCCGGGACCTCCGATCCACTTTACAGGGGGTCTTCCACTCGTGGCAGACCACCACCCCTATCAGATCTTCCCTGCCTAAACCGCCGGGTGTACCTGATGTGTCTGACTCCTCTGAGGAAGAGTTGTTGGAGGACTCTGGTGATGACTGTTCATCTCAGTTTTTTTGGGGACCCCTTTGAGGCGGACCCCATTCCCTCGGCTGAGGGCCTGATCAGGGCTGTGTTGTCCACCCTGAACATTTCCTTGGTGCAGGAGGCGCCCTGTTAGGCGCCATGCTTGCTTTCCACCTAACTCCACCCTTGACAGCTTGGTGTCAGAGGAGTGGAAATTTCCAGACAAGAAACCACCTGTGTCTAGGAAGTTTGCTAAACTTTACCCATTTTCTGAAACTGCCCTCTCTCAGTGGGTTTATTCCTCCCAAAGAGAGCCTGGAAACTGGGGCATCCAAAGTCCACTGCCTTGCCAGTGGCTGATGCCTCTGCTCTGAAAGCCTGGACTGATAAGAAGCTTGAGACTTCTCAAGGCTATTTTTGCGATGGCAGGCTCTGCCCTTCACCCTACCTGTGCTGCTGCATGGGTAAATAGGGCTGTGGCTGTTTGGACTGAACAGCTCAATTCTTCTGTCCCTACTTCTGACATGTTGTGACTTCTCGCTAACATTGCTGAGGCTCAGCATTATGTCTCTGCTGCCCTGTTTGACGTTGTACGTATGTTAGCCAGGGCTCTTTGGCTGAAGATCTGGTCTGCTGACATGGACTCAAAGAAGGCTCTCCTGTCTTTGCCTTTTCAGGGCTCTTCCCTGTTTGGGCCTGAGCTCAAGGATCTCATCAGCGAGGCCACTGGAGGGAAGAGTTCTCACCTGCCAGTGGTCCTGAGGAAGAAGGTGCCTGTCTAAAGGAATTGGCTTTTTCGTCCTTTCAGGCAGACTCCACGACGCCCAAAGTTTCCAAACCTTCTTCTCCATGACTCACAGAACCCGGGTCCCCACCTGCAGGTAGATGGCCGCCTACGCCACTACCTTTCAGCTTGGCAGGCCTCTATGGCGAACCCATGGGTTTTACAAGTGGTGGCCTCAGGATACCGGATTCCCTTCACCTCTCTTCCTCCTCCAAGAACCTTTGTTTCTCGTTCTCCCTTGGGAGCAGAAAGAGACGCCTTTTCGAGGAAGCTATACAGGCCCTTCTGGACAAGGCGGTCCTTTTATTGCATAGAGACTGAATCCTCAATTTTGAAGAAAGGACTTTCTTCTGGTGTGGTGGCTACTATGCTTAATGCCTGTTTCCTCTACGGCCTTCCATCTGGTTTGGTCTACTTTTCTGTCTTGGTTTGCTGACAAAGACCTGTCTCAGGATTTTGACCTTCCTTCAGGATGGTGTGGACAAGGGTCTCCGTCTGAGTTCTTAAGGTTCAGACTTCTGCCCTCTGTCTTCTTTCAAAGGCGTCTTGCTATCGTTCCTGATGTCAAGGTTTTCTTCCAGGGGGTTGCTCATACCTGTCCGGTGTTTAAATCCCCTGCTCCTCCGTGGGACCTTTAACCTGGTCTTGGGAGTGCTTCAGCGTCCTCCTTTTGAGTCTTTGGCTACCATTCCTCTACGTATGCTGATGTGGAAGATGGCCTTTCTCCTGGCGATTTGTTTCTGTTTGCCGAGTCGCGGAGCTGCATGCCCTGTCTTGTAGACCACCCTTTTTGGTCTTTTGCAAGGACAAGGCGGTGCTTCACACCTCACAAGAGTTTCTCCCGAAGGTGGAGCCTGAGTTCCACATCAATCAGGAGATTGTGGGCCCTTCCTTCTGTCCTATCCCTACTTCTGATAAAGAGAGGGATCTTCATCTGTTGGATGGTGTGCGTTGTCTCAAGTTCTGTGTGCATCGCACTGTTCCTTGAGGCAGTCTGACACTCTTTCATTCCTGAGGGTCCTAGGGTAGGGAAGCCTGCTTCCAAGGTTACCATCGCTTCTTGGATCAAGTCCATGATTCGTAAGGCTTACGAACTTCAGAAGAAGCCTGTTCCCTTCAGGATCACAGCTCATTCTGTGAGGTCTGTTGGGGCTTCTTGGGCCTACAAGAACCAGGCCTCAGCTGATCAGTTGTGCAAGGCAGCCACTTGGTCGACTGTGTGGATGTGCTGGCATCGGCTGATGCCAGTTTTGGGGGATCATATCCTGCTAAGGGAGGACACATGCATATCTCGTGTTTGTGTGTGTGTGTGTGTGTGTCAGTCATGTCTGGAGAATTCGTAGCCATGTGGCCACGTTATCCTTTATAGTATAGATGTGCAATTTTAACCCCTTGGATGCTAGAGAGGTCTCAAATGTGTTGGAAATCCCTAGCAAGGGGTTAAGATGTCTCATTTTAAATAATTGGAGATTGTGGTTGTTTCTTATGATGCAGTTGGTTTCGCTCCACGCTTTAGCTTGATTTTATAAGGCCCATAATGTCACTGGGAACTTAAAGGAGCAGTAAACTTTTTTTATGAAAAAATATATATTGTAGGGATTTTCCTATTGAGTAAAATAAGGGTACTCCCACTGCGGAGAGATTTATATTTCCAGAGTTATTACACTTTAAACCATGTTTTTTTTTTTTTTTTGTTTTTTTTTTTTACATTAGCAGTGCCCTCTAGTGGTCAAATTCTAATTAGATTTCCTGTTAGATTCTAATGGAGAGGAAAGTCAGAAAAGTCAGTGACATACAGTTCTCCATAGAATGTGATAGAAACTGCCTGTCACTTCCTGTCAGTTAGAGCTATCAGGAAGTAAAGCACAGTAAATTCACTTCCTGATTATTTAAACTGCTATAATCCTATATAATAATTCGCTAAGTTGTGTGTAACGCTCGACATGCGCAGTAGACTCTGCTGCACGAGCGGCAGTCATGCGCAGTACAGACTGCCCACGCCGCAGCTGATACAGAGCTGGGTGCTCCGAAGGAGCGTCCAGCTCTGTATCAGCAGTGGCGCGGGCAGTCTCTGCTGCGCATGACTGCCCCGCGACCGGCTGCCAGAGGCACTGTGGCCCGTGTAACGGGCTGTTCAACTAGTGTTTGAATAAAACATCTGACAGCAATGGGAGTGACCTTGTTTTATTCAGCTGGAAAAGCTCTATAAAATGTGTTTTCATAAAAAAGTCTACTGCTCCTTTAAAGCAACCTTATTTTTTTCTTTTCATTTATTACTTTTCCTTTTAAACTTAAAATATAACACAAGCATATGGTTTATTACATTAAATAACATATATCAATAAAACCAGGGCTGGTGCAAGGAATTTTGCTGCCCCTTGGCTCTGCCCCTTGTGTCACATCCCTTTATACCCCGCCTACTTATACCCCACCTCTTTTCATGATTGTTACCTTAGCACATTTTAATCCAACTGCACCATAGCAGAATATAAAGATCCCCACTGACTTAACTGGGACTTTTAACTCCCTTGAATGCTAGAGAAGATTATATTGTATTAGAGAGATCTCTAACAAGTGCAACTGGTTAAAAGTCACAGAAATGTTTACTTCCCCTGTATGTTGTTGGTTTGTTGACCTAGTATGAATATCAAAATATCTTTCAAAGACTGTTTCTTGTCTTATAGGGAGCTAGGTTACAGTGCTTTTTATAAGGTGAATCTTACAGTACACAAAATTACACTTTGCGAAATGTTAGTCTTTCACCTGTTCTCTGGTAGCCACAGAACCACAAATACACTGCCTGCCAATCCAGACTTTTCCCCCTCTCTGCCATAAATGCAATTCTGCATGTGAAAGTCCTTAAAGGGATAGTAATACTTAAATATTACTAATCCCTATAGCAAAGTAAAAAAAAAAACGTATTGTCTCCAGTGTCATCTCTCAAACCTTTATGGTTTGAGAGATGAACGCTTCTAAAGTTGCCCTCCCCCTTCCCCATAGTCAGCTTTCTAGCTGACTGAAAGGAAGAGAGTTGTATGACTTTCAGGCGGCTCTCCAGCACAGCTGGATCGCGTTACTAAAAAAGAAAACTTTAACTGAAATGGTCTTCTACGTGTGCTTGGCGTGCAAGCACACGTAGAAGACCATTTTAGTGAAAGTTTTTTTTTTTTGTTTTTTTTTTTTTTTAAGTTAACGCGATTGCGGCTCTGCTGCAGAGCCGCCTGATGATTTCTGACCGGATTTCCCTGAGTCAGCTAGAATGCTGACTACGGGGGAAGGGGGAGGGAGTAGTACTTTGCTATAGGGATTAGTAATACTGAAGTATTACTATCCCTTTAAAGTTCTTCAGGGTTCAGTGGACCAGTCTGAGAACCAATGAAATATTACATTACAGAACTAGCATTGTGAATTAAATGAGTGCTTTATTATGACCATCTCTGCTTTATCCAACAGTAGTTTACAGGTTTAGGAATATACCTAGCATGGATGTACTAAAAACATGAGACCTCTCAAAGGAGGGGGGGAACTGTCATTCTATTGACACTGTCAGTTTGAAGAGGTTTTAGAAAATAGCAAAAAAAATTATTCATATCATAACCCAGGAACCTGAGAGCTTTTATACTCACTAAAAGGACCTTTTTAATAATTTCCAGGTCCATTTCAAAGACAAATTTCTGTACTGGACCAGGAGTCACTACTTGACTAACACTAACTTGGTTTGGAGTTGAATTAATTGTTTCTCCCACTGAGTGGCGTAATGGTGCCCCTAGGGGATTAACCATTTGAGTGCTACTGTGATAGAGAGGAATCCTAAGCATTATGGAGGATATTTTTCATGTTATGGATAGGTTAACCCTTTGAGTGCTACTGTGCTAGAGAGGTATCCATAATACTTTGGATACCTCTCTAGCACAGTAGCACTCAAAGGGTTAACCTATCCATAACATGAAAAATATCCTCCATAATGCTTTGAATACCTCTTTAGCATATCAGCACTCAAAGGGTTAACCCCCCTCCCAGGGGCACCATCGCGCCATTCACTGGAATAATAAATTCAGTTCCATTCAAAACGAATAGACAGTGACATGCCAACGGCCGTATTGACAAGCTTAACCTGAACTTATGACTGGAGTGTCAGACTCGGCAACGGCATGACATGACGTGTGACAGAACCTCTCTCCTCAGTACAGGCCAAATCAGCCTATGTGATATGTGCGGGCACAGCTCTTCTCTGCTGCGTGCCTGTGCCCCCATTACACGTGCGCCCTAGGCTGGCGCCTACCTCGCCTATAGGTGGCACTGGCCCTGAATAAAATACATATACAACATGTTATAAGGAACTAGCACAGATTCTGGCTACACCGTATGTATAGTGTCATAGCTTCATGCTCTACTTTCTGTGCTTAGATTTAATCTCACTATAAATGTACCATCTTTTGTGATATGAATGAGAATTAACTTGCATGTTCTCACAGTGGTGACCCTTCTTGACATGGGAGAGAATCAGGCCATCTGTATTTTGAAGTAACATGTATGCTTGGCTAAGTGTTTTTTTTTTTTTTTTTTGTTTTTTTTTTCTTCATCTGTGACATGTTCTGTTTATCCTGCACAAGATATTATTTTTTTTTTGTCTTTCTTAACTTTTTAACTAGAATACAGCTCTCCTTTTAGTATACTAACATATTTGTCTTTTTATGCCGGATCGGAAGGGTATTGTTCCCATGCATGAATATCCTACTTGGAAAGCACCATCTATCACTCAAAGCTAATGCACACGCATTTCGCATGCACACTTTATCTCTGCACTGGTTTAAACTGGTAAGACTTTTTCTACTAAACTTGATTTTTCACAATTTACAATCCAGAAGCCTATTAATATAACTGCAATCTGATCAGTGCTTCTGTTCTCACACTGGGCCCTATGTATAAAGAAATTGGCGCGAACAAGGTGCAACACAGAGGGCAAATAAACATTCCTGTTTAAATCAACAGAGTTTTTAACCCCTTAACGTCCAATGATGTGCCAGGACCGTCACGACAGTCCTGGCATTAAGGACCAGTGACGGTCCTGGCACAGCATGAAATGTTGTGATCGCAGCACACCTGTATAGAGAGCTGTGATCAGAGTATGTTGGTTAAAAAAAAAAAAAAATGTATGTTGGTCCTCCGTGGTACCCCATCCATGGTCAGCTCTGTCTTTAAGATTTTAACACCTTGATTGCTACAGGACACTCAGTGCATTGCTTCACAATGCACCGGAGACCTCTCTAGCATTCAAGGTGCTAAAAGCCCCATTTAAATCAACTTGGAATGTATTTGTCCATTATGATGCAGTTGGTTTGCTCCAGTATTGTTCCAGCTGGCATTTATATGTAGGTCATTATTAAGACTACATTCCTTGTTGACTGAAAGGCCAGTCAAGGTGCAGGGTGGGGGAGATGACCTCTCCAGTGAAATCACTTCTCCAGTTTGTATGTTATTCTATGTAGCCTATTCATTAAGATTTCTCAAGTGGGAGAGATCTTAGTGCATAGGCTACATGGACTAACATTAGAAATTGGAGAAGTGATACAACAGGAGAAGTCGTGTTAACATCATCACCTCTATCTCACCTTGGCGCATAACCCCCCCCCCCCCCCCCCCCCCGTGCATAATGAAAGTAGTTTTTCTCCTCTGTTGCATCCCAAATAATGCTTTTGGTTATGGAATTGATTTAACACTTTGAGTGCCAGAGAGGTACCCAATGCATTGTCACCTCTGTGACACTTAAAGGGTTAATCTTGAGGCTTGCATTTAACCTTGTGTGTGACTGGGTAGTTTGCTGTTACCCAGGTATGCATTACACTTAATTTAACACAGGTGTAGGCAAGTAACACAGGTGCTGGAGTGTCACAGGTTTCCTACCAGTTTATCAGAGACTTGCCTAGGTAGGAATCCTACGCACATCAGTCCTGAAGCAATAGGCTTCATTAGTCTAGTTGTAAACTTGAAATTAACTAGCTGCAGACTATTATAAAGATCATATGCAAAAATGATGTGTAATCAGTTTAATCAAACTGCTGTAAGAAGAACCCCTGCAGAGGTTAGTCCTTCTCTATAAACAGATTGAGCCATCTATTCCTAGAGGTATGTTCCCCTTTAATGATTTAGTTTAAGAATGTTTGTTTGTATATAATATTGTAGATTTATTTCCATGTGGCTCTCCAGTTGTTAGACTACAGCATTCATCCAACCACTAGTTCTGCTGGAGAGTAATGTGGTTGCATCCAAATAGCTGGAGATCCCCAGGTTTCTCATCACCATATAAAACTATTGCATTTGAAAACAAAAAATTGCAAAAAAGGATTTATAAGGAAGATATGCAGTGTTAAAGAGATTTTACTTAAGGGTTAAAATCACTGCTTATTTCTGACTGGGTATCACCTTGAGAATGCCAACCAATCATTTGTCCTCTAAAGGCTGAATTTGCAAAATCCTATATACCCCACTAATCATTTTAGTTTTCTGCAACTCCTTTGGGAATTCTACAGAAAGCAAAAGCTATGCAGTTCTGAAGTAAACTGTACCATTGGGGGAGGGGGGGGAATAGAGTCGTGCTTTCTGTCTAAGACTCTTTGGTCTGTATTTAGAGAACTGAACTTTAACACCTCATAATGTGGGTGAGGCTAGCACAGCTAAGGTGCCCCTCTAAACTTGCCACTTTAAGTGATGTGCTAATTTGCCTAATGGGGAATACGTCTTTGTTTATTGGTCCAAATGGAAACAGCTGTATAAATCACTAGTTGGCTCAAACAGGGATAATTATGAAACTGCAATACCTGAGCTGCTGCAGGACTACAAATCACTCACTGAGGCATCTATATGAAGACAAAAGTGGAGCCAATCTGGGATACATTAACTCCACCGTACAGAACAATTGATAATTTCCCAAATTTCCACTGACATTTTATTTAATAGGGGTTTAACACCTTGAATGCTAGAGAAGTCTCCAAGGAATTAAAAACCCTATTTAAATCAATGGGAATGTATCTTGTCCCTCTTTGTCTTTATAAATATGCCTCTTTGGCCTTTATAGGCAGCTGTGCTTGCCAAGAAGATCTGTAGCAATCATGAGTATTAATACAACTATTGGTATCTAAGTATATAATTTGGCCAAGTATTTGTGTCTATCACAAATATTTGGAGGGTAGGTTTAACCCTTTCAGTGCCAGTGGTATGCAATGCGTTGCGTACCATTCTGGCACTCAAAGGGTTAAGCATATTGAGTGTAGAAAGTTTATTATAACTAGAGATGGGGAAAATAGTGGGTCAGTTCTGGAGCAAATGAACTTCACCATAAGGTGACCAATGAGAATTCTGTAAATTCCCATTGATTTAACCCTTTGAGTGCCAATGTGTTGCATACCCCTCTGGCAGTCAAAGGGTTAAATGGGGCTTTTAAAGGGATATTAATACTTAATATGTATAAAAAAAGTTATTACAGCTCAAACTTGATTTTTTTAGGTGCTGCACCACCCTCTTTCTTGTCCATCTATAAGATCTCAATAATTGGTTAATCGAGAAGTTAAAATATCCTTATTACAGTTCATAAATACCTTGTTACCATTTTGTGATTTAAAATGAATCTTCGCAATGAATGATCTGGACCATTCAAAAGTTACTGTGTAATTAGGGTCATACTGTCCATATTAACCAGTTAATATCTTTTTTTTGGATTCCTGATCACTTTATTAATTAACTTGGTACATATATATGGTGTATAGGTGTGGACTATTGGTTCAAGATGGCAAGCTGGAAAAGCCCCGGTAGATGAAGTCATATCTGACTTGTTGGATTCCAAAAAAACGTCAAGGCGATTTAATATCCCGGCAGTATACGCACACAACAGGAATTCATCACCACTAGTTTAAGTTCGCTTTGGCTTTTGTAATATACTAAATTAGTTTTATTTTTATAAATTAAAAGTTAAATTTTAGCTCCCAATTGTGATCTGATTCAAACCTACACCTGCCAGAGTTCCTGTTATAAGTAGGGTTACCACCCAGCCCGTATTTTACCGGCAGGCCAGTAAAAAATTGGCTTCTGTCCAATGTTAAGTCTATGGACGGAATGCCATGGCCGGTATTTTTTTGGAAGAAAAGGTGGCAACCCTAGTTATAAGCAGAGTGTGCTAGTACAGCAGGGTTATCTGTTTTGGGGGTTTTTTTGTTTTTTTTTTTCTTTCTTTTGTTCAGTGGGAATATATTTGTTCTCCCCTGTGGTGCAGTTGACTTGCTCCAGAATTGCTCCTCTTTTGTGGGTAAGCACCCTATGGTCTTTGTCAAGAAGCTGAAGAGGTACAATTCTGGTGCAAAACTGCAACATAGGGGCAAATAAACATTCTATTTCATTTTAAAATGGAGTTTCAGCCCCTTGAATGTTATAGCGAGGTTTCCAGTGTACTGCTTTGTAAGGCACTGGAGTTCTTAATAGCATTTAACGGGTTAAAAGCCCCGTTTAAATAGGAATTTTGTTAAAAAAAAATTGCTTTGTATAGTTAGATTGTTCCTAGGTTGCTTCCTGAATACAGCCCTAGTAATGTCTCTTTAAAATTAGTTGCCCAAGTCTTCTATATATTAAAAGGAACAGTTTGTGCTATGTCTAAGCTCTTACTACTTTGTAGTTCAAAAGTTATGAAAAGATAAAGATCCCCCGTCCGCCCCTTTCTGACCTCCTCCCACAGAATCTGAGATCTGGTTGTGCGACTTGACAGCTGCAGCGAGGGACAAACTTCAGTTATTAAGTATAAGGGAAATCCTGCCCCCCCCCCCTTGAGAAGGGGGGCAGGATTTCCCTTTGCTTACCGAAGTCTGTCCCTTACTGCAGTCTTCCCGACCAGCCTGCATCTTCTGAGTGGCAAGGGGAGGGCGGTGGATCTTCAGTGCTTCATAACTTTTGAACTACAAAGAAATAAGCACTTACACATAGTGCAATATGTTCCTTTTAATATAAAGAAGACTCTGGCAACAAATTTCAAATAGACAATACTATCACTTTAACTGCCACTAGCTTAAAAGTGGAAGTCTCAGGAATGGATTATCATAATCCTTGTTAAACCTTTGAGTGCCAAAGGGTTTTCTGTCGTCCAGTACAGGTTACTGGTAACTTAAGGTAGGCTTTCTGCCCCTTTAAGTAGGCAGGAACAATTCTAGAAGTGAATGCAAGGGGGTGGAGCCTACCTTTCCTCCTTGGCTGCAGCTAGTCAACCAGCTCCAGAAAGATTTGTTCCTTGGTGAAGACACAGGCAAGAGAACAGTTCTGCTATAGTTTTAGCTATTTTTTTTATTTTTCCTGTTAGATATGGAATACCACCATTAGGCGGATTACCATAACTGGTAATGCCCTATAGATGTGGCTAGCTCAGTATCCAGGTGCTTTTTGTGGACCTTAAGCCCTGGGGGGAAAATCTTGGGTTCAAGTTCTTTCCTCAGGAGTTGCTCACTCAGGCTTCTTCTTTTTACATGGTGATCTGAAGACAGAAGATCTGCAGGGAAAGGTGAGCAACCCTTTGAGTGCTGTAGGTCCACATGTCCCACAGTGCCCCTCTGCACAGGGGTTTTTTCCTTTGGAGTTCCTATTGCACTCATTGGGTTTATCTGTATGTCTGTTGGATGTTTTGGAGCACGTATCTGTGGTAACTTAACGCTTTAGCTGATGGTTTTGTATCTTTTGGGGGTTTATTGGCACTTTCCCTACTAGGTTCAGTGTTTTTTGGGGTCTGCTAACATGTTCTAGTGATGTTTCATGTAATTTTAATTCAAAGTTTTAACTTTGCAAAATTTTGTGTTCCAGCACGCTTTACCGCATAGACGCCATTGCTCCATTCACTTCTATGGGACTGTACAATTTGGGACCTATCTCTGCAACTGCTCAACGGAGCGAATTCAGAGATGGCTCATTTTAATTTTCTGTCCTTATTCTGTCATCCGCTTAATGTTTTGTGTGTTGGGGGGGCTTCAGGCACTGTTGGGGTACTTTTACTGGGTAAACTACATTTCCCATGAGCGCTTGCTTTGCACGCTAGTTACTGATTGGCTCCCTCCACGCCATCCATTTTGTGCCTTTTCCTGAACGAGTATCCTACGAAGGGCTTGGACTCTCCTTCTCTCCTCTGCAGATTAACCCTTCACCTGCCAGATAAGTGTATTTTAGCGATTTCTGGGGTGAAATTTTAATCTTCCACACTCTATTTAGGTGATTCCTTATACTTTAAATGTTTTGACACTGTGAAAATGTCTAATCTGTTAGAGCTTGGGGCGAGGCCTAAGACTAAGGACGCTGGGGTCTCTGTGTCCCCTATTGTGCGTTGCTCCTCATGTCATTCAGGGTTACCTAGAGAATTCTCAGGTCATTTATGCCTAGCATGTTCTGATGTCCCTGAGTCTCTCCCAGGGACCTCCAGCCATGCATTAGAGCCAGTTTGGGGGCAAGAGATCAAGGCTGCTACTAGAGACCTCCGGTGTACATTGCAACTCTTTCCATCCCAGTTACAGGGGGTCTTCCACTCCTGGCAGACCCCTTCTTCCAGCAGATCTTCCCTGCCAAAACTGCAGGGAGTACCTGACGTATGAGATTCCTCTGAGGAGGAACTGTTGGTGGATTCGGATGTTGAGGAATGTTCTGCTGTGGGCTTCTCAGTTTTTTTTGGGGACCCCTTTGAGGCTGATCCTGATCCCTCGGCTGAGGGCTTGATCAGAGCTGTCTTAACTACCCTAAACATTCCCTTAGTTCAGGAGGTTTCTTCGGTTCCCTCTGATGGATTTCAGGAGCCTAAAAAGGCCCTATACTTGTTTTTACACCTAATCCCACTCTTGACTGCCTTGTGTCTGAGTGGAAGTCTCCGGACAGGAAACCTTCTGTTTCCAAGAAAATTGCCAAGCTTTACCCCTTTCTCTGAGGCGGTGCTTTCTCAGTGGGTTCACCCCCCCTAGTGGATGCTCCTGTCTCCAGGATATCTATGTTCACTGCCTTGCCAGTTGCTGAAGCTTCCGCATTGAAAGACTGGACTGACAAGAAACTTGAGGTCTAGCCGAACCCAGGTCCCCACTCGGCTGTGGGTGGCCATCTGCATCACTACCACAGTATCTGGGAGGATTCAGTGGCGGTCCTGTGGGTTTTACAGGTAGTGGCGGAAGGGTACAGAATCCCTTTCGCCTCTTCTTCCCTTTTCGTTTTTTTCCCCTCATATGCCGTCTATTCAGTTGAGCTATCCAGGCCTTCTAGATAAGGATGTTCTGGAACCTGTTCCAATTCAGGACAGAGGTATGGGTTTTTACTCAAGCCTCTTTGTGGTCTCCAAGAAGGATGGCAGCTTGGATTTGAAGAATCTCAATTCCTTTGTGATCAAGACTCCTTATCACCAGAAGTCCCTAAGGACGGTGATTGCTGCTATGTCCCTGGGGGAATTTCTTGCCTCTCTGGATCTTCTGGACGCGTATCTACACATTGCCATTCATCCAGAGAGACAGCAGTATCTCAGATTTGCCTGCGACCAAGGTACTTTTAGTTTTCAGCTCTTCACTTTGGTCTGACTACAGCTCCTCAAGTCTTCAGCCGTGCCCTGGGAGCTTTGGTATCCATCCTCCATCGGGATGGCATCGGAGTTGCTCCATACATGGACGACCTGCTTCTGAAAGCCCCTTCTGCGGAACTTCATCAGCAGGTTCAGGACTGCATTCATGCTCTCACCCATCACGGGTGGATCATCAACATGGAGAAGTCAGATCTTGTCCCATCCCAGCATCTGGTCTTCCTGGGCCTTCTCTTTGACAGTCAGCAGCACATGGTGTTCTCATGGATGAGGTGGCTCACCAGATCGCCTACAGGGTTCTGCTGTTCTGGTTCACGATCCAGTTCTAGCCAAGAAGCTGTCCTATCTAGTGGGGAAATTCATTTCCACCATAGAAATGGCCCCATTTGCCATGGCTTACACCAGGGAACTCCAGAGGTTTGTGATCCAGTTGTGCAGGGGTCAGCCAGACCTTCTGAAGATGTCAGTATACCTCCCACTTCATGTGGAACTGAGTTTGTCGTGGTGGCTTGACTTCTCCAATCTGCTGAAGGGCAAGTCCTTCCTGGTATCCTTCTGGACCATGGTGATGACGAATGACAGCCTCTCCGGATGGGGAGCGGTCCTCGGTCGTCTGAGTGCTCAGGGTCGGTGGTCTCTGGAGGAATCTTTCCTTCCCATCAACATGTTGGAGCTTCGGGTGATATTTCATGCCCTTCATCATTGGACACCCCAGCTAGAAGAATGCCCAGTCCGGGTAGTCCGACCGCCACAGCAGTGGCTTACATCAACAAGTAGGGTGGAACAAGAAGTCTCACCGCTTGGTTAGAAGTCAAGGCTATTTTGTCCTGGGCAGAAGAACATGTTACTGCCATATCCGTAGTGCACATTCTTGGCATAGACAATATCATGGCAGACTTCCTCAGTCGCCACATGGTGGACAGCTGAGAGTGGGAACTGCACCCAGAGGTGTTCACCCTCATTGTTCAGAAGTGGGGTCTTCCTTGCATCGACCTGTTGTGTCTTCTCACCATCAGAAGGTTCTGAGGTTCTTCTCTCGCTGGAGGGATCCTCTAGCTCTAGCAGGGGATGCCATATCCATTCCTTGGTTATTTCCTCTGGCTTACATCTTTCCTCCCCTTCCCATGTTGCACAGGGTGTTATGGAAATTGAGACTGGAGCGTAGTCCAGTCATTCTGATTGCTCCGTACTGGCCTCGACAGGCTTGGTTTCCGGAGCTTCTGAATCTGTCGGTGGCAGAGCCATTCCGGCTCCCTTGCCGTCTGGATCTTCTCATACAGGGTTACCTGTGGAAGGAGGATGTTCACCATCTAGCTTTGACGGCTTGGAAATTGAATCCTCAGTATTGAAGATGAGAGGTTTTTCTTCTGGTGTGGTGGCTACTATGCTTGGTGCCCACAAACCTGTTTCTTCTAAGCCCTACCATCGTGTCTGGTCGACCTTTCTATCTTGGCGTGCTGATAGGGACCTTTCTCAGGATTTTGATCTACCTATGGTCCTGGCCTCCTTGCAGGATGGTGTGGATAAGGGCCTCCGTTTGAGTTCCCTTAAGGTTCAGACTTCTGCTCTCTCTGTTTTCTTTCAGAGGCGCATTGCTATTCTTCCTGATGTGAAGGTTTTCTTCCAGGTCGTTGCTCATACTCGTCCTTCTTTTAAGACTCCCGCTTCTCAGTGGGATCTTAACTTGGTTCTGGGCTTTCTTCATTGCCCTCTCTTTGAGTCCTTGGCTACTATTCCTTTACGCCTGCTGACATGGAAAATGGCCTTTCTCCTGGCAATCATGTCTGTTCGCCATGTCGCAGAGTTACAGGCTCTGTCTTGTGGACCACCCTTTTTGGTGTTTCACAAAGACAAGGTGGTGCTACGCATTTCTCAGGAGTTTCTCCCAAAGGAGGTTTCTGAGTTCCACATTAGTCAGGAGATTGTGGTGCCTTCTTTCTGCCCTGACCCTACCTCTGACAAGGAGAGGGATCTCCACTTGTTAGATGTGGTGCGTTGTCTCAAGTTTTATGTACATTGCACTGAGTCCATTAGACTGATGTGCTGTTCGTCATTCCTGAGGGTCCCAGGGCAGGGAGACCTGCATCCAAAGTGACTATTGCATCTTGGATCACAAGCTAAGGAAGAAGCCTGTTCCCTTTCGGGTCACTGCTCATTCTACTAGATGTATTGGCGCTTCTTTGGCTTATAAGAATTGGGCCTCCTCTGATCAGTTGTGCAAGGCTGCCACATGGTCGTCTGTGCACACCTTTTCGAAGCACTACCATGTTGGCATCGGCTGATGCCAGTTTTGGGAGGAAGATCCTGGAGGCAGTCTTTCCTGTCTAGGATCTTCGGTTCTTTGGTGCTTCCTTCACTTTTGAGCCCTGTTTGCTCTAGTTCAGTGTGCTTTGTAACAGTTCCTGGGGTGTTGTTACCCCTGTTCAGTGTCCGTTGACACTTCATATGTTTTGTTGGGCTACCTCTGATCTGATGGTTCATATCTGCTGTGGTGACTTTGGGGGCCTTGCGCCTGGTCCTTGCCTTACTTTCCGCCTCTGGGAAACTCAATGGTTGGACATCCCAAAGTTACCCGTAACCTGTATTGGATGACAGACCAAAGAGGATTTTAGTATTACTTGTTAAATCCTTTTCTCTTAGTCCATACAGGTTTCTGGTCTCCCACCCTGTCAAGGAACCATGCTTGGCTCTCCAGTGGCAGACCGTGGGGGTCCTTCGGGGTCATTATCACAGGAGTCTTCTTTCCCTTCTACTATTTAGTCAATAGTTAGTGTCGCAAATCTTACTGGAGCTGATTGGCTAGATACAGACAAGGAAGGAAGGTAGGCTGCATTCACTTCTAGAATTGTTCCTGCCTAATTTTGGTGTCCAGACTGGTGTACAATATTAAAGATTGTATAAACAAAGTATTACTATCCCTTTAAGTTGCACTACATACTGTACGTGAGTAAGACCAAACACTATTTGGATATTCAGTATTCAGATTTAAACTAAACTTTTTCTAATCACTGTAGAGGTCTGTAACTTATTGCTTACTGCTGTCTTGTGTCCCCACCCCATTTTTGTGTGTGTATAATATATCTATTTTTTCCCAGATGGTGCGCATTCTAATTCCGTTTTTATTTTGTAGGGAAAGTACCCCCTGAAAGTACTTTAATCTTCAGTATTGAACTTCTTGATATCCGTAATGGACCAAGATCCCATGAATCGTTTCAAGAGATGGACTTAAATGATGATTGGAAACTGTCCAAAGAGGAGGTATTAATTTTATCTGTTCTTTGTGGTGACTCTGCAGTGTGCACAACTTAACTGATACCTGCAATTTTGTATTAACATGATCTTATAATGTGGACTGTAACCTTTTGTATTAAGTTTTGATTATGCAAAACAAGGCAATACAGCATCCGTTACAAGCAATAGGACAAAAGCTATATGCCAAACACACAGTGCTATATGCAATACACTGTACTCAAAGAGCTATATGCGATGCATCAAAGCTATCGTACACTATACGCAAAACACAATAAGACAAAACCTGCTTTTGTTTCCTCTTCTTTAATTCCAAGGCCCTAAGTCATAATGTTTGCTGCAAGTGCAGTCTTTTTTTTTCTTTTCTTTAAAGGGATAGTAATGTTACATAATAAAAGCAGCTCTAATTAATCATCATAGTATTTGGACTTTGGAGAGTTATTTCAGTTCTGTCAAAGTTGTAGTTCAAGAGTAATTCAGTGACAAAATATCCCCCTCCTGCCCCTTTTACTGATGTAACACTGCTCAGCCAGATTAGAAGGGAGGTGCCCAGGTAGACTGCAGAGAGGGACAATCTTCAATTAAGATAAGGGAAAAACCTGAAAAACTTGTCAAGGGGGAAGGGCTTTCATTATTCTCATAGGAAGAAGATTGTCCCCTGCTGTTATCTGTCTGGTCTTACAACCAGATTCCACAACTGAGAGATGGCTTACACTAGGTAAAAGGGACGGGAAGGGAAACTTTGCTTGTGAATCTCTCTCAAGCCATAAAGGTTTGAGAGATAACTTATATCGTTCTTTGTGTTTTTTTTTAATGCCTACAAAATAAAATAAAGATAAAACAAAGTATTACTATCCCTTTTAATGTAAAATTAGACTATTTTGAAGCTTTTCATCCTTCTTCACACCCACTGGTTGTCACAAAATCACAAGTATATTCATGACACCCCAACTTTGTCACAGAACCACACATATACACTGTATGACACCCCAGTCTTGTTTCTCTGTCCACCATACTTTCATTTGTAAAACCTGTACTAATTCTGGGAACTTCAAAGTTCCATGGAATCCAGTTTGGGGACCATAGGCCTTATGGGTTTCAAGTCTTAAAGGGATAGTAATACTTTGTTTTAACTTTATTTTATTTTGTAGGCATTAAAAAAAAATCATGAAGAACGATGTAAGTCATCTCTCAAACATTTATGGTTTGAGAGATATTCACAAGCAAAGTTTCCCCCTCCCGCCCCTTTTACCTAGTGTAAGCAATCTCTTCTCAGATGTGGAATCTGGTTGTAAGACTAGACAGATAACAGAAGGGGACAATATTCTTTCTATTAGAACAATGAAGGCCCTGCCCCCCTTGACAAGTTTTTCAGGTTTTTCCCTTATCTTAATTAAAGATTGTCCTTCTCTGCAGTCTACCTGGGCACCTCCCTTCTGATCTGGCTGAACAGTGTGACATCAGTAAAAGGTGGGGGGGGACATTTTGTCATTCAATTACTCTGGAACTACAACTCTGACAGAATTGAAATAACTCAACAAAGTCCAAATACTATGATGATTAATTAGGGCTGCTTTTATTATGAAACATTACTATCCCTTTAAATACCAAAATGGTTAACATTTGTCACTATCACTTTTTCCTTTTACCAGGTAAAGGCGTATTTGAAGACTGAGTTTGAAAAGCACGGAAACAATGTGAATGAGAGCCATCACGAGGTGCTTGTTGAGAGCATATTTGAAAAAGAAGATGAGGATAACGATGGATATATATCTGCCAGAGAGTTTACATATCTGCATGATGAGCTATGAGCACAGGGTGTTTTGTCAGTACCAGACCTCATTGGATTGGGCATGGTTTGCCATTGGCAAGACTTGAGTGCCACATTGAAAGAGCCGAAGAGAAGCAATTCTGAAGCAAACAGACTGCCCCATCTGGGACAAAAAATAATAATAAAAAAAAAATCCCATAATCCTCAGTCATTTTTAAATGGGGTTGTTAATCCTTTGAATGCTAAAAATTCTTCAATTTATTTGAAAGCAATACATTGGTGACCTCTCTTGCTTTCAAGGAGGTTAATAGCCCCATTTAGGTGTGCCCTCCCCCTCCACCAGGTGCAGTTGGTTTGCTCTAGAAATTATTCACCTTAGCTTCCTGAATAAGGCGCAAAAGCTAATTAAAATCCACTTGGTGTTCAATGAGGCTTATGTATTAACCCTTTCTCAGAGAAGTATGCAACACATTACTTTGCAATACACTGCATACCCTTGGCAATCAGAGGTTTAAGGAAAGTGGTGTAATTCTGCAGCATCTCCACAACAGGGACTCCAAAACATTTATTTACAATTCTTTACAACATTAAAGGGGTTAAAAGCCCCATTTTAGCCAGTGATCATTTTGGGAGCTTCTGTTTAATCTCGATGGCATATTTGGTTTGCTTCAAAATTGCACAACTTCTTAGTACATTTGCCTCAGTGTTGTGACCAAATCTGGTATGTAACTATTACTGGGACCCAGTAACGAGTGCTCAGTCAGTTTTCTTCAGGCTAGGGCTGATTGTGCAGAAGCCTGGCAATCGTCCCATAGTCTGGGCATTCTGCTTGGATAACTACCAGCTCTTACCTTATCAGTTGAGAAGTCTACATTAGTGTTGCTTAACTGTAGGTTAAAGACCAGAGGGAAGTAGCCTGACGTTCACCAATTCTCATAGTAATTGCAGTCCACATTCTGGAGAACTGTATACAGCCCACACATGATTTTGATGTACCTCCCTGTGGGCTATAGGCAGAAAGAAGAAGGGAGCAATTCTGGGGATTTCCCCAAATGCCCAATGATGGTTAAATGTTGCAATTAACTCCCTCCTCCCAAGGTTTGAGAGACCTTATTGAAATGCAGTGTGCTGGAGACTTTGTGAGCATCCATTGAGGTTAAAAGCCCCATTTAAATTAATGGGCATTTTTATTTCTCCCTTTCCTCCTTTCTTTGTGCACACTGTCCTGTGCATCTTGTCAGGTGTCATGCAGTGTACAGTTCACAAAGTGCCAGTATTCTGGGTTGTTGTGTTCAAAGGACTACTCTTTGCTAAAATTGATTCTTTTTTTCTTTTGATGCATAACTATATTTTTTCCCTTTTAACAAAATAAAACTTTCCATATTTTGCTAAAATGGATGAGAGATTTTATTACAACTACTTTAAATAAAGTTTAGAAAAACTGTTGTCTGAGTTTTCCAACTTTATAGGCAGGAATCCCTGAGCTGTTTTACATGCAGAATGGTGATGTGTATCTGTGTTTTTTGTTTTTTTAACACTCTTATTTTACTAGAAGATGTACTGTGATTCATTGTTTCTGTGCACTGTGAGAGAAGGCAAAGTAATGGGAACAGCACCACCTGGTGACCACTTTGGAAATGTTTGAGTTGCAATAATATTTGAATGGAATAAAAAAAATCTTCCAACAGTGACAAGCAATATATATTTCTATTTTTATTTTAATTTTCTGCTCTGTATCTTACCTGCTGTCTTTCTACCTATTGTCTATCAGTTATTTTTGTAAAGGGATAGTAATGTTTCATATTAAACATAGCTCAGAACTACTGTAATAGAACTGCTGTTCGATGCTCCTGCTTTTGGGCCTTTTGTCTCCGTGCCCACTGTGTCATCCAGACATAGGGAGGTTGGCTTTGAAGGCTTAGCTCTTGAAACGGATATCATTTGGGAATACATGACAACAATATCTGAGCCATTTTTATTTTTAGATGTGCTTTTTGGTGTATTTAAAAAGTTATCACTAAAAAACCACATAGCTTAAAAATAAAAAGGGGTTATATCCTTAAATATCATACACTCCAAGCCACCATTTAATATGTTCTGAAATGTGAAATGCAAGGCCATTATGGTTTCTATGCATAAAACTGACCCCTGCCAATTTTAACAAACACTTTGACAAAATATGAATGTTTCTTCTGTGTCCCAAACCACGGCCTATTGAATTCTATGGGTTAATGTCTCCTCCCACTAGCTGGTGTAGGACCAATTGAAAATTACTTAAGGTCAGACCTCACTTCCTTCGTCAGTCTTTTTTGGTCCTACAACAGCTGGGAGTAGGCTGGCTGGTTAACCAGCCTTAATGTGTACGCTAAACTCTCCCGTTTTTTATTACTTACTGCGGCCGCTTAATGCTGTCCCATGCCGGGGATATCCTCCCTGAAGACCGGGCTTCGCTCTGTGCTGGCCGCGGTGAAAGCTTCCTGCTCTGACACGTGTGCCTGTTCTTCCGGAATGAACCGGAAGCGTGTATTGACGCCATGGCGAAGCGTCGGAGGAAACCCCCAGAAGAAGCTCTGATCGGGGAACGGCACCGAAGCAAAGAGTATGGCGGCAAGAGAGAGGAAACAATGTGGGCAATAATCCAGAGTAAGGTAAGAACCTATATTTGTAATATCGCTCCCTCTCTACTTCCGTTCAGCCTCTGCGTTCCACTGTGAAACGCACGCTTTATTGACACACATATATAATTTGCATGGCTCTTTATGGTAAGGATGGTTGTTGAAGGAGAAAGCTTAGACATATTCTTTTATGTTTTATAATTATTAAAAGTTATATTTTAAAGATATATATTGTAAGGCTATGACTTCCACTCCCAAGCCTGCATCTACTAAAGAAAAAGCATCTAGTGAGGTTAAAGAGGATAAAGTTAGCCAGAAAACTAAAGTATGCAATGGCTGTGATAATAAAATTCCAGCAGGAGATGCTTCCAAGTTATGTGAAGATTGCATCAAAAAAGCAGCAGGAGTTGAGGTCCCAAGTCAATTCCAAGACTTCTTGACCTGGATGAAAACTTCCATGCAAGAGACTTTTTCAGCATTGCAGTCTCATCCTAAAAAGAGACAAAGGCTGGAGGACCCTGAAGAGGGTACATCAGCTAGAATGGAGGAAGAAAATAGCATGTTGGATTTACTTTCTCAATATTCCTCTGAAGAAGAAGGAGAAATATTAGAGGAAGAAGAAGGATCATTCAATTTAGAAAGGATGGAACCTTTCCTGAAACTAATGAGAAAAACCCTGGGGTTGATAGATGAGCCAAAACAACAAGGAGTATTGGATATGGCATTTATAGGATCCAAGAAAGAGAGCTCAGTTTTTCCTGTACATAGTTCGGTTACAGACTTGGTTAAAACTGAATGGAATAAAGGGGATAAGAGAATATCTTCATCAAAACGATTGCAGAAAATGTATCCCTTCAAAGAAGAAGAAACATCATCATGGATTTCCCCTCCTAAAATAGACACATCTATAGCTCAAATTGCAAGACGGACTACAATTCCCATGGAAGATGGATCATCTTTGAAGGATGCGATGGATAGAAGAATGGAGAGCTCCCTCAAGAAACAGTTTACATTATTGGGACAGAATATGAAGATTGCAACAGCACTGGCATGTATATCTAGAACGGCAAGAATATGGTTGACAGAACTGGAGGAGCATATTGAATCATCAGTATCCAGGTCCAAGTTACTAAAAGAAGCAGCTGTCATCAAAGAAGCAATTGGATTTGCCTGTGATGCCTCCATGGATTCTATTAGGTCATCTGCGAGAGCATCTGCCTTATCTGTCACGGCGAGACGATCCTTATGGCTAAGATCTTGGGGAGCTGACGCCTCATCAAAGAGTAAACTGGTGTCTCTTCCCTTTACAGGATCCCTATTGTTCGGAGAACAGCTAGAAGATATAATAAAGAAAGTAACAGGAGGGAAAAGCTCCTTTCTTCCCCAAGACAGAAGGCATAGATCTTCACCCAATAGAGTGTCCTTTCATAATAAAAGACAACCTTTCAAACAACAGAGGAGATTCCAGACCTCCAAGCAGTATGAATCCGGGAAGCAAACATCTTCACAACCTTCCAGGGGTTCATTCAGGAAGGAGGGGTTTCGTAGGGATCAATTCAAGAAGCAATTTTCATGAAGGACAGCGGAACCTGCTTCCAGTTCCAGTAGGGGGTCGCTTGGAACTCTTTTTACAGGCCTGGAAGAGCAACACAAAATTAGATGCCTGGACACTACATATATTAGAAGCAGGATGCCCGCTGAAATTCGAGAAAAGACCCATCAAGAATTGTTTCAAGATTTCAAAAATTCCAGAAAATCCATCAAAAGCCCTAGAATTGACAAAAGCAATCCAAGAATTAAGACTAAAGCGGGTCATAGAAGCAGTACCATCAGAGCACAAGAGACAAGGATGGTATTCCAGAATATTCATAGTACCAAAGGCAACAGGAGGATACAGACCCATTCTGGATTTAAAGATCCTCAATTCATTCTTAAAGCATCAAAGGTTCAAGATGGAAACGATAACATCAGTAATTCAAGCAATCCATCCAGGATCATATCTACTGACAATAGATCTTCAAGATGCTTACTATCACATACAGGTAGCGCAAGGTTACAGAAGATTCCTGAGGTTTGCTTACAAGGGACTGCATTGGCAATTCAGGGTGCTACCATTTGGTCTTACGTCAGCTCCCAAAATATTTTCCAAGATATTAGCGGTATCCTTGGAACCACTCAGAGAACAAGGAATAATGATTGTACCTTACCTAGACGATCTACTATTGATAGCGAATACTCAAAGTCTAGCAAAGAGACAAATGCAAATCACCATCAATCACCTACAGAACTTGGGATGGATGATAAATATGAAGAAAAGTCAGCTAGTTCCAACTCGTCAACTTCAGTTTCTGGGATTGATCTTGGATACAAGGAGAGGCATGGTAACTCTATCCAATTCCAGGATAAACTCATTGATAAACAAAGTGAAGCAGTTCAGGAAACTGAAGTATCATACAGCACTAGACTACATGAAGATATTAGGAATAATGGTTTCGACTGTTCAAATCATACCATGGTCCAAGCTTCACATGAGGAATCTCCAAAGGTGGTTTCTAAATCATTGGAGCAAAGACCATGTAAGAACATGCCAGAGGATCCCTCTGCAGTCCAAGGTAAAGAAGGAACTCACATGGTGGACATGCAGGAAGAACCTGGCAAAAGGAACTCCATTGGAAGAACCAAAGTGGGAAAAGATAACAACGGATGCAAGCCTCATAGGATGGGGAGGCTGTTGGCAGAACAGGTCAGTTCAAGGAACCTGGTCCAGCAAGGAGCAACAACTACACATAAACATATTGGAATTAAGGGCAATATTTCTGTCCATGAAAAAGTTCAGAAAATGGATAAAAAGCAAACCAGTACAGATAATATCAGACAACATGGTTGCGGTCCTATATATAAAGAATCAAGGAGGCACGAGGAGCAGAGCCTTGAATTCGGAAGTAAACAGAATAATAAGATGGGCAGAAAGGAATTTACTAGCACTATCGGCGGTCCACATTCCAGGAATCCTAAACCGACAGGCAGACTTCCTAAGCAGGAACAGACTGGATCCAGGGGAATGGTCCTTGAACCAGGAGGTGTTCAACCAGATAAAAGAAAAGTGGGGCCATCCATCAATAGATCTAATGGCAACAAAGGAAAACAGAAAGTGTCAAAAGTTCTTCTCAAGAAGCCACCACCCTCAAGCATTAGCAGTAGATGCAATGTCACAGAAATGGGCATTCAACCTGGCATATGTTTTTCCCCCAATTCCCATGATACAGAAAGTATTGAGGAAGATCAAACAAGAAAGACTGGATGTCATTTTCATAGCACCAAATTGGCCAAGGAGGATATGGTACTCAGATCTGGTAAGGATGTCAATAAAAGAGCCATGGCCTCTACCCCTCAGACCGGACCTTCTTCATCAGGGTCCAATATGGCACCAGGAGCCGGAATTTTTTAAATTAATGGCATGGAGGCTGAGAGGAACTCCTTAAAAGCAAAAGGGTTATCAGATCCAGTAATAAATACAATCATCGCGGGAAGAAAGGCTTCCACATCCAGTATTTATAATAGAACATGGAGAATATTTTCATTATGGTGTAAAGAAAATAACATTGACAGATGGGCCATTTCCACAGCTAATCTTCTAAGTTTTTTACAAAAAGGACATGAAACTGGGCTTCGGCCTTCCTCCTTAAAAGTACAGGTATCAGCAATTTCAGCCTGCTTGGCAATTCAATTCGCTGATGATGACCTGGTTAAGAAATATTTAAGAGCAATAGAAAAGATAAGACCCAGGATAAGAAGCATAGTTCCTCCATGGGACCTTAACACTGTCCTAAATCAACTTGCTTCTTCAGGAAAGTTTGAGCCCATAAAGGAAATCTCAATAAAGCATCTCACACTAAAAACAATTTTCTTGGTAGCAATCACATCAGCCAGGAGAGTTAACGAATTACAAGCATTATCTTCAAAGGAGCCATACTTAGTTTTCCACCAAGACAAGGTAGTGCTTAGAACAAAACCTGAATTTAGATCTAAGGTTGTATCTTCCTTCCACCTTAATCAAGACATAGTCCTTCCGGCGCTATATCCTAATCCGAAGGATAAAAAGGAACAGAGGTTACATAATCTGGATCTAAAAAGATGTATTTAAGTAGAACCTCCGATATAAGAAAGACAGACTCCTTATTTGTTCACTTTTATGGAAAGTTTAAAGGATCACCTGCTTCTAAGGCCTCGATTGCAAGGTGGATAACAGAATGCATTAGAGAAACTTATGTGCTGGCAGGAAAAGAACCACCCAAAATTTTAAGAGCTCACTCAACTAGAGCAATGGCAACATCTTGGGCAGCTAAAGATGCAGCTACAGCAGAAGAACTATGTAAAGCTGCAACGTGGTCCTCAATATCCACTTTCATAAAACATTACCGCCTGGATGTGCAGGCTTCCTCAGCAGCAAGATTTGGTAGAAGAGTGCTAAAAGCAGCAGTAATACCAAGTTGGTAAGACCTTTCCAAGTTATTCCAATCTTTTATTATAATATCATATGGTAATTTTATTGATATTATTAACTTATTGTTACAGGTAGTATATCCCGCCCTATTGATTATTGCTTTGGTATATCCCATAGAATTCAATAGGCCGTGGTTTGGGACACAGAAGAAAGGGAGAAATTTATCTTACCGATATTTCCTTTTCTTCTGTGTCCCTCCACGGCACCCATCCCCTATTAACCTGTTTGTGTTATTTTTCAGCTCTGACAAAAGATGACTGACGAAGGAAGTGAGGTCTGACCTTAAGTAATTTTCAATTGGTCCTACACCAGCTAGTGGGAGGAGACATTAACCCATAGAATTCAATAGGCCGTGGAGGGACACAGAAGAAAAGGAAATATCGGTAAGATAAATTTCTCCCTTTTCAAATTAATGTTTATGGAAATGATATGCATATTATGTTTGTCTTTGTGATTGTGAGACCTAAGAAAATATTTAGATTTATGTATTAGCTGTGAGTGTAAAAGAACTGTTATGAACATATTTCTACATAATTTATTCTGACTTAACCCCTAAAATGCTAAAGAGGCCTTCAATGCATTGCAACACAGTGTTTTGGAGACCTGTCTAGTGTTGGGGGTAAATATCATCTTTTTCTCACTTTCAATTCATAAACACAATGCTAATATTGTCCATATGACTAACACCAGATTGTTGGGTAGATTTAAAGGCAGGCGTTAGTTAAAAAAAAAAAAAACACTGATGGGTGCGTTAACACGTTGTAAGCCATTTAAAGGTCTGTCTTAAGAACAGCTAACGGCACTTCACAAATCCTTATGGCCGATAGACTGACTTGCATTGAGACACATAGAACATGATTCCCCAGAGCTATTTAAAGGAGTGAGCTACTGCTAATGGCTGAAAAAAAAGATACAGTTAACGGCTAAAACTTAAGACCCACCATTAAAGACCATCCGCATACCGCACAAGCATGTAAATGGCAAAAATTAACCTGTGCAATGCCAGAGTAACACAAAAACATGGATAGCCACCACAAATCACTGTCACACACAACAACAAGCAACATCACTGGGACATGGACCTCCAAAAAAAACCCCAACACAACATGGCACGGAACAATGGGGTTATCACACAACACGGACACCTGCCAATACAAAACAAGCCCACCTCTGCAATATCACCACACGATCCAGATGCAACCTGCAACTTCACACCGGCAACTGACACAGCAAACAGAACACAACACATTTTAAAACACAGACACACCTGCAAACACTTACCTGGATAACAAACACCGTCCCAGTGGTCATCACTCACCTCATCACCACACCTACACAACGCCCTACCACGTACTTAAAGGGACAGCTCACCACACTCGCTTGTGGCTTGTTTTCCACTCAGAGAGAGAACAATAAGTACAGTGAGGGTAAAAAATTATTTGATCCCCTGCTGATTTTGTACGTTTGCCCACTAACAAAGAAATGATCAGTCTATAATTTTAATTTTAGGTTTATTTGAACAGTGAGAGACAGAATAACAACAAAAAAATCCAGAAAAACGCATTTCAAAACAGTTACAAATTGATTTGCATTTTACTGAGTGAAATAAATATTTGACCCCTTTGCAAAACATGACTTAGTACTTGGTGGCAAAACCCTTGTTCGCAATCACAGAGGTCAGATGTTTCTTGTAGTTGGCCACCAGGTTTGCACACATCTCAGGAGGGATTTTGTCCCACTCCTCTTTGCAGATCCTCTCAAAGTCATTAAGGTTTCGAGGCTGACATTTTGGCAACTCGAACCTTCAGCTCCATCCACAGATTTTCTATGGGATTAAGGTCTGGAGACTGGCTAGTCCGCTCCAGGACCTTAATGTGCTTCTTCTTGAGGCACTCCTTTGTTGCCTTGGCCTTGTGTTTTGGGTCATTGTCATGCTGGAATACCCATCCATGACCCATTTTCAATGCCCTGGCTGAGGGAAGGAGGTTCTCACCCAAGGTTTGACGGTACATGGCCCTGTCCATTGTCCGTTTGATGCAGTGAAGTTGTCCTGTCCACTTAGCAGTAAAACACCCCTAAAGCACAATGTCTCTACCTCCATGTTTGACAGTGGGGATGGTGTTCTTGGGTTCATAGGCAGCATTCCTCCTCTTCCAAACACAGCAAGTTGAGTTGATGCCAAAGAGCTCGATTTTGGTCTCATCTGACCACAACACTTTCACCCAGTTCTCATCTGAATCATTCAGATGTTCATTGGCAAACTTCAGATGGGCCTGTACATGTGCTTTTTTGAGCAGCAGGACCTTGTGGGCGCTGCAGGATTTCAGTCCTTTACAGCGTAGTGTGTTACCAATTGTTTTCTTGGTGACTTTAGTCCCAGCTGCCTTGAGATCATTGACAAGATCCTCTCATGTAGTTCTGGGCTGATTCCTCACCGTTCTCGTGATCATTGAAACTCCACGAGGTGAGATCTTCTATGGAGCCCCAGACGGAGGGAGACTGACAGTTATTTTGTGTTTCTTCCATTTGCGAATAATCTCACCAACTGTTGTCACCTTCTCACCAAGCTGCTTGGCGATGGTCTTGTAGCCCATTCCAGCCTTGTGTAGGTCTACAATCTTGTCCCTGACATCTTTGGACAGCTCTTTAGTCTTGGCCATGGTGGAGAGTTTGGAATCTGATTGATTGCTTCTGTGGACAGGTGTCTTTTATACAGGTAACAAGCTGAGACTAGAAGCACTCCCTTTAAGAGAGTGCTTCTAATCTCAGCTTGTTACCTGTATAAAAGACACCTGGGAGCCAGAAATCTTGCTGATTGATAGGATGTCAAATACTTATTTCACTCAGTAAAATGCAAATCAATTTATAACTTTTTTGAAATGTGTTTTTCTGGATTATTTTTTTGTTGTTATTCAGTCTCTCACTGTTCAAATAAACATACCATTAAAATTATGGACTGATCATTTCTTTTGTCAGTGGGCAAACATACAAAGTCAGCAGGGGATCAAATAATTTTTTCCTCTCTCTGTCTGCTGGGACACTTATTGATGAGAAGACTGCTGAGAAGTTGTGCAAGGATGAGAGCTAGGGAATACCAGCAACCCCCGGGCACGCCTGATCAACAGCCTTCACCTGTTGAGAGTGAGGAGACTCTGACTCAGCAGCCACACAGGAGCCCATCCCCACCTGGAGGACAGCACCTGCCTGCAGATGCACAGCTGCAGCAACAGGATGCTCCACAGCTGCCACAGGGACCCCTGCAGCAGCAGAGGATGTATAGCCAAACACCAAGGCCCAGGGTATACTGCCCAAGGGTCACCATCTTTGGAATGACCGATGAAGAGGTCATTGATCACTACAGGTTAAGGCCACACAGCATCATTGCCTTGTATGAGGTCATCAAGGATCAGGTGGCTCCCATCTACATCCACAACCATGCCCTATCTGGCCTGCAAAAACTCCTGTGTGCCATACACTTCATGGCAAGTGGTGTCTTCCAGTCCATTGAGGGTTAGGCATCTGGCATGTCACAGGCCACATTCTCCAGAGTGCTGGACCCGGTCTTGCCAGCCCTCAAAATCAAGGCCAGTACCTACATACATTTCCCCACCACCGACATAGAGTGGATACATCTCAAACAGGGCTTTTACACAAGGGGAGGCATACCCAGGGTCAAGGGTGCTATAGATTGCACCCATGTCCGTATCAAAGCCCCAGCACGTGACGCACATCTATTCATCAACAGGAAGAACTTCCACTCCATGAACGTGCAGATGATGTGTGACAGCAACATGAGGATTATGAATGTCTGTGCAAAATATCCTGGCAACTCTCATGATTCATACATTCTCCAAAACTCCTCAGTACACAGGGACTTCGAGAATGGAACTTATATGGGGGGATGGCTACTGGGTGAGTTCACAATACTAAATCACTCTACATCCACAGGTGTACACACAACACTTCTCACCATGCTCCTGACCCACAGTTAGTACGTCCATCACACAAAACATAATTCACACAACATGTGCTCCATGGTTCACCATGTTACTCACATTACACAGGTGATGCTGGCTATGGAGGTAAATCCTGGCTACTGACCCCGGTCGCCAATCCCCAAATAGATGCACTGGAAAGATACAACCAGGCTCATGGCAGAATGAGGAATGCCACTGAGCGGACCTTTGGCCTCCTGAAGTCTCAATTCCGATATCTGGACCACTCAGGGGGAGCACTGCAGTATGCACCTGGAAAATTGTGTGACGTCATAATGGCGTGTGCAATACTGCACAATATCGCAGTGGACACCAGGCTGGTGGATGATATACAGGTCCCCTCCCCCATACTTGAAGTGCCCATGGACATTGACCCTGTTGAGGAGACCCTGAGAGGGTCACAGATCCTAGACAGGTTCATCACGGACCACTTTAGCTGTGAGTATAACACAGGCATCCAAACAATCCATGCAAGTCCTCCATCAGTCCTTTGAATTGGTACCAATACACTAACCACACTGCACATGATGTTCTGTTCCACCCCACAGGATCATTGACACAGCTTTGCACTGGCAGCAGTATGGCCCCAAACATCATGCATACCATGGATGTGGCATATTGTGTGTGGGGATTCCAGAATCATCTTCCATTCCCTTCTCCACGTTGACATTGATATCTCAAGGATATCATGCAAACCCCCAGGAGAAACAACACATAACCCATGTTCAGCATCTGACAGGGCTTGATTGACAGCAACTAACGTGATTTGCCATGGTCAGAGCCAGAACAACCATGGTAGCCTTGTACCAAAAAATTGTTATCCAGTGCAATGCATTGGATAACACTCTGTCACATCAGGGGTTAAAGGGCCATTAGAGTCAACATGGGACATGTAGTTTGCTAGAGCTGAGAAGAGCAGCAAAGGCATGGATCTACAGTGGTATTGTTACACAATATAGAGGTCATGAAACATGTATCAGATTTCCAGGGACACCCTGCTGACCTGCGAGTGTGTAGTGAAATGTGGCCCTGACATAAATACATCAGCCAATATATCATAATAGTTCCATGAAACAAATAAAATTGGGCTGCCACTGTCAATCTCACAGTGGCAGCACAAATACATTAGTTTCATGGAGCTCTCAGATGTGTGTATTCATGTAAGGGGCACATATCCCTAGAGCTGCTTCACATTTCCTTAGTTATGTACATAATGGGTTACAGACGAGTACACAACACATTACAAAGCAATGGTTTGTGTACTCACCTGTAACGAAAAAGATTGAGGAGATTAGGAAGTTGAAGCATGATGATCAGTTCAAGGGTGCTGCTCCAAATCCTGTCCTTTTATCCCACTGGCGTCCATAGCATGATCCATCCTTGGACACAAGATCTTCCATGTGACTGGACTGATGTCTTGACAACAGTTCTATGAAGCTCACCCCTTGGTGTTTCAAGTGTTTGTGTTGGTGCTTCAATGTTTGACCTGATGTTCACAGCAACCTCTACTGTAACATTCTCATACAGACACAGAAAACACGAATTCATGTGTGTACTAACATCCAAGTATCAAACCTGTACAGTTAGAATGCTCATCTACAGAGTTGTCAAACCTTGTGGACCACACATGAGCAATACAGTAGTGTTTCTAAAGTACTAATATTTAGTTCCAAAGTACATTTAGTGTGCTCATACAAGTGTTTAATGCATATAGGCAATATACCCAGAAAACACATGTATGTTTTAATGTACTTTGAAACACAATAAAGACGAACAATCACTATAAACTGTCTTTATGAAGAAATGTTGGATTACACATGTGTCAATGTGTAACCTCACTCAAGGCTAGAGTATCCCCCATTCATGGGAAGGCATGACCCACATCACAGGAGTACAGTACTTGTTTGCCAGTGAGTTGACTCTGATGTATTCATGCAAACAGATGAAGGCAGAGATACACTAATGTGTGTTGGAGGTGATAAAGAGGTGATCCAGGGGACATACTTCCACAGTGATTTCATGTCCACGGTTTCTGTGTTGCTCAATATAATCAATGTTCTGAGATAGCTTTAGTTTGACATATCTCAGTGCATGGCATACATCAACAACCAACCAGACTAAGTGGACAAGTGTTATCACTGGTGAAGTCTGTTACAACCTTAGTAAAACAACAACTCAACTTACTGGAGAACCCAATGCTCACCCCTGGATTTCCATGTGTGTGCTACACATTGAAATCCTGTGGTGAACATTGGGTTCCCCAGTAAGTCAGTTTCACAATAACAGTGTGAATCAAAGACTATTTCCCTGCATGTTCCATCTGTCCTGCTTGTTAGTTCTCTGCTGTTTGTTTGGTTAACCCCTTAAACAAAACAATTGATGCAGGCGAATGTTCAGTGTTGCACCAGTTGTTGTGCTAAGGTGTATGTATTGTTCAAATTCAACCCACAACATTGCCATATAACACTGTCATGTTATATGGCTCAGGAATGGATTGCCAGTTGAATTTGTACAACAGTGTGTGTGTGAACCCATGTTGTAACATCCCATAGACATGTTACTTAGGCAGAAGTTGTGTTCATTGCATTGCTTGGCAATGCATTGGAGACAACTCTGCCACCCAAGCTATCACCAAACACAAAGCATATCAGACAGAATTCAAAAGCACAATGTTTTGTTTATTGAGGGGGAACATGAGAAGTTGGGCAGTTTATTTTTTTTTCTTGGGGGGGACCTTAGACTGGGTGCCAGAGGTGGATGCCCTGGCTGATTGCCTGGTTACCCTTTGACCCCTAGGTGTGGCTTCAGGGGTCATGCTGGAGGGAGTGGTGTGTGCAGTGAACCCCTCTGTGGACCGCAGCTCTCTCTCTGCATGCAGGTTCTCCCTGGGGTTGTGGTCTCACAACTCCACCGGAACCTGCCCCAGCATGTCCATCATCCCTGTGTGGTGCTGATGGAGTTGTGTATTCAGTCTTGTGTGCTCCAAGTCCTGGGCATGTATCCCTGCCTGGATTCTTGATGTTTTCCTCCTGGATTCCTTTCCGCTTCTTGTGACATTTTCGTTGATCCTGTGGCATGCCTGGAGTAGCCTCATCTGTAGGGATCTGCACTCTGCCTCCATCCCCGTGGATGTGCCCGGTGACAATGCTGGTGGGGTTCCTGCTGCTGCTGTGTCCTCTGCTGCCTTGTTCTGAGCCTCTGTGTCCTGAGCTGCTGCTGTGTCCTCAGCTGCTGTGTGTGCTGTGGCTGCTGCTGCTGTGACAGCTGTTGGAGTGACTGGTGCATATGATGGGCATATGCCCACCACATCAAGTTACTCACTGCTGCCCAATGATGTCTGTCCTGGCGGTGGAGTGAATATTTCCCTCAGTAGAGGGTGCTGGGGCTCCCCAATCAGGCCCAGGGGTTGGTCATATCTTGGCCACTGGTATGTGCTTGGCCCCCACCTGGGATCATACCTGCAGCCACGCTGGGGAGCCATCCAGGAGGGTAGGTCCATCTGTATGGAATAAGGCACATATTGGGTGGTGGCCACATTCCCTGGCAGCCATTGCCTCCCTGGTGGTGGTGGTGCTGGAGGGTAGTAGCTCCTGGAGATGGTGGGATGCATCTACCTCTCCTCCTGTTGCATCCAGCTGCTGTACTGAGGTGGTGCAGCCAGCTGGGGATCAGCTGGTGGAGGTGCAGCCAGTTTGGTAGCAGACAGCTGTGGAGGAGATGTGGATGGTGAGTACGGTGGCCAGCGGCTGGTCCCCTCCTCTGTATACTCCTCAGTGGGTGGTGAGGTAGCTTCCTCCACAGGCTCCTACTGATGTGGAGGCTCGTAAGCTGTGTGTAGAAATGAGATTGTGTGATTAGTAAACGTAGCCATGATAGGATGAAAGTAATATCAATACTTTAAAATGTGAAAAGAAAAATATATGTTGTAGGGTTTATCCCCCTGAGTAAAACAACAGTACTCTCACTGCTGAAGTGTGTTTCATTCAAAACCACATACCACAGCTCCAAGTTCAATTCCTTTGGTGCAATATCCCAGTGGCCTGAAATTGTACGTTGGTGCTGTTGATACATCATCCTATGGAGATTCATGGTCCCGGGACCAGAGCTGTCCATAGGATGGTGTAGCAACAGCACCACTGTACAATTTCAGGCCACTGGGATATTGCCCCTGAAATATTCAAGTTTGTGAGGCTTTTTTAATACAACACCTTTCAGCAGTGGAGATAACTGTTTTACTCGGGGGAGAAACCTTATAACATATATTTTCCCTTTCACATTTTGAGTATTACTATCCCTTTAACAGGATGGCAATGGTTAATTTCACCTTGATTTAATATTGTAGGCATTGTAAAAAGATGTGGATCGATGTTAGTCCTATCCCTCCTACCCTCATGGTTAGACAGATATTGCTGTGTGTGACAGCTGGACATATCTGTAATTTGACCACATGGAGGCTCTTCAGTAGAGCCAAATTGCCTCATTTGGAGATTAATACTTAACTGGAATGGTCCACAGAGTGTGCTTGAAAACCAGGCACACTTTGTAGACCGTGGATATGTACCTTTCATATGGATACAAACATATCCTTTCTACATATGAACCCAGAGATCCGTTCAGTATATGTGATTGTCTTACTGCCTATATATGTGCACTCATCACATACTAACTTTTATTGATATCGTGAATACAAACATACCTCGTATATCCCATCTAAGTAAGGTGGAATATACTACGTATGTGTATTCTGATGATATCTATAAGAGTTAGTTTGTGATGGGTGCACATATATGGGCATTAAGGCAATCACACGTACTGAACTGATCTCTGGGTTCACATCTTGTTGGGACTTATTTGTACCTATTTGAGAGGTACCTATCCACATACATATCTGACTGTTTTTCTTTGTGTACATACCTTTTTTGAACAGATCTGCAGTGGGATTCAAGTGGTATTCATGCCTATGTTATCAGTTAATCCCGAACAATGCAAGATTTTGTATTATTTTACATGTCACTCTCTGGTTGTCATGATGGTATCCTATGCATTACATTGTGATACCACCCTGGCAATCACAGATTGATGTACTTGACAGGATCCTGTCCATGAGGTGTGTTCAAGTTGAATCCTGAAGGGCAACAATCAAGCCAGTACTGAAGGATATCTTTGATTGAGGCCAGTGTTTTTTTTCTGGATGAGCCCATCCATGCTTCTGAGTGAGGCAGCCGTACTCATAGATATCCATAATTCAATGCCTGTTGATGACCAAACTACAGTGGTTCATATTTGGTTCACATATGTATCCTGCAAATAGTGGCTGGTGTGCCATCCATCCATGGCATCTGCACTCCTGAGGATCCATGTGTGAATCAAATGTGAGATATATCATTTCAAGTTAGAGTAAATGATTGCATGCACAACATTAAGTCCTACTTTTTCACCTTTAATGCTGTGGAGTTGTTTTAAGTCTGTGTGTTACACATACAACCGGTTATTGTCAGTGGCACTGTAATGTGTGACCTGCTCCATCCTTTTTGTGATTCAGTAAGCGGTGAAGTAGACCTGGTGAACTGAACATGATGCTGACTTCTCCAGTGATCTCATTTCCCCATTTGCAATGTTTTCTATGGAGTCTATGCAATGGTTGCTTTGCAGCTTGATTCATGTTATTGGATATTCTCCATAAACTAACACTGGGATTGGTGAAGTGAGGTTATGTAAGTGTTCATTTCTCTCCATCATCTCTTTTTCACCTCTTAGTGAATGTCCCCTGTGTGGCATGTAATCGTTAGCCTATCGACTTGTGTTTGTTGTCTGGTTAACCCTTTGAGTACCGGAGGGGTTGCCAAAGTATAGTTGCTCAATGCATTGATAATCCCTCTAGCACTCATAGAGTTATGTTTGGTTTCCATGTGGGTACATCGGTGACATTGTGTTGGAGCAGTTCTGATGTTTAATATACATCGACTTTCTGAGCATGGTTTGTGTGTATTGTATGACATCAACACAGCAACATGAGGGTTAACCAGGGAGTTGGACAGGTTTGGGCCTTGTTGAACCTTGACATTTGTCCTTGTCTAGCATCCTATTTTAACTCTCAGGGTGCTGTGTTGGTGCAGTTGTGTGGATGAATGATGGGCATATGTTGGAATGTGACTGTGTTTGCGTGTGATGGTTGCGTGGTTCGATGTGGTGTGTAGTTATGGGATGATGCACTTACTGGTAATATGGAGGCTCCTCTTATCTCCAGTGTCAGATCCTCCAGGGACCCCCTCAATCAGCGTAGACGACAAGGTCTGCCGCAGTCTTTCCTCCCATCTGCTGAAGGTGATAGATTCAGGGAGACCACCTCCGGTGCCTCGGGCATGCAGGGCGGCATCCCCCATTTTCTTCTTGACCTGCCTTTTGCAGTCACCCCATCTTTTTTTGACTGAGTCCACGTCCCGCCTGCAGGTGCTCACCGCATTGACCCGGCTGCAGATTTGGTTCCAGGCAGCCTTCCTCCTCGCAGCCAGGCCAGGGACCCTCTCCCTTAGGAACAGGATGGTCTCCCTTTCCAGCACAGCCTCCACGAGGGCTCTGTTCTCCTCCTCAGTATAACGGGGATCCCTGATCCTCTCCTCCTCAGCTCTGGCCTGTGAGGAGTCTGAACCAGACTGCCCTGCCTGCTCTGCCCCTGCCTGTGAATAGTGGTCCCCACCATGTACCCCTCGTCCCACTGCAGGTTCTGTCCCTCTCCTTTGTGTGCCTTCTCTTCTGGGCTGGCTCCCCCTCCGCCCTGGGGATCTCCCTCTCCCACCCCTACTCTCAACAGGGGTATCCTGCTCGCCTTCCTCCTCTTCCACTACCCTCCCCATCCCTCTCTCCTGTCCTCCTCTCCTAGACATCACTCACCCACTCACACCCAGGCACTCACACAGGCCCTCACAGACACACTCGATCCCACTCACTCTCTGTCACACTCTTTCACTCACAGATTTACACTGTCAAAATAAAGGTTAATAAATGTGTAAGGTGTTGTAAAAAAATAAGACTGTGTATGTATGTGTATATGTTTATGTTTGTATGGGTGTGTGTGATGTGCAGAAGTGTGATATGTGTTGTATTCAGTGCACCTCCAAACTCCAAAAACTCCTTCTACCTCAAGTGTTCGCTTCTCTCTCTCTCTCTCTCTCTCTCTCTCTCTCTCTCTCTCTATCTCTATATATATATATATATATATATATATATATATATATATATAATCACTAGCCTCCACTCCTGGGTCCTGTGCCCTAGCTCGCTAAAACTCGAAACACAGACAGGGTGTGAACGTTATTTTGCGGTATATATAGGTGTATTTGAACATTTTTGCAACTTTGGGGCCTTGGGATTGGCTGTAGGTTTGAATTTTTTTTGTGCATCTATCAGGGTTGCTAGCCAATGCCAACCATGATGTAACATTTTTACTTAAGTTGTGTTTTAACGGGTGATTGGGATGCACGGTGATGCAAAAACAGGTGCAACGTAGGTTTTTGTGTTACGTGTTTTTGTTGTGCCTAAGCTCAATAGCTATTCTTATACTCATGCCTTTAAATCCGCTGTAAGGCATGTGTTATTTGCGGCCGATGTGCCTTTTTTTACTTAGCAGCTGGCTTAAAGTGAACCTTTAAATCTAGACCTGTGAAACTTGCATCAGTGTTAGTATATGCAATATAATAAACTGATCCTCAGATCTTACAAGCTTTGGAACTAAACAACAGAGTTTACAATGCAGACAAAGAGTGGGGGCGTAGTGCTTGCTAGCAATAGGCAAACAACCACAGAGCTTGTTGTCTATAGCATTGGTGGTGCTGTGTGAGAGAGTGCTCACCTGTGTCTGCTAAGCCACCAGTATCGCCTGCCCAGTGACCTATTGATGCATTGGAGACATATCTATCATTCAAGTGGTTAAAAGCCCCATTTAAAACAATTGGAATATATACCTTAAAATCTCAGGTATAGTATGCACATTTATACCCCATTTCAACTTATGTGAAGTGGGGTGTGCATATTAGACACTAGTGGAAAAAAAAACAAATTCCAAAAAAATAAAAAATTAAAATACCCCCCCTCAATTGCCCTTCCCTTTCCCAGTCTCCACCTCAATATCAGTACTTGCCTGCCCCCTTTCTGTAATCAGAACCCCCTGAAGTCCAGGACCCCTCATCTGGAGGCAGTGGGCAGCATTCCTGGACTCACCGCCCATTTCCTCTATGTTGCATTATTCAAAAACATCTTAAAGCCCACCTTAATAACCAGGATCCCCCTCTGGAGGCAGCAGGTGACATTCTTGCATTCGCCACCCGCTTCCTCCACTCCTGGGACTCCTCTGTGTATCTGGGTTGCCCTGTCAGGACCTAGCATAGATTCCAGATTCCTGGACTTCAGTGGGGTCTGATTACAGAAAATGGGCAGGCAAGTACTGATATTGAGGTGGGGGAGACTGGGAAGGGCGATTGAGTGGGGTATTTTAATTTTTTGGGGTGTTTAATTTTTTTTTGGGGGGAGGGTTACAGAGAGGAACAGAGGTGTGCGTATTATACACAGGAACTTACTATTTTACCAAAAATCTTGGGTATAGTATAAGCCTGTGCTTTATACACAGGTGCGTATTATACCTGAGATTTTACGGTGTTTGTTCCTTATGGTGCAGTTCGTTTGTTCCAGAATTTCTCCACTTTTATGCATATGGCCCTTTAAATTCCCTGTATTTTTTTTTTTAAGTCAGTTGAAAATGATCATTTTTTTCCAAGACTCTGATATCGGATTAACAATAAAAAGAAAATAATAATAATAACTCCCCTTCCCCAGAGTGAACATAATGTTCTGGGGTGTGCAAGGGAAGGTGTTTGTCTATAGGGAGACGTAAGACCTCAAAGGTCTATTTGCTCAATGAAAAAAATGGAATCCTTCTGGGACAAACCAGACCATAGGTACAAATGAGAACCTGCTGAGTTTTCATTTATTTAGATCAGGCTTTTAACCCCTTCAGTGCTAGAGAGGTCTCAATTACAAAGCAACACTTTATAGACCTCTGTAGCATTCAAGGGGTTGAACACTTTAAATTAATAGAATGTTTTCTCTGTAATATTGTTGCTTTTCTCCAGAATTGCTCTTTTTTTATTTAATTTTTTGCGCATATGGCTCAAATGGCTATTTTTGGATATTTTTTTTTTTTGGAGTGTGGGGGAGGATATCCCTGCCCATTAACCCTTTAACGATCAGAGGGATGTGCAACACATTTCTTTGGTTCTTAAAGGGCTTAGCAAAGGTTTAACCTTTTGTGTGCCAGAGAGGATTGCAACTCATACCTCTCTTGAACGCAAAAGGTTAAAGATAAGTTTGAACATGATAATGACGGAGAGTTGTAAGTAATTCCATTACCAGAATGTTCCATGTTTGTTCCGGAGGAGGAGGTGGATCTTTCCAGCCTAGTTGTGTAAGCAGTGGCACTGGAGATACAGTATATCCTATTCAATTGTAAGAACATGGCATATACAGCACAGTAACATAAACTTTACCACTAGATGTGCTTGTGTCCACCAACGGGCCAAGGAACTTAGTCGTATTTGAAAAGAGAACTAAATCTGGAACAAACCAGCTGTACCGCAGGAGAGAAATAAAACTTCCTCTTGATTTAAATGGAGCTTTTAACCCATTGAATGCTAGAGGAGTCTATAATGCATTGCTGTGTAATGGGCATAGAGCTTTCTAGCTTTTAAGAGGTTAAAACTCCCATTTAAACCAATAAATGCAGTTGGTTTACTCCAGAATTGCACTAGGTTTTTTGTGCTTAACCCCTTAAGGACCACGTGACGTACTATGACCGTCAAGGTCCTTAAATACTTAAAGGAATAGTAATGTTTCATAATAAAAGCCGCTCGAATTAATCATCATAGTATTTGGACTTTGGAGAGTGTTATTTCAATTCTGTCAGAGTTGTAGTTCAGGAGTAATTCAATGACAAAGTATCCCCCTTTTTCTGATGTAACACTGTTCAGCCAGATCAGAAGGGAGGTGCCCAGGTAGATTGCAGAGAGGGACAATCTTCAATTAAGATAAGGGAAAAACCTGAAAAGCTTGTCAAGGGGGGAAGGACTTTCATTGTTCTCATAGGAGAAGATTGTCCCCTTCTGTTATCTGTCTGGTCTATGGACTGCATTCCACATCTGAGAAGAGATGGCTTACACTAGGTAAAAGGGGCGGGAGGGGGAATTTTGCTTGTGAATATCTCATAAACCATAAAGGTTTGAGAAATAAGACTTATATCATTCTTCATGTTTTTTTAATGCCTACAAAATAAAATAAAGCTAAAACGAAGTATTACTATCCCTTTGAGGACCGATGACGGTTATAGTTCGTCACATACTTTTTACTTATAGCCCTCCACCGGGAGCGCTGTAAGTAAAAACGGGGCCTAAAATTGACCGCTCCAAGACTGGAGCAATCTCTTTTAGGCCCCAAAGCGGAGAGCTGATACATGCAACAGGTCACGTGTACTGGCACATCGGCATAGATCAAAGCAGTCCTTATGGGACAGAAATGTCCCAGGACCACTGGCCCTTAAGGGGTTAAGGCCCCAGATGAATTAGGATATGATGCTCTCTAGGCAGTTAGGCTTATCCTATATAATAATTCGCCAAGTTGTGTGTAACGCCCGACATGCGCAGTAGAGACTGCCCGCGCCGCGGCTGATGCAGAGCTGGGCGCTCCGAAGGAGCGTGTAGCTCTGTATCAGCCGAGGCACGGGCAGTCTCCTCTGCGTGCGACTGCCCCGCGACCGGCTGCCAGAGGCTCTGTATCAGCCGAGGCGTGGGCAGTCTCCACTGCGTGTGACTGCCCCGCGACCGGCTGCCAGAGGCACTGTGGCCCGTGTAACGGGCTGTTCAACTAGTGTACTATAAAGAACTAGTGTACCACCAGATGTCTGTGTGTCCAGCAACAGTCCAACCCCCTCTGAGACCAGGGAACATAGGGGGAGATTTATAAAAAGTTAGTTTTTTGTGAAAGGATCATTAAAATGTCCTTATTCCTTATTATGAGTGTTCTAAAATGTTCTAATTATATTTATAAATGTGGTAACCATAAAAAATAAGAACAGGTCAGACATGGCATTATATATTTGGTTAAAACTCTGTTACTAAAATGTTGCAAATAGCACATTTCTTTATAAATATGCTGCTCCACTAAAAAACTTAATACACGGCTTTATGTCCTCCTAAACTGTCCTTAATACTTTTATAACTACCAGAGACAATATTACAGCCATTTTAACTCTTCTTTTTCATTAACTCCACTTTTAAAAATATTCCCCATAGGCCCATATTTATAAAGGCAAACTGGAATTATTTTGAAGTAAACCAACTGCACCATAGGGCACAAATAAAAATTCCTTATAAAGGGACAGTAATGTCCAATAAAATTTTCATCAGCAAAGGAAGTGCAAAACCAAGCCCATCTAAAAGATTTATATAACCAAAGATTGCTCCAAACCCATACAATCTCACTGACAGGTTCCCAATAGAAAGTAAGCACATAACAAGTCATCCTTGTAGACTTTATGCTGTGCCTGCAATTCCCTGTTCACCTGTAACTCTCCACTTAGCCCCAATTTCTCTGATGCTGTTCTCTGCTCTCCAAGGTGCTACATGATGTTTCCTTAAGCCAACAGTCTTTGTATGGGTAATGTGCTGCCCAGGGCTGGAGTTACCTCACATGTTTCCCTAGGTAAGGCACTCTAGGTGCCCTCAGCTCCACCATAGCTACACCAACATTCCTTTGATGGCCCCTCCCCCAAGGCCCAGCCACTATTTCCTGGCACAGAAAATGCCCTTGTTCTATAATAAGCAGGGACAATAACAGCTTTAACTCCTGGTTGCTAGAGAGATCTTCAGTGCATTGCTTTGCAATATGTTAGAGATCTTTCTAGCAACCGAGTGGTTAATTAATAGCCTGTAAACGGGAATAAAACTGGTGCAGGGACATTGAGATTGCTCTGGCCACACCTATAATTCAGAATATGCATGTGGGCAGCACAGCTGAGGAGCCCCTCAAAGTTTGGAGTTCTAGGTAGTTGCCTACTCTGTCTATTGGGAAATCTGGCCCTGGTGCCACCCATTAAAATCTTGGAATCAGTGATTTATTCTAAGAGGCTATGGTGGACCTTGGGGATGCCCAAAATACTCTGCTATCTCAATTACAGGAACACCAGCTTCATCCTCAGGTGGAAAGGCGTGCAGCAGGGTAGTGCTGCAGGCACATGAACACAGGCTCACACGGCGGCAGTTTGCTTGTTTTAGGAATCTGTTTTTCTCAAATTGTGTCATACAGTACCTTTGTTCCTCCCTTCCTTCTCTACCAACTTTAAATAGCCTTTCTACCTCATACATATTCATTGATAAACCAATATCGACATAAGAATAGACTTAAAACAATTACTATGTAAGCAGTGTCAAATAAAATACATATTTCACATTCTTTATATACAAATTCCATCTTGACCATTTCTTTCGTCTTAAAAAATAATTCTAAAAATGAATAAAAAATACTATTGCTACTATGCTTATTTCTTTGTTTTAACAATATATTCCCCCTCTCCTAGATACATTTAAATGTTCACTGTCAGATGCCATAAGAGGTTTATGATCTTTATCATACTTCTACAATATATATATTGTATTGTATATTTTATTTATATAGCGTCAACCAGTGTACTTGCCACTTTACAGTTTACATTTGATATGGAAGAGGTTTAATAAGTGCAGTGATTAAGTGCTTATAAAGACAATCATAATGGGAACACTAGGGGAGTATACATTAGGATAAAAGGTCCATGCCTATATATATATATATATATATATATATATATATATATATTAGTAGGATACAGGAGCAGGAGATCAGATAAATCACACAAGTTGTATTCCATGTCATCCGATCTCTTATCTCATAGCTTCTACGACTGTAGGAGGGGCTTTTCCAAACATGCCAGTGTGAAGGCAACTGTTAACATCCACATCATTTCTAAATATTTATGTGTCCACCTTTCCACCTTTATTCAAAATTTCAGTCTGTGTTTGTGGATACTACTGGTGAATTTCAGGCTTACATGATTATTGTTAATATGGGTACAAAAATTCCTACAATCATCCTTCTCTCCTTTCCATAAAATTATTACATCATCTATAACATTTATATAGAACTAAATGCTACCCTCTAGTGGAGACAAAGAAATAAGGTTTAAAATGCTTAAAGGGATAGTAATACTTCGTTTTAACTTTATTTTATTTTGTAGGCATTAAAAAAACATGAAGAATGATATAAACCTTATCTCTCAAACCAAGCAAAGTTTCCCCTCCCGCCCCTTTTACCTAGTGTAAGCCATCTCTTCTCAGATGTGAATCTAGTTGTAAGACCAGACAGATAACAGAAGGGGACATTCTTCTTACAATGAAAACAATGAAAGCCCTGCCCCCCTTGACAAGTTTTTCAGGTTTTTCCCTTATTTTAATTGAAGATCGTCCCTCTCTGCAGTCTGCCTGGACATCTCCCTTCTGATCTGACTGAACAGGGGGGGATACTTTGCTTGTGAATATCTCTTAAACCATAAAGGTTTGAGAGATAAGACTTATATCGTTCTTCATGTTTTTTTAATGCCTATAAAATAAAATAAAGATAAAACGAAGTATTACTATCCCTTTAAATTAGTGTTTCTTATTTCTTATTCATTTTTTAAAAGATATTTTTAAAATATAGTTTTAACTAGGTTTTAAAGGGACACTGATACTTAAAATTAAAGTGGGTTTTATATAATTTTGAAAATGTATAACTGGCTTGTGTTTGTGCTTGGAATGTCTGAATAGTATTATACCTATTCTTTTTCACATAAAAAAAAGTTGAAATAAATACATATGTTTAGTTATTTTAGGTTATATCCTTAAAATATAGTCTTTAGCCAGCATTTTAACGCAATGCAGCCTATCCTGTATGGGCACATTCTGTTTCATTGTTTGAGCAGAAATTATATTATTAATGTATTGAGATTACAATCCATTGCTCTTCTTTTCAGTCCATTTAAAGACAATGCAGAACAATCAAGTCTTAGGCACCCTGTAAAGATTGGTATGTTATAACAGTCCCCACAGAGTCTATGTAAAAGAAGATTTTAGCCCATCCGACAACAAACTGAGACTTTTTAAAAAGGCTAGCTTGGCGAACAAGGTTTATGTTTAGGTGTTAGTGTTCATGTATGTAAAAAATGTCACACAATAGTAATTAGATGTGATTTTAACCCCTCAAGGACCAGTGACGTGCCAGGACCATCACAGAAGTAGGTTCTTTGAGGACCAATTACAGTCCTGCACGTTATGTGTTCATGATTGCAGTGTGCTGTCAATTTCAGCCTTTCCCCGGTGGCTCCGCACATGTGATCGTTGCTACTGTGATCACATGTGCAAGTGGAGCCAATGGCAAATGTAATGTATGTAAACATTGCCTTTGTCAGTGTTCTCTGCTTCTAGTTGGGCAGCACAGCAATTGAAAGTTAGCAATTGTAAGTGTACAAGGAGATATTCTGTAGATAATCTGGAGGTGATCTGTGGTGATTGAAGTCAGAAAACAACTGCAAAATCTGAAGTCATTTTACTCTTTGTCCCCTGATTACATTAGTGCTGTGAACATGTCAGGCATGTTGCAGTGCAATGGATGTTTTGCTTTTCTCCCCCGGGAAACCTTTTGGAGGTTCAGAAGTTTTCCAGTTTGTCAGCAGTTTTCTGTTACAACAGGAGATTGATAATTTGAAGGATGAAATCTACAAGATGTCTGTGAGCTCTACACAGATACAAAAGAAACAAGTGACACTGCCTCAGAGACTTCCAAGAAATGGCAGATGGACTACAGTTGGTTCTGGAAGTGTAACGGTTTTTCAGACACTCAGACAGAGGATTAAAATAAAACACAGTTTTATTAGAAAAAAAAAAACAATAACAAGATTGCCCTCTACAGGCAGTACTGTGAATAGCAGAATATAGGCTACATAGGCCTTCTCAGGACCAGGATACAGAAGCAGGAATAATACATATACTGTCACAGAACAGGCAAAACAGCGACTGGCAATGAATAGTTAAGTACAAAGAATCATCAGTCTCAAATGTGGTGTTAGGCACGCCCCAGGTGATAAGAGGCAGCAATAGGTGCTAGATCACACAACACCTTAAGTCCATATATGTATAGAGCTGCTGGATAGGGCTGAATCAGAAACTGAAGCTGCAGGGTAGTTGTTTGATAGCCCCCACGGGCGTATAACGGAGACCAACAGTATTGGGATTGCTTGAACCAATAGCCCCCACGGGCGTAACGGAGACCAACAGTATCGGGATTGCTTGAGCCAATAGCCCCCACGGGCGTATAACGGAGGATGCTGTACTGCAAGAGCGTGAGCCAAATAGCCCCTTGGGCTTGTAACGGAGAACAACAGTATCGTGATAGCTTGAGTCAATAGCCCCCACTGGCGTATACCGGAGACCAACAGTATTGGGATCGCTTGAGCCAATAGCCCCCACGGGCGTATAACGGAGACCAACAGTATCGGGATCGCTTGAGCCAATAGCCCCCACGGGCGTATTACGGAGACCACCTGTTGCTGCACTGCTTGAGCCAATTGCGCCTCCCACTGGCTCATTAACGGAGAACTACTGCTCTGTAGATGACAATGGAGCCGCCGACAACCGAGGCCCACAACGCAGCCGACTCAGCAGAAGCAGTGTATAAGGTAATGGCTCAGCAAGAGTTAACAGTAGCAGCGAGGTAGGAGTAAGCGCTACAAGTGATCGGAGGCTCAATGAGCAGCGAAATAGCACAGCAAGTGCCAAGGAGACTCAGCTATACTTAGTACAATGCAACAGAGAAACAAAAGGCTCCGCTCAGGAGACAAGGCTCAGCAGGAGTTAATGCAGCAATCTCGAAAGGCTTAGACACACACGCTGCAGCGATCAGAATGTCGCTGAGGCGACAACAGGAGCTGTAGACTGGAACAGTAGTAAGCCGGAACAAATTATCACAGGAAAACCTATAAAAATGTTGTTGTTTTTTTTCCTTTTTTCTTCATTATTTTCTTATTCTTATCAAATTAAATGTTGCATTATACATATAAATATGGTACAAAAGAAAGCCCTACCTATGCTTAAAAATATGATATATAATTTGTATGGGTCATGGGTGTTAAAAAATATGGCTGAACAAAGCCATACTAAAAAGGCCAAAATGGGCCTCGTCTTCAAGTGTAAAAAATACACAATCACTAAGGGGTTAAAGTGGAACGTTCGTCACCCTCCAATAATTAAGGATAGGGTGACCTGCTTCATAATAGTTCTATGAGATCTCAGAAGTACCTGATTCTAACGTAATCCTTAATCTTTGGAGACTGACGGCCAAGTTAGTGCCGTCTTCACGTCTGCGCTGTCAGTCCCTTCCAGTTACCATGCAATGCCTCCTAGAGGAGACCGGGACTGACAGCACAGGTATGCAGACGTCTCTAAGACAAGATGTCTGCGCTGATGCCTGGCTTCTGGTACTTCTGAGATCTAATAGAACTATTATGAAGCTAGTCTCCATATGCTTAATTATTGAAGGACAACGTACATAATTACGTACTTTGTCTACTCCTTTGTTTACCTTTTATAAATCATTTATTGTGTTTTATAAGATATGTGTTTTTCAGAAGAAGTTAGTAATTTATAATGAGCTAATGCGTTAGGAGGACAGAGAGAAGGCTTCCCATTCATTTGTTCCCAAATAACATAAGATAATCAAAGCATTAGTTGTAAGCTAAAATAAAGCATGTTCCCAAGAAAGAAATGATCAGCGTGGAATTTGTATAAAAATAAAGGGAAATAAAGCATATGAGAGATGTCTTTTATTTGAAACTAGGTGAAGAGCCCGTGTCCACGGCCACAGTGCCATCCGGTTGCGGTGCAGTCATGCACAGTAGAGACTTCCCGCACCGCGGCTGACATGGAGCGGGGCGCTCCGAATTCAGACCGGGGTCCTCTCTGCGCACCTTCAGACTCCGGTCTGACTTCAGAGTACCCCGCTCCGTATTAGCCGTGTCACGGGCAGTCTCTACTGCGCATGACTGCAGCACGCTCAGCGGTCTCTACTGTGCATGACTGCGTTGTTACAAACTTTTTTAGCGAATTATAATATAGGATGGTTTACAACAATGGTTCCAAAACCTTCTGACACAATGCCCCCTTTTGGTTTTCTCCAAACAGAGGTGAAAGAAAAATTAGCTAAAACATTGCCACATAGGGCCGTATTTTCAAAGAAGTAGCGAAATAGCTTTTGTCATTTGTAACCACTTTTCAAATTACAGTGTTGTTGGGATCATTAATATTTTCAGAGGGTGTCGGTTGTGATCAGAAATATGTTGTTTGTCCTGCCTGAAACTGTTGTAACAAAAAATGTGTTACCTAACGACAAAAATGTCTTAACTAATGACAAAAATGTCTTAAAAAATGGCTTAACTAACAACAAAAATGTCTTAACTAAAGACAAAAATTCTCACATTCAGAACTTCACATTCCCAACACTTTTTTCTTAACGTACAAATTTTGTCTTTTGCAAAACATTTTTTTGTCATTAGTTACAACAAATATTCTTTTCCTCTATACGACAATGGAGAATATTTTAGCCCTGCCCCTTTGCCCATCAATTCTGGAGTTGTGTCGTACACAACGGACATTACTAGTTTTTTGTCATATACTCTATAGAAAATGTGTCGTTCATGCATACAATGACTAATTTTTGTCTTTCATACAACATTTTTGTATTGGTATCCCTTTGAACATATGGCCCATAGACATGTATAATGATACAACAAAAAATCATCACATAGCAGGGTAAGTAAAATGGTTGAATAATAAAAGCACTAAATGGCTTGCTAATATGCACATGCTTTGGCAAAAAAACTTAATATCAAAATTATTAAATAAGACTAAAGGTAAGGGAGGGTGTAGGAGGCGGCTGGATTAGGAGATTTTGATGTGGGTGGTAGGACAATGTATCTCATTTGGGATTCCCTATATGTGGAAAAGATGCCATGAATCAGAATAACCGTACAATATACAAATGAATAGTTATTCATCCTGTAGAACTTGTGGCAGTCTGACTTCCCTGCTCTCTAGGTAAGAAATGATTCTCTGTGTTGTAATGTCACTATGCGTCTGCATGTACTATATATGTCAATTTATTCAGCCAGTATGTTTTGAAGGAAGGCTTATCTGACAGACAAAATTGAAGAATGGTTTTAATGACTGTAGTCATTAGGATATATGGATCAGGTGCTTATGATATTTGGTGAATGGCTCTACCCCTTTTTTATTTCAATAAATGTAAATCTTTGCACACACATGCATAGTATTATTCATATACATGTTATGCATACATTATGCATCTTTTTATTTGTTACAGACATTTCTACAAACCATTATGTATAGGCTCCCCATCAAACATACGCCCATCACAAATTCAAACATAGCAGACTCTGCTGTTCCCAACTGTCTTTGATCCTTTTAACTATATGGACATTGTTATGTGGCATAGTAATATTGGCAATTGGTGCTGAAGAAAAGCCTTGTGCCCCCCAGAAGAGCCTTACGTTCCCTGAGGGGGCATGCCTCCCATTTGGCAATATATCAATTATGTTAAGTGTTTCCTTTGTTAATATTGGTTTATCTATGAATCTGTATGAGGAGGAAGTGTTGTTTAAACAGTGGATATCCCCTGATTTGTATTTGGTTGAAACGGGAATACCCAAGACAAGCAAAGTGCTTCTCCTGGGAACCTATGTTTGAGTTCCTGTAATTGAGTTTGCCGAGTCCACTGGGCATCCCAGGGTCCAGCTTAGCCCTAGACTGAGTCACTGATCCAGGGATTTTAGTGGGTGGCACTTTCCACATAAAGACTGTTGGCTGAAAGAAACATCATGTAGCACCTTGGAAAGCTGGAAACAGCATCCGAGATATTGAGATTAAGTGGATCTTTACAAAAGCAGAACGGGGAATCACATGCACAGCACAAAGGATAAAAAAATGATTTGTGAAGGGTTTACTGTCAATTGGGACCCTGCAAGTGAGTTTTTATGTGAGTTTTAAACAATCTTTGCCTGTTTTTACACTCCTTTTCTAGTTGAAAACCGAAATATGTTGGATAAACAAGGCTTAGCATTCCCTTATGGTTTAAGTGAACCAAGTTTAGAACTGCCTGGTGTGCATCATATAAGAACATTCATCATCCTTTATTTATTTATTTCACTCCCTGGTCTCATCCTAAGACTTCCATAAAGCCATCCACTGACTAGACTTAAAGGACTATCTGGATTAACTCTGAAATAGTGGCTACAAGTGATTTTGTGTTTTAGTGGTTACTGGACAGTTATGTTGACAGTGTAGACTGAATGTTTTAGCCAGAGTTTTATTCATGATTTTTTTTTTTAAGTTGATCATTTTTCTTTTACTTATTAATCATTTGTCTGACACTGATTTGTGTGTAAACTCTAAATAAGTTTATAGAGAGGACGGATAAGATACATGAACCTGGTATGGCCACATTTCTTATTAGGGAGAGTAGGAAACTACCTAGAGAGCCAAATTTTGAGGGGTACCTTAGCTGTGCTGGCCACACCCACATTCTGAATTGTGGGTTTGGCCGGAGCAATCTCTTTGTCCTTGCACCAGTTTATATAACTCTTTTTGTCAGCAAGTGGTGTGGCATTGTGACGGAAAAAGTAGTTGTGTCATCATGATGCGCAGGCTCCTTCACTACATAACTAGGAGCAGTAGTTTAGTAGAAGCTTAGTTACACTGTGATGTCTTATTGTCTATTTTCTCAGCATTTGTAGATCTTTCAGTTTTTTGATCCCTGGCTATCCAATTGAGCATCCCTTGAACTCTGCCTGCCTAGACCCCCTGGCTAACCAGTTGACCATCCTTTGAACTCTGCCTGCCCTGGCCTTCTGGCTATCCTTTTGACTATTCCATGTACTGGACCTCCTGGTTGCTCTGCATCCTCCTAAGACCTTCTCAGTCAGTTGTTTCCTGCCTATCTCCATCACAGCAAGTGCCCAGAGTATTATCCAGTTCTGGATTGTCTGTTATATATATTTGAGAAGCCACAGGAGTGTGTGTGTGTGTATATATATATATATATATATATATATATATATATATATATATATATATATATATATATATATATATTCACACACACACCTTTGGCTTCTCATTCTTTATCCATATCCCAGGTCACTATTACTTTGGGGTCTCAGTCTCTGTCTGGATTACTGCTGTTCTGGGCCTCACCTACTACTTGGTTATGTTACCTTGCTAGGACCCCTTTTAGCTACCATCTCTCTCAATAAGTCACTTTCTGATAGTTCTTTGTGGGGTCATCATTCTCATAGAGTAAGGTTCAGCAAGCATAGAAACTGAAATGCTAACATTTTTACAGCAAAGCAGTGAAAACTCTCTAGCAACTAATGGCTTGAAGCTTTTTTTTCTTTTTTCCTTGTTTGTTATAGGCCAAAGGTATTTTCTGAAGCAGGAAATAGTGGATGGGACTGGGGGTGGGGTCATATGAGGACTGAGGATATGGCCATGGGTGGAACTAAGCGAGCCTTGTGTGCCTTGCCTTGGGGTATCTGAAATGTAAATTCAACACTGTAGATTGGTAATCCCAAATTAATTTGATTAGAGCTGTATCTGGCAAACAAATACCCTCCATTTGCACCAGTTTCTTGGCATAGCAAGACACTGTTCAGTTCAATGGTTTTCAGTGAATCTGACAGCTTTACAGAGGCTGATGTAAACGTTTCATGTAGTCGCACTCTCTTTTACGTGCGACCTTTTAAAAAGAAACCCTAAGAAAACGTGAAGCAATCTGTGAGTACTGGATGAGCATCATGGAGAAACAAAAATCAGTTAGTGTAGTTAAGCAAGGAGAGGAATTCATCAGGCATCTCTCACATCTAAGTAGCTAAATCTAGCTTCTGTTTCATGCTTCACTAAGAGCTCTGTCTCCAGGTGATGAACGGAAGAGCTAGCTGTCACCTGAGACCTGTCTTTATGCTGACAACAAGAAAACAGAGAAACTGCCTGATCAGATGATACTGGTTGGAAAAGAGAACTACTTAGTATAGTGTAGGACATCGTGGTTTCTACAGGCAAATACAGCTAACATATAGGCAGCAGAAAGGATGGGCTACCAAGGCCATTGACCTCCAAACTGCATGATTCTCTGAAGTTAATGTTCCCTCTAAGCCTGTAGCTTTACACCTGTTTTGGACTGCAGTTACTGCTGGCTGGCTGATGCTGATGGTAACTGAAGTCCAACAACAACTGGAGGGCAGCAGGCTACCAACCCCTGCTTTAAACCTTTAAGTGCCAAAGCAGTGCCAAATCCATTGTAGAGCAATTGATTGAGCACTCTTCTGGCACTCAAAGGGTTAAGCTTTTGCAATAGGTTGTTTTGTTAGATTGACCCTCACAAAGAAAAAACATATTTCTTGGCACCCTTTGTCACTACCACAAGATCAAGATACAGAAGCTGATGTACTAAGAAAACTGGAGCTGTTTTTTTAGCAAACAAACAGCACCAACAGGGCTGGATTTATATCCCAGCCCACCCTAGGCAAAGTACTCTAGTTGCCCTTAGCTACACCCAGGGCCACATCCTCAGTCCTCATATGACCCCTCCCCAGTCCCATCCACTATTTGCTGCATAGAAAATACCCTTGGCTTATAACACGCAAGGACAAAAAAAGCTTTATCCCTGTTGTTGCTAAAGAGATCTGCAACGGATTGAGAAGCAATGTGTTGGAGATCTCTGTAGCACCCAAGGGGTTAAATAATAGCCTATAGAGGGGTATAAAACTGGTTCCATTGGGACATTGAGATTGTTCTGACCACACCCACAATTCAGAATGTGGGTGTGGCCAGCACCTCCGAGGTGTGACTCAAAATTTGGTCCTCTAGGCAGTGTCCTACCCTGCCATTTGCAAAATCCAGCCCTGAGCACCAAAGAGAAGTAAAAACCCTCATTGGCTTAAACTGGGATTTTTAACTCCTTAAAGCAATGCGTTGGACGCATCTCTAACATTCAAGAGGTGAACATCCCTAATTAAATTGGGAGTTTTTAATTGTCTTCTGCAGTAAAGTTAGTTCACTCCAAAATTGCACCAATTTGTCTTAGTACATAAACTGAGCATGAAATCTACACGCCCACCACCACCATCGATATCCATACAGAATGATCAGGTACTACATTTCAAACAGAACACATCTTGGAAATAACGATTGCCTTTGGAAAGGAAATATGGAAGAAATCAAGGATTCTATGAGTTGTCAGTGATGTCAATTAAAAGCAACAATAGTGAATATGTATGCCAAATGACCGTTGGGTGACGGAAAAAGGGAGCATTTATGTATTGACTGGTAAGTAGACCATCCCTAATAAACCAATATCAACATGGGGAGAGAGAAGGATAAAGGAAAGAGTGTATCAAAAGTGAGAAAAAGAGAAAGAAAGATAGAATGGGGAAGGGAAAGGGACCTGCGCCGACGGGACATCGCACCCAGCGTACCACCCAGCCAGTTCACCTTCTATCTCAGTGAAGCCTTGAGGTCAAACCACTCAGATATCCATTGCTCCAACAAGAGTGGATCAAGACCTCTGTGTTGCCAGGTCAGTCTAGTGCATAAGAATTGGTCTTCAACCTTCAAGGTCCACATCTCCATGGTGAGTGGCGACGTGGTTCTCCACAGTAGGGGAATCAAGGCTTTTGCTGTGTTAGGCATGACCAGGAGAGAGTTCGTTGAGGGGAAGGATGCAGTACCTCCATATTGCATTCAAGGGATGAAAATCTCAAATGAAATCAATGGGAATTTTCATTTATCCCCTATAGTGCAGCTGGAGTGCTCCAGAATTGTACCTCTAGCCTTTAGCTCTAGACTTGCACCTTTCCTGCAGAAGCTCCAGATAACACCAGAAGGCAGAGTCTGCGTGAAGGCATGGATGGAGCCTTGAGTTTTGAACAATAATGCCCCCATGCTTTCAAGACATTGTGGCAGACCTGAGGAAAAAGCTTGGCTGTATGTTTGACACCCCTATCCTGTAGCCTGTAAGGTGTAATGAATTGCATAGCATGGCTTGCAATACATTGTATAATCTGATTCCCAGTGCATTGCATAGCCTGCTTTGCAATACACTGCATAGTCTGCTTTGGAATGAATGTATAGCCAGGTTCACAATACACTTGCAGTTCTTGACAGCTGGAGTCCTCTCAGTTGTCTGCCTTAGTTGTAAAGTGTGATTTGCAGCACGGTTCTATAGGCTGACATTGCAAGGCATTATATAGTCATGTTTTCAGCTCAGTAGTATAGCATCATGCTCAGTGCATGGTATAGTCTAGTTTCTAGGGCACTGCTGTGCAATTCAATACATTTTATAGCTTATCCCTGGTGAACTGCATTGGATAGTTTAACTCTGTAGATACTTTCAAAAAGTATTGGATACCTTTCTAGCTCAGAACAATTTTGAGAATTATGGTAGCTGGTTTCATTACAAATAGTATGATGATACAAGCATAGCCGGATCATCCATTATGGCACCCTAGGTTATTGCCCTGGCCCATGGCAATATGAGGGGCCCTTGCCACAAATTATGGGTCACAGACAAAGGGCCTGCTATTTCTGCCATTAACATTGTTTCAGACTCCCTTTTTGTTGAAAGAGACCAGCTTCATTTGGTTGCTCCCACTTCCGTTAGAAGCACAATGCCAGTAGCTGCTAGCAGCACTGTGTTTCAGAAGCACTGGACCAAGAGATGATAGACCCCAAATTGGAATCTTGCCTACAGCCCTATGGAGTCTTAAATTGTCTCTGAATACAGGGAAATATTCAACTGCTGTTAGCAAGGATTTTTTTAACCTGCTTGGGCCATAACTGGAAATTACTTCAAGGTTTTTTTTTGTTTTGTTTTATTTGCTTTCTTCTGGGTCAAGAGAGGATGAACTTGGCAGAAGCATGTCTTCTTTAACTCCATCTACTAAGTTATTATGGGGAATGTATAAAAACATTTCTTATTGTATGCTTAACAATTTTCACTATAATTATGAAAGATGGGTTCATAGGCGGCTGCAGGGTTGTAGTAAAAGGGGACATTTGCTTACCCCCACCGGGCCAGATTAACATAAGTGCTGGATTAACATAGGCATATTTTGACCCACCCACCTAGGAAAAAACTCTGAAGACTCCTATGGATGGGTTATATTTATAAAGAAGTTATGGTTATAAATATGTCTCTGAGAAGATTTGATAATGAGAATTTTTTTTGTACACATACCTTATACACTCTATTACTTAATGTCCTACAGTATATACTTCCATTAAGAACAAGTTATACCTGCTATTAAGATTTATTGACTAAACTGGTGTGATTAGTGTATACTTTATACTTTGTATACTTTGTGATACAATCATTATTTGGACCATTCAGTATCATTCACAAAAGTCAACTGATTGGAATTAGTATTTAGATATGTGTCTCTTTGCAATATTTTTACAGTCTATTTATTTATGAAACCATTTGATTACTCCTCCATGGGGCTAATGTATAAAGACAAATTAGAGCAATTCTGGATTAATCCAATACCATAGTAGGTGAATGTGTTGGAGATAACCTTCAAGGGATTTAAAGCCTAATTTAAATCAGCGAAATTTTATCTTGTATAGTACAGCTGGTTTTACCAAGAACTACTCTACTTTGCCTTTATACATAAGGAGGTGAAATTCAGGAGCACACCAACTGCACCATAGGAGACAAATTAAATACCCAGTGATGTAAATGGGTCTTTAAATCCCTTGAATGCTAGAGAAGTCTGCAACGTATCGTTTCACATTGCCTCTTTAACACCAAGACCTTAAAATTATCAACATGAATTTGGGGGATTTTGTATTTGTCCCCTATGACACTGTTGGTGTGCTCCAGAATGACACTTTTTTTAACTTATTGAATACTGCTCTATGTTTTGAGTACACTGAGGCTGATGAAATAAGAAGAACTGGGGGTTTATGTCCTAAAGTGTTGTAAAGGTGTGGTAAAGTATCCAGTGTGAAGCAACTATGTTATTCTATGTATTTATACCAGAAATTTCTATAACAAGTGCCTCCTCTGTAGTTTTCCCATCCCCCTCAACTTCTCTCTGCTCTGTATCCAAATCACTGCTCAGACACCTTTTATTTATTGTCTACTCCAGGTACATAAATATCACCTATTCACCCTCTCCTAGCTTTCCCTTTTGCATCCTAGATTGTTTTATATCTTGGGAACAATGCATTGTTTTGAACAGACTGTGTGATTGAACAGACTAAAGTTAAAGGGGAAGTCTCACCTCCAGTAAAGTCTTTCTTATATGAAACTTCACCAATACATTTTCAATCCGTTTTTTTTTTTTTTTTTAATGCTGTATTGATGGAAGAATTAGACCTTTTAATGTAAGCGTGAGACGTCCGTTCAGGACAGGCTGCGGTACAGCTCTGTACTGCAGCCTGTCAATCTTCACCTCTTACCCTCCCCAGTTGCTCACCGTTACCATCTCCTCTGATGACGGAGGAATCCAGCATGTAACCTGCCACACTCTCTTGCCAATGAGAGCACTCCAGTTCACATGCTGGATTCCTCTTTCAGAGGAGGAGGTGGTAACAGGGAGCAACTGGGGGGGAAGAGGCGAAGATTGATAGGCTGTGGTACAGAGCTGTACTGCAGTCTGTCGTAAACGGACGTCTCGCACTTAAATTAAAAAGCCTAATTTCTCATCAACACAGCATTTTTTAATTTCTGCCAATGCAGAAATATCTCTAGTATTCAAGGGGTTAAGAGACCAACGTACATCAGTGGGAAGTTTTATTTATCCCATGTGGTACAATTGGTTTGTCCTAAAATTGCACCACTTTGGGAGAAATACACTAAGGTGTGATAGGAAGGTGATAAAGTGGATATGAATTCTCCAGTGATATCACTATCTTATTCTATGCAGCCAATGCACTCCAACTCCAACTATGGAGATCTTAGTGCACAGGCTCTATAGAATAACATAGGAAGTGGAGAAGTGAGATCACTGGAGAAGTCGTCCCCCCATTATCGCTCCTTATAGTGGATGCGTCACCTATGGACAACATCCCATAAATAGTTTGGAGAAATAGCCAATATGATGAAAATGTTATTTATTTTTTGATTAAAGTTTTGATTTCGCTTAAATTTAACTTACAAAAGTCTGGGCCGCAGCCACTTCTGTATAGACTGCAGCCCGACGCTCTGCCTCTGTTCTCCTCCTTCCTCTGATGACGGAAGCTTCTGTCAGTAAGCTAGAGTGCTCTCACTGGCTAGATATCGATCTCTGCCAATCAGACTGCTCCAGCATACAGACAGAAGCCTCTGTTATTGGAGGAGGGAGGAGAGCAGAGGCAGAGCTCTGTAACCGCAGAGAACCGCAGTGAACACGGAAGTGGCTGCAGCACAGACTTTGTAAGTTAAATTTAAGAGAAATCAAAACTTTAAAAAATAAATAACGTTTTCATCGTATTGGCTATGTCTCCTAACTATTTATGGGATGTTGTCCATAGGTGACACATCCTTTTAATACATAGCCCCCTTTGTCTGCTATGCGTCGCACACCCATCTGGTACTTAATGTGTTAAAAGGATCCTATATGCTTTCTTAGATCTGGAGGCCTCCATTCTCAGTTCTGCAAGGGGGTCTCTGAGGTTATCTATCTATCTCTCTATCTATCTCATCCTCAACTATTTTTTACACTCTCATACCTCCCAACATTTCAAGTGGCAGACCTGACTGGCACTTAAAGGGATAGTAATACTTCGTTTTAACTTTATTTTATTTTGTAGGCATTAAAAAAACATGAAGAATGATATAAGTCTTATCTCTCAAACCTTTATGGTTTAAGAGATATTCACAAGCAAAGTTTCCCTTTTACCTAGTGTAAGCCATGTCTTCTCAGATGGGGTATCTGGTTGTAAGACCAGACAGATAACAGAAGGGGACAATCTTCTTACAATGAAAACAATGAAAGGCCTGCCCCCCTTGACAAGCTTTTCAGGTTTTTCCCTTATCTTAACTGAAGATTGTCCCTCTCTGCAGTCTACCTGGGCACCTCCCTTCTGCTCTGGCTGAGCAGTGTTACATCAGTAAAAGGGGAGGGAGGGGGACACTTTGTCATTGAATTACTCTTCAACTACAACTCTGACAGTATTGAAATAACACTCTCCAAGGTCCAAATACTATGATGATTAATTAGAGCTGCTTTTATTATGAAACATTACTATCCCTTTAAGGACCATGGACCATTTTTTTTTAAGAATCTGATTCGGGGCTCCCTGAACGGTATGCAGCCGCGCGTTGAGCCCTGAAATCCATGATGCTCCTGACATGTCATGGGTCCTTATGGCTCCCCAATCCATGATGTGCCAAGACCATCAATGGTTCTTAAGGGGTTAATGACCAAGTACAGCTCTTTATGTAACTGAATTAAAAATTTTGAGTATGACAAAAGTATTTTATTTACATAGACTAATGTAATGTACTTATAAACACACTACACAGTCTGATCTCCTAAAAAGAGGGACACCAAGGTGGGAAAGCGGGACAGAGAGATTTGGGTCTCAGAGAGGAGCTGTCCCTCCTAAAGAAGGACACTTGGGAGGTATGGGTCCCTGACAGCTCCCTGGTTTTGTCTGCAGAGAGCTTTCTGTCAGCAAACATACAAGCAAGTCTACAGGTACAATGTAAAAAAAAAAGACAGAAAGTGCTGCAGAGAGAGAGAGAGAAGGTAACGTTGTAACACTGGCTTGCTTTGATGGTTTCAAAAATAATAAAAAGTATAAGTAATTTGTCCATATTATGTATTTAAAATTGCTCTGCATTCCATTGTATAGTATAGTTTGTAGGCTATTGTGTAACCTGGTTCTCAGTGTAAACCATATACCTAATGCTGTACATAACATAGCTAGGCTCCCAGTTCATTATGTAGCCTGACTTCTGTTAAAATTGCCAAGCATTGCATTATACGGCATGGTTTGTAAGGTACTGTATAGGTAGCCTGGTTCCCACTGTAAACCATACCCCCAGTGCAGCAGATAACACTTCCAAGCTCCCAGTGCAAGCTGTAACCTGCCTTTCAGAGCAGTGCACGGCGCTGTGGCAGGCAGTGGGTTAGTAGGAGGCGGCGCTAGCACACTCAGCAGTCAGGCACAAGCAGAGGCAGACCGGCTCAGTGCTGTACGTGGGATTCACACACAGGGGTCCAAGCCCAGGGCCTGCAGCGGGTGAGTGGGTTGATCTCGATGTCTGTCAGAGATTGGTAGTCTAGTTGACGGCTGGCTGATGCAAGTTGGTGCCTTGGGTGGCAGCTGCTGCATGTCAAGATGTGATGATGTGTACTGTGAGCAGTCATGAGAAGCACAGCTGCTGGCATTAGTGATGGGTCGCTAGGCTGGGTGTTGTCTTCACACAACTAATCATTGTATTGCGATGGTGACTAGCATATCTCATAGTTGTGGGTATTTAATTCATATACATTATCGACTACATTGTACTTGCACATAATCTGCTAACCCTTTCAGGACCAGATGGATGTGGAAAGCATTAACTGTAATGTATGATGTATTATTGGGTTCCGTGTACTTGCACAGAACCTGTTAACCATTTAAGGACAAGATGCGCTGCACAACTCCTCTGGTACTTAAAGGGTTGATAATAGGACATTATGAAGCTTTGGAGATCTAGTTGCGTTTGGACAATCAAAATTGGATCATGGTAGAGACAACACCCAGGCTTGTGATCGATGTGGTGGGAGTGAGGAGGGATCTTGTCCTGGCTGTGTGTCCTCTAATCTAAAGTACAAGACTAGCCAATAGGAGTGTGCATCATTATGTAGGTCTCCGTGTTCTTAAAGGGATAGTAATACTTCATTTTAACTTTATTTTATTTTGTAGGCATTAAAAAAACATGAAGAATGATATAAGTCTTATCTCTGAAACCTTTATGGTTTAAGAGATATTCACAAACAAAGTATCCCCCCCCTGTTCAGCCAGATAAGAAGGGAGATGCCCAGATAGACTGCAGAGAGGGACAATCTTCTATTAAGATAATGGAAAAAGCTGAAAAACTTGTCAAGGGGGGAAGGGCTTTCATTGTTTTCATACAAAGAAAATTGTCCCCTTCTGTTATCTGTACTGTCATACAACCAGACTCACATCTGAGAAGAGATGGCTTACACTAGGTAAAAGGGGCGGGGAGGGGAACTTTGCTTGTGAATATCTCATAAACCATAAAGGTTTGAGAGATAAGACTTATATCATTCTTCATGTTTTTTTAATGCCTACAAAATAAAATAAAGTTAAAACGAAGTGTTACTATCCCTTTAAGCTCCTCAGCATCCGGGATATATTCTGAAGAATTGATGTGGAATCTTTGTGTTGCACACCCCCACTAGCACTTCAATGGTTAAGGGAATCTATTAGACTCTCCTGTATATGTGTTATATTTGGTTTAGTCAGATGCATGTAGAACAGGATACAGTCGTGCATGTGCAACAATAACTACCATGTTACTGCTTATTTAATCAATAATTAACCCAGAGAATGCCATAGAGGCCTCCGACGCTTTGCAAAGTAATGTTGGACTCCTCTTAAGCATCCAATGGGTTAAATATCTTTAGAAAGCTCTATCCCGGGGCAAATATAGTTGCTTAAAATATATCAGGTACCTTTGAATGCTAGTGATGTGAAATATGCATTACTACTCAAAAGGTTAAAGAATAAGCACTTGAAACTTTTATTGTTTCAGTTTCTATAAGAATTGCTTAGCCTGTGGTAAATAATGAAATGTACTATTAATCATATGTGTGAGTAATGAGGTTATGTTTTACCAGGACCTGGTTGAGCTATAACAGGTTCAGGTCGTGGTGTAAGTGTGTATATGCAAACAATTGGGACCAATGGCTTTTAGTGAAAAGTAAAACGTTAATTAGATACACGATAATTTTGTAGAAAGGAAAAACTTATAGTTAACCTTTGTATGTTAGATGATTGTTCACCACAATGCCTTGCAATGTATTGGGCAACCCCTTAGAACTCAAATGGTTAATATGCTGTTTTAAAGCAAGCATTTTCATAATCCTTACATCCTTTCCATTCACTAATGGGAACGTTCTATCCTGGAACAAATGCATCACTAGAGTCTACAGTGTCAGCTGTGTTATCATCCTCCAAGCATTATGGGAGGAGAAACACCCCAGCTGGGTTCACTGAGGCTTACAGCAGGGCTGCATAACCTGGGGCTTTCTATATATTTCTATATGTTGTTGAACTACAATTTTTATTCTTGGTTGGACCTCGGCCAGCTGGAGACGATGGGAGTTGTAGTCCAACAGCAACTGTAGAATGGTAGGCTGTAAAAAAAGTTTCACTTCAGCACAGGTTGACTATATAGCTAGGATTGTCAAGGACAGACCCATATTTAACCCTTTGAATTCCAGAGGGGTATGCAACACATTGTGCACCCCTCTGGTTAAATGTGTGTTCCATAATTACTTTCTGGACAATACACAGTCCCAGAATGAACAGTCAGAACAAATCTTAGCATTATAAACACAGAGAACTGACCTTTGCTTTGATAGAGGGATGCATGTGGTGTGCTACAAAAAAGAACAGAGCCCTAGCAACAAAGGGGAGAATGCTGTACCATTTTTATGTGGCATTATGCTAGGCTGAGACTTGTCTGCCATTTTCTTGTAGCCCAACACAGACCACATCAGTTAATGGACAGATCTCTCTTTAGAAATCTGTTCTACTTCACAGAAGTTATAATTTTGCCTTGATGTCCATTGTCAGCAGTGATGGTTATGGGATATAATGCGAGCACATCCACTAGAGCAGAGGAGAAGTAATCTACTGTTCTTGTGTCAGCAGTGTCCCTTTGTGTCAGAAAGGAAATGTTTTTACACTATTTCATCACACGGAATACCGAATATATCATAGAATACAGGGCGTTTGATGTGCTACGAACTGGAGCAATTCTAGGGCAAAATGACTGTACCATGCGGGACAAATAAAATTTCCATTGAAGGAAATTAATTTTGTAACCCCTTGAGTGCTAGAGAGGTCTCCACCACATTGCTTGGTGGAGACCTCTCTATCATTCAATGAGTTAAAAGCCCTGTTGAAATCACTGGGGATTTTTATTTGTCCCCTACGGTATTGTCGGTTTGTCACATAATTGCTCCATTTCTTCTCAGCTTCAGCATTATTCAGTGAAAGTAATATGCCTTGAGGATAGTGAACAGCTCAGCAGAATTATACCTCCAAGTCTTCCTGAAAACGGTCAGAATATAGGGCAGAGCTACTATTATATCTACAGTGAGACTAACACTGATTGCAAAATAATCAAACTAAGTGAAAAGGAAATCCTATAATACAGGCCTAAGCCTGAAAAATGGAGAAAACACAGGGAGCTTAAACCAAGAGCTCTAATCAGACTGAATCCTGTACAGTGTAAGACCCCAGCTTTCCAGGGAGAGGAGAAATACAATAACCCAGTCTTTACATAGCTTGCCTAATGAAATTTATATTGGTGCATCATTAGAATTATGATTCAGAAGATTCCCAAATGGCATACAGCATCACCTCTACTAAGAGGATAATCAGAAATAACTACTTCTTAACTGGCAGTAAAATCAGATCTGTGTAGAGGACAGATCCTGAAATGCCACTAATACTGATAATGGCCCGAACTGGCAGTGTCCTTCCAAAGCACCATTAAAGGTGAAATAACACCTTTTAATAATAGGTGCTATGACCAGAAAATCCTAAAGGCCCTTATGAGTTTTGCTGTTGCTCATTGTTTCAAGAGATAACATCTTTATTCAGTTCTGAATATTTTGTCCAAGGAGGCAGACATGATAGTTGCTATTAGGACCACAGAACCTCAGACTCTACTCACTGCACATAGTAATCTTAAGTAGGCTCATATACTCTGCCTGCTTCGGTTTGAAAGTTTGCCAGCAACTGTCATGCCTGCCTTCAAGGACATACAATTCAGTAATGAAAATGTTATCTTTGAACTAAGAGAGAAGGGCATACAGATCATTAGCATTTTCTAAGCGGAGAGTAATGATTAGGTGATGTTAGTTCTCCTTTAATTCGCTTTCTCCTGGGGGAAAAAGTCAGAGAGGCTGATGTACTAAATAACTGAATTTATTCTGGTATTACTGGTATTACAGTGGGGAAAAATATGTTTTACTTTTTTTAACTCCTTGAATGACAAGAAGGTCTTCAATGGACTGTTTTGTATTTCATTGGATGCCTGTCTAGGTTTCAGTGATTTAACACTCTGAGTACCAGAGGGGTATGAGCTACATATCCCACTGGTGCTGAAAGGGTTAAAAGACCCTTTCAACTCATTAGAAATATTGTACATTTTTATGTGTTTCCTATTGTGCTATGGTTTGCACCATAATTGGTCTGTTTTTCTTAGTACATCAGCCTTGGAGTATACTGCTTCTTCTGGTACTCAGGCAGAGAAGTATATTTAACCCTCTGAGTGCCAGAGGGGTACGCAATGCATTGCAGAGCATTGCGTTGCGTACCCCTCTGGTACTAAAATGGTTAAACTTAAAAGGGAACTGTATGTAGGATGTAGTAAAATATGCACAGTCACACAAATCAGATTAGTAGACATGAGTGGCCTCTGTGATTGTGCAGGTTAAGTCATCTGCATTCTTTATGTGCATATGAGTGCAAAATACCATTTACTATGAGAGTAATCAATTGCTAGACATCCTTTAGTTAGGGATGATGGGAGTTGTAGTCCCTAACAGCTGGAGGCTCAGCAATTAACTACCCCTGATTTATGGCATAGTCCTTTGTGTACCAATGCAATAAGTTGATCACCCATCTGGCACTCAGAGTTTTTGAAACAATATGGACTATATGGAGTGCAATCAATAAGATTTTTATATCGAAGTCTCAGTTGCAGGGTCATATCTGCACATTTCTTAAACCATACCCTTTTTATCCCCTTTAGCATTTTTTGAGTACAGTTATTAAATAGGAAAAAGAGGTTCTATTCAGTGGGAAAAAAACTGCAGTACTTTCTTAAATCCATTAGCAGTTAATTAGGTGATTGAGAATGGTTTGGGTATTTTGCCCTTTGTCCCTTATTAAAATTAATTTTCAGCTCCATGCTTCAAAGTACGACAACAGGCTAAGATTTCCTTACTTGCACAAACACAAGAACTGAGCTACTGATTATTCACCTACAATAAAACAGGGATATCCTGAAACCTTGACCTGTTGTCATATCTTTGGACTAATCTTGAGAAACCCTGCCTTAGTACATACAGTATGAGCTCAAGCCTGGCCTAGAGCCCCCAAAAACTGCCGGTTTTCAGTATATACTTACATGAACACAAGTGGATCAGTCAGTGGCTCATTCATTCTGATCGATGCCTGTTAATGACATTCACTTTTGCTAAAATAAGGAGATCCCAAAAAACCTGCACTGCTTGGGGCTTGAGGGCAAATTTGAGCACTTATGCCTTAGTAAATGTCCCCATTAAACCATACGTTATGTAATCGATATAGCATGATGTGGGTGTATTTTGGTCCTCCAATAGGAAACAGGAAAAAGAGAAAAGGAAGTGCAGAAAATTCTAGATTCTGATCAATCACCACACCTCCACCAGTGAAAGAATATTACTCTGAAAAGTGATGGCCTAACATGAACACAAATGTGTCACCTACATAAAATTCAGAAGGGATGTTTACCACTCACAGTATAAAACCTACTTGTCAAAGTATCCTACCCCTGCTCCTTTTACCTAGTGTAAGCTGCCTCCCCTCAGATGTGGAATCTGGTCTCTTGACCGGACAGGTCGCAACAAGAGACAAACTTCTTATCTGGTCCCCTTGACAGGTTTTTCCTTATGCTTAGTGAAGATTGTTCCATCCAGGCAGTCTTGCTGGTCTGAGGTGAGCAGTGTTACATCAGTAAAAGGGGCAAGGGGGATACTTTTTCATTCAATTACTCTTGAACTACAACTCTGACAGTATTGAAATAATGCTCTCCACGGCCCAAATACTATGAAGATTAATCAGAGCTGTTTTGTTTGTGAAACATTACTATCCCTTTAATGGTTGGCAATCTGAACCAGAAGAAGTAGCTGTGTTCACCTGATCTCTGTAGGAAACAGTGAGGGGCTGGGTAAGTGACTGGCTTTGTTATATTCAGGGAAACATGCCTTTTAGTTTGTACTGTTTTATAGTTTGGGTTTACTGCTCATCTAATATATATTTAAAGATTTCTGTCATAATGTCTCCTCCCTCTTTTTCTCCAAGGTGTACATATTAAAGGGTCAGTATATGGTCCACACAAAACCCTTTTGAATGCTAGATTGTTGTCCTTTGTATTCAACTCAATAGAAGTCTTCTGCCAGCAAATCTGCCATCAGTGAGCTTCTACAGAGAAGAGAGCAATTTCCCATGAGCATTTCACTCGGTGCTGATGTCTCCCAGTCTTACAGATCACTGTGATTGACAAGTCTTACCAGAGGGTAACAAAATAGTCTAGAGCTATGAGGACTCTGTTTCCATAGCTCTTGGATCACAGCCTAGCATTCATTTTAAAGGGTCTTTTATGGACCCTATACTGACCTTTTAGTGCTGTGATTTTCAAAGTTAATCCTTGGGGCACACTTAAAGATCCATGGGTTATGCACCAATGTATAATGATAGTGCCAATTCCTATGTTATTGTATGGAGGTTATATATTAAGGTCTCTCAAGTTAGATATATTTTAGTGCAGGGGTAGGCAAATCTTTTTGTCCTAAGGCCACATTTAAAGTTGTGTAGGAAGCCCAAATCCCCCCCCAACACACACACAGCCATGCACTCATATACAGAACACACACACACATCACTGACCCTGATTTGTTGAGCCCTTCCCTGATACCAACAGTTGTCAGAAATCGTAGTCCAACACCAGATAGGGAGCCACAGGTTGCCCATGTGATGTACTGTAAGTAATATAAGCTGCCTTGCCCTGTCTCACCTCTTCCTATCGCCCCAATTAAGAGGACTGGAGGGGTGAGGCAAGGCACCTTGTATTAGTTACAGTGCATTACTTGAGCAACACTTGGCTCCCTAAACAGTGTTAGACTATAACTGCCTTTACTGTCAGCCTGCCAACTGTTGGCTGAGAATGATAGGAGTTGCACTCCCACACCATATAGGTAGACACATTTGGCAGCAAGGAGACAGATGCAACTTCCCCTGTACCGCAATGTTCTGTAATCAGGGGGCAGAGCTAGATCAGCACAAACAATCAGTGGAAGAAATGGAGGAGGGGTTCATACAGCAAACCTCCCTCCTTAAGCCAATCTCAATCTTTTTTTTTTTTTGCTCAAGGCACTATTAACACAAAATCTGAAATTTTCATGGCACTGTTATGTCATTGGTTAAGGATGTACTGAAGAGTACAAGTATATACATATATGTTTTTTATTTGCATCTAAAAATTAGAATAACAAAAATAAAAATACTGCACATAACAATTTCCATAAATATGCATTTGTAACAATTATATTTTCAAAAATGTATTTGTAGAAGAAAAGAGCTAAGAGGATGTCTGTGGCAAACCAAAGTGCCATGGCACTGACCTAAGCTTTGCTATGCTGCCCAACAGTTAGTGTTAACTCCTTGGATGTTTGAGATCACTTTGTCTTGTGTTTGAGGCATCCAGGATCCAAGGGGTTAACATCCTATAACTGAATGAAGTGACGAAGAACATGCTCTGGCACTGGAACTTGTATACCTGACAGTCCGAGAGCCAGATCAGTTGACTTAACAGGCCAGATCTTGCCCACCACTCTCCAGATATGAATTTAGGCTCCATTGGGCCATAGGCAATGTACCAATTTGGTGCTCCACTTCTCTTGCTTCTGCTGTTAGCAGGTACTTGCATTTTGCCTGTAATGGAAGTGGGAACAACTGGATCATTCTGATTGTTCAATAAATAGGGAGTCTGACACAAGATTTTAGCAGCAGCAACAGCAGGGGCCTCTGTCTGTGACCCATCACTTGCACCTCACATTGCCATGGGCTGTATGCAGCAGCCTAAGTTGCCATAATAGATGATCTGGCTCTGCCACTGTTGTAGTCTACAGGCTCCATAGAATAACATAGGAATTTAAGTATTTTATTTCACTGGACAAGTTATCCCCTTGCTGGTGGTAAATGCAATGTAAGAACAAGGAGTAATAGAGGTGATAATGTCTCCAGTGAGATAAACTCTCCAAATTTGTGAAGCCTATGCACAAACCTTTCTTAATTTGGAGAGATGTTAGTGCAGTGGTTCCTAACCCTCTCCTCTGGAGCCCCTAACAAGTCATGTATTTAGGATTCCCTCAAGCAGGGAAATCCTAAATAAATAGCTGTTAGGTGCCCCTGAGGATAGGGTTGGGAAACACTGTATTATTGCATAGGCGCCAAAGAATAACATATTAATTAAATAGTTTATGAGACTGGAGAAGTTACCTTTTTTTTTACACCATTATCCCAACCTGACCTGTTGGTGTACATCGAAGACTGGTGTAGAGCTTTATTGTATTAAGGTGTTTGAGTCTATCTTAGTAAAATTTTGGGCTTGTTCAAATGGATGATTTGAATAGCTGTTCATTATTAAATTGCTGCACAATCCACGCTTGTTACTTACCTGCACTGTCTCTGTGTTCCACTGCCGATCTTGTCACTTGGGTAGTGATACACTAAGGTGTGATGAACAGGTGATAAATTGGAGATGACTACTCCAGTTATATCATTTCTCCAGTTAAAATCACTTCTTCAATTCCTGTGTTATTCTGTGCACTAAGATTTCTCAAATGGAACTGGAGAGGCCATAATGCTTAGTGCATAGGCTCCATAGAATAATATATAAATTGGAGAAATTATATCACTGGAAAAGTCATCTCCACATTACCATGTCTTTATTACACCTTAGTGCATAACCCTTAAAGTGAGTATGATGGGGCCGTGACCAATGGCGGGTCAATGTGGGCACTAGAGAAACATGATTGCTGTTGTTCATTGGATGTTCGAGGTAAGTATTGCAACAATGAAGTTGTCAGTGTGTGCAGCCTGTAAAGTGGCTCCATGCAGATCTACCCTGGTGCATCTTGATTGCATTTTGCTCTGAACATAAGCAATCTGCAGCACGTTGAAACGGACTGTGTTCACGAATGTAGAAATCACAGTAACCTGTTCCATTTACTGATGACTGGAATATTGTTGAAAACTGTGCACTAATACCGCCTATGTGAACATTATCCAGACACTTCACTTTGCTTAGTTGATAAATGTTTCCACTGATTTAAATGGGGCTTTTAACCCCTTACATGACAGTGAGGTCTCTGATGCATTAAGACATCTCTTGCATTTACAGGGTAAAAATGAATAGGATTTTTTTTTTAATCTTTCCCTTATGGTACAGTTGTTTTGTCCCATAATTTCTCCATATCTTCTTAGTACTCAGCCTTGGTGTTTCACATGATCCTTGCCTGTACTCTGAATGCATTGTATTATATGTATAAAGACAAATGTGGAGCAGTTCTGGGGCAAACCAGCTGTACCATGGGGAGCAATTGATCATCCCCATTGATTTAAATGGGACTATTAGTCCGGTGAATTCCAATACATTGTGCACCCAAGTTGTTAAAAACCCATTTGAATCATTGGGTAATTTATATTAACTCTCGTAATGCAGTTTGTTTGTACCAGTTTTGTCTATGTACATATGGTCCAGTGTCTCCCATGATCCAGTCTGCCCCTTGCTCCTCCCTGTATTACTGTGCAGATGGCTGCTCCTTCCACTCGGTTACTGTACAGTTCACACCATGCTTTGATTCAGTCTGTTGTTACATGATATTCCTTTCCCCTTTTCAGCTTCCCCAGCTGCACACAAGCCCACTGCGCTATGCACAATCACCACTTTGTATACATCACTCTATGGTCCTTATACCGGAAGCAGAAGAACAATAATTCAGGAGCAAGACAGCTGCAACATAAACATTCCCATTGAGCTAAATGTGTTTTAACTCCTCAAATAGTTGTCCAACACATTGCAAAGTGATGCACTGGAGACTTCTGTAGCATTCAAAGTGTTAAAAGCCCTAGTCAAATAAAAGGAACATTTGAGGATTTATATTTGTCCCCTTCAGTGCAGTTGGTTTGTTTTGTTTTGTTTTGTACATAAGGTCCTATATGTGTTTCTTGCTCCAGATTTCCACTGGTACAGGAAACATGCTTGATTGTAAGATCAGTAGCAGCCTACAATCCTGAGCTACCCACACCAACAAGTACTGCCCACATGAAACACACCTAAACTGGAATGGGGGTAAACAACCATGGCACTGTTAGCTTGAAACCCAGACCAGCCTTCTAACCAACGCACAATTTGTATGCACCAGCCTGTTCCCCCCAAGTACGGGCAGATGACCATGTAAACCCATGCCAGCCACCCTTAGACAATAATAATAATTCTCTGCCGGATCCCAAGAGGAGGGACCTCCCTCAATGGATGTGACTTTTAAGCCCTATTGGGCTTCTACAGGTCCACCCCACTTCTACCCACCAGCCCACCCAAACGGAAGAAAGATCTGGCCTTTTTTCTGCCCCCGAATAAAATGCCGAGGTTTGAGTATATCCAGCACCGCCAGGAACATGCGCCAAGAGAACACCCTGCCCATTGGCATTACACTGCAGATGAATACTAAATGACCAAGCAGAGATTGGAGCAGGCTCAACCTGACTTTCGGCCATCCATGCAACCTGTCCGCCAAAAAACACAAATTGTGGAGCTTACTATATGAAGCTGGAATTCCATGCAAACAAAGTTGATGTGGACGCCAAGAAAGCTGCGGGTCTGAGCCAGACCCTCTGTCTTTTCTTCAGCTACAGGGACACTCATCTGCAATATCAGCCAGAGGAAAGTCATCAGCAAACGACTACACTGTCCACTCCCCTCCGGACCAACAAACAGGAAAGCATCCAAGTAGTGAATGATGAATCATAGCCTGACTCGAAACATGCCGCCCACTCCAAAAAAGTGCTGGATATTTCGAAATAATAACAAGAAATCAAGCGCCCCATGGGAAGACATTTGTCATAGTAATGCAGCCCATCCAGATGGCAGCCCAACAGGCCGTGTGAACCGGCAAAAGGCTGACTCAATGTCGGATTAGCTGACAGGGCCCCCCTACCAGCCGCTTGGACAAGTTCCAGCTTACAATCAAACAACGTAGAGCACACCTTTACAAGATTCCTTGTCAATCCCGTCATTCACAGAGTCACTGACTGGTTAAGACAGATGGTGAATCAAGTTAAATTCTCCTTCCTCTTTCTTAGGGGCAAGACCTGGAGGGGGCTACTCTCAGGTTGGTGATGGGGGGGCGAGAAGGGGCCACCCACACTACCCAACCCCACCTCCTTGAAGATCTTCTCCTGATCAACTTGTGCTTAAACTATTTTAAGTTATGGAACTCAACGAAAACTGGATCCAGAAACCGCTAGTGAATCCCACCCTGAGCAGCCCTCCCAGCTCAACAAACTTGTTCTTGCAGATCTTGGCCCTAACCTCCTGACTCAAATGCAAGGTCAACATTCTAACACCAAAGAAATATGTCTCCTTATGCACGTTGGCCATAAGCACAGGTGCTCTAGGCTCCTGCCCACCTGTTTAAAGTGTCTAGCTTCCTGAGAATTGACAGCAATAACCAGCAGAAGCTTGCATAGCCCTCTGTCAAACCTCTCCAAGCCACAGCACAATCATATTCACCATTCCCAGACCTCGACGAGGATGGATGGATCTGTGAAGACACAGGAAAGGAAGGATCTGGTGATCTGGAGTCCCTGGAAGAGTGAGGATGTCTAGATTTCTTCCTCTGCAGGGAAGGTGCCCTAGACAAGCTGCAACAAGAACAAGAAGGTACACATGCTATACTATGACTAGAACTGCGAATCTTGTCTCTACCAGGCCTAACACAATCAAGATAATGACAACTGCGACAACCACTGTGGTAAAGCATCCTCTTCTGGGCAGAGCTGCTGGCACATACATGCCACTCTGCATCCTGTTGCCCTTGGAACCCTTCCTGGAACTCCGCTTCCAAGCCAGACAACGTCCCTCCAGCTTGTGGCCGATCCGCAAAGGCCCAGTGGTCATTGACAGCCCATCGGCGCTGCAGGTAAGTCTGGGCCCACCACTCCCTTACTTCTTCGCACTGTTCAGCTGCTGGCCGATTTGGCTTCACAGCAGCTTTCTCCGTAACCACATGGTCCTTTGCCCTACCATGTGACCTACCAGCCGTGCTCTTCAATACTTCCTGCTGACATTTCTGTGCACATGTAGTCCCAACCTGCATGCTACGCTTGGCCCCTTTAAGAGGCCCACTGGTTTGAGCAAGCCCCACAGTGCTGCGCTCTGGACGCAGATGCTTTCCCATATGCCCCCACTTTCCCGCTTCCAGTACCATGCCCCACCAATAGCCTTAGAAACTGTATGTGCCTGTCTTTCCCCATTAGGAAATCCTAGGGCATCCTGTGCAGACCCCACAACACCAAAATCCCCTTCTTGGAAGTACCTTGCTGGATTCTGCTCCTCAGGTAGCAAGAAGTTCATGTGCCCTGTTGGTCCACCAGGTCCATGTCCCCAAGCTCCTTCCCAGATGCAGCAAGTGACAGGCATACAGTGGAAGATGGAAATCCAGGTGATTCAGCAGGAGAGGGAGGTGAGGCAGGAGAGTGAGCCACCACTGGACTAGGGGAAAGGCATACATGGGGAACAGAACTGCGGGCCTATTAACAGCACTAGAGAGCCAATTGCTAGACCGGCCCCTGGTGTCTGCATTAGCCAGAATCGGCTGCTCACTGAGCAACCTTCTGAGCCAGTTGACTCCTTCAGAATGTAAGTGCTGCTGTACATCCTCCAGCAGCTCTGTGCATGACATGGCGGCAAAAGGAAGACTGTGATGAGCAGTAAGTAAAGGATATCGCTCATTCCACACTGGATTGAAAGAGAAGGGACTTCCCCCAGGGATATGACTTTAAAGCCCTTTCAGACTCCTCCTGGACCACCACCCACGTCTACCCACCAACCCACCCAACCTCAAGAGAGGGTCCTTCCTGTTAGATCATCTTATAGTCAGTATGGCCCTCTCCCTAATGCGTTCTGGGGCCATACTTTATAGCATTTCAAATGACCGTTTCCAGGGACTCTTTTCCCCAGGGCAGTCATATATATGACAGAGCTTCACTAGTGGTCCATAGTACAGTGCTAACAGAAAACAACATATATTTGACTTGGACCTGCACCTATCCAGCAGAAAAGATAATATTCACACCTACATTGTACATTCTACTCCTGTCCTGTAGTAATCCCAGATTAATTAAAATGTGAGTTTTATAGAAATGATTGCTTCTGTGATTGATTTTGGTGCACAATTTAACTTTTAGCCTTATTGTGCTACAGCAGTACTCTGAATATAAAACAGATAAATGGAATTTAACCCTTTAGGACCAGATTGATGCACAATGCATTGCTTTACTATTCATTGTACAGGGCCTTAACCCTTTGAGTGCCAGAGAGGTATCCACGCCTCTCTGAACTCAAAAGGTTAAAGGATTAGCAGGAAGTAGGAGGCTGGCTCTGACTACTTTCCTTAGATAGTCTGGGAGTTCCAGCATCTTGCTGGTGTCACCACCCATGTTAATCAGCATTGCTTTCTGGATTTGCACATGACTGTTTTCACAATAACATTCACAGATCTATATTTAACCATGTAATACTTAAAGGATAAGCAAGTTTTTTATGTTCCATTCAGTCTTCTGTATTATTGCTTGGCAACCTATAAATAAATCTCCCACGTGAGTGACCCATAAGGCTATTTACATAAAGAAGTTTGGCCTACAATCTACATCATCCCACACCAACAGCTGAAGTGCCAAAGGTTACCTACCCCCTATATTATAGTAACTAGAGTTGCCACCAGCTGGTATTTTACCAGCAGGCCGGTGAAAAATTGGCTTCTGTCCAATGTTAAGTCTATGGAGGGAATGCCATGGCCGTTTTTTTTTTTTAAGAAAAGGTGGCAACCCTAATTGTAACTCAATTCTGTATCAAATCATTTTTCAACCCATATTTCTCTCTGGGTTGGAATAAGTGGTTCTGAAATCATATTTACTTTTAAATGTCAAATTTCCTGTATAAATTAGGCAAATATGTTTATGATGGTTTATGAAGGTATGTGGCAGTTACCTTAATAACACGTAATACAATTACTCTTCTTGACGTAAGTGCATCCCATGTAGGACTTGCAGTACATCTCAAATGAGCAGAGTAATTTGTCCATAGATGATATTTGGAGTTTTGCCATTGGTTAAAACAGCTACCGAAGCAAATTAAAGATTTTACACATCCCTGTGGGAATGTCATTCTCAGCCACACGCATCCATTTAGATAAGTGAGGGGCTCAGATTCCTATTGTGTGATGATTCACTTGGTTACATTGTGTATTGCTGATACTGAGTGCATTGGGTTATATGGCTCAAATCAATGCGCCACTATTAATAAATATACCATTAGGGAGCTTATGCCTCGCACCTAAGTGCCTCCCAAACATAAGAAAACAAATAATTTGTTTTTAATAATTTCTTCATTTTCTGAATTTCCATGGGGCCTCTAAATTCACCCGTTTCTGCTTCTGTCATTTTTCCTTTATCCTTTGTGCGCTAGAGGTGCGGGCAATGCAAAGCAATACATCTTATACCCCTCTGGCACTCACAGGGTTAACCCTTTGAGTGCCAGAGGGCTACGAAACGCATTGCAAAGCAACGCGTTCCATACCCCTCTGGCACTCAAAGGGTTAAGTGTCTCAAAATCTGAAGGAAACACATGAGCTAAGAATGCAGTGTGATTTGAGCAGTAGACATTACTAGTGCCATAGCAACATAAGAAGCTTCCTCCCTCCCAGTATATTTTATGTTAATAATTGATGTCAGGACAAAATAAATACATAGATCTGATTTAATTCTTCTCCTTAACAAGCTAGTTTCCTATATCCTGTATAATAATTTGCTAGAATGTTTGTCAGAAGCCGTCATGCTCAGTAGAGACTGCCCGAAAGCACGAAATGCTGGGAGCACAGAATGCTGGGAGTTCTGTGCTTTCGGACAGTCTCTAAAGTGTATGACTGCGTCGGCGGCAGGATGCAGAGCAGGACCGGCCTCTTAACCCTTTGAGTGCCAGGGGTACGCAACGCATTGCAAAGCAATGTGTTGCATACCCCTCTGGCACTTAAAGGGTTAATGTCACCCGGACCTTGGCCCGTGTACACGGGCTTTTACACTAGTATGTATATATTTGATATTTTTAGCGTTAGATAATTGATTGCTGTTATCCCTTTGAGTATGAGAGGAGTGAACAAATGTTTCCATTGATTCAAGAAAAGTTTTTAACCCCTTGGGGGAGATGCACTAAGGCGTGATACAGTAAAGAGGTGATACTGGGGATATGACTTCTCCAGAGATATCACTTCTCCAGTTCCTATGTTTTTCTATAGAGCCTATCCAATAAGATTTCTCCAGCTTTGGAGATCTTGGAGGGAGATTCACTAATAGGGTGAGATGTTCAAAAAGTCGTCATAATGAAAAAATTGTCAGATCATGACTTGGCGGTAAAAGAAGGACAATAGTTTCAGAAGTAAATTCGTCACTTTTGAAAATGCGTCTAAGGAATTAAAAATGACGATAAGAAAATCTTGATGAATATTGCCTTTAAAAAATTCCGATGTTAAAAATGTCTTTGATTTTGTCTCTGAAACGAAAATTTTCGAAAGGAAAAGACTTTTTTTTTGTCTTTGAAACAGCAAATTGCTTCTCATTCCTACTAACTACTTTAACCCCTTAAGGACCGGCCACGCATGCACGCGGCGGTCACTTAAGGACCACGGAGCATTTTTTTTTTTTTCCGGTTCTAAACTCCCCGAACGGCGTACAGCTGCGGGGGGAGCCCGGAATTCCATGACAGTCATACTATGTCATGGATCGTTAAGTCAGATCTACCCATGATGTACTATAACCATCAATTGTTGTTAAGGGGTTAATTTGTCTTCTCAAAGTTTAGACCATTTTTATTTTGTCGGGAAAAAAATTACGTTAATCAGACAAAAAAGTGACGTTGAAACGAATATTTTTTTTCTGAAAATACCTTATAATATGACGGTAGATTAAAGCACTCCCACTTTTAAGATGGCTTTTTCCCTTTGACGGAGATGGCAGAATTGGATGCAGAAAATGACGGAAACATGTTTGAGAACTGACAGAACATGGTGTAAGAATTTTTTAATTCTGATTACAGACAATTTCAGTTACCACCTCTTTCTGAACATCTCGCCGTTTAAGTGGTGATAAAGTGGAGATGACTTCTCCAGTTCCTATGTTATTCTATGGAGCCTATTCACTAAGATCTCCAAAGCTGAAGAAATCTTAATGCATAGGCTCCATAGACTAACTCCTCCCTTATTGAATAGGCTCTATAGAATAACATAGGAACTGGAGAAGTGTATCACTGGAGAAGCAATATCTGCTTTATCACCTCTTTATCCCACCTTAGTGCATAACCCTCTTGAATGCTAATGAGGTCTCCAGTGCATTGTGACGCAAATTGGGACATCAAGGGGTTAAAAGCTCCATTTAAATTTAATGGACATGTTTTCTTTTTTTTTCCCCGTCTGGTGCAGCTGGTTTACCAAAGAATTGTATGACTTTAAACTGTTGGATGCTAGAGATATCTGCAGATAAACCAATATCAGAAAAAAATGATATAGCACATTTTCTTGTGAATAAAACAATGGTACTCCCTCAAAAACTGACATTTTTCTGAGGTTTAACATTTTGTGTCGGGGACCCTAGGTGGCACAGTTGTTAATTCTTTCTGTAACCCTTTAACCCTTTGAGTGCCAGAGGGGTACGCAACCTCTGGCACTCAATGGGTTAAGAATCAGAGTGATGTGCAATGCTTTGCTTCTCCATGAGAGTGCCAGAGGGGTATGTAACACATTGCTTTGCAGTGGTACAAAAAGAGATAAAAAGATAAATAACTGCTGCTATGCAACACCACCACCTGGGGACCCTTCACAGATAAATAAATACAATAAAACCATCAAAAAAATGTATTTTTGCACTATAACAACGTTTCAGTGAAACAGTGGGACTACCTTTGTTTTACTTGGTAGGAATCCAGGTGAAGCCCTTCAATGTGAGGTATTTGTTTTAGAGTTTACTATTGAAAGGAGACTAATAACTCTTAATAATAACAAGCCCCAATTTCCTATTGTGAAGCAATGCACTGCTCACCCGCTGGTGTTCACCTGGTTAACAAAATGACTATGATGTGTATACTTTCTAAAGATTCATGTTTGCGTATCATTATTGTACATACCACTGAACACACTCCATCAGCGTTAGACTTTAACCCTTTGAGTTCCAGATACCTATCAAACGTATTGCAACACAATGCATTCAATACTTCTCTGGGATTCAAAGGGTTAATACCAGCAAACTCTGTAAGCCTGTTCCATACTATGCTAAAGGAAATGGACAATGATGGCGGCTTAGTTGCTTATGTCATATGATTCCATGATGTAGATCTTGTTGCTGACTATAGATACACCATGAACCACCCACATACTGCCTCACTGCATAGTAAATTGGTGTTAAAGGTTAGTAATGTTTCATAATAAAAACAGCTCTAATAAATCATCATAGTATTTGGACTTTGTAGAGTTTTATTTCAATTCTGTCAGAGTTGTAGTTCAAGAGTAATTCAATGACAAAGTCTCCTGCCCCTTTTACTGATGTAACACTGCTCAGCCAGAGCAGAAGGGAGGTGCCCAGGTAGACTGCAGAGAGGGACAATCTTCAATTAAGATAAGGGAAAAACCTGAAAAACTTGTCAAGGGGGGTAGGACCTTCATTGTTCTCATAGGAAGAAGATTGCCCCTACTGTTATCTGTCTGGTCTATAGACTGCATTCCACATCTGAGAAGAGATGGCTTACACTAGGTAAAAGGGACGGGAGGGGAAACTTTGCTTGTGAATATCTCTTTAACCATAAAGGTTTGAGAGATAAGACTTGTATCATTCTTAATGTTTTTTAATGCCTACAAAATAAAATAAAGATAAAACGAAGTATTACTATCCCTTTAAGCTGAATTAGGGACAAATGTAATTCCAGTGCCTGAGTTAGCTCAGAATCACCATCGTATATTTGCCACATTATACTCATACATAGTTCTGTCTTTAGCTTTCCTTCCTCCTGATAGTTGTAGCAAACATTAGTTAATGACATATTTAGCTTTATTTATTTGTCACTTTATGCAAATTAGGCATTTATACCAGTGCTGTCTAATTTGCATACAGTGATAAATAAATAAAGCTATCTCAGACATAAACTATTGTTTTGAATAAGAAAATAACTAAGCTAACAACACACTAAATGGCCAAAAGTATGTGGTCATCCCTTTTAATCAGTGGATTTGGCTATTTCAGTCACATCCATTGCTGACAGACATATAAAATCCAGCACACAGACATGCAATCCCCATGATAAACACTGGCAGTAGAATGGCCTGTACTGCAGAGCTCAGTGGCTTTCAACTTGGTACCGTCATAGGATTCCACTTACTAACAAGTTAGTGCATCGAATTTTTGCCCTGCTAGAGCTACCTCAGGCAATTGTAGGTGCTGTTATTGTGTAGAGGAATTGTCTAGGCGCAACAACAGTTTTGCTGTAAAGTGCTAGGCTGCACAAGCTAACAGAAGCACGTAGTGCATAAATCCTCTGTTGTAACACTCAGTACTGAGTTCCAAACTACCTCTAAAAGCAATGTCAGCACAAGAATTGTTTGTCGGAAGCTTCACAAAATGGGTGTCCATGGCTGAGTAGTCTCACACAGGCTTAAAGGGATAGAAATTCTTAATATGTAAAATGTGTATATATATATATATATATATATATATATATATATATATCCCCTGAATAAAACAAAGGTACTCCCACTGCCGAAAGGTGTTTTATTCAAAAGTTATTACCGTTCAAACTTGATGGCCTGAAATTGTACGCTTGTGCTGTTGCTACACCATCCTATGGACAGCTCTGGTCAGTTAACCATAAATCTTCACAGGACGGTGTATCAAGAGCACCAGAGTACAATTTCATAAATGAACGCGACCCTCAGACATATAAATATCTGATAATATGGCCCACTGATGCAAAAACTTGGATTTCCCCTGCTTTAACCCTTTGAGTGCCACAGAAGTACACAACATGCAATGTGTTGGATACCTCTCTGGCATTATAAGGGTTATGTACAAATCTATTGATCCTGGGGAAACAATGAGTCAGGGATAAGGTCCCCAGTGTTTTATTTATTCAGAAAATTGATATATTTAGTTTTGAACGAGTCAACAATGCCTTAATTCATTATTATTCTCACATTAGGATGGCTGGTGCTCCTGCAAGCTATTGTTTTGTTGCATTTCCACCTTGTACGAAAAACGACCACATCCTGTTCGGTAAGAATTCTGCAAGACCCAGGGATGAAGTCCAAGAGGTGCTCTACATACCTTCTAGCACACATGAGCCTGGCAGTAAACTACAGGTAAGATGCAATTAATGTGCTAGAAAGGATTACAGTGACTGTCAGTCTCCTTTTTGTATTTAGCTATTCTGCAAGTGCATGGTATCCAAAGTCAAATTGCCTTTTCAGCTTTTACCTATTTTTTACACTTACTCTATGTCTCAGACAGTGCGCTTTCTCAGTTTCTGTTTCCAGGAAGCTTTCTGTCAGTGACAGTGAAGCAGGGATAGCGATACATTAGAACACTATACCTGCAGCACTTTAAGGGATAGTAATGTCTACATTAAACTCTATCTCTGAGTCTTCAGTAAGTTTTTTTAACATATTTTGTTATGTTTAATTACTTTGTATTTCATAAGATATTAAAGCTGAGAGGATTGGTATCCTTTTAAAACATCGCACACAAAACAGCATGCAATGTCACAGCACTATAAACATGTCGCCATGATTAAAAGGGCAACATGAGAATCTTGTCCTGCGAGAAAAGCGCAAGATTCTCATGTCGTGGATATTAAACAGTGCATCTCCCAATATATGATAAATATTGGACCTGGACCTGCAGACCTGCTCCGGGAGAGATAGCCCGGAGCAGTGCTGACCTGCTTGATAACTACAACTCTTTATCCTATAGCAGTTTGTGTCTGTTGGTTTTCTTAGAGGCTGTCACATGAGAACCTTGTAGCTATCACGCAATGCGGGGACTCTGATGTATTTGCAGTGTGTTAACCCATAGTCAACCATATCCAATGCATTGCGAATTATTATCTATGTTTTGACAATCGGATGCTATTAAATTACAAGGGATCCCTCAGGGAATATTTCCCGAATTGTGCTTTTATTGTTACCGTTTGGATACGCCACAGCTGGGCAACTGGTTTCTTCCTGCAGCCTGAGATTGTCTATGTTATCATGTTCAAGAGGTGCGGTGTGAGTGACTTGTTCTTCTATGACTAGGGTAGGCCAGGGTTTGTTACAGTCAGCACATTATGATTGTGTGAGCTGGGAGGCTGCGAGGAACATCAGCAAGTGTCACCAATGACGATTAACCTCTTCCATCAGGGTTCACTTCTAAAATCTCACATTCGAAATATGCGAAAAACAGATTCCTAGTAAGCAGATGAACAGCGCCATTTATGTAAGCGACACGAGAATCTCATGCTGTTATGCAGGGCAAGATTCTCATGTCGCCCTTTTCAACACGGCGATATGTTGAATGCAGCGTATTGCCATCGAATGTGATATTTTAAAAGTGAACTGAAAGGATCCCCCTCCCGCCCCTTCTGGCAGGCCTCCCCTTAGAGCTGCAATCCGGATATTGGACCGGACGGCAAGGGACAAACTTCTGTCAGCAAGTATAAGGAACATCCTGCCCTCCTTGAGGAAGGAGGGCAGGACTTTCCTTTTGCTTACTGAAGATTATCCCTCACTGCAGCCAGCCAGACCAGTCTGAGAGGCAGCATGACATGCCAGAAGGGGCAGGAGGGGGATCTTTTCAGCTTTAATAGCTTATGAAATACAAACATGTAAGTAATTAAACATAGCAAAATATGTTATAAAAACCATATAGAAGACTTGGAGGTAAAGTTTAACTCTTTGAGGGTCAGAGGGGTATACAACACATTGCTTTGCAAAGCATTGCATACCCATCTGGCATTCAAAAGGTTACCATAGACATTACTGTCCCTTTAAAGTTCCCTGCAGTGAAGGGTTACATTGTAACTCTATCCCTGCTTTCACAGTCCTTAACAGAAAGTTCTCTGGAAACAGAGGTCCAAAGAACTTACTGTCAGGAACATAGAAGTGTAAAAAAAAATTGTGAAGATGGGAAAAAAATGACAGACAATTTTGAATTTACATATTATACACTTGCAGAATACATGAAGTCAAAAATACACTTTACTGTGGCCAAGCTTTGAAAGGAACATGAATGCAACAGTGCCTGATACTGTTTCATGAAAAATCATGTTGTAAAATTCATAGACATAAATGGAAACATTTTCATAACAATATAAGTTGAACTATGTTGATATATATATATATATATATATATATATATATATATATATATATACACATACATTGTTTATCATCTAGCTAGGGGAAAACAATTTCCTTTGCTTTTCTTATTCCCTGGTCATGCGACTTTGAAAAACTCCTTGAGGAGCAGAGATCCTCTAAGAGGTGATAAAGCGGAGATGACCTCTCCAATGATATGACTTCTCCATTTCCTGTTATTCTTTGGAGCCTATTCACTATATCACACCTTAGTTCATCTTCTCCCTTGTGTTGGTCCTCAACAGGTTAAAGGGATAGTAATACTTCATTATTACTATCCCCCATGTTGTAGCCCTTTAAATTTTGAATTCAACGATACCAGCGGTATCTCTCAAACCTTTATGGTTTGAGAGATATCTGCTTTCAAAGTTCCCTCTTTTTGCCTTTCCCCTGATGTCAGCGTTCTAGCTGAGAGCAGGGGAATCCTCTCAGTGAGCAAGTGACAGCTCTGCAGGAGTCCTGAGATCACGTTATAGAAACAGAAATCCTTCACTAAAATGGTCTTCCACGTGTGCCTGCAAACCAAGCACACGTGGAAGACCATTTTAGTGAAGGATTTCTGTTTCTATAACAACATCTCAGCACTGCTGCAGAGCCGCCGCCGGTCCCAGGACCGGAATCCCCTTCGCTCAGCTAGAACGCTGACATCAGGGGAAAGACAAAAAAAGGGAACTTCGAAAGTGGATATCTCTCAAACCATAAAGGTTTCAGAGATGCTGCTGGTATCGTTGAATTCAGAATTTTAAGGGCTACAACATGGGCATACCTGGGAACTCTCCGGATTTGCCCCGGAGACTCCGGTTCGGACAGAGCTTTACCGGGTCTCCGGGGCAGAGGCAGATTCCTCCGGATGTGGGGAGATTCAATTGAAACTCTGCCACATCTGTTTTTTCTCCTGCTGTTCCTCCTTCCCCAGTCTTCTGTGTGACACCTTTAAGTCCTGCCCCCCCAACTCATTCCAAGCCCCACCCCTTTTTGACGCGATTAGCGTCATTATTGTCACCCCCTGCTGAACAGAGGACTCCCCTCTGGGTAGCCCTCATTTGGAAGTTCCCAGGTATGAACATGGGGGATAGTAATAATGAAGAATTACTATCCCCTTAAGCTTTGTCATGTATATCTCTGAATGTTACAGTGCGATTTTTCATATAATACTCTTTTGTATTGTAGCAAGTGTTACCCATGGATGCTAGAGATGTTGTTTTTCTTTATTGCAGTGCCCTGTATAGTATTAAAGAGTGTGACTGATGACAGTCATTCTCTAATACACTCTACTTTCAGAGTTATTTAGCTATTCCCTTATGTCTGTCAGTTCATCTGAGAACCAGGAAAATAGCCAGCTGACCAGCCATGGCAACTCATCCAGTATTAGCTCATACAGAGAAACATTTGTATCTATGAGGAGTTTCTGAGTACTGCCTGAAACACTGTCACTGTACAGTACATGCAAAAACTGCTCGCATATAGAGAAATGTCTCTGTGTCACTGAATGTGTGTGTGTGTGTGTGGGGGGGGTTGTTATGAAAGCCACTCAATCGCTCTGGCCAGCCCCCTTACCAGGGTAGAAAAGGCTGACTTCAAGAAAGGAAAGTGGAGGGATTTTAAAGGGATAGTAATACTTCAAATGTAAAAAAAAATATGTTGTAGGGTTTATCCCCCTGAGTAAAACAAGAGTACACCCACTGCTGAAAGTTGTTTCATTCAAAAGTTATTAATTTTCAAAGTTGAATTTTTTAGGTGCAATATCACAGTGGCCTGAAATTGTACAGTGGCGCTGTTGCTACACCATCCTATGGAGATTTATGGTCCCGGGACCAGAGCTGTCCATAGGATCATGTAGCAACAGCTCCACTGTACAATTTCAGGCCACTGTGATATTGCACCTAAAAAATTCAACTTTGAAAATTAATAACTTTAATAATTATAAACACCTTTCAGCAGTGGGAGTACTCTTGTTTTACTCAGGGGGATAAACCTCACAACATATTTTTTTTTACATTTTAAGTATTACTATCCCTTTAAAGGCTAAATAATGCTGAATCTAGTGTGTATTGAAGAGTGACTGACATCAGTCACACTCTTATACTTTACAGTGCATCACACCAGAGTAATGATTCCTCAGTACTATCTGGTGTGGTGGATATGCTAAATTTGAGAAATAGGTGTGATGCCACTTGGAGCTCACACAGAAAGTTTTTATAATGTTATCATTATTAACCCTTTGAGTGCCAGAGGGGTATGCAACGCATTGCTCTGCAATGCGTTGCATACCCCTCTGGCATTCAGAGGGTTAAATTGACAATTTTAAAATGTACAATAAAGAGTTGTAATGTCCTACAATATGAATACATAACTGAAAATTCTTATTGACACTTAAAGGCTCAGTAATAAAGTATGTGTACAGAAGGGTATGTTGCTTAGATTAAAGTGATCTGTAAGGGTAGTTAAATAAATTCTTACTTTAAAATTATCTTAATTTGTGTGTTCTTGAGAGCAGGGTGATGTCACCAGTATTTTCTTTTCCACATCTATTGTGCTCCAAATAGGGCTTATTTTGAGAGCCATGTCGATGACCCAGAACCTTTTTTTATCTGTTTTACATGAAACAAGTGGGGCTATCTACGACTACGTGCCATCAGCAAGGCAGTACCCCAGCACAAAATGAGGTCACCTGATACCGTTCTTATTAGAAATCACCCTTAAAGCGGAACTTTCACCTACATTTGTTTCAGCCCGCATTGATTTATTTCATATAACGATTAAAGAAAAGTAAATTATTTTTGTTAATAAATCACTTTAAATGCCCAAACAATATCATAGTTGCTGTCCGATGTATTGTTGGTGACGTTGCTGTTGATTGGCATTGCTCTCCCATTATGTGTGCATTAATGGGCACTGAACATACTGCCTCCTTTTTGTTTCTATCTGTCCATGGGCTGGATGTATGGAGATTAAGGAGAGACTGATAAGCCATGTGATACAGCTTGTACAGCACTCAGCTACTACCTGACATTTTCGATCATTAATAATTGGCTTCAGATTGTGATTTAAAAAAAAAAAAAAAATTGCGATTTTCACATACACGACCTATAAGGAATCTATATGCCTTGCATTAACTTAACCCCATAAAGAACAGCAGTTAAGGACCACGGGGCATTTTTTATTTTATTTATTTATTTTTTTTGCATTCGATTCAGGGATCCCTGAGTGGCGAGGTCCTTAAGGACCAATGCCGTACCAGGAGTGTCGCGGCTTATGGGCCAGTGACGGCCCTGGTACATCATAGATTTCAGGGGTCCCCGCTTGGCTGTATGTGACTCTGGGATCCCTGAATCGAATGCAGAAAAAAAATGTCCTGTTGTCCTTAACTGCTGGCCGGGCCGCGGGGCAGCCTATCCTTAAGGGGTTAAGGTGAAAGTTCCTCTTCGACAAAATTCCTCCCTGCTTGAACCCTGTTCTTGATAAGAGATTACATATGAACAGCTGATGAGAAATTTTACTCGATAGAACTTACTTTACAGGTTGGGTTAGTCCAACCAACATGTCTTTTAGTTGACATATTTTATTATTTAGTGCCTTATGTTTAAAAGAAAACTTAAGTTATTCTGAACCAAACCATATGCACTAGAGTACAGAAATAAATATTCCCATGCACTGGAGACATTTTTAGCATTCAGTCTGTTCCATTTACATAAATGGAAATTGTGGGAATGTTATTTGTCTCCTGTAGTGTAGTTGGTTTGTCCCAGAGTTACTCCAATTTATTTATTATGGATGTAATGAAGGGGACAGATACATAAATATGTAGTTATCCTTATGTCTCACACAGAACTGGATTTACATCCCAGGCACCCCAGGCACTGCATATTAAGTGCCCTTAGCTCCAGCCATGACCACACCCTCAGTCCTCACATGACTGTGCCCCCAGTCCATTCGCTGTTTCCAGGAACAGAAAATACCCTTGTCCTATAAAAAGAAAGGACAAAAAAAAAAAAACTTTAATCCATTGGTTGCTAGAGAGATTCTGAGATCTCTCTTGCATCCAAGGGTTAAATAATCTGGTGCAGGGACATTGAGATTACTCTATCCGCATCTGCAATTCGGAATGTGGATGTGGCCACCACGACTGAGGTGCCCCTCAAAACCTGGCTACTCTGCCTTTTGGGAAATCCGTCCCTGGTCTCACAGTCAGAATGACAAAAACTAGCATATTGTTCAGGACACGTTCCATAGATGTATATTTTGAACTTCAACACTCACGGTTTTCTAATTCTACATAGAAAAAGATGGCACCTTAAGCTGATGTTCATGGTAAACCAAAATGTCACAGCACACTGGTTGATGATGACTGGTCTATCTTTACTATTACTATCCCTTTAACTTTTACTTAAAACTATAAAGTGATTAGCACTATTAATAACATTTCCTCCACCCACACGTATTGTAAGATGTCATCTTTATCTTGTATATACATACAGATGCCTTTGCTATATAAATATATACCTAAATGTGTATGTTTGTGTATATGTGTAAAGAGAGTCCTTGTTTTTTTACCTATCACTAGTGTTGGTTTACATTACAATGCTGATCCCGTGTCACAAAGAGAAAGCAGCCTACATTGATGATGTAAGATAATGGTGCTTTTTATGGTAACAGTGCAGAGTTTGTCTCATACAGTATATTGATTTACCATTTTTCTGTCAGACTAATTTATAAATTATGCATTTGTTCCTCTTCAGAAAGAAATAATTCATAAGGAATTGTCTCAGGAATTATGTCAGTCTAAGCAGTTAAGTCTGTGTAACACATTATAATGATTGAGTAATGTATTAGTACCATACACAGACACACACACACACACACACACACACACACACATACACAGACAGAAACACACACACAGACAAACACAAACACTGCATAATATTAAAGCACATTTATTAAGTAAATTGGAGTAATTTTGGAACAAAACCATTGCTCTTTATTTATCAAAGAAAAGTCCCATTGAAAGTAATGGCAGTTTTTCTGTTATAAACCCTTGTCCAGATTCACAGTTTATTTAAAAACAAGACAACCAGAAAAGCAGCTGTTACATATAACAGCTTCTTTGCTGGTTTTGTCTTTACATGAAACAGCTGATCGGGTTTTTCTAGTCCAGAGGGTACTATCTGTTGATCAAGGGCTTCATGTAAACCAAAGATTCACAAGGCACTCCTCAAGGCAAATGGAGTGCCTTGACAGTCTCCTGTATACATGTCAGGAATATTAAGGCGTTTACTAAAATTTTACACGTAAACATCTCAGAAAAGGAGATATCTTTTTTCACTTTAACCTGCTGTGGACCAGAAGCTATGCTTTTGATCCTCAATGAGTTAAATAAAAGCATATGATTTCAGATATTGATTAATCTCCCTATATCTTGTCTTTTTTTTTTTTAATAATTAAATATTTTTAGTGAAGAAAGCAGTGTACATACAGAAATCCCAAATGTCACTACTACATCTGTCCTATACTTACAGGTGGCAAGAAAGTTGAAAAAGCTAGATAGTTACTGGACTACTCCTACTCTCCTACATAACACTATCTAGGGGCCTAAGAGTATATCTATGAACTTTAAAATAAAATTTAGCTTCTAACATAATATAACATTTTACAGATGCTAACCAAAATATTTAAAATCATATAACCAAGTTTCATGTGTAGGTGTTAGTGTCCCTTTAATTGGCTTGCTGTAGCACAACAGACTAATGGACTCACGCGCCAAGCTATAGAGGTGTCATTCTGTAGCAAACCTAAGGTTGAAACTGAAATGTATGCAAATTCATATTTTTTTAAAATGGGGCTTTTACCTAATGAATGCCAAAGAGGTATCCAAAGCATTTTTGAGCCCCATATAAATTAATGGGAATTTGGGAAATTTTCATCTCCCCGTATGGCGCATTTGATTTGCTTCAAAACTGTACCTTTTTAGTTTGATGACTATGACTTTAACAGCCTTTCACAGAAAACATAAGACGAGGAGTTCTGGAGCATATCAAGAGCACAGGAGGGAGGGCTTGGTGGGGGTTAAAAAAATTCCCCAAAATTCCCATTGATTAAATTGGACTTTTAACCCTTTGAATTATTAAAAGGTATTTAATGTGATGCTTCTATACCATTCAAAAGTCTAAAAGTCTTATATAAATGAATGGGAATGTTTATTACTCCCCTGCGGTGCAGATGGTTTGCACCAGAATGTTTTGCTTTTGAATAAAACAAAGTCAGGGATTATTTACAGTAAGGGAGGTAAAACTATGGAATTGTTTGCCTCGGCATGTTGTACTTGCAGATAATGCAGCTGATTTCAAAAAAAGCAATGGATGCCTATCTAGCACAGACCAGTATAGATGTTGATCCTGGGAAATATCTGACTGCCATTTGGAGTCAGGAAGGAATGTTTTCCCATTTGGGACTAAATTAGTAATTGCTCCAGAGGGCTTTTTTTGGGCTTCCTCTGATCACAGGGGTGTTTTTGGCATGGGCTGGACTTGATGGACACATCTCTTTTTTAGCTTCATCAACTATGTTACTATGTTACATAAGGCTTCAAAAGTGTCACCTGAATCTATTGCATAGACAAAACACATTCCAAATATACCAGCAGTTAATGTGTTCCGTCACTGTACAGATGGATTATTTGTTAGGGATGAATAGGTTTCTATTAGAGGCACCATTTAGTTATCCGTTAAACTGCTATACTTCAGTTCCCCATGGACTAAATAAAGAGTATGACTATCGACTTTCTCTGAAGACATCAAGAGCTTTCAGCTAATTTATAGTTCTCCAGGCAGCATCCTGCACGTGGGAGTCAATTCATTTGTTTTGTTTATTTGTATTATAAGCAAAATAGGGAATTAATAAATAACATACATTCATAATATGTGTTGAAACTAGACACATTGTTTTTTTTTATTTGCATTTATCTATATACAGTACACATTTTTTCTGATACATACATATCATGTTATTATTCAGGAGATGAAAAGTTATAGGCCACCAAATGTTACGCATAGACAACAGCACAATTTTTTACTCATCTGCTGTTTTTTACATATACATAGATATATACATAGAACACTTCACGGGGGGCATGATGTGGGTACATGAATCAGCCATTTATTGAAGGCTGTGATAAGCAATGCATCAAACAACCATGCTAATTTAAAGATCAGCACTAAGGTCCCATAGACCATTCTCTTGCACTTTGCTTGTCCCAGACCACCTATTTTTAAAAACATATTTAAATAGGGATTTTTTTTTAGACGTGGCCTGTGAAGCAAATAGAGATCGGTTCCTCATCTCTAATGCAAGGTACTTTCCTTTTACCTCCTGGTGCTGAAACTAAGGGCGAGATGTTCAAAAAGTAGTGTTAACTGAAATTGTCTGTAATCAGAATAAAAAAAGTTCTTATGCCATGATCTGTTAATTCTCGACATATTACCATCTCTTTTTAACCCCTTAACGACCCTTGACAGTTATAGTACCTCATGGGTAGATCTGAGTTAACGACCCATGACGTACTATGACCGTCATGGAATTCCGGAATCCGAATTAACAAAAAAAAATATATGCTCCGTGGTCCTTTAGTGACCGCCACGTGCCTGCGCGGCCGGTCGTTAAGGGGTTAATCCAATTCCACAATCACCGTCAAAGGGAAAAAAAGCAGTCTTAAAAGTGAGCGTGGTTTGATCTACTGTCATACTATAAGGTATTTTCAGAAAAAATATTATTTAATCGTCACTTTTTTGCCTGGTTAACATCCTTTTTTCCCCAAAAAAAAATAAAAAATGGTCTAAACTTGGAGAAGACAAATTAAAGTACTGTTAGAAGGAGTGAGAACAGCACTACAGAGTTAACGGGTTAAAAAAAAGTCTTTATTTGTTTGAAAATTGTCATTTTAAAGATTAAAAAATGTCTTTGTTTCTCTGAAAATGTTCATTTCATAGACAAATTCAAAGACATTTTTAACATCGAACTAATTGTCTCTGACATCAGAATTTTTAAGGTCAATATTAATCAAGATCTTCTTACCATCGTTTTTAATTATTTATGACGTATTTTCAAACATGACAGATTTACTTCTGAAAATATCGTCCTTCTTTCACCACCAACTCATGATTCGACAAATTTACTCCATGGTGCTAGAGGAGTTTCTATTATAATAAGGAGGCCGATGTACTAAGGATAGTGTTGCAGGACTGGGCAGAGCAGCTACACCATATGGACCAAGAAAACCTCATCAATTTAAATTGGGCTTTTAATTCCTTGACTGCTAAAGAGGTCTCCAAGACCTATATTGCTTCCAAGGGGTTAAAAACCTGTTTAAATTAGTCGGAACATGGAAATTTTATTTGTCCCCCATGGGGTAATTTGCTTGCACACTTTTCTTAATATATCCTCCTTACTTAGTCTGATGTACTAAGCACAACTGGAGTCATTCTGTTGCAGACAAACTGTACCATAGGTGAAAAACATTTACATAATTGCCTTTGATTGAAATGGACTTTTTAAACCCTCACATTCCAAAACCTTTTCTTGCATTCAAGGTGTTAATGGTGCAGTAAAAGGTCAATATAAAACTCACCTATTCCACCTGTGATTGCCCTTCAGTTGTATGTGATCTGCAAGGCTAGATCACATTAGTAATTCACTTGGAGCATGGAAAATTTCTAATACTCTCCATAGAAGCATATTGATGGTGGATTTGCCAGCATTGGGGCTTCTATGGGGAGTACCAGCGTTGTTTCCTTTCCCATAAACAGAGTGAGGAGCTGGTGTCACCTGGTCCTGCAGATCTCCATAATCTGTAGGGCTAACGTAGAGACACCTGGTGTGTTTAAGATATGAGAACTCAGTTACCATAGCTCTGAGCTTAGACACTTTACTACCCCTTTAAAAACCCCATTTAAATCAATAGGAATTTTTATTCCCCCACTGTATTTCTATATGTTTGCAACAGAATTTCTCCAGTTTCTCTTTGTATATTAGCCTCACTGCGCATTGAAATCACTGTGGAACTCAAGTGGGTCAAGAAAACCTTCATGTGCATCTGAACAAAGACTGTGTGCAGCTTGCTACATAGATTGATTGTGCTCTATAACACATACTCACTGTTCTCTAGGGAACAAAAGGCCCAGTTTATAATTTTGCTGAAGATACAAATGTATCAGTGATGTATAAAGTTTTGCTATCACAGTTTATATGGAGAGTAATACATTGGAGACCAATCTAGTATTTAAAGGTTTAAAAATCCAGTTTAAATCAATATTATTTGGGGAATGTTTGGTTTGGTTTTCTTCACTTTGCTTTGATACATAAGGACAAAAATCTGGTATAGTAACAGTAGGACTGAAGGCCCAATGGTTAGTCAGTTTAATTACTCCAGACTGGCACAATAAAAAGCTAACTAATTTTGAAAATGGCATACAGGGTAAAAAACTCAGATTTACAGTAGTGGTAGAGTAGAAGGGAAGAACTCCAGTTAAGTCTTAAGGCCGATGAGTGTATGACCATGTATGACCATGAACTCTAACACACATATACTGAGATAAATATAACTATAACCGTGAATCCTAACTTGCACCAGTCCCCAAAGCCAGTCACAACATGTGGTAATCATGTTGACCATACACTTTTCCATGACCCAAAGGAGTTGTACTTACCCATAGCTGGAAATGGGGTGGGAAGATATCCTATCCAGCAGCCATGACATTCTTTATTACCATACTTGGGAACTCTCCGAATTTGCCCCAGAGACTAAAGTTTTTACAGTTCGTCACACTAGAATTGTTTAATTTATGTATACGTATATGACCAAATTTTTCCTGTACCTTTGCTTTGTATATGTGTATGCAGAGTTTTATCTGTCGTATAGTATGCATGCCTGTGAACTGTCACGATTTGACCCTGAGACTCAGAGTTTTGACCTCAGGGTGGGAGTGTCCATCTTTACCTAGTACATGATCTCCACCAATGTATTGATTCTGTATCCTCTAAATTGGTGCACCTGAAAGGTGCAGGAAGATGTCATGTCTTGAGTTTGTTCATTCAGGGAAATCTTTTAATTTTATCATGTTATAACTTATAGGTTCATTAAGGACTGACTGGAGTACCTCTGGGTTACAGCAAGCAGGAACGTACCCCCCTATAATGTATGTTATACTAAGGGTTAATATTAAAAAAATCTCAGGGTCAGCTGGAGGGGTATGCAACCCATTGCTTTGCAAGTTCCCAGGTATGACAGTATGTAAGTGACTTTCAATATTAGTCATCAGGACACACCAACAGGCCAGTTTTCAAGATAGCACTGTTTAATAACATTTGGGTAGTCAGTGGACAAGTCATTGTGATTGTCCTTTGTGTTTAAGAAGGACTATCCATAAAACCTGACTTGTTAGTGTGCCCCAAGGACAAGAACTGAGAATGACTGCAGTATGTAAAAATTACTTTGAACATCTTGCATATTCACAGAAGGTATGATTTATTTTTTCCAGTGCACTTACCTTACAATTGACCAAGCCCAGAAGACTCATGCTGTTATACTAAGTAAACCAGCCTGGATGTGGGGAGCAGAGATGGGAGCGAATGAATTTGGAGTCTGCATTGGCAATGCAGCTGTTACCACTAGGGAGGCTGCCTCTGATTCTAAGTTGTTGCTAGGAATGGATCTTGTTAGGTAAGTAGCTAGGGGCCTGTGTAAAAACAAACTGGAGAAAATTTGGACCAAGACATCTGCTCCATAGTGGACAAATGGCATTCAAGGGGTTTTATGCACCAAGGAGTGATAAAGGGGAAATGACTTCTCCAGTGATATCACTTCTCCATTTCATGTGTTATTCTATGGAGCATATGCACTAAGATCTCTTCCACTGGCTATGCAATAAGTGGAAAAGATCTTGGTGCATGGGCTTCATAGAATAACATTGGAGAGTTTAGAACACTGGAGAAGTCTTCTCCACTTTATCACATCTTAGTGCATCCCCCCTCCCCAAGTGTTAAAGGGATAGTAATACTTAAAATGTAAAAAAAATATATGTTGTAGGGTTTATCCCCCTGAGTAAAACAAGAGTACTCCCACTGCTGAAAGGTGTTTCATTCAAAAGTTAATTTTCAAAGTTGAATTTTTTAAGTGCAATATCACAGTGGCCTGAAATTGTACAGTGGCACTGTTACTACACGATCCTATGGACAGCTCTGGTCCCGGGACCATAAATCTCCATAGGATCGTGTAGCAACAGGGCCACTGTACAATTTCAGGCCACTGTGATATTGCACTTAAAAAATTCAATTTTGAAAATTAACTTTTGAATGAAACACCTTTCATCAGTGGGAGTACTCTTGTTTTACTCAGGGGGATAAACCCTACAACGTATTTTTTTTTTACATTTTAAGTATTACTATCCCTTTAAAAGCCCCAGTCCATTCAGTGGGAATTCTAGGAATCTCTATTTGTCATATGTGGTGCAACTGATTTTCCTCAGAAAGACGAGAGGTTCAAAAAGTTTTGGTAACAGAAATTGTCTCTAATTAGTCTGAAAATGTTCTTACTCCATGGTTTGTCAGTTCTTAGACATATTACCGTAATTTTTTATCCAATTCCGCCATCTCTGTCAAAGGGAAAAAAGCAGTATTAAAAGTAGGCTTGGTTTAACCCGTTGAGTGCCAGGGGCTTGGGCCATTTCCTAGACCCTGTAGGCCAAACACATATGTAGCATTTTTGTTGTTCATCTGTTTAGGTCTGATTCTCATAGGTAACTTTTTAATTACGTATGGAAAAATATATCTTTATTTTCAAAGTGAACTGAACTTTTGCATGGTACCTCTCACGAAGTAAATTTTTAACATGTGACAAGATATGATGTCATAATTACAAAAAAGTAAAACATTGCTTATTTTGCTAAATTCACACATTATATATCCAAAACATTTATGTTGATTGTGAAAGTTTTCATTATTTGAAATAGCCCTGAATACCCCTAGTACAAAAATACCAAATATGTATAGTTTTACCAATATGAATGGCCTGTGTAGACCCCTGATTACCAGTATCACAAAATGGTATCATCAAATTGTTGTTGTTTTTTTTTGCCACAGGGGTGTCCAACACATTGCAAAGAGTTAGACCACTCTGTGGCATACACAGGGTAAACTCATGTCTATTTCATAATTTTTTTTACACAGACCTTGTTGGGAGGAGCACCAGGAGGGGCTGTGATGCCCTCCATCAAGGTCTCCATAAAAAATAATGAAAAAAAATGACACAGGGTTAATTCATTTTTTTCATTATGTTTTATGCTGACTGCATTGGGGGGGCATCAGGACTCAAGGAAAACAATTATTTCTCTTTTTTTTAATCACTCAGACCTTGTTAATCTACTGTCATATTGTAAGCTATTTTCAGAAAATTTCCCCTAATTCTCCACCTAACCTGACTTGCCTCTTTCCCTCGTCATAATTCTAGCACATCATAATAAGAAATGTAAGAAAGTTTTACTTCACTGAGAGGGTGGTAGATAAGTGGAAAAGCCTACAATCAGAAGTGGTAGAAGTTAATACAGTGATGGAATGTAAGCATGCGTGGGATAGGCATAAGGCTGTCCTGAACATAAGAGAAGATCAAATACCAAATAAGGTCTGAGGCTTTTATAGCAGAAAAAATGGTCAGACTATATGAGCCGAATGGTTCTTATCTTCCATGAAATTCTGTTTCTAATAAATCCTCACATATCTTGATATGTAAAAAAAAACATTATTGGCCACAATACTGGCCACTGTGAATAAAATCTGCGTGGAGGGGCCTCCAAATGTAATATTTATTTAGTACTGGATATCCTGTGCATGGACACAGACTTGATTCTTTTTGCAGGTCTAAGGAACCTTAGAAAGCATTCAGTGAGACGAGTTTAGGGTTCGCGAGTTGTCTGACTGCTTATATGATATCCATTACTAATGAGAGTTTAACTCTGGAATTGATTTATAATGGCCATTTATTTTTTGGCTTAAGAAACATTGGGGGGTTATTATTATGAGGGGCTAATTGACATATACCCTGACAAGTATGTACTGCAACTGCAATAATCCACTTGCCCCTAATTCACTTCACCTCCATCGCTGAGATAAAAAGTACACAAGACACCTTTACTTTCCAAGCCTATCTGTATGCACAAGTAAATTTCCTGTCCTAAATAGTAGTTCAAGAAAGATTTACATGCTGGGGCCATTGTATAGTGATGTTTACATCTGCTGGAGGTAACCATATAACACACATATCTGTGACAGTGCAATACATGTGATATATATTTATATTGCAGTGCAGGACTGTCCGAATCTGCTGCCAGCCTGACATCCAATGCGCCAATGGCCCGTATTCAGGAAGCAAAACATGTTCAGTCCTGGGCAAATCAACTTTATCACAGGGGATACATAACAATTCTCTTTGAGTTTAGAGGGTGATTTAACCCTTTGAGTGCAAGAGGGGTATGCAACTAATTGCTTTGCAATATATTGCATATCCCTCTCACACTCAAAGGATTAACCTTTTGAGTGCAGCGAAATATCCCGCGTATTGCATTGCAATGTATTGGATATCTCTCTGGCACTGAGAAAGTTAGTAAGGACAGAAATAAATTAAGTTCACTATAGGCGACAAATTAAAAAAAATCCAAAAATTCCCATTGATATAAATGGGGCTCTAAAACCACCTAAACCAGCGATAAGCTACATTTGACCCTCCAAATTTGGCCCTCCTAAGTAGTTTGCAAAAATAAAAAAGACTTTGGATTATCATGAAATTGAGATGGTATGTCTTGTTACAGGCTTGGTCTGGAACGGGGAACAACTGCCAAAGAGGCATTAGACATAATCGTATCTTTGCTGGAGGAACATGGCCAAGGAGGAGGTTATTTTGCGGCTGACAACATTTCTGAGACCTTCAACAGCTCATTTCTGATTGTGGACAGGGTGGAAGCCTGGGTATTGGACACTGTAGGTAAACTCTGGGCAGCAGAAAAAATCACAGGTTGGTTTATTACCATCATAAGGACTTATTTTTTCATAGTAGTGTATAAACTCAGTATCCATCAGGACAAATGTACCATAGTGTTGTGGACCATGGCTGCTGTTAAAGGTTTATTTTGGTTGATGACTTTGCATTGCCTCTCACTCTTATGTTCCACTGTATCCCTTTCTGAATGCTGTAATTTTTCCAGTCGTTCTTACTCTTTTCTTCTGTTCTCTACTGTGCAGTCTCAGTGCCTAGAGATTCTAGCTGGACTGCCCTTTTGGGCAGGAATGTCTAATGTGTGCATAGAAATTTCTCCTCTGTAATGGTGTTATAGAACTAAAGCGTGATACTTCTGAGTGATGACTAACCATAGAACAAGCCATTGTGCTTTTGTTCGTACTCAGAGCCCATCACATTTTGGTTTGTATTCTTGAGTACTCTTAGGGGGTCTCCATAAAAATGAAGGGTAATCCAGATATGAACTCTTTGTTCTCAGTGCCTGGGGTATCATGCTGCCCCTCACTGACAAGGCCCAATAAAGCTAAACCATACGTCTGGGTTTGGCTGCTGTTTCCATGCAGATGGGACTTGAAAGACATTTTGGAACTGGACTGCGCTTTTAGGCGGGATTAGTCTAATATGTGGGTGGAAATTTCACCTTTGTAATGGCACTAGAAATGTCCCCCACATCAAAATGGCAACATCAAAAATGTCGCAGAAGTAAAAATGGAGACCTCATCATGTCTCTGTGCAAAGTGTTGAGGAGGGGCCAGGGAGCTTCTGATTTAGTGCCAATATTGGGCATCCTCCGCCCTCACAGTGTGCAGAACAGGATAAGACTTTATTCCGATGCAGCCTGAGTAGAGAAAATGCATCAATCAGGAGCCCTCTGGTCTTCAAAGGGTTAACCTGATTAAGAACTACTTATCCCTATAGGCATAGTGGCTCGCCAATGCATTACACAACAGTCCTTTGGAGACCTACTCTGCATATAGAGGTAAGTAGTTCTTAATTGAGTTAACCCTTTTAGGACCAGAGGGGTCCTGACAGATGCACCCTGAGTAGAGAAAATGTATCAGAACAAAGGGCTCCAAAAAAAGAGTTGTCTAATGGGTCACCTGGGCATCTGCAGCTTTCACGGGGTATGCACATACAAGAATAAAAAATAGTTTGCTGTGACATTTGAAATGGGGACAGGTGAGATTGTTCCTGCTCTGGGAATCCAGCTGACTTGCTGTATTGATCCTCCATCATTAACCCTTTGAATGCTAGAGGGGTACACAACGCACACTCAAAGGGTTAACTCTATCTACAGCCTGGGACAAAGTCTATGAAAATGGCCGTGAGGTGAAAGTGGTGACATTTTTAATCCACCGTTTGCACCGTTTTGGCGTGGGTGACATTTTTAAGGGTCCCTTTAGTCACAGATGACATTTTGATGTCGATCTTTTAATGTGGGCAACATTCTGACTCTTCAATGGGATACCAGAGTGAAGGGTAATCCATACATGGACCCCTTGCTTTCAGTTCCTAGGCAATCCATCTGCACCTCACTAATGAGGCCCAACAAGGATGAAATGTACATCTGAGGTTAGCTGGTGTTCCCTTGCTGAGGAGACTTGCTTGTCAGTCTGATTGTAGGAGATGAATGTGTTGTTTTCTCATCTCGACCAAAAATATGCTCCTTGCCTCTGTCAGTAGGTGCCTAAATTTTTAATAAATCACACCAAAAGACAACAAAAAAAAACCCCTTTCACTTACCCCTATTTTGAGCATAAAGGGCCTATTGCCATTTTGTAAATCTCATCTTATGTGTTTGTATTATTCATAATGCATAAAAATAAATATTTAAATCTTCTTCAACATTATTATTTCTGTTATTCTCCCACTTTCCTCCCCTTTGTCTGAGGTCAGCTAAGAAGCTCAGGCATTAGCTTAATCAGTGGAACTTGGACTTCCAATGCAATCCTATGATTCAGGACTAATATTAACACTTTCTTTCTATAAATCATTAACTGTGCACAGAGAACCAACTCTGGTGTTCAGGACACAATAAAATGACTCACAGCGAAGTAATTTCAATCTTGTCTGCTTACCAGCCATTGTAGTGTAACAACCTTATTAGATTTGTCAATGCAGTGATTTTAATTTTATGTAGATAGGGCTTTATAAGTGTATTAAAGTAGGACTTACCTCAAAGTGAGATACCTTGACCGGGTGGGAAGCTTATACACTACTTGGCCAATTTGTGAAAACAAAAATCTCACTTATTTACTAAGAAATATTCTATATGCCCAGTACAGGGCACACACTTGTTCTTTATATAGAGGAGCATTGGTTTGTCTTTCTGCCTAATTTAAATGAAGTTATTTTGAAGCATTACTATCCCTGTAATGCAGATTTGTTTGATGGACCTGCTTCTCTCTGGTATCTGATGTGCAAACTGCTATATCAGTATTGGAAAAACAGTGTTTTATAAGGATTTTAAGTTTGTTTTGCGTAACAAAATCAGGTAGGCAATCTATGACACTCCAGTTGTTGGACACTTTAAGTCCCATCATCCCTAGCCAGACAATGGCTGGAGTTCCAAAAGTTTACTACCCTTGAAGTAAACCTAAACTAATTTAGGCCTAGATTACATTGCAGTTGATATGTGTTATCACTGGTTCTCAATGAAGTGTGTGGAGAAATTTATAGATAAAACCCTTGATACGGTTATCCGCTGCAACGGAATCCAGACCTTACATACACTGTTGTTGAGGTTAAAAAGACAAATATAAAGTTATACACATCACTGATCCACTTTCTGTTGATAATAAAATAATCAGGCTTTATTTGAACCCTTAACATGCTTGAATGGCGCAATGCATTGCACACTACTTTAGAACGCAATGTGCTACAAGAACTTGTTGCAGAGTTAAGATTTTTTTTAAAAGCATCATGTTTGCCAGAGGGGTACACAATGCATTGGTATCTGAAGGGTTAAAAGGAAGTAACATCACCTATTACCCCACCTCTTACTTTACTATGTCCCAGAAAATCCTGATGGCCCCTATGAATTTTGGTTTTCTTGATTTAAGAGATAACATTGTGATTCAGTCCTGGGTGTCATGTCCATAAAGGAAGACATGGCAGTTGCAGGAGGTTTTTGTCAGACTGAATCAGGCAGAATACATGAGCTTACTTAACCTTTTAACCCTTTGAGTGCCAGAGAGGTACGCAATGCGTTGCGCACCCTTCTGGCACTTAGGGTTGCCACCTTTTCCAAAAAAAAAAAATAAAAAAAAATACCGGCCATAGTTGTGGGTTGGTGAGGGTGGAGCCACAAAACAGAGAAGACTCAAAAGGGAGGAGCCACAAAAGGGGCAGAACCCCTCAATGTTGTATGACCCTACAAAATTGAGCTTCATTTTGATGTGACAAGGTCACTTCGATAGCTATTAGCTGATTTGAGGGACAAGGAGGTAAAAAGAAGTCTGGTAAAATGGCGTGAGATAATCACAAATTGAAAGATATGGCTATAAATATAATAAATCATTTTTAAAGAAAATAAAAAAAATATAGTTATTCGTATATGTGCGTATATGTTTACATATATTGATTAAAACTTAAATTGAAGTACTGATTTTCAGTGGGCTGGGGGAAACAATTTTCCTTTGTGCTTGTTACTGTCTGGTTCAGGGGCTATATTCTGTTGTTTAAGACTTAGGAGGAAGTGAAGTGTGCAAGCAAAATTGCTGCCCCAGTAGGTGAAAAAGAGCATAGATTGTCATGTATCAATAGAGGCTTACACGTGTATACGTGTGAACTTCTAACACAATATTTCATATAAAAGCAACCTGTATATTAATATATGTTCCTTTAACCATGTAGTTGTTTGGGTATGTTTCTAGCAACCAAAGGGTTACATTTAGATAACCTGGAGCATTACTAATATCTATAGAACTGTTACTTTATCTTATAGACATATTTCTAAAACATAGGCAACTTAACGTAATAACATTTGACATTATGTGTAGCAATGGGCATGTTTTATCTGCTGTGGCAGCTAACAGCAACATAGCACTTACTCAGGACTGGACTGAAGGCAACCAACGGTGGAGTACACGCGTACTACAAAGCATGTGTGCGTTGGCATATAATGTGTGATGTGCACGTACAGTACACTGCATCTTGCTGCCACTCACTAAGACGCAACTGAGGGCTTAGAGAGAGTGAGTGACATGATTTTAATGGCTGCCGAAGTGATCTGGGCATAGTGGAAAGCGGGGCAAGTGAGTCCGTGTAGTATATGCGCAGTAATACCGGCTTTTCAATACCTGCTTTTCAATTGCTCGTATAGAGGTTATACCGGCACCGGCTCAGCAGCGCTAATTACCGGCTGGGTGGCAACGCCACTGGCACTCAAAGGGTTAAGGACCAGAGGAGTGCTCAGTGCATTGAGACGCAGTGTGTTGCATCCACTCTGGCCCATAAAAGGTTAAAATTACCATGAACATTGTATGGAGTTTGTGTCCTGTGGTCCTGCTAGCAACTGCTATGTCCTCCTCCTGCACAAGACATCCAGGAGTGATTGAAAATGTTATCTCTTAATCAAGGAGTAAGGAAAAAAATGAGAGGGGCTATTAGGATTTTTGACCATAGTAAGATTAGTGGGGGTTATTAATAGGATCTTTTACTTGCCCTTTAAAGTAATTCTGCCTAATGATGTTAGTAATTGTGCATATTGTTTGTTCCTCAGAGCATTTCATTGTAGAACTGTTTACTTTCATCTCTAAGCTCCTATCCTGTGATTTAACAAACTGGTTTTTTTCCTTTCTTCCACTATTTCTATGTGACATAGATGGAGTAAAATGCATTTGTAATCGTTTGTCTGTAAAGACACAAATTGATCTAGAGCATCCAGAGCTTCGGAGTCACGCGAAAAGTCAGGGCTGGTGGAATGAAGATAAAGAATTTAATTTCTCTGAAGTGTTTTCAAATGAGAATGGAGATGACTGTTCAGGAAAGCAGACTGTTGTAAATCAGCAAGGTAAATGATGCTTTTATCCGGCACACATAGACATTCTCAATAGCGTAGAAAACATCTTAATGACTGCTCCTGACCTGAAGAGAAATCATGTATACATTTACTAAGGAAGGAGGAAAAGCTAGCTAGCTACTGCTATGTCTGCCTCCATGGACAGAACATCTAGGATGGATTGGTGTTATCATTTGAACAACGGCACAAGGCCAGAATTAATTTGGGCCATTAGGAATGTTTAGCTAGAGCAAGTTAAGTGGAAGTTATTATTAGGAAGTATTACTTCTCCTTTAACACTGCATTTTAACCTCTCGAGTGCCAGACAGGTATCCAAAGCATTGCGTTATACTCAAAGGGTTAAACTCAGGATTTCCAAAGAGGAAGCTGAAACAGAGACTTTCAGCTCTGCAGCACTAGTCACATTCACAAATAATGATACACTTAAACTGCCACTGCAGGAATAGTGATACACTTAAACTGTCACTGCTGTAATAGTGATACACTTAAAGCAGCAGTAAAATTTTGTTATTAAAAAATGTATATTGTAGGGCATTTCCAGCTGAGTAAAATAAGGGTAATCTCACTGCTGAGAGATGCATATTTCCATGCTCCTTACATTAACAGTGCCCTCTACTGGTCATATTCTAATTAGTTATTATGTTACATTCTAATGGAGAGGAAAGTCGGTGATATACGGTTCTCCATAGAATGTGACAGAACTTTAAAGGAGCAGTACATTTTTTTTAATGAAAAAAATATATATGCTAGGGATTTTTCTTCGGAGTAAAATAAGGGTACTGCCACTGCCAAGAGATTTATATTTCCAGAGTTAATACAGTTTAAACCCATGATTTTTATATTAGCAGTGCCCTCTAGTGGTCAAATTCCAATTAGTTTTTCTGTTAGATTCTAATGGAGAGGAAAGTCAGAGACATACAGTTCTCTGTAAAATGTGATAGAAACTGCCTGTCACTTCCTGTCAGAATGATCAGGAAGTAAACACAGTAAATTCACTTCCTGATTATTTGAACTGCTATAAATTTTGAATAGAACATCTGACAGCAGTGGGAGTGACCTTGTTTTATTCAGCAGGAAAATATTTATAAAATAGGTGTTTTCATAAAAAAGTTTACTGCCCCTTTAAGGAAGTAAACACACAGTAAATTCAGTTCCTGAATATTTGAACTGTTTTATCATTTGAATAAAACAACTGACAGAGGTGGGAGTGACCTTGCTTTACACCACAGGAAAAATCTCTATAACATATAGGTTTTCATAAAAAAAAGTTTTCTGCTCCTCTAAATTGCCACTGCAGACAGCTCAGGGTTCTTTGTGACTTTGGCAGGCACTCCATTACAGCTTATTGCAAATTAGTGACAAGAACGCAATGGCAATGCTCAACAGAAAGTAGCCTCTCATTTCTTGGCAGGTTATTGCAGACCTAACATATATTTTACTTTGAATTTAACATGTTTTGTGGCCACCTTGTGCTATTGCTGTTGCAGTCAATGGACAGTTTGTCCCAGACCACCCAGAGCAACTGACAGCAAAAAACAACATTACCACCTCAAAATATTATACGTTTGAAATTGAAATAACTTATGAATGAAGCATCTCCCAACAGTGAGAAAAAACTCATTTGTTTAATTATAATTGTTCACTGCCCATTTCAGCCCAGATGAAGGTTCAGTCACCTGCCTAGTATGGTATGCACTATGCCAGTGCGGACTGGGTTGATGGAGTGAAATCTTCTCACTGTTGCAAAGTGTTATAACACAGGTTATCTTTGTGTTTACAAAGGATTTAAAATTAATTTATATTTTCAGACAATATGACAATTCAGTCAATGTTGAATATTCTTCGGGACAAAAGCAGTGGTATCTGTGTAGACTCGGAAACCTTCCTCACTACGGCAAGTGCTATGTCAGTCTTACCTCGGAATGAGAGCTGTCCTTGCATTCACTTCCTGACTGGCACCCCCGACCCTACAAGGTCAGACAAGTTTAATTTCCTGTCTGTATATTATATATCTACATGCACTGTACTGTATGCACATAAAAGGATTATTCTAATGGACAGCAAAGTATCCTATATAATAATTTACTAATGTATGTTTGTCAGAGGCTGTCATGCGCAGTACAGATGGTTGCGCGTGCTGCAGTCATGTGCAGTACACAGGGCCGGCGGCACCTATAGGCGAGGTGTATTGGCACTTTCCCTACTGGGTTTCATTGTTTTTTGAGTCTGCTAACATGTTCTAGTGATGTTTCATGTAATTTTAATTCACAGTTTCAACTTTGCAAAATTTGTGTTCCGCATCTTTAAGGCGCGCTTTACCGCATAGACGCCATTGCTCCATTCACTTCTATGGGACTGTATAGTTTGGGACATATCTCTGCAACTTCTCAACGTAGCGACTTCAGAGATGGCTCATTTTAATTGTCTGCCCTTGCTCTGTCATCCGGTTAATGTTTTCTGTGTGTTGGGGGGCTAAAGGGGCTTCTGGCACTGCTGGGATACTTTTTCTGGGAAAACTACATTTCCCATGAGCGCTTGCTTCGTGCTCTCGTTTGTGATTGGCTCCCGCCACGGCAGCCATTTTGTGCCTTTTCCTGAATGAGTATCCTACACAGGGCTTGGACTCTCCTTCTCTCCTCTGCAGATTAACCCTTCACCTGCCAGATAAGTGCATTTTAGCAATTTCTGGGGTGAAATTTTAATCTTACACACTGTATTTTGGTGATTCCTTATACTTTAGACAATCTCACAGTGTCAAAACGTTTAATCTGTTAGAGCTTGGGGCCAGGCCTAAGACTAAGGACGTTGGGGTCTCTGTGTCCCCTATTGCTCATTGCTCTTCTTGTCATTCACGGTTACCTAGAGAATTCTCAGGCCATTTATGCCCAGCATGTTCTGATGTCCCTGAGTCTCACCCAGGGACCTCCAGCCATGCATTAGAGGCTGCTACTAGAGACCTCCGGTCTACATTGCAACTCATTCCATCCCAGTTATAGAGTGTCTTCCACTCCTGGCAGACCCCTTCTTCCGTCAAATCTTACCTGCAAAAACCGCAGGGAGTACCTGATGTATCAGATTCCTCTGAGGAGGAACTGTTGGTGGATTCGGATGTTGAGGAATGTTCTGCTGTGGTCTTCTCTCAGTTTTTTTTGGGGGACCCCTTTGAGGCTAATCTTGATCCCTCGGCTGAGGGCTTGATCAGAGCTGTCTTAACGTCCCTAAACATTCCCTTAGTTCAGGAGGTTTCTTCGGATCCGTCTGATGTATTTCAGGAGCCTGAAAGGCCCTATACTTGTTTTTTCCACCTAACCCCACTCTTGACCGCCTTGTGTCTGATGAGTGGAAGTCTCTGGACAGGAAACCTTCTGTTTCCAAGAAATTTGTCAAGCTTTACCCCTTCTCTGAGGCAGCGCTTGCTCAGTGAGTTCATCAAGTGGATGCTCCTGTCTCCGGGCTATATAAGTCCACTGCCTTGCCAGTTGCTGATGCTTCCGCTCTGAAAGACTGGACTGACAAGAAACTTGAGGTCTCCCTCAAGTCCATTTTTGCCACCGCTGGTACTGCCATGCGTCCAGCGTTCGCTGCAGCATGACTGAACCAGGCCATTGCTTTCTGGACTGAACAGCTCACCCTGGCTGTCCATCAGGGTTCTTCTACTTCGGATTTGTTGCGGCTCCGTGCCAACATTTGAGGCCCAGCACTATGTTTCTGCTGCCTTATTTGATGCCATCCGTTTGGTGGCAAGGATTTCCACCATATCTGTGGTTGCCAGATGAGCTCTTTGGCTCAAGATCGGATCTGCTGACACTGCTTCCAAGAAAGCTTTGCTCTTATTGCCTTTTCAAGGCACCACTTTGTTTGGGCCAGATCTTAAGGATCTGATTAGTTAGGCCACAGGGGGCAAGAGTACCCTTCTGCCTATGGTCCCCAGGAGGAAGACGCCTCTCAAGTGTAATCGGCTTTTTTGTTCCTTCCAGACTGAGACATGTCCAGCGAACCAGGCGGTTCCCTCGGCTCCTCCTCCAAGCCCAAACAGCAATGGAAGCCCAAGGTCTCCTCCAAGCCTAAGGCTTCCAAGCCTTCTTCAGCATGACTCGCCGAACCCAGGTCCCCACTCGGCTGTGGGTAGCCATCTGCATCACTACCACAGCATCTGGGAGGATTCAGTGGCAGACCCGTGGGTTTTACAGGTGGTGGCAGAAGGGTAAAGGATCCCTTTCGCCTCTCTTCCTCCCTTTCGGTTTTTACCCTCTCATACGCCTCAGAGCATAGAGATACGCTGTCTGTTCAATGGCGCTGTCCAGGCCCTTCTGGACAAGGATGTTCTGGAACCTGTTCTAATTCGGGACAGAGGTATGGGTTTTTACTCAAACCTCTTTGTGGTCTCCATGAAGGATGGCGGCTGTCGTCCCATTTTGGATTTGAAAGATCTCAATTCCTTTGTGATCAAGACTCATTATCACAAGGAGTCCTTAAGGATGGTGATTGCTGCTATGTCCCTGGGGGAATTCCTTGCCTCTGTGGATCTTCAGGACATGTATCTACACATCGCCATTCATCCAGAGAGTCGGTATCTCAGATTTGCCTGTGACCAAGGGCGTTTTCAGCTCTTCCCTTTGGTCTGACTACAGCTCCTCAAGTTTTCAACTGTGTCCTGGGAGCCTTAGTGTCCGTCCTCCACTGGGACGGCATCAGAGTTACCCCATACACGGACGACCTGCTTCTGAAAGCCCCTTCTGCGGAACTTCTTCATCAGCAGGTTCTGGCCTGTATTCATGCTCTCACCCATCACGGGTGGATAATCAACATGGACAAGTCAGATCTTGTCCCATCCCAGTGTCTGGTCTTCCTGGGCCTTCTCTTCGACACTCAGCAGAGCATGGTGTTTCTCATGGATGAGGTGGCTCACCAGATCACCCACAGGGTTTCTGCTGTTCTGACTCATGATCCAGTTCCAGCCAAGAAGCTGTCCTCTCTAGTTCTGGCTCATGATCCAGTTCCAGCCAAGAAGCTGTCCTCTCTAGTGGGGAAATTCATACCCACCATAGAAGCGGTCCCATTTGCCATGGCTCACACCAGGGAACTCCAGAGGTTTGTGATCCAGGTGTGCAGGGGTCAGACAGACCTTCTGAAGACAGTTCCCTCTTCATGTGGAACTGAGTTTGTCTTGGTGGCTTAACCTCTCCAATCTGCCGAAGGGCAAGTTCTTCCTGGTATCCCTCTGGACCACGGTGATGACGGATGCCAGCCTGTCTGGCTGAGGAGCGGTCCTGGGTCGCCTGAGTGCTCAGGGTCGGTGGTCTCCGGAGGAATCTCTCCTTCCCATTCATGTGTTGGAGCTTTGGGTGATATTTCATGCCTTTCATCATTAGACACCCCAGCTGGAAGAATGCCCAGTCTGGGTCCAGTCGGACAATGCCACAGCCGTGGCTTACATCAACAAGCAAGGTGGAACAAGAAGTCTCACAGCTTGGTTAGAGGTCAAGGCTATTTTGTCCTGGGCAGAAGAACATGTTCCCGCCATATCCACAGTGCACATTCCTGACGTAGACAACGTCATGGAAGACCTCCTCAGTCAACAGACGGTGGACAGCTGAGAGTGGGAAATGCACCCAGAGGTGTTCACCCTCATTGTTCAGAAGTGGGGTCTTCCTTGCATCAACCTGATGGTGACAAGACACAACCAGAAGGTTCCGAGGTTCTGCTCTTGCTGGAGGGATTCTCTAGATCTAGAGGTGGATGCCATGTCCATTCCTTGGTTATTTTCTGTGGCTTACATCTTTCCTCCCCTTCCCATGTTGCACAGGGTATTACGGAAATTGAGACTGGAGCACTGTCCAGTTATTCTGATTGCTCCGTACTGGCCTCAACAGGCTTGGTTTCCGGAGATTCTGGATCTGTCCGTGGTGGAGCCATTCCGGCTCCCTTGCCGTCCGGATCTTTTTCTCCAGGGTTACCTGTGGAAGGAGGATGTTCATCGTCTAGCTTGACAGCTTGGAAATTGAATCCTCAATATTGAAGAAGAAAGGTTTTTCTTCTGGTATGGTGGCTACTATGCTCAGTGCCCGCAAACCTGTTTCTTCTAAGGCCTACCATCGTGTCTGACCTTTCTATCTTGTATTGATAGAGACCTTTCTCAGGAATTTGATCTGCCTACAGTCCTGGCTTTCTTGCAGGAAGTTGTGGATAAGGGCCTCTGTTTGAGCTCCCTTAAGGTTCAGACTTCTGCTCTCTTTGTTTTCTTTCAGAGACGCATTGCTATTTTTTCTGATGTCAAGGTTTTCTTCCAGGGTGTTGCTCATACTCGTCCTGCTTTTAAGACTCCCGCTTCTCAGTGGTTAACTTGGTTTTGGGCGTCCTTCAGCACCCTCCCTTTGAGTCCTTGGCTACTATTCCTCTAAACATGCTGATGTGGAAAATGGCCTTTCTCCTGGCAATCGTGTCTGTTCGCCATGTTGCGGAGTTACGTGCTCTGTCTTGTAGACCACCCTTTTTGGTGTTTCACAAAGACAAGGTGGTGCTTCATACTTCGCAGGAGTTTCTCCCGAAGGTGGTCTCTGAGTTTCACATTAATCATGAGATTGTGGTGCCTTCTTTTTGCCCTGACCCTACCTCTGATAAGGAGAGGGATCTCCACTTGTTAGACGTGGTGCGTTGTGTAAAGTTTTATGTACATGTCCATTAGACAGTCTGACGCGCTGTTCGTCGTTCCTGAGGGCTCCAGGGCAGGAAGACCTGCATCCAAAGTGACTATTGCTTCTTGGATCAAGTCCACTATTCGTAAGACTTACGCGCTAAGGAAGAAGCCTGTTCCCTTTTGGGTCACGGCTCATTCTACTAGATCTATTGGGGCTTCTTGGGCTTACAAGAATCAGGCCTCCGCTGATCAGTTGTGCAAGGCTGCCACTTGGTTGCCTGTGCACACCTTTTAGAAGCACTACTGTGTTGATGTCTTGGCATCGGCTGACGCCAGTTTTGGGAGTAAGATCCTGGAGGCAGTCTTGCCTGTCTAGGATCTTCTTCGGTTTTTTGGTGCTTCCTTCACCCCTGAGCCCTGTAGGCTCTAGTTCAATGTGCTGTGTAACAGTTCCTGGGGTGTTGTTACCCCTGTTCAGTGTCCATTGACACTTCATTTGTTTTGTTGGGCTATCTCTGATCTGATGGTTCGTATCTGCTCTGGTGACTTTGGGGGCCTTGCGCCTGGTCCTTGCCTCACTTCCCGCCTCTGGTAAACTCAATGGGTGGACATCCCAAAGTTACCAGTAACCTGTATTGGACAACAGAGAAAAGAGGATTTTAGTCTTACCTGTTAAATCCTTTTCTCTTAGTCCGTACAGGTTACTGGTCTCCCACCCTGTCAAGGGACCATGCTTGGCTCTCCTGTGGCAGACCGTGAGGGTCCTTCAGGGTCATGCTCACAGGAGTCTTCTTTCCATTCTACTATCTAGTCACTAGTTAGTGTCTCAAATCTTACTGGAGCTGATTGGCTAGCTGCAGCCAAGGAGGGAAGGTAGGCTCCACCCCCTGCATTCACTTCTAGAATTGTTCCTGCCTAGCTGAAGGGGCAGATTGCCTACCCAAAGTTACCAGTAACCTGTATGGACTAAGAGAAAAGGATTTAACAGGTAAGACTAAAATCCTCTTATTTCACATCTCCTCACAGCATATTATTGCAGTGATTCTCACATTTATGTTTTGTTGCAATGAGCTTAATGTGTCATACCTTTCACAATTTTTTCATTTTTTATTGTTTTTTGATGCACTCCTTTGTCACAGAAATGTGAGTTTTTAAACTACACTTGTCACAACAGAACCCTATGTGTGCCCAAGGGATAACAACACATTGCAAATCAATGCATTATACTCCTCTCAGGCATTTAAAGTGTTAATGAAGGATGTGTCACAACATAAAAGTTTCGGCGCTACTGGACTATAGGCATGCATGCTCTTAATAATATATTAACTTAACATAGTACCATTCTCTGAATGAGAAACTCCCTATAATAAACCCTATACTCATTCAGCAGAACAATTTAAGAAGAGGATCGGAATGTGAAATGGCGTTCTCCAACAGGTTCCAGTGGCAGTAAATTCATTTTACAGTGCCAAAATTCTGTAATAAGGATTAGTTTTCTTGATAACGCATACTTTTTTACACGCTAATAGCTAGAGGTGTCCTCAATGTATTGCAATGAGCCATGTATTTATATAGGTTTGGGTTCCACTTAATATTTTTTGATGATCTGTTATAACTAAATTGTATAAATGTGCAAGCAAGTTAGAATTACTTACATACAGCTTGAATAAATCTGCTGTTGTCCCACAACAACATTAAAGGAGAGCTAACACCTCCTAAGAACTCCCCACGTAACTTGCAATGCCCAGAAAATCCTAATGACTTCTATGAATATTTCCCTTGTACCTTTGTTCAAGAGATAACCTCTTCAGTCAGTACTGGATGTATTGTTCATAGAGACAGACATGACAGTTGCTGGTAGTTTTTAAAACTTAATCAAGCAAGAGTGCATGAGAACTTTGATCACTGGCCCTTTAAGGACCAGAGGGGTCCATAATGCATTGTGGAGCAATATGTTGCATCTTGACCCAGATCCTTAAAGGGTTAAAATTACACTGAGCAGAGGTTCATGTCCTGTGGTGCTGCTAGCATCTGTCATGTCTGCCTCCATGGACATGACATCCAGACCTGACTGATGATGAAGCAAGGTGCAAGGGAAAATTCATAGAGGTCATTAAGATTTTTCATCCATCGTAAGGTGATTGGAGAGTGGGGGTTATTACAAGGTGTTAGTTCTCCTTTAAGGACCTTGGTAATCAAGACTTACAAAGCTTTTAATGGTGTCTACATTTTGATATTATTTTCCATTAATATTTATTTCAATACATTTCCAGGTCAATATTTAAACCTTTCCTCTTTGTGGAAAATGTGAAACTAGTACCCAAGGCCCAATCATCTTGTCTGGGTGATAAACCGTGTGACCATGGGTGGCGACACGAGCTCTATGAAACTCATCAAGCCGCTCTGTCCTTGATAGAGAAGGAGCAGGTAGGTGTACGGGTTTTTACTACTGACCACAGAAAATTTGCATTGTGCTTAAGGCTATTTTAAGGACTGAGCTGTCCAGGGGTGGGGTGCAATTTTTTTGGTTCCCTGCCGGGTGATCACAGAGAGCCTTGTAGACGCGTTGTGATTAAGAAATTCCATGGCGTGCCAGGACTGTCACTGGTCCATAACGCTGTGACTGTTATGACGTTCTTGGCATGTCATTGGTCGTTGAGGTTTTAAACCACTGTTGGACCTTAGGCAAAGTATAAAGAGAGGGGCTCCTTAACCTCTTGAATGTCAGAGTGGTGTACAATTAATTTTACACCCTGCTGGCAAATAGGAGCTAACTTATACATAGATTCTAGGGATGTGTCTATTGCATTGCTCACAATGCACTGGTGACCTCTCTAGCATTCAGAGTGTTAAATAAATACACCTATTCCTGTCTGCTAAGAGGGCATACTCAAGTATATAATAATGTAGCAGTTTTGAACAAAAATAAAATCAGCTTCAAAGAATGTTGTCATTTGATACCCACTTCACATTTCACACACTGTAATGTTCTTTGTGTGTAACAGGAGAGAGGGAGATCCATAGGATTCCAAACGTTGATGTATGACAATCAGGGTTTATGATTTGGGGCTTTTCATCACTGGGTCCTGAGTAGCTGCTCACTTAACTTGTAGTTAAAATGGTACTGGTTGTACTTAAAGTGGTGCATCATTTACATGAATTACTAGTGAGAGTTAAAAAGAAGATCAAAGGACTGTACTCATAACCCATTTTATCTGATGGACTGGTGCTTGAACCATCTATTGTAAAGTTTGTAAATCTGGATACAGTGAAATATTTTATCAGTGCATAATCAGACTTGTAGTATAATAAATGTGTGGAATGAACAAAGAAGCAGCAGATGTGAGAGGAAGTGAATGAGAGAGTAGGTAAGAGTGAGAGAATGAGAGTGGTTGTAGAATATTGGAGTGGTGCTTGGAGAAAAGGAGGCAGGATGGTAGAGAGAAATGGGGGACTGCAGTAGGAAGTGGGTGGGAAGCGGGAAATAAAGAGTGGTGTGATGGTGGAAATGCCTAGGGAAGAGGAAGGAAGAGAGAATATACATGAGGTTTTGAGAGGTATGGGGTAGTATTGCAAAGAGTAGATAGAATGGAAGTATGAAGGTTTAGTGCAGTGGAAGCCTCCAGACTAACTTGATCTGGCCTGTGGGTCTTTGTGATTAAAGAGGAATGTCTTTCTTTAAATGTGAAGACAGAAGGTCCCCATAGCCTGACCGGGCTCCTTTTACTCCCCATTGCCTAATTGTCACCTTGGAGGGGGTCAGCAGAGCTTGATTATGTCATTTGTCCCACAGAGGTCACAGCAGATCAATGGGGAGCAAAGAAATGTGGTCAGATAAAAATAATTAAATAAAAATATGTATACAGTTGAGTGTGTGTATGAACATAGTTTGTGTATGTTTGACTATGTATGTGTGAGGGTATGTTGAATTGAATGTGTGACTGTGAGTGTATGTGTGAGTTTGTGTGTTTTTTGGTGTGTGTGAGTGAATGTATGACTAAGTATATGTGGTTCGGTGTATGTGTGTGTGTGTATATGTGATTGTATGTTGAAGTATGTGTGTATGTGCATGTAAATGTGTGTGCACTTGTGTGCAACTTCTCAAACACTCACAAGAAGAAGCAGAAGTCATCTACACTTTATCACGTCTTTATCATGCCTTAGTGCATAAGCCCCCTGGTGTGCTATGAACACTGACTAAATGTCTATAAAGACTCAGACAACTGCCTTCAGATAAACAGTGTCTTCTCATCTGAGGACTCTTATTGGCAGATCTTTCTTGGTGAGTGTGCCAGAATTCAGTGATGACCAATCACTGTTTAGTATTACTGATATTTGCATCCATTGCCACCAATTATTTATAATGAAAATACTGAGTTTAGAATGTATTACTTTATGAACACTGTTATGGGCTCTATCTAGATTTTACCATTCTGGAACCTAAGGGTCACAATGTGTATGAGTCCACTTAGTTAATCAGCAATCCTTTGAGAAGTTAGTTGCCATGGACATTCCAGTGCAAGGGTAGCCAACCCTAGTACTCCTAAGACAACAGCAGTGCATGTTTTCAGGATATCTCTACTTCAAAACAGATTGATTCATTAAACTGACTGAATCACTGATGATATTCTTGGGCTTATGAAGATGTATCATGAAAATATGAACTCTCGGGGCGTCTTGAGGACAAGGGTTGGCGACCCTTGTTCTATAGCAACAAAAGGTTGAGAGCCAGCCCTACATGTATTTTATACACTTTGTAAATAAAAAGCAGAAAGAGGGGGATTTATTCTACTGCCTCTTATCACTCCATAACAATATCATGGGGGAGATTCACTAAGCGGTGATAAACAGGTGATAAAGTGGAGATGACTGTTTATCACGTCTCCAGTTCCTATGTTATTCTATGGAACCTATGCACTAAGATTTCTTCAGCTTTGGAGATCTTAGTGAATAGAAGAACTAGAGAAGTGGTATCACTGGAGAAGTCACCTCCACTTTATCACCTCTTTATCACCACTTAGTCTTAGTGAATCTCCTCTTATGTATTTTAACCAAAGTGCACTGATCCGGATATGCTTTCCTTTTAAGTTAATTTTTCTGTTTCTGTTGTGTTATTCAGGATGGAGGAAAGCTAATCAGCATAATGCAAGCCCTGGAGAAACAAGGCCTGGATGCAATGGAAGATATACTGAATAGTTCAGAACATTTAGACCCTGAGGAAGTAGAGGACCTTTTTTATGACTGTGTGGACACAGAGATAAAGTTCTACAAGTGAAGTAAGTAAAGACAAATCTTGATTGTGGCAGAGTGCTGTAAAATTGAATTCTGTGCCCTCAGAGACCTAATGAGTGTTAAGATGGCAGTGTCCAAATAATGTGATTTGGGTCATAAAAGAGACTGAGCTTAACTTGGATGGACAGGACAAAAAATTATAGTAGATGAAGACTGGTAAACTAGACAGGACTGAGTGGGAACTGGGTGGAATGGGGCAGAAAGTGGGCACAGTTATCATTGAAAGTGGTCACATTTATATAATTGGACTCTCTGAATAGAAGATATTGATTCAGTCTTTGGAGACGTAATACTGAACCTACCTAACAACTACACCATTTTCATGGTATAGGTGATATACTCCAATTGAATATGCCATTTGGCTAGTTGGGGATGATGGAAGTTGTAGATCCCAACAGCTGGAGGTCCAACAAGTGACTGCTGCTCTTAGGCTGCGAGTGTGGTCCAACCACATGTGCCTTTAATTAATGAAACAGGTATTAAAGTATGCCTTGTCTGTATCTTTCTCTGGTACTCAAGTACCACAAGTTGGGAAACTGGATCATAAATTCAGGTTTTTTTTTGTTATAGTGTGAAATTTGGAAAATGTTTGCACATGTGTGATATTTATGTGATGCATATACAAGGCTTTGGACGGACAACGTCCAATGAAATTTCACGTTTTGTACAGCTAGTTCCTGCTATACTTCTGAACCAACTGGATGTTAGAATGGTATCCAGCACATTGCGAGCAAGTGCGTTTGGAGACAGGGCCTTTTAAGGCACTGGTGGTATAAAGTAGTGCGACCTATTAACTACTTGGAGTCTATGAGATCTCCTATGCATTGCTAAGCAATGTGTTGGAAATCTCTCTAGCCTTCAATGGGTTAAAATGGAACTTTCACCTTGAACTGTGAAAGAGCTTTTAGAATTACCTATATTTGTATTAGGATTTTTAATATCCTTATTATTGCGTACAATAGTTTATGTGATATATAGCTTTTTTTCCAGCATACTCAAAGTAGCAAGTACTGCCTGGTCTGGCATGTGAGCTGTGTATCTTGCTGGTATGTTGATCAATACTGTCTAATGTTCATAATCTGACAAATAAATAAAGTTAAATATCTCAAAAACTTGTTTTGAATCTAAAAGAAATATGAGCGATTTCAAAATCACCTTTCACTGTCGTCCAATACAGGTTACTGGTACATTGGGAGGCGTCAGTCCCCTTTAAGTAGGCAGGAACATTCTCTAAATGTATGCAGAGGGGTGGAGCCTCCCTTCCCTCTTAAGGAGACTCATCCAGTCCAGCCCCCAGAATTGTTTCTTCCTGTGTAAGACACACAGGTGGAGAACATCTCTCAATCAAGTTTAGTTTCTTTTTTATTTTCTGTCAAATATGGAATACCACCATTAGGCAGGTTACCAGGACTGACAATGCCCTCTCCAAAGTGGCTAGTTTCAGTAGCCAGAGCATTTTGGTGGACCTTAAGCTCTGAAGAGGGAATAATCTTGATTTCAAGTAACTTCCCTGGGGATTCCTCTCTGAGGTACTCCTCTTTCACTGGTGACCTGAAGACAGAAGATCTGCAGGAAAAGGTGAGCCACCCTTTGAGTGCTGAAGGTCCACTTGTCCCACAGTGTCCCTTAACTGGGCTTGTATTTGGGAGTTCTCATTGCGCACTCCAGCACTCATTGGGTGTTTATGTATATATATATATATATATATATATATTGTATACATAAGTGTATGTCTGTGGTTTTGGAGCAATTTATATGGCATATTAACCCTTTCTCTGCTAGTTTGACTAGTTTTATAAGGGGTTTTGGGACACTTCCTTTATAGGGTAGTATTTTATTCTGATGTACATGTGTTTACTATGTATTTTAACCTTTTTCCCTTTGGGGGTTACTTATGTTAATATGGGTGTTACGGACATTGTACTTGTATGTTGTCCGATGTTTTCGATTGTTCTGGATTGACATTGTCAACCATGGTATCTGGGGGTTTGACCCTATCCGTGGTGGAGTCATTTTGGCTCTCCTCTCGTCCAGCTCTTCTTCTTCTACAGGGTTCTCTGTGGATGACTATGTTCTTCGGCTCAAATTGTTGGCCTATATGTTGAATCTTCGATTTTGGGATGACAGGGGTTTTCTCCTGCTGTGGCGGCTACTATGCTGCGCGCTTCTCAGCCCGTTTCTTCCAAGATCTATCACTGAGTCTGGTCGACCTTGTGTCCTGGTGTGCTGACAGGGATCTGTCTCATGCCTTTCCTCTTCCTACTGTCCTGGCCTTTTTGCAGGACGGTCTCGATACGGAGCTCAGTCTGAGTTCTCTGTAAGTCCAGACTTCGGTGCTCTCTGTCTTTTTCCAGGAGCGTTTGCTGTTTTTCCTGATGTCAGGATTCTCTTCCACGGCGTGGCTTATGGTCGTCCTGCCTTTAGGAGTCCAACTCCTCCGTAGGACCTTATTTGGTTTCGGGGGTTCTTCAGCACCCCCCTTCGAGTCCTTGGCTACTATTCCTTTACACTTTTGTCTTGGAAGATGGTCTTCCTTCTGGCTATTGTTTCAGTTCGCCGTGGGGTGGCGGAATTCCAAGCTCTGTCTTGTGAACCACCTTATCTAGTGTTCCACAAGGATTAAGCCGTGCTTCATATTTCTACGGAGTTCTTGCCTAAGGTGGTCTCGAGTTTCACATCAATCAGGATCTTGTGGTGCCCTCTTTCTGCCCTAATCCTTCCTTTGACACGGAGTGGAATCTCCGCTTGTTGAATGTTGTGCGTTGTCTTAAGTTTTATGTTCATCTCACTGAGTCCATTAGGAAGTCTGACGCTCTGTTCGTCATTCCTGAGGGTCCTAGGGCAGGGGGACGGGCATCCAGGGTAATCATTGCATCTTGGATAGGTCTACTATTCGTAAGGTTACGAATTGAGGAATAAGCGTGTTCCCTTTCGGGTTACTGCTCTTTCTACTAGGTCACTTGGGGCCTATTGGGCCCACAAGAATCCAGCACGTGCTGACCAGCTGTGCTGGGCGGCCACTTGGGTTTCTGTACACACCTTTTCGGGAGCACTACCGTGCGGATGTGCTGGCCTCTGCTGATGCCAGCTTTGGGAGGAAGGTCCTGGAGGCAGTTTCGCCTGTCTAGGGTCTTCTTCTTCTGTAGTTCTCAGTGCTTCCTTACTGTTGAGCTCTGTGGGCTCTAGTTCAGTATGCTGTGTAACGGTTTCTGGGGTCTGTTTTACCCCTAGTTGGTGTCCGTTGACACTTCCGTGTTGTTGGGACCTCTGACCGTTAGGTTCATGGTGGTCCTGGTGTCTCTGCGGGCCTTGCGCCTGGTCCTTGCCTTCTTCCCGCCTCTGGGAAAGCTCAATGTTTGTACATCCCAATGTACCAGTAACCTGTATTGGACGACAGTGAAAATAGGATTTTAGTCTTACCTGTTAAATCCTTTTCACTTAGTCCATACAGGTTACTGGTCTCCCACCCTGTCAAGAGACCATGCTCGGCTCTCCTGTGGCATTCTGTGGGAGTCCTTTGGGGCATACTCACAGGAGCCTTCTTTCCTTCTTCTATCTAGTCTACTTCGTTCTCAAACAATTCTGGGGGCTGGACTGGATGAGTCACATTAAGAGGGAAGGGAGGCTCCACCCCCCTGCATACATTTAGAGAATGTTCCTGCCAACTTAAAGGGGACTGACGCCTCCCAATGTACCAGTAACCTGTATGGACTAAGTGAAAAGGATTTAACAGGTAAGACTAAAATCCTATTATTTGTTACAAAGTGACAGTTTAAGTAATATTTACACCAGGGTTGTTATGTACTAAGCTGTAATAAAGGGCTGGTAAACTCTCCAGTGATAGAAACTTTCAAATTCCTAGGTTATTTTGTGAGTCTATGCATTAACATCTTTTCAGCTTTAGAGATCTTTATCATAGGCGCTATAGAATAACCTAGGTATTGCAGTTTATCTCACCTTTTTAATTCCTTAGTACATCTCTCTTCTACTTTCTTGAGAACTCACGGTTATAGTAAATTCTAATTACTACTATTCTGAGCTTATATTTAGCTTCACAGAATGCACTGCTCACACCTAGGAACACACAAGGCAAAGCAGTTACAAATAAATTATCTTAAAGGGATAGTAATGTTTCAAAATGAAAGCAGCTCCAATTAATCTTCTTTGTATTTAGGCCATGGAGAGTGTTATTTCAATATTGTCAGAGTTGAAGTTCAAGAGTAATTGAATGATAAAGTATCCCCCTCCCGCCCTTTTTACCTATTGTAAGCCACCTCACCTCAGATGTGGAATCTGGTCTTAAGACCATACAGCTCACAGCAAGGGACAATCTTCTTACTGTGAGAACAATTATAACCCTTTGACAGGTTTTTCCCTTATGCTAAATGAAGATTGTCCCACCACCTTTCTGTTCTGGGGTGAGCAGTGTTACATCAGAAAAAGGGTCGGGAGGGGGATACTTTATCATTCAATTACTCTTGTTTTACAACTCTGACAGTATTGAAATAACACTCTCCATGGCATAAATACTATGAAGATTAATTGGAGCTGCTTTTATTTTGAAGCGTTACTGTTCCTTTAAAGGGATAGTAGTACTTCATTTGTACTATCCCCCATGTTGTAGCCCTTAAAAATCGGAATTAAACGAGACCAGCGGCAGCTCTCAAATCTTTATGGGTTGAGAGATATCTGCATTCAAAGTTGCCTCTCCTTCTCTCTCCCCTGACGTCCGTGTTATAGCTGACAGCGGGGGAATCCGGTCCCGGGACCGGTGGCGGCTCTGCAGCAGTGGCGAGATTCAGTTATAGAAACAGAAATCCTTCACTGAAATGTCTTCTACGTGTGCTTGCAAACCAAGCACATGTAGAAGACCATTTCAGTGAAGAATTTCTGTTTCGTCTCACCACTGCTGCAGAGCCACCACCGGTCCCGGGACCAGATTCCCCTGCTGTCAGCTACAACGCTGAATTCAGGGGAGAGGGAACTTTGAATGTGGATATCTCTCAAACCATAAAGGTTTGAAAGATGCTGCTGGTCTCGTTTAATTTCGATTTTTAAGGCCTACAAGAGGGGGGATAGTAAAAATGAAGTATTACTGTCCCTTTAACAAAATAACACCTTTTCATAATCAAACTTACCACAGGCTAGTTTTCCACTCCTGGCTTCACATATTGATCAGACTATACTGTGTGCCCCAGATTATCAGGGGCAGGGAGAGCAAGGTATTCTTGAACTGTGTTGTATGGACAGGCAGGGTTTCCACAAATGGGCAATGGGCAGCTTGCCACTTTGCTGCATTGTTAAAATGGCCTTGTTTAAAGAACTCTCTAGCTTCCAATGAGTCAATCAGCTATATGTTCATTTGTACATCTACTTCACATTAATCTTTTTAAATATCTTTTTTATAGAACACGGACCAAAAGCACCTTTATACTAGAAGAATAAATCACATCTTCAGACGTTAGAGATCCTTCACTTTGCAGTGTGTTCCAATGTGCCGTTTCCTCTGTGTCTTCTTGTTCCACTGTTTTGTTATGTGTCTATATGGTGACCAGATTGTGCTTCTGGTGATGAGCTTGTGCATGCAGGGTCGGCTCGGAGTTGAATATGTCAATGTCTTCCCTAGTTCCATATGATCACTGAAATGAAAATAACTAATAGTTGAAGATATTCTATTAAAACTCTTTGAAAGAAATATATTCTAATGAGTGACCTTCAATATATTTGGAGAGAGTCAGAGAAGAATAACAAAAAATGGTGAATTGAAGTTTGAGGAATAACTGGCTGAACTTGGTTTGTTTAGAAATAAAAGGTGTCTAAGAAATTATCTGATTACATTACTCAAATGTATGCCGAGTCAGTACAGAAATCTCTTAAATGAGCAAATAACTGGGCACCAGCCTTAAAGTGGAAGTAACACTTTATAATGACTTGGGTGATATTGAAAGACCTGTCCAAATCACCTGCATTTATTGTAGCCATTCCTTATTTAAAATTACAGATTGCAAGGAATTTAGCTTTAGTTATTTGTCAGTTTATGCAACTATGGGAGAACTGGCTAAAATAGTCTGGTGTGCCAGATACTGTCATTCAACTCTCCCTCCTAACTACCACTTCCTACCATAAAGTACTAGCTAATTTGCATAAAATGATAAATAAATAAAGCTAAATATTTAATAAAATATTTTTTAAATAAAGAATGGCTTAATATGTAGTATTTTGAAACTTCAAACTTTTTTTAAACAGTATTCTACTGTGGTCCCCATGTAATGCTGTTCCTGCCGTTTACATTGGAGAGTCATAGGCTACAAATTAGTAGAAGACTGATCTTTGGGTCAGGAATGAGTATTTGGTTATTTTTCTTTTGTGGCATATGCTGTGTAAGAGGTTCAATATGATGGATTTATGCTTTTTTTCAACCTACCCAAGGGATGGAGTCTATTGCAGGTGATACATTCATCACTAGTTTTATCTATACATTTCCCCATAGACTTTGTGGAAATCAGTGAGATAAAATAGTCACAAACGTTATCACCTGCAATGAAATGTATCCTTACCTATGGACAGGATTCCATTTCAAGTGATACATTATCATTGCTTTTATCTCATATGTTCTTATTGAAGTTTATGGGTGATTTGGAGATTAAACCAGTGATAAAGCTGTTACCTGCAATAAAATCCAGCCCAATTTAACTAACTATTCTTAGTGCATCTCAGCAGCCATGATATGGTTACTACTATATAGTCATATAAAGGTGCATTGAGAATTGAACCCAATATCGTATCCATTTGACTGAACAGCTTTCTTTCACAGGGCTGGATTAAACTATAGGTGATAATTTTATTACTGGTTTTACCTCCAAATTTCCCCCCGGGAATCTGTGATATAAAACCAGTGATAACATTTATTACCTGCAGTGGAATTATGCCCTTCATTAATGAGGTTGAAAAACAGTCCATAAAGTTTAACCTTTTAAACCTCCCCATGACAGTACCCAGTGTGTTGTATTTTGCTTTTCAGCATACCGGCAATTACCAACACACATTCACCAATAAATGATAATGCATATAAAATCATATATCATGAGTGGTTTATATATCATGAACCACTTGTTCAGCTCAAAACAAGGCTGTCTTACAGGTGAAAAATATATGAATAACTGGAGAATCGTTAGCACCTGTTAGCTCCCAAAAATAAAACAGACTGCAGCTATAAACATTAAAAAAAACAAAACTCTGAGAAAGATATGTAATAAACTGCTGGAAACAAAAGCATACATTTGGCACACAAGCTTTGGAAATCATAATGATTGGGCAATCAATTTAGAGGGCTACATGTTATTTAGAAAAGATAGGTCAAGCAAAAGAGGTGGTGGGGTCTGTCTGTATATCAAACCAGCATTATTGCCTCAATTGCGGGAAGATATATGTGAGGACAGTAGTGAACATGTTGAATCCCTGTGGGTTGAAATAGTCACTGGGGATAAAACTGCCCAGAAAATATTAGTGGGTATTTGTTATAAACCACCAAACATTGGTGACCTTGAAGAAACACAGCTATTAATGCAAATAGAAAAGGCTTCCCAAATAGGGAGAACTATAATTATGGGGGATTTTAATTATCCAGAAATAGACTGGAAAAATGGAATAGCTAACTCTGCTAAAAGCAGCAAGTTTCTGAACTTGTTGAATGACAATTTTTTGTCACAACTAGTGCAGACCTCAACCAGAGGGAATGCATGTCTGGATTTGGTAATAACTGACCATGAAGAACTTATCTCTAACATCCAAGTAAGGGAGCACTTGGGGAATAGTGACCATAACATGGTATCGTTTGAGATTAATTCAAAAAAACAAGTTGATACGAGTTCCACCAAAACACTGAATTTTAAAAAGGCCAACTTTAGCAGGTTTAATTCATCCCTTGGTCTCGTTGACTGGGATAAAATATTTTCAGGAAAAAACACAGAAGGTAAGTGGAATGCCTTCAAAATAATATTGCAAAAATACACATATAAATTTATCCCTGTTGGAAGCAAATACAAAAGAAGCAAATTGAAACCAATGTGGCTAACCAGTAAAGTAATTCATGAAATAAATAACAAGAAAGCGGCATTTAAACATTACAAAGCTGAGGGATCAGCAGAGGCATTTGCAGAATACAAAAATGTCAACAAAACCTGTAAAAAGGCTATTAAATTAGCTAGACTGGAGAATGAAAAAAATATTGCTAAAGAGAGCAAAAGCAACCCAAAAAAATTCTTTAAATACATTAATGGCAAAAAATTAAAGTCTGATAATGTTGGGTCCTTGTTAGCTGAAACGGGTGAGATGGTCAAAGGTGACAGAGAGAAGGCAGATATTTTAAATAATTTCTTTTCTTCTGTTTTTACCAAGGAAGACCCATTGGACAAGAATCTGCAAACTACTTTTACAGAACAGGCACAGCAAGCATGGGACTGGCTAACACAAGAAAAAGTGTTAAAACAATTGAATGGTGTCAAGGTAGACAAGGCTCCGGGGCCAGATGGTATACACCCACGGGTACTTAGGGAGCTAGGCCAGACCCTGGCCAGACCGATATATCTGATTTTCAGGGATTCTTTTACTTCTGGTATGGTGCCCATGGATTGGCGTAAAGCAGATGTGGTGCCCATATTTAAAAAGGGATCAAAGTCCCAGCCAGGAAATTACAGACCCGTAAGCTTGACATCTGTGGTAGGGAAGCTGTTTGAAAGGTTGCTAAGGGAATATATTCAAGAATTCTGCTGGAACAGGAATATCATTAGCAATAGCCAACATGGCTTTGTGAAAGATAGGTCTTGTCAAACGAACTTGATCGCATTTTATGAAAAAGTAAGTAATAATATAGATGAGGGAGAGGCGGTTGACGTGATCTATTTAGACTTTGCCAAGGCATTTGATACGGTTCCACACAAGAGGTTACTGTACAAATTGAATGAAATAGGACTAGGGCAAAATGTTTGTGAGTGGATTGGAAATTGGCTGAAAGATAGAATGCAAAGAGTGGTAGTAAATGGCAAGTTCTCCAGTTGGATAAACGTGATAAGTGGAGTGCCTCAGGGATCTGTCCTGGGTCCTCTTCTTTTTAATTTGTTTATTAATGACCTCCCAGAGGGCATAGGAAGCCATGTATCAGTGTTTGCCGACGACACAAAATTAAGTAAGGTAATAAAGTCTGAACTGGATGTGTCTTCATTACAAGAGGACTTGGACAAATTGAGTAACTGGGCAGGCAAATGGCAAATGAGATTCAATATAGACAAGTGTAAAGTTATGCATTTTGGGTATAATAATAAAAATGCAACATATAGTTTAAATGGTGTTTCTCTGGGGAAATCTACTAATGAAAAGGATTTAGGAGTAATGGTAGACAAAAGACTTTGCAGTAGCATGCAGTGCCAGCTGGCAGCTGCAAAGGCCAATAAGATATTGGCATGTATTAAAAGGGGTATTGACTCAAGGGAGGAAGATATAATTATGCCTCTTTACAGGTCCATGGTAAGACCCCACCTAGAATATGCTGTTCAATTCTGGGCGCCCTTTCTGAAGAAGGACATTATGGAACTAGAGAGAGTGCAGAGGAGGGCTACAAAACTAGTAAGGGGAATGGAATGTTTTAGTTATGAAGAGAGGCTAGAAAAGTTAAACTTGTACACACTAGAGAAACGGCGTCTTAGAGGGGATATGATAACACTATATAAATATGTTCAAGGCCCATATAAAGGGCTTTCAAAAGACCTGTTCATTAACAGAACAGTACACAGGACAAGGGGCCACCCGCTTAGACTTGAGGAAAGGAGATTTAGTCTACAACAGCGGAAGGGTTTCTTTACAGTAAGGACAATAAAGGTATGGAATGCACTTCCGGAGGAGGTGGTGCTATCAAATACATTAGATGCCTTTAAAAGGGGCCTGGATACTTATTTAAAAGAGCATAATATAGAGGGCTATGCACGTTAGTATTGGGATTAATATTTAGTTAGGGCTTGTTGATCCAGGGAGAAATCTGATTGCCATTTGGAGTCGGATGCCTTCTTTTGGGTCAGCGATGGTAAACAGGAATAGGAAAAGGGTTGAACTGGATGGACGCAAGTCTTTTTTCAACCTAAATTACTATGTAACTATGTAACTATGTAACTATATAATAAGATGCACATGAGCAGGGAGTGTAATATAAACTCGTATAAGCCTACACTTGTCTATACTTGTTACATGTAACACAGGGATGAATTACACTGCAGATGATTAAATGTTATCACTATTTTTATTGCACAGATTCCTACTGAAGTCTGTGGGAACTTATTCAGATAAATCAGTGATAACGTTATTAATTGCAACATAATACAGCCTATAACAAGGCAAAGGAGCAACAATCATTTAAATCAACTGTGCCATAGGGGAGAAATAAAAACTCCTATTGATTCAAATCAGCATTTTGAAGCATTGTGTTCAAAAGCCTCTTTTATATCAATGGGGATTTTGATTTGCTTCCTATGTTGCAGTTAGATTGCCACATAATTGCTTAGTAGTTCAATGTGAATCCACAATTCAACAGGCTGGTGAAAAAAAAAAAAAACAGTTCCCTCTTCATACCTGCTACCTTATACAAACCAGGCTGCCACAGGTCCTCACTGTGACCTTTCTACATAGGTTCTTACTGCTTGGCCTTTTCCAAAGAGAAGGGAGAATTCCAACTGGCAACAGAAGCTGTCAGGTATGACTCCAATAAAAGAACTATGAAATAAACCAGCATTTCACTCCGTACCAGTTGAAAGAAGACATAGAATAGACAGCAGGAGGGAGAGGAGGGTGGCCTACTTATACTGATTCAGTTTGCTATGTTTTCCTCTATACTAGCAGCATATTGGATAACTCTAAAAATAATTTGACTGAGATCTTTGAAACAATACCCCTTATCATTGCCCAGAAAGCATATTCTAGGTAATATCTCCCTACTAGACACATAACCAAGAGATTCCCCAATTAGTCCTCAAGGAACACTTAACATGCTACAAATTAGAGATGTCATTGCTTGAAAAGACAAGTAGGACTTCTTCCTCTTCCTTTTGTGTAGAAATTACCCCATGTTCCCAGGTATGCCTGTCAGCTAAAGGGGAGGAGTGAATTATCTGCAATGGATGTCTGGAAATTAAAGTTTATATATTCAAGCATTTCTTGTTCATAACAATCAGTTATATAAGTGTTTTGTTCACTGGGATAAATTAACTAGGGAGATGGTATAAGCTGGTAGGAGAGGGATAAGAAATGGGATACTGAGAGGAAAATTGGGGGGGGTCAAAATGTGGAAGAAGGGGAGGGAAATACATTTTCAAAACACATACAGGTCAGTCTCAGCTGACATGAAGAATGCACAGCCATATTTTCAAATGAAAAGTGGAGGAATTCTGGGACAAACCAAATGCACTGTATCAGGGAACTAAAAATGTCCAATTGATTTTAAAGGGGCTTTTAACCCCATTAATGAAAGAGAGGTCTGCAATTATTTGCAAAGCAATGCATTTGTGACCTCTCTAGCATTCAAGGTTAAAAAACACTTTTAAATCAGTGGTAATTTTGTGAATTGTTATTTGTTCTCTACAGTACAGTTGGCTTACTCCAGAATCACTTAATCTTGCTTTTAAAAATCCAGCCCAAAGGGTTTATATGATCATAATATGATTCATCCAGGGATCTGTATCTTTAATCCATTGGATATCACATTTAAACAGCTCTATGGTTTTCTTTAAAATCTAAATATGGCCCAAGGTTGCTTATGAAAACATCTTAGGAAATACTATGGTAAATAATAAAGAATCTCATATAAGGTAAGTGCCTGAAGGTATATGGAGAGTCCTAAGCAAGGTAAACCATGTATTAGAAGTGGATTGTGTATGTCAGAGTTGGTACTGTACAGTCTGGGCAGAAGTTGTGCAAGAATCCATGCAGTCCTACAGCCGGTGGTAACAGATATAAAGAAGTTTTGTCATCATTATAGCAGATTCTTCATAGGATTCAGTCGCTGCATGATCTTCAGCAACAAGGAACATGACAGTTGATAGCAGCACCACAGGACTTCACCTCCAAGGACCAGAAGGGTATTCAATACATTGCTTAGCAGTGTGGTGCCCATCCCTCTGGCCCTTAATGGATTAAGTAGGCTCATACAGTATGCCTGTTTCAGCTTGAAAAAACTGTCAGCATCTGTCATGTCTGCCTCCATGCACATAAGATTGATAGGTTCCATAAGGACATCTAGTCACAGTAAGGTAAGTGGGAATGTATTATTTAAGGCAAGTATCTTCTTGTGGCTCTGTGTTCACAGGCCTGGAATAATATCTCAGGCACTCTTTTGGCCCCTAACTCAACCCATGACTACACCCTCGCTTATTACATGACCCTACTACTACTACCACCACCACATATTTCTGGCAAAAAAAAGAACATCTTACATTTATCAGTTCAGGAGAATGTGGCCAGGTTAGTACAACAACACTAAATAAACTGGTAAATAATACTGATCATTATGAAACAGAAGCAGATGTCTGGGTTTTCTGTACATGCATCCAGCTCAGTATAGTGGGTGAGGCTAGCAATGCTGTAGCTTCCTTCAAAATTTGGCACTCTAGGCCAGTGGAAGGCAAAGTGGGGCCCTCCAGCTGCTGCCAGATTAGAACTCCCATCATTCCCTGCCACCCGTTGTTGGGAGTTGTAGTCTGGCAGTAGCCTGAGATTCTCATGTTGCACATACCTATCCTTGGCAGTTGCCTACTATGCTGTAAGGGAAATACAGCTCTGGTTTATCACTGTTCTCCTAAGGGAAAACAGTATGATGAAAGTAGTGGGAAACATTGTGTGTTCTCTAGTAATTCCATCTGATGGATACCTACAGCAAGTAAATATGTATAACTCCCAAGTGTCCCAGTTTAGGAGGGACAGTCTCTCTGTGAGACCTAAATCCATATGTCCCTCTTTCCAACCCAGTGTACACTCACATTAATCTTTGTTGAAACTTCAGTATATGTGTTTATAAATTAGTCTGTGTAATTAAAATACTTTGGTCTTGCTCTAAATCAGGGCTGTCAAGGTTCTGTCCTCAAGGGCCACCAACAGGTCAGGATTTAAGGATTTCCTGATTAAGCACAGGTGAATAAATCACAATGAATGAGTTACTGATTAACTCACCAGTGCTTAAGCAGGGAAATCCTTACATCCTGGCCTGCGGATGGACCTTCAGGACTGAACTTGGACAGTCCTGCTCTAAATCATTTATGCTGTTACCCTGAGAAGTGTCAGTATGAAATAACATAAACATTCCTGGTATGCCCCACCCAGCAGCCCCCCCCCACACACACACAATTACACCACCTAACATCAAGTGATGCTCTTTGGCTATTTGTAATCCCGGCCTGGTAAAGAGCTATGCCTCACGGAACATGGTGGAAATGGATGAATGTCTCTGCCATACAAGCAGCCCATGGACTTAGTATTTTGCTACATTATTTGCAGTGAGTTAACAAAGAGTTGTGTTCTCTTGCTCGTGACTGCAGGTACTGGTACTGAGATAGAACTGTAGGCATCACTAGCTATTTTGTAGAAGGGATTTTCCCAGTCATCATGATCTGGAAAAGAGGTGTTAAGCTAGTTTCTTTTTTAATAATCTACTGAGAACTGTTTGGGCAGACCATCTTCCCATTGGGGTACTTAACCCTTTGAGTGCCAGAGTGGTATGGAATTACTTTCCGTACCACTCTGGCACTCAAAGAGTTAACCTCTTTCCTGCTACAATGCATTGCAATGAGATGGAATAATAAATCATTAAAATAAATTAATATTTGGAATATTGTGAAGCATAATTTGTGACTCTCCAGCTGTTGCTGCACCATAACTCCAGCATATGAATAAGCATGATGGGAGCTGTAGTCTATCTACAACAGGAAGGCTTCGGGTTCCCCAGTCCTCTAAGAAAATCTAAATAAAGGAACATAAATAGGAGAAATAAGTGCAAATAATGTTCTTTTCAATTTAATCTACTTTTTTAACAAAGCAGCGTGTGCAATAAGCATTCTAATGACTTGAGTTCACCCTTTGCATGGCATGTATTATCCTTTGATAAATTATTCACATGTCCCAGTAAACTGGTTGCCATGGTGTGAAGAAAACAATGGTAATTAGTTTATGGCTAAGTGACTATGTGGTCATCACTGTTCCTGAATATGTAAGGTAAGTGTGTCTGTTAAGGGTCCTTCAGGACCACAGATGAAGAACCAAGGTTCCTCAACTATGGGCCCCTTAACCCTTTTGAGTGCCAGTGAGGTATCCAATGCATTGCAATGCAATGGATAACTCTCTGGTATTCTAAGGGTTAACAGTACAGATTATAAGGATATGACTATCTGAGTACAGATGAACTGTTCTAAATGCCTGAGGGTCTTATTCATTAACCTTTTGAATGCTAGAGAGGTACACCACACTGCTTTGCAAAGCCTGGCATACCTCTCTATCACTCAAAGGGTTAAGATATACATGTGCAATGCAGAAGCAAACCAGCTGCACCATAGTGTTAAATTAACCTTATAGCAGTTTCCCAATTATTTAAATGGTGCTATTAACCCATTGAATGCTAACGATCTCCAACAAATTGCTTTGTAATGAACTGGATACAGCTATAGCATTCAAGAAGGTAACAGCCCCATTTAACCTTTTGAATGCCACAGGGGTAAGCAATTCATTGCAAAGCAACGTGTTGCTCGCCCATCTGCCACTCAGTGAAATCAATGGACATTTTATTACCCTTCTATGACGCAGATGGTTTGCACAGAATTATACCTATTTAGGTTCATGAATATAACCCCAAGGTACTAACATACAGATGTTTTTATTTTATTTTTCACTTTTTTTTTTTCAGTTTTGTTTCTACAATAAACATCAATGAAAATGGAATTGTCTCTTTAATAGAAGTGATGAGTCCAAGCTCTTTTTTTCATTTAAGTTTAAACTGGGCAGGTAATGTTTAGAGTGTTTGTTGCATGGAATGGTCTTAGGAACCAGATACATCCACCAGATACACAGAATCTGCCCTGTCAAAAGAAGTCACTAAAAGGAGACAGCAGAAGACAGTTATAGGAGGTGATTCCATCAGGTTGGCGTATTGAATCCAGAGCCTGCCTGTATTACAACTGAATGAGCCTTGTTTATATGTAAATAGACGTCCAATACGTGCACACAGGTGTTCAACTGTAGGCCAGAAGCATGGTCTGTTGAACAAATCCTAACTTTTGCCCATAAATAACCTATGATTTACTAAATAAAATAAACAGTAAGGTTTAGTGACATGTGGCCAAATTTATGTGTAGCTTGCCCGCCGCCATCAGGGCACTACTCCTAGGGAGACTGCCTGCCCACAGTTTGCTATCCAAAGAATAAGCTCCAGTGGTTTTTGACTATTTGTCTATGGGACATGCAAGTGGACTGCATTCTTATAATCCCGTCCAGTTCAAGTGCTAAGAAAATAAGAGGACAGTAGAATGTATTAGTTTGTGATACATTTGGCCACTAAATAACATGTCTTTGCTCATGTATGCATATCCTGAAAACATGCACTGTTACAGTTAGTTAACCACTCAACTACCCCTTGGAAATATATATATATATATATATATATGTGTGTGTGTATATATAAGCTATACGTAATCAGTTTCTCATATCTAGACTTTATACCAGATGTCCAAAAGCAGTAGGCACTCTGCAAAAAGTAACTGCGCCAATAGCACCTGCTGTAGAAGGGAGTGGGCTTTCTCTCACAACCAGCTTTCCCTCTTCTCGCAGAGTTAACAGCATACACACTAGAGTTAACACATACACACTATCTCTCAGGACACACTACACACATGCACTCAGTATCTGATCATCCTATATTACCTGGTTTGTACAAGTGGCACTGAAGTGAATGTAACATTCTGCCTGCGCTACTGCACTAGCAATAGACTCCAACACCAGTAGCTGTACTTTAGGGTATGCACTAGAGCGGTGATTCTCAACCCATGCTGTCAGGGCCTACTAAGAGGCCAGGATTTCCTTGTTAGAGAGCAGGTGAGCTAATCAAATTGACTGAACCTCTGATCAACACACCTGTGTTCTAGCAGGGAGATTCACAGATCCTGGTCTTTTAGACATCCCTGAGGGCATGGGTTGATAACCAAAGCAAGAGTGCATGATCACTCTACTGCATAGCCGCTCCCATAGTCTACCCCATTGTCCTCAGTGCAAACAACATTAAGGGGCAAGTTTTCTGTGTAAGTGGCTTGGTGAATTGGCATTAGAAAGGTGTAGCACTAGAAAATCCATTACAGCACCTGTTTTTGCATTCAACTGTATTCCGCCAGTGTCCCTCACAGAGAGTGGTCTTTTACTTGGATGAGGGGATTGCACCTAATAAACTAACCACTCTGTGTATATGCAGTAGACATATATTCACACCTTATAAGAGCCATATACACACATGTATACAGTATTTATGTACAAATCATGCAATGTATATAGATAAACTTTAATTTTTATTGCACAAATAGTGTCGCTCATGTCTCTGAGCTACACAGTCCATGTGCCCACCCTCAATAACCCAAATGAGGAGCAACAGCTTATAGGGGCCCTTGGGGACAAATCCAAGAGTCAGAAAGAGGTGCCCTGCTTATCTTTATTTTGGATCTCCAGGCAGGGATTTCTTTCATACAACATTCTCACATCAGGGTGTACTAGGATATCTCCTGTAGCTGGGTACAGACTTTTTCTTTTCAGGAATAGGAACCCCACAGACTATTTCATTAAAGGTATAGTTATGTTTTATGATGAAAAATACATATTTCAAAGGCACTCCCAATGCTGAGAATAATTCATTCACTTGTTTGAGTTCTTGTCTTTCTTTAATAAAACAAAAAAAATGTGGCCACTAGGTGGTGCTGTTTTAATTATCTCTATAGAGAATTTACACAGGTGAACTGTAACATTCTCCAAAGAAAGAAATAGAAAGTCATTACCTTGAATGGTAATACATTTTGAATATATGAGCTCTCATCAGAGGGAGTACTACTTTTTCAACAGGAAAGCCCTACAAAATATATTTTTTTCTCCATAAAAAAACATAATATTCTTTTAAACCTATGGTTGCAATGAGCTGGAGACTTTTCTACCATCCAAGAGATTAAAATAACCATGTCATTATTTTATAGCTGCAGTCTCTTATGCTACCACAAGATGGCCACAATTATGTCACCTCTCTCATAAAAAGTTTCTTTCATTTCTCACTCAGCAGCTCTTTTGCCTCACAAAACTGTTAGTGGAGATAAATACAGATATCTCTTTATTCAAATTGCACATTTATTTCCACACCTGGTTCTTAGCAGACCATAAGGCAAATCCTTGGAGGACAGATGAATACAGTTAAGGTCCTAAGTAAACATGTAAGTTTCAGAGTGTATGCATACTTTAAAGAGATGGTAATGTTTGATTCTGCAAGTGCAGAATATAGTCAGGGTGCCTATTTTTATTGTTTTTTTTCTGTTTTCAGTGCTTTTTTATTTTTAATCATTTTATTGTGTCTCTTTGATGGAGAGCTGATATTCTCACTCTGTAACTGTACCACTAGGCCTGCTTACAAAAGATTGGAGTGAAATAAATTAGGGAGGCGAATATAGTTGTTGATACCTTTATTGGCTAACTAAACAGATTTAAGATGCAAGCTTTCAAGACATTGACTGATCAAAGAACCAGAGTCTGGATTGAACTTTGTTATCTGATTTCCATTCTGAACAATGCAATGTATATTTCATACCTCCCAACATTTCAAATGGCCAAAGAGGGACACTTGTGTTTTAGGGGATGTAGCTGGGGGCGTGGCTTGTAGGCGGGGCATTACCGAGTATTTTTAGGTTATTGTGTGACCTAGTGACACCTCTTTGTGTAACTGCATTAATGATTTAGAACAAGACCAAAGTGTTTTAATCACACAGACTAATTTATATACACATATACTGAAGTATATACAAACATATATATGTGTTTTATTGCTGTGGAGCAATTTAATACACTAATATACACACCACACAGTCTGATCTCCTAAAAAGAGGGACACCAGGGTGGGAAAGAGGGACAGAGGGATTTGGTTCAAAAAGAGGGACTGTCCCTCCTAAAGAGGGACACTTGGGAGGTATGATATTTGTATATAAGAGATATGTTTTCATATTTATCAGTATAACATGCCTGAGGAAGATACCTAAGAGGTCTTGGAAGCTTGCATTGTAAATCTGTTTAGTTAGCCAATAAAGGTATCAACAACTATATTCGCCTCCTGAATTTCTACGGCTAACACAGTACCAAATCTCATCTGTTAAAGAAATTAGGGAGCACTCTCTCCCCAATCATTTGGGCACTAAAATGGTTACTGTTAAATACAATGTGCAGACTGGTCAATGCTCTACCTTGTGTGGTATTTTTCAGGGCAGCTCAAGGTTTTTAGGGGCCTTAAGCAAAAAATTCAGAATGGTCCACCCTTATCTAATTAAGCCCAAAACAAACTCTAAGTTACTAAAATGTAATATATAAGCCAGTTAGGTAGAGTATTCAACCATCATACAGCAGTCAGGTATATCTAATGACTGTGTATAACAGAAGAGCTTACCTAGTTAGGAGTCCATCATACAGCAGTTAGGTATATCTATATAATTACTGTGTGTAACAGAAGGACTTACCTGGGTAGGAATCCATCATACATCAGTAAGATGTATCTAAATAATTACTGTGCCTAACAGAATGACTTACCTGGGTAGGTGTCCATCATACAGCAGTCAGGAGTATCTATATAATTACTGTGAGTAACAGAAGGACTTACCTGGGTAGGAGTCCATCATACAGCAGTCAGGTGTATCTATATAATTACTGTGTGTTGCAGAATGACTTACATAGGTAGCAGTCCATCATAGAGCAGTCAGGTGTATCTATATAATTACTGTGCAGAACAGAAGGACTTACCTAGGTAGGAGTCCATCATACAGCAGTAAAGTGTATCAATATAATTACTGTGCATAACAGAACAACTTACCTAGGTAGGAGTCCATTGTACAGCAGTCAGGTATATTTATATAATTACAGTGCAAAACAAAACAACTTACCTAGGTAGGGATCCATCATACAGCAGTCAGGTATATCTATACATTACTGCGTCTTACAGAAGGACTTACTTAGGTAGTCCATCACAAAGCAGTCAGGTATAGATATATAATTACTGTGTGTAAGCCTGAAGGGGTTCAACACTAGGCACCCCATACTGGCGGGGGTAACAGAAACCACAAGGAAAAGGGCATGTTTTGGAAGAATCTGAGGCAACAGGGTAATTTTGCTTTCAGTAGCATGATTGACAAAGGGAAAGGACACTAAGAGCTTTTTGGAAGATTGGTCAGCCAAAATGTGCAATGTGCATCTACCGAAAAAGCAGAGGCTTTTCCAGAAAATCTGGAGGCATAAAAGACCGCTTCTGTAAGTTAAGTTGTTGCCTCTAGAATTTTGGCAAGCAATACCAACAGTTCCTCCTTGGGAACATCTCCTTGGATGGCATCTGAGATATGATCATCCCTGATAGCCATAGCTCTAGTGATCCACGGGGTAAGAAAGATGGGCCACAGTGAGACAGCAGTGGCTGCAAAATGTGTGTTTAGTAAGGAATACAACAGCTTATCTGCTTGATCCTTAAGAGCCACAGTGTCTGCCAAAGGAGAAGCGGTGTTCTTGGTAAGGTGAAATATAGGGGAATCCACTGTATCAAAACCTCAGCCGAAAAAGAGGTTCTATCAGGCGTCTTCCATTTTTCGAGGAGAACTTGGTCCAAACAGTGATGGGAAGGAAAAATGGGTGCCTCCTTTTTACCATATGTGGAAGATAGCTGGAGAAGATGAACTAGAGGTAGAAACCTGAAGCATCTGTAGTACCGCACTAATAAGTCCCTCGGCCAAGGGGCAAGAATCGTCCTCATAGACAATCCCCAAGGACAGGGAGAAATCTAGTAAATTCCAATCAGTCTCACCTTCCTTCTCAGAGGAATCACCAACCAATTGTGAATGGCCCCCAAAAATAGGACTTAAGTATCTTATGGGGACCTAGAGCAAGAGTTAAGGACCCCCTGTCTGCAGTGGAAGACCCCGGAGTGGGGGCGGTATCCTTTTGAAAGGTTGCACGCAGAACAGCGTGCAGCCATTTAACTCTTTCACCATGTGGCCTGGCTAAAAATAGCGATGTGACAATCATGACAGAGCGAGATTGTCATGTCGCCTAGTCAATGGTGGCGTTTAATAGTTATACATCCGGTGATTCTTTTCAATCACCTTCCTTTTCAGCTTTAACAGTTTGGCTCTTTTTTTTGTTACCTTTGTGCCCTGGCAGCCTCCTTCCGCAGCTTTATGAAGAGGCTATTATAACAAAACCCCTACACAATCAGTATGTGAGCTGATCTTGCCTCTCCCCTTCTCTTAGTGCAGAATGACAGGTGGAAGAGGAGCACACAGAGAAGGGGAGAGGCAGGATCGGCTCACATACTGATTGTGTAGGGGGAAGGAGGCAGCCCCGGCACAAAGGTAATAAAAAAGAGCCAGACTGTTAAAGCTGAAAAGGAAGGTGACTGAAAAGAATCACCGGATGTATAACTATTAAACTCGACCATTGACTAGGCGATGTGACAATCTCGCGCTGTTATGCACTGAGAGATGTCACATCACTATTTTTATCCAGGTAACATGGCGAAAGAGTTAAAATGGTCTCACGCTTTTCTGCGTGCGACCATTCAAAAGAGAATCAGTGGGGGCCGGACATAAGGTACCAGAGTACTCCTAGGAAGCCCATTCTGGCAAGAGGAGCAATTGGTTAAAGGGGTTATGGGGATCCCAGAATCCTGGATTTACTTTGGGATCTGACATGTCCACAAGAACCCCCCTAAAGTAGGTCAAAATAGCCCAAAGTATCAGGAAAGTAAGATAAAAGTACTTATAGAAATAAAAAAGTACTTATTTCACAGCAAAGGGGTTAAACGAGGAGAGACTAGCCTCTGCCTGGCATATTTAATGGTAGGGGCTAGTTCCTATCCAGTAGAAGGACCCTGGTGATGTCAGCAAGCCGTGTGACTGTTTGGTCACATGGTACAGGGAACTACAGGAAGCAGCACAGCGGGAAATCCAAGTGAATGGAAATGGATTGTGTTATTGATTTTACAAGATATGTTTGACAAGACAGCATTGAAACTGAAATGTACTCTATCAAAATCTTTTTAGAGCAGAACGCTGTAGTCATTGAAGTGACTGAAAATGGAAAACATTCTGGGGGCTGGAGAAAAATTGAATCTTTAAGATAAATCAATTTTATTTCATATTTATATAGTTTTTAGCCAGGAAATTATGCAGTTATTTCAAAACCTGTCTTTAAAGACTTTTTATCTTTAAATGTAGATATTAATCACAGTGTGTCTCATTTGGTGCCATATTTACTTTCAGCCATTCAGGGACACACATTTTATAAACAAATCACGGTAAAGTCAAGACCCATACAAGGGGGTATACAAATGCAATTCCTCTCTCTAAAATAGGAGCTAAAATCAATATAATGGTGCTGCACCTGTCTTTCATCTATATATTAAGCTGCCTATGCTGAGACCCCCCCCCCATGGAAATGCTACATGTAAATAATGCAGATTTGAGCTGCAATAAGTTTTTAATAAAACACCTCTCAGCAGTGGGAGAGAGTGTCATTTTTTTTTCTGAGCAGAAAAAAAATAATGTGGAAATCGGTTATTGGGTTTAACTAATGCATTATTTCCTTGTAATGTAGGTACTAAGTCATACATTACAAGGAAATAATGCATTAGTTAGAACCAAAAGCCAATTTGCTCACTGTGGTATATTACAGCAGTGATCTATCATTTTGTTTGTTTTTTATTGGGTGGTTCATGGTGCATCAGACTCAGTCTGTTTCAGTGAATGCAAGCAGGTTAAGCTCAGTGTATAAATGGTTACAAGCAGGGGACATTGGACTTTCTAGCTGTTGAGACAACAACCCTCCATCCAGCTGCTGAACTAGAAAGATAGAAGTTTTAGTCTCCAAAAGAATGGAGAGAATTCCTACCCCTGCTCTATGGAACAGCATCAATTGACTGTAAACGTCCTGAGAGCACTTCCTGCTCTCAGGTTCAATTATTCTGTAATTTGAAACTGAGCAATGGTGTCAAGGAGCATTGTGAACTTGCAAACAGAGCTGCAAGTTTAAATTCAGCTCTTGTAATTGAATTTGTAATTTTTAAGTTGATCAACCACTTGTGGCTCTCCAGCAGTTGTCTAACTCTCAGTAATATTGCCCATTGTTACTGAAATATATCAGTGTGCAGTGAGCTATTGGTTCTAACTAATGCATTATTTCCTTGTAATGTATAAGTACCAACATTAGAAGAAAATAATGCATCAGTAAAGTGGTAGCCCATTGCACAATGTGATATAGCCTACTGCTGCTGAACTATACCACCTGAGGCATCTCATTTAGTATTGTAATGTTTTTACCTGGTGGCTTGGAGATGCTAAGGGCTAGATTTAAAGGCAACCATTAAACCAGCCGCTAAGTGAAAAAGGCACATCGCTCGCAAATAATACAGGAGTTATGGCAGATTCAATAGGTATAAATAAAGCAATGTCGGGCACTCCTTCTTAAAACTTAATATTTATTGCTCCATATAAAACATATCCAACGTTTCAGTCGCGACTGAAACGTTGGATATGTTTTATATGGAGCAATAAATATTAAGTTTTAAGAAGGAGTGCCCGACATTGCTTTATTTATAGGTTTATGTGGACAAGAGATTGTCGGAGGCACCAGGATATACATGGGCGAGTGCGACAGAGACGGAGTGTTGTGAGTACTTTAAAGATTCAATAGGTACTCTACGAGAATAGCTATCGAGCGTAGGCACACAAAAAACACGTAACACAAAAGCCGTTGTCGCTCATGTTAATGCACAACGGGCAGATAAATCACACGATAACTGCGCTCAAAACAACATGTAATATAATGGCTGCCGTTGTCAAGCAACCATGATTGATGCCAAAACAAATTCAAACACACAGCCAATCACAAAGCCCCAATGTATCAAATAACTTCAAATACACCTATATATACCCAAAAATAACCGTCACACACTGTCTGTTATCGAGTTCTTCAGAGCCAGATATCAGGACCCAGGAGCGGAGGATAGTCATTAGAGAGAGGGAGAGAGGCGCGTTCATTGGAGGTAGAGGAGTTTTGCAGTTTGGAGAGAGGAGAGAGGTGCACTAAATATACACATATCACACTTTTGCACATATTACATACACACATACAAACACAAACACATACATATACATACACATAGTCCTTTTATTTTATAACACCTTACACATTTTACTTTTTATTTTGACAGTGTGAATCTGGGAGTGAAAGTGTGTGACAGAGAGTGACTGGATCGAGTGTGTCTGTGAGGGCCTGTGAGAGTGCCTGGGTGTGACTGGGTGAGTGATGGCCAGGAGAGGAGGACAGGAGAGAGGGATGGGGAGAGTAGTGGAGGAGGAGGAAGCTCAGGAGGGGATCCCTCAGCAGAGCAGGGGTGGCAGAGGGAGATCTGCAGGGCGGAGGGGGACCCGGCCCACAAGAGCAGGCACACGCAGGACAGGGACAGAACCTGCAGTGGGACGAGGGGTAGTTCCTGGGGAGCACCCCACACAGGCAGGGTCAGACCAGGCAGGGCACTCCGGATCTGAATCCTCCCATGCCGGAGCTGATGAGGGCAGGATCAGGGATCCCAGATATAGTGAGGAGGAGAACACGGCTCTCGTGGAAGCTGTCCTGGAGAGGCAGAGTGTTCTCCACCCGACGGCAAAGGTCCCTGGCCTGGCAGCGCGGAGGAAGGCAGCCTGGAATCAGATCTGCAGCCGGGTGAACGTGGTGGCAACATGCAGGCGGGACGTGGAGCCTGTGAAGAAGAGATGGGGCGACTGCCGGAGGGTGGTCAAGAACAAGATGTCTGACATGGCCAAGCAAGCCCGAGGCACCGAAGGTGGCCCATCTGTGCCCATCACATTCTGCGGCTGGGAGGAGATGGTGCGGCAGAACATGTCCCCGACCATGATCGAGGGGGTCATGGGAGGAACTGACACTGGGGATGAGAGGAGCCTCCACACTACCGGTAAGTGCAACACTACAGAACAACACACTACAGCAACCAACACCAGCTGCACACACAGTCACACCTCAACACATGTCCATCACTCAGCCATACAACTGCACCAACACAGCACCATGAGGGTTAAAAAAAGGACACAACACCTGGACAAATGGCAACGTCCAACTTGGGACAAACCTGTCAAAGTCCTACTTCAACCCTCCTGTCGCTGTGCTCATTACACACAATACACAAACCTTCATGTTCAAAATGTCGACTGTCATAGATCATCACTGTTCACACACAATGTCACCCATGTCCCCACCCCCACCCTAACCCCTTGAGTGCTAGAGGGATCATCAATGCATCGATCAACAATGCATTGGCAACCCCTCTGGGACTCAAGGGGTTAACCTTACAACAAACAAGTCAATAGGACAACGATCACATGCTACACAGGGGACATTCACTAAGTGGTGACAAACAGATGGTGGACACAAAGCAACCCTCACACACCCTCACTTCACCAGTACCAGTGTTAGTCCATGGAGAATATGCCAAAACAAGAATCAAGTTCATAGGGTCCCATTGTACAGACTCCATGGAAAACACTGGAAATGGGGAAAGGAGATCACTGGAGAAGTCACCATCATGTTCACTTCATCAGTTCAACATCACCGCTTACTGAATCACAAAAAGGGGGCATCAGGTCACACATCACAGTGTCACACAGAATAAATGCTTGTAGGTGCAACACACAGGCCGAAAACTATTCCACAGATTTCAAGCTGGAAAAAGTAGGCATTGGTGTTGTGGCTGCAATCATTTACCCTGACTTGAAATTACATATCCCATATCTGATTCCCACATGGATCCACAGGGGTGCTGATGCCATGGATGGATGGTACACCAGCCACTCTTTGCAGGATACACATGGGAAACAAATAGCAAACATCATTATACCTTGGTCACCAACAGGCCATGACTGATGGATATCTAGGATTGAGTACGGTTGCCTCACACAGAAGGATGGATGGGCTCATACACAGAGAAGAAACAGGCCTCAATCAAAGATATCCGTCACTACTGGCTGGATTGTTGCCCTTAGGATTCAAATGTTACCAAATATGTTACAACACGATGTGAACACAGAGATCACTTCACTGGATGTGATTGCCTTACTGGCCAGATGTGTGCACCCATCACAAATCAACCTACATTGCTACCATCCAAATACACATACATAGTATATCACACTCTACGTAGATGGGATATACGAGGTATGTTCATATCCATCATATCAATACAATGTCATGTTGGATGGGTGCACATGTATAGCCAGTACGACAATCACACCTACTGAACTTCCCTCTGGCTTCACATCTTGGAAGGTTATTACTCTATCCATATGAAGGGTACATATCCACATACATATATGACCATTTCTACTTGTGTGTCACTGTAATGGGATAGCAATGGGTAATGTCATCAAGATGTCATATCATTGCCATCGTTAACAGATGTGTCTTGATCTAAGCCCCATCCCTCCAACACTCATGGTTATACAGATATTGCTCTGTGTGACAGGTGGATATATCTATCATTTGACCACACGGAGGCTCTTCAGCAGAGCCAAAGTCGCAACATTTCGAGATAAATACCTCTTTGGAATGGTCCACAGAGTGTGCTTGCAAACCAGGCACACTCTGTACACCATTCCAATTAAGTATTGTTCTCTAAATGGGGTGATTTGGGCTCTGCTGAAAAGCCCTCGTGTGGACAAATAATGACTGAAATCTCCATCTGTCACATACAGCAATATCTGAACAACCATGAGGGTAGGAGGGATAGGACTAACAGCGAACAACATCTGTTTTCACAATGTCTACAATATGACATCAAGGTGAACTTAACCTTTGCCATCCCCCTGGAGGGATAGCCATCCCTACAAGTTGTGAAGATAAATATATGTTGTTGGATTCACCCCCCTCCCCCGAGTTAAACAATGGTATTCCTACTGTTGAAAGGTGTGTTGATTCAAAAGGTATCACAGGTCAGAAATGGATATGTCAGGGCCAATACCCCAGTGGCCTGAAATTGTACAGTGGTGCTGTTACTACACAATCATGTGGACAGCTCTGGTACAGGGACCAGATATCAACATGGGAGGGTGTTGCAACAGCCCCACTGTACTATTTCGGCCCACTGTGATATTGCACCTCAAAATGAAACCTTCACCTGTAATAACTCAAACAACACCTTTCAGCAGTGGGTGTACCCTTGTTTACCCAGGGGGATTAACCCAAGCACATATCATTTTCTTCACCACATATCAAAGTATAACTGTCTCCACAAACATATGGCTAAGGTCACTAATCACAACATCTTATTTCTCCACACAGCTTATGGCCCTCAAGCCCAGCGGGAGACAGTGGAGGAGGCAATGTCACACCCAAGTGAGGAGGACACAGAGGAGGGGACCAGTCGGTGGTCACCTTACCCACCATCACCATCCCCTCCAACACAGGCTGCACCACCACCTACTGCACCCCTTCAAGCTGCACCACCACCTACTGCAGCCCTTAAAGCTGCACCACCACAGGCTGCACCCCTTCAAGCTTCACCACCACAGGCTGCACCCCTTCAAGCTGCACCACCACAGGCTGCACCCCTTCAAGCTGCACCACCACAGGCTGTGCCCCTTCAAACTGCACCTCCACAGTACAGTGGCTGGATGCCACAGGAGGAGAGGTGGACCTATCCAGCCACCTCCACCAGCTACTACCCTCCATCAGCAGCACCACCACCGCCAGGGAGGCAATGGCTGCCAGCGACAGTGGCCACCACCCAATATGGGCCATATGCCTCCCAGTTAAACCCACCCTCCTGGATGGCTCCACAGCATGCCCCAAGGTATGATCCCAGGTGGGGTCCAAGCACCTATCAGTGGCCACCATATGACCCATGGCCACTGGACTACCCACACCTGGGCCTGATTGGTGAGCCCCAGCGCCCCGTACCCAGGGACATTTTCACACCTCCACCAGCACACACATCATTGGGCAGCTCGGAGTCACTTGATGTGGTGGGCATGTGCCCATCATCTGCACCAGCCACTCCAACAGCTGTCACAGCAGCCACAGCACCTCCAGCAGCTCCAGAGCAAACAGCACCCTCAGCAGCAGAGGAAACAGCACCCTCAGCAGCAGAAGACTCAGCACCCTCAGCAGCAGAGGAAACAGCACCTCCAGCAGCACCAGAGGAAACAGCACCCTCAGCAGCAGAGGAAACAGCACCCTCAGTAGCAGAAGACTCAGCACCCTCAGCAGCAGAGGAAACAGCAGCACCTGTGACACCGGCCACATCCACCTCCAGCACCGCACGCCTCACAGGGATGGAGGCGGAGTGTATGGCCCTGCAGAGGAGACTACTCCGGTCGAGCAGGAGTACTGACAACAACATTACAAGGAGCAGGAGGCAATCCAGAAGGAACATTGCTCAATTGGAGAGCAGGATCCAAGGTTTGGAGTCGGAGGTGTCCAGGGGGAATACACTACTCCAGCAGCTCAGGACTGGTGTGATGGACATGTTAACACAGGTCCTTGTGGAGTTGAGGGAGATAAACCGCAGGGAGAACCTGAGGATGGAGAGGGAGAACTTGCGTTCCACTGAGGGGTCTACTGCAACCACCACCCCCTCTAGTGTTACCCCTGAAGCCACACCTAGGGGGCAGAGGATTACCAGGAGTTCAACAAGGGCATCCACCTCTGGCACCCAGGCTAAGGCCCCCCATCCAAAAAGGAAAAAATGAAAGGCCCAACCTGTCAACTTTCCCCTCAATAAAAAAACCTTTTTTTTGTATTCCTGTCTGATCTGTTGTGTCTTCAGTTATGGATTGGGTGGCAGGGTTGTCTCCAATGCATTGCCATATAATGCAGTGAACACAACCTCTGCCTGGGTGAAATGTTAGTGGGATGCTACAACATGGGTTCTCACACACACACACCGTTGTACAAATTCAACTTGTAATACATCCCTGGAGCCATATTACACCACTGTGTTATATGGCGGTGTTGTGTGTTGAATTTGAACAACAAAACATACCCCTTAGCACAACAAATTGTACAACACTGAACATTTGTCTACATTATATGTTGTGTTTAACCCTTTGAGTGCCAGAGTGGTAGACAACGCATTGTAAAGAAATGCGTTGGGGACCACTCTTGCACTCAGTGGGTTAATGGGATAACCAGACAAACAGCTCTGTGACTTAGCAGGGACATTATAAGCAGGATAGATAAATGGGACATGTATCCATTTTGACTTGGATTCACACACTCATTGTGCAACTGACTTACTGGGGAAGCCAATGTTTTTAACCTAGGATTTCAATGTGTAGCACACACATTGATATCCTGGGCTGAGCATTGGGGTCTCCTGTAAGTTGAGTTGCTGTTTCCCTAAGGGTGTAACAGACTTCACCAGTGATAACACATGTCCACTTAGTCTGGTTGTTCGTTAGCCCATGTACTGAGATATGTCAAAGTGGAGCAAAATCTCAGAACATGGATTATACTGAGCAATACAGATACTGTGGACAGGTATTCACTGTGGAAGTATGTCCCCTGTATCACCTCTTCATCACTCCCACAACACATTGGTGCATCACTGCCACCATCATCTGTTTGCATGGATACATCACAGAGTCCAGTCACTGGCAAACAAGTGGTGGACTCCTGTGATGTGGGTGATGCCTTTCCATGTATGCGGCATACTCTACCCTGGGTGTGGTAACACATTGACATATGTGTTCTCAAATATATCCTCCTACAGACACAGATAGAATGGTGATGGTTCATCTTTATTGTGTCTCAAAGTACATTAGAATGTACATGTGTTTTGTGTGTGTATTGCCTATATGCATTGAACACCTGTATGAGAACACTAAATGTACTTTGAAACTAAATCGTAATACTTCAGTAACACTGCTGCCCTGCTCATGTGTTGTCCATGAGGTTTGACAACTCTGTAGCTGAGCATCCTGACTGTACAGGTTAAAACACTCAAGAATTAGTGTTTTCTATGTCTCTATGAGAATGTTCCAGTAGAGGTTTGTGTGAACCTCAGGTCAAACTTTGCATCACCAACAACATCACCATAAACAGCAAGGGGTGATCTTCATGAAGGTGTTGTCAAGACATCAATCCAGTCACATGGAAGATCTTCAGTTCAAGGATGGATCATGTTACGGATGCCTGCGGGACAAGAGGACAGGATTTGGAGCAGTAGACCTGAACTGATCATCAAGCAACAACAATTTAGTCTTTTTCATCCCCTCGGTTTTCACAGTTACAGGTGAGTGCACAAACCATTGCTTGACAATGTGTTGTGTACTCATCTGTAACCAATTCCGTGGGGAACTAAGGACATGTGCATCAGCCCTAGGGATATGTGCCCCTGACATGTATACACACATTAACAAGTATTCTGAGAGCTCCATGGAAGTAATGACATTGTGCTGCCACTGTGAAAGTGACAGTGGCAGCCCAATGTCATTTGTTCCATGGAACTGTTAGGACACATTTGTTGATGTGTGTATTCATGTCAGGGGCACATATGTCTGCACACTCACAGGTCAGCATGGAGTCCCTGGTAATCTGATCTACGTCTCATGACCTCTACATTGTGTGCCCATACCACTGTACATCCACCCCTGTGCTGCTATTCTCAGCTGTAGCACAGTACAGGTCCCATATTGAGTCTGATGTCCCTTCTAATGCATATCATTAGATAATACTCTTTCGCTACTGGGCTAGCATGGTTGTTCAGGCTATAATCATGGCATATCCAGTTAGTTGCTGTCAATCAAGCTGTGTAAGGTGATGAACATGGGTAATATGTTGTACCTTGTTTCTCCTGGGGGTGTGCGTGATATCCTTGGGGTCTGTATGTCAACGTGGAGAGTGGAATGGAGGATGGTTGTTGAGTCCACACACACAATTTTCCACGTCCACTGCCAGTGCAGTGCTGTGTCAATGTTCCTGTGGGGTGAGACAGAACAAAATGTGCAGTGTGGTTAGTGTCACAGGACTGATGGGGGACTTGCATGGATTGTTTGCATGCATGTGTTATACTCACAGGTGAAGTGTTCCGTGATGAGCCTGTCTCTGATCTGTGCCCCTCTCATGGTCTCCTCCACATGCCCGATGTCCATGGCCACTTCCTGTATGGGGGGGTCCGGGATGTGCTCCAGCAGCCTGGTGTCCACTGCGATGTTGTGCAGTATTGCGCACGCCACAATGATGTCACACACCTTAGCCGGTGCATACTGCAGTGCTCCCCCAGAGTGGTCCAGACATCGGAATCTTGACTTGAGAAGCCCAAATGTCCGCTCAATAGCATTCCTCGTTCTGGCATGAGCCTGGTTGTAGCTTTCCTGGGCATGTGTTTGGGGATTGGCCAGAGGGGTCAGTAGCCAGGACTTGCATCCATAGCCAGCATCACCTGTGTAATGTGAGTGACATGGTGAAACAGGGAGCACATGTTGTGTGAATGATGTTTTGTGTGGTGGACGTAGTAGCTGTGGGTCAGGTGCATGCTGAGCTGAGTGGTGTGTACGCCTGTGTATGTGGTGTGATTTTGTTTTGTGAACTCACCCACTAGCCATCCCCCTGTAAAGGTTCCATTCTCAAAATCTCTGTGGACTGAGGAGTTTTGTAGAATGTATGCATCATGTGTGCTGCCAGGATATTTTGCACAGACATTCATGATCCTCATGTTGCTGTCACACACCATCTGCACGTTGATGGAGTGGAAGTTCTTCCTGTTAATGAATATCTGTGCGTCACGTGCTGGGGCCTTGATCTGGACATGGGTGCAATCTATAGCACCCATGACCCTGGGCATGCCTCCCTTTGCGTAAAAGGCCTGCTTGACGTGTATCCAGTCCATGTCGGTGGTGGGAAAATGTATATAGGTACTGGCCTTGCTTTTGAGGGCTGGCAGGACCTGGGCCAGCACTCTGGAGAATGTGGCCTGTGACATGCCAGGTGCGTAACCCTCAGTGGACTGGAAGGCCCCGCTTGCCATGAAGTGTATGGCACAGAGTAGTTTCTGCAGGCCAGTTAGGGCATGGTTGTGGATGTAGATGGGATCCACCTGCTCCTTGATGACCTCATACAAGGCAATGATGCTGTCAGGCCTCAACCTGTAGCGATCAATGACCTCGTCATCAGCCATTCCAAAGAGTGTGACCCTTGGGCGGTATACCCTGGGCCTTGGTGGTCGTCTATACATCCTGTGCCCTCCAGGTGGGGATGGACTCCTGTGTGGCTGCTGAGCCAGAGCCTCCTCACTTGCAACAGGTGAAGGCTGTTGATGAGGCGTGCTTGGAGGTTGCTGATGTTCCCTAGCTCTCTCCCTTGCACGCCTTCTCCGCAGTCTTCGCAACAATATGTAACCCAACATACTGTTTGCTCTCTCTATCTGTCTCTATCTCTCTCTCTCTCTCTCTACCTCTCTCTCTCTCTCTCTCTCTCTATCTTTCTCTATCTCTCTCTCTCCCTCCCTCAGTGGAAAACAAGCCGCAAGTGAGTGTGTTGAGTTGTCCCTTTTAGTACTTGCTAGGGCGTTGTGTAGGTGTGGTGATGAGGTGAGTGCTGACCAATGGTGAGTTGTTTGTGTCCAGGTAAGTGTTAGCAGGTGTGTGTGTGTTATAAGATGTGGTGTGTTGTGCTTGTTCTGTGTGTGCCATTTGCGGGCGTGCAGTTGTGGGGTGCAGGTCGCGTGTTGATGTTGCCCAGGTGAGCTTGTATTTGCAGGGTCCGCTTTGTGTGATGACCCCCATTGTTCCGTGCCATGTTGTGTTGTTGTTTTTTGTGTGTCATTGTCCCTGTGGTGTTGCTTGTTGTTGTGTGTGTAGTGATTTGTGTTGTGTGTGCATGTTTTTGTGTTGTTTTGGCATTGCACGGGTTAATTTTCCCATTTACATGGTTGTGCGGTAAGCCTTTTGTGCCTTTTCCTCTGTAACGGGTGTTTAGTTTTGGCCGTTAAGTGTCTAACGTGTGTGAAAAGTGGGTCTTAACTTTTAGCCATTAGGTGTGTCTTTTTTTCAGCCGTTATCAGTATCGCAAGCCTTTGAATAGCTCTGGGGTATGTTGTTCCATGCGTCTGAATGCACGTAAGTGTATCGGCCGTTAGGATTCTGCAACTGCCGTTAGCTGTTGTTTAGACGGATCTTTGAATTGCAACATGACACTTAACGCACCCGTTAGTGTTTTTTTTTGCTAACGGCTGCCTTTAAATCGAGCCCTAAGTGTCTTACCCAGTTGCTGAACGGTCCCAGTCAGTGAATACCAGAAGTCATTCACAGTTAGACCCAGTAGCCGCTCCGCTGAACCTGTCCAGTTCATCTCCTGTGACTGCCTGTGCGGCCGCTCCGAGTCCCACTCCCAGACTCCACCGCTGTCTCTCAGTCATGCACCAGCCAGCCAATGAAAGAGGAGCATCAACATTACGCATCTTTCATTGACTGGCTTGGAGGTACGGTTTGTGCAGTCTCCACATTTCAGAGACCGGTGTCCGCCTGGAGTCTGCTACCTCAATCCCTGTGCACCTCTGAGCAGAATGAGGTAGCAGCAGCCAGTGTCGCATTCGCAGCACAGACATATGTTCAGAAGGTCAGCTTTGTGTTACTCAGAGTGGCAAGCTGCTGTAGCTTCATTCCGTGACTATCAATTGTCCCGGTAGTGGGTGGCCGGGACGCGGGACAGAGACATAAATTAAGGGACTGTCCCGGGCATTCCTGGACATGTGGTCACCGTAGCGTGCAGTGAGCTATTCTAACTGATGCATTATTTCCTTGTAATGTCTAAGTACCAACATTAGAAGGAAATAATGCATCAGTAAAGCGGTAGCCCATTGCACAATGTGGTATAGTTCAGCAGCAGTGGGCTATATCAACTGAGGCATCTCATTTAGTATTGTAATGTTTTTACCTGGTGACTTGGGGATGCTAAGTGTCTTACACAGTTGCTGAACGGTCCCAGTCAGTGAAGACCAGAAGTTATTCACAGTTCGACCCAGTAGCCGCTCCACTGAACCTGTCCGGTTCATCTCCTGTGACTGCCTGTGCGGCCGCTCCGAGTCCTACTCCCAGACTTCACCGCTGTCTCTCAGTCATGCATCAGCCAGCCAATGAGAGAGGAGTATCAACATTACGCCTCTTTCATTGGCTGGCTTGGCGGTACAGTTTGTGCAGTCTCCACAGTTCAGGGACCGGTGTCCGCCTGGAGTCTGATACCTCAATGCCTGTGCTCCTCTGAGCAGAATGAGGTAGCAGCAGCCAGTGTTGCATTCCCAGCACAGACATATGTTCAGAAGGTTAGTTTTGTGTTACTCAGAGTGGCAAGCTGCTGTGGCTTAATTCCGGGACTATCAATTGTCCCAATGGTGGGCGGGCCGGGACGCGGGACAGAGACATAAATTAAGAGACTGTCCCGGGCATTCTGGGACATGTGGTCACCATAAGTCTGGCTTGTGACGACAGTGAAGGGAAATGTCTCACAGGTATCCCAGTTATAGCAGAGAGGTAACAGGTAGGTCCTGTGAGTCTCCTCTACTTGTACTATGGAATAGGGGGACTGATGGATTTCTGTTCATGGAAAATGTTTTGTTTGGCCCAGTACTGGGATTATGTTTTTGTTTTTTTTTATTCGGAAGGGGACTGTTTTCTTTGAATATGCTTGATTTGAATCTGCTGTGCTATATGGTAAATGTGGGCAGCCTGAAGGATTCCATATTTTGTCTATGCATGATGGCAGTTGTAGTCCATCAACACTTGGGGACCTCAGGATTATCTGTTTAACCAGAGAATTAATGGTAAATTCACACCTTCTCACCCGGCTTGTATTGTGTTATAGGATGTCTGATTTAGTTTAACTTGATTTTGTGATTATTGTTATTGGGTTTTTTTTTGGTGGGTAAAGCAGTTTTCTTTGATCAGAGGTGTTGACTGCAGGCTTTAACCCTTTCAGTGCCAAACAGGTACACAAGGCATTGGAAAGCAATGCTTTGCTTACCACTCTGGTGCTCAAAGGGTTAAAAGATTAATTTGCTGTGCTGGATACAGAGCACAGACCAATCCGGTGAAGCGTAATATTTTTTGGAATGATCTGGGCAAATAGAATCACACTTAAGCTCAAAAGTGCTCTGTGATTTGCTCTGAGTGGTGGTGGGCGTGGCCAAAATAGAATTGTTTTGGTGTTGCCATGGACACACAGATTCCGTTATGACAGTTGATAAGCAGCATGACAGTTGCTGGATTCAGTCTCTTGGGTCTCCACAGAAATATGCAGTAAAGTTGATGGAATAACAAACTGGTGCAATTCTGGAGCAGACCAACAGCCTCACAAGGAGCAGCTAAACAGTCTCTAAAACTACATTGATTTGAATTTGGTTTTAAAGCCGCTAAATACCTCAGAAGTATTTCCAATACGTTGTTGACATTTAGTATTCAAGGGCTAAATGTCCCATCTTTCTATTTGGACCTGGCTTGTGAAAACAGTGAAGGGAAATGTCTCACGGGTATCCCAGTTATAGCAGAGCGGTAACAGGTAGGTCCTGTGAGTCTCCTCTACTTGTACTATGGAATAGGGGGACTGATGGATTTCTGTTCATGGAAAATGTTTTGTTTGACCCAGTCCTGGGATTATGGATTTTTTTTTTTTTTTTATTCAGACGGGGACTGTTTTCTTTGAATCTGCTTGAGTTGAATCTGCTGTGCTATATGGTAAATGTGGGCAGCCTAAAGGATTCCATATTTTGTCTATGCATGATGGCAGTTGTAGTCCATCAACACTTGGGGACCTCAGGATTATCTGTTTAACCAGAGAATTAATGGTAAATTCACACCTTCTCATCCGGCTTGTATTGTGTTATAGGATGTCTGATTTAGTTTAACTTGAATTTGTGATTATTGTTGTTTGTGTTTTTTTTTTCTTTTGGTGGGTAAAGCAGTTTTCTTTGATCAGAGGTGTTGACTGCAGGCTTTAACCCTTTCAGTGCCAAACAGGTACGCAAGGCATTGGAAAGCAATGTTTTGCTTACCACTCTGGTGCTCAAAGGGTTAAAAGATTAATTTGATGTGCTGGATACAGAGCACAGACCAATCCGGTGAAGCGTAATATTTTTTGGAATGATCTGGGCAAATAGAAACACACTTAAGCTCAAAAGTGCTCTGTGATTTGCTCTGAGTGGTGGTGGGTGTGGCCAAAATAGAATTGTTTTGGTGTTGCCATGGACACACAGATTCCGTTATGACAGTTGATAAGCAGCATGACAGTTGCTGGATTCAGTCTCTTGGGTCTCCACAGAAATATACAGTATAGCTGATGGAATAACAAACTGGTGCAATTCTGGAGCAGACCAACAGCCTCACAAGGAGCAGCTAAACAGTCTCTAAAACTACATTGATTTGAATTTGGCTTTAAAGCCGCTAAATACCTCAGAAGTATTTCCAATACGTTGTTGACATTTAGTATTCAAGGGCTAAATGTCCCATCTTTCTATTTGGACCTGGCTTGTGAAGACAGTGAAGGGAAATGTCTCACGGGTATCCCAGTTATAGCAGAGCGGTAACAGGTAGGTCCTGTGAGTCTCCTCTACTTGTACTATGGAATAGGGGGACTGATGGATTTCTGTTCATGGAAAATGTTTTGTTTGACCCAGTCCTGGGATTATGGATTATTTGTCACGTTATTTTATTCGGCAGGGGACTGTTTTCTATATGGTAAATGTGGGCAGCCTGAAGGATTCCATAGTTTGAGGGACTGCAATTGCCATCGTGCTCAGAAGAAGGCAGTTGTAGTCCATCAACACTTGGGGGTCTCAAGTTCCTCAACCCTCTGGATTATCTGTTTAACCAGAGAACTGATGGGAAAGTCATGCCTACTCATCATATTTGTCTTGTGGTATAAGATGTTTGATTAAGTTCTCGCTGATTTTATGTTTGACTTAATTTTGTGATTATTGTTGTTGGGGTTTTGGCGGGGAAAGCAGTTTTCTTTGATCAAAGGTGTTGACTTCAGACTTCAAAAAGATGAATCTGTTTTGCTGTATGGCAAGGAAGGGCAAGCTGAGGTCCTCCAGAAGTTGATGAATGACAACTCTCATCATTCTCAGTTAGGGTTGCCACCTTTTGTTCAAAAAAATACCGGCCATGGCATTCCCTCCATAGACTTAACATTGGAAAGAAGCCAATTTTTTACCGGCCTGCCGGTAAAATACCGGCTGGGTGGCATCCCTATTCTCAGTTGATGGGAACTATAGTCCATTAACATCTAGAGGACCTTACTTTCTCTACGGTAGGGGCTAGTTCCTATCCAGTAGAAGGACCCTGGTGATGTCAGCAGACCATGTGACTGGTCACATGATACAGGGACTACAGGAAGCAGCAAAGCGGGAAAGCTAAGTGAATGGAAATGGATTGTGTTGTGCTGTTGCTTATGGTATGGGAGGGTTTTGAGGAAAGCATTAATATTGATTTTACAAAATATGTTGTTTGACAAGACAGCATTGAAACTGAAATGTACTATATCAAAATCTTTTTAGGGCAGAACACTGTAGTCATTGAAGTGACTGAAAATGGAAAACATTCTGGGGGCTGAAGAAAACTTGAATCTTTACGATAAGTCAATTTTATTTCATATTTATATAGTTTTTAGCCAGAAAATTATGCAGTTATTTTAAAACCTGTCTTTAAAGACAGTGTGTGTGTCTCTCTCCCATCCACTCAGTGTGTGTGTGTGTGTGTCTCCCATCTACTCAGTGTGCGTGTGTCTCTCTCTCTCCCATCCACTCTGTTTGTCTCTCTCCCATCCACTCTGTGTGTGTGTGTGTCTCACTCCCATCCACTCAGCATGTGTGTGTGTGTCTCTCTCCCATCCACTCAGCATGTGTGTGTGTGTCTCTCTCCCATCCACTCAGCGTGTTTGCGTGTCTCTCTCCCATCCACTCAGCGTGTGTGTGTGTCTCTCTCCCATCCACTCAGCGTGTGTGTCTCTCTTCCATCCACTCAGCGTGTGTGTCTCTCTCCCATCCACTCAGCGTGTGTGTGTCTCTCTCCCATCCGCTCAGCGTGTGTGTGTCTTTCTCCCATGCACTCGGAGTGTGTGTGTCTCTCTCCCATCCGATCAGCGTGGGTGTCTCTCTCCCATCCGCTCAGCGTGTGTGTGTCTCTCTTCCATCCACTCAGCGTGTGTGTGTGTCTCTCTCCCATCCACTCTGCGTGTGTGTGTGTGTCTCTCTCCCATCCACTCAGTGTGTGTGTGTGTGTGTCTCTCCCATCCACTCAGTGTGTGTAGGTCTCTCTCCCATCCACTCAGTGTGTGTGTGGGGGTCTCTCTCCCATCCATTCAGTGTGTGTGTGTGTGTGTGGGGGTCTCTCTCCCATCCACTCAGTGTGTGCACGGGGGTCTCTCTCCCATCCACTCAGTGTGTGTGTGTGTGTGTGTGTGTGTCTCTCTCCCATCCACTCAGTGTGTGTGTGTGTCTCACTGCCATCCACTCAGAGTGTGTGTGTGTGTCTCTCTCCCATCCACTCAGCGTGTGTGTCTCTCTCCCATCCACTCAGTGTGTGTGTCTCTCTCCCATCCACTCAGTGTGTATGTGTCTCTCTCCCATCCACTCAGTGTGTGTGTCTCTCTCCCATCCACTCAGTGTGTGTGTGTGTGTGTGTGTCTCTCTCTCCCATCCACTCAGTGTGTGTGTGTCTCTCTCCCATCCACTCTGTGTGTGTAGGTCTCTCTCCCATCCACTCAGTGTGTGTGGGGGTCTCTCTCCCATCCACTCAGTGTGTGTGTATGTGTGTGTCTCTCTCCCATCCACTCAGTGTGTGTGTGTGTGGGGGTCTCTCTCCCATCCACTCAGTGTGTGTGTGTGTGTGTGTCTCTCTCCCATCCACTCAGTGTGTGTGTGTGTGTGTGTGTGTGTGTGTGTGGGTCTCTCTCCTATCCACTCAGTGTGTGTGTGTGGGGGGGGGAGGGTCTCTCTCCCATCCACTCAGTGTGTGTGTGTGGGGGGGTCTCTCTCCCATCCACTCAGTGTGTGTATGTGTGGGTCACTCTCCCATCCACTCAGCGTGTGTGTGTGTCTCTCTCCCATCCACTCAGCGTGTGTCTCTCTCCCATCCACTCTGCGTGTGTGTGTCTCTCTCCCATCCACTCAGCGTGTGTGTCTCTCTCCCATCCACTCAGTGTGTGTGTCTCTCTCCCATCCACTCAGTGTGTGTGTGTGTCTCTCCCATCCACTCAGTGTGTGTGTAGGTCTCTCTCCCATCCACTCAGTGTGTGTGTGGGGGTCTCTCTCCCATCCATTCAGTGTGTGTGTGTGGGGGTCTCTCTCCCATCCACTCAGTGTGTGTGTGGGGGGGTCTCTCTCCCATCCACTCAGTGTGTGTGTGTCTCACTCCCATCCACTCAGCATGTGTGTGTGTTGTCCCTCTCCCATCCACTCAGCGTGTGTGTCTCTCTCCCATCCACTCAGCGTTTGTGTCTCTCTCCCATCCACTCAGCGTGTGTGTCTCTCTCCCATCCACTCAGTGTGTGTGTGTGTCTCTCTCCCATCCACTCAGTGTGTATGTGTCTCTCTCCCATCCACTCAGTGTGTGTGTGTCTCTCTCCCATCCACTCAGTGTGTGTGTGTGTGTCTCTCTCTCCCATCCACTCAGTGTGTGTGTAGGTCTCTCTCCCATCCACTCAGTGTGTGTGTGTGTGTGTGTGTGTGTCTCTCCCATCCACTCAGTGTGTGTGTGTGTGTGTGTCTCTCTCCCATCCACTCAGTGTGTGTGTGTGTGTGTGTGTGTGTGGGTCTCTCTCCCATCCACTCAGTGTGTGTGTGTGTGGGGGGGGAGGGTCTCTCTCCCATCCACTCAGTGTGTGTGTGTGTGTGGGGGGGAGGGTCTCTCTCCCATCCACTCAGTGTGTGTGTGTGTGTGTGGGGGGTCTCTCTCCCATCCACTCAGTGTGTGTATGTGTGGGTCACTCTCCCATCCACTCAGCGTGTGTGTGTGTCTCTCTCCCATCCACTCAGCGTGTGTGTGTCTCTCTCCCATCCACTCAGCGTGTGTGTCTCTCTCCCATCCACTCAGCGTGTGTGTCTCTCTCCCATCCACTCAGCGTGTGTCTCACTCCCATCCACTCAGTGTGTGTGTGTCTCTCTCCCATCCACTCAGTGTGTATGTGTCTCTCTCCCATCCACTCAGTGTGTGTGTGTGTCTCTCTCCCATCCACTCAGTGTGTGTGTAGGTCTCTCTCCCATCCACTCAGTGTGTGTGTGGGTCTCTCTCCCATCCACTCAGTGTGTGTGTGGGGGTCTCTCTCCCATGCACTCAGTGTGTGTGTGGGTATCTCTCCCATCCTTTCAGTGTGTGTGTGGGGGTCTCTCTCCCATCCACTCAGTGTGTGTGTGTGTGTGTGTGTGTGTGTGTGTGTGTCTCTCCCATCCACTCAGTGTGTGTGTGTGGGGGGGGTCTCTCTCCCATCCACTCAGTGTGTGTGTGTGGGGGGGAGGGTCTCTCTCCCATCCACTCAGTGTGTGTGTGTGTGTGGGGGGGTCTCTCTCCCATCCACTCAGTGTGTGTGTGTGTGTGTGTGTGGGGGGGGGTCTCTCTCCCATCCACTCAGTGTGTGTATGTGTGGGTCTCTCTCCCATCCACTCAGTGTGTGCGTGTGTCTCTCTCCCATCCACTCAGTGTGTACGTGTGGGTCTCTCTCCCATCCACTCAGTGTGTGTGGGGGGGGCTCTCTCCCATCCACTCAGTGTGTGTGTGTGTCTGTGGGTCTCTCTCCCATCCACTCAGTGAGAGACACACACCCTGAGTGGATGGGAGACAGAGAGAGAGAGAGACACACACACACTGAGTGGATGGGCGAGACACACACACATACACACACACACACACTGAGTGGATGGGAGAGAGAGAGAGCGACACACACACACACTGAGTGGATGGGAGAGAGAGAGACACACGCACACACTGAGTGGATGGGAGAGAGAGAGACACACACACACTCTGAGTGGATGGGAGTGAGACACACACACACACTGAGTGGATGGGAGTGAAACACACACACACACACACACACTGAGTGGATGGGAGTGAGACACACACACACACACACTGAGTGGATGGGAGAGACACACACACACACACACTGAGTGGATGGGAGAGAGAAACACACACACACACTGAGTGGATGGGAGAGAGAGAGAGAGACACACACACACACACTGAGTGAATGGGTGGATGGGAGAGAGAGACACACACACTGAGTGGATGGGAGAGAGACACACACACACTGAGTGGATGGGAGAGAGAGACACACACACACACTCTGAGTGGAAGGGAGTGAGAAACACACACACACTGAGTGGATGGGAGAGAGAGACACACACACACACACAATGAGCGGATGGGAGAGAGACACACACACACACACTGAGTGGATGGGAGAGAGAAACACACACACACACACACACACTGAGTTGATGGGAGAGAGAGAAACACACACACACACTGAGTGGATGGGAGAGAGAGACACACACACACACACACACACACACTGAGTGGATGGGAGAGAGAGACACACACACACACTGAGTGGATGGGAGAGAGACACACACACACACTCTGAGTGGATGGGAGTGAGACACACACACACTGAGTGGATGGGAGAGAGACACACACACACACACACACACACTGAGTGGATGGGAGAGAGAGACACACACACACACTGAGTGGATGGGAGAGAGACACACACACACACACACACACACACACACTGAGTGGATGGGCGAGAGAGACACACACACACACACTGAGTGGATGGGAGAGAGACACACATACACACACACTGAGTGGATGGGAGAGAGAGACACACACACACACACACTGAGTGGATGGGAGTGAGACACACACACACACACACTGAGTGGATGGGAGAGAGAAACACACACACACACACACTGAGTGGATGGGAGAGAGAGACACACACACACACACACACACACACACACTGAGTGAATGGGTGGATGGGAGAGAGAGACACACACACTGAGTGGATGGGAGAGAGACACACACATACACACACACACACTGAGTGGATGGGAGAGAGAGACACACACACTGAGTGGATGGGAGAGAGACACACACACACACACTGAGTGGATGGGAGAGAGAGACACACACACACACACTCTGAGTGGATGGGAGTGAGAAACACACACAGTCCCATGCACTCAGTGTGTGTGTGGGTATCTCTCCCATCCTTTCAGTGTGTGTGTGGGGGTCTCTCTCCCATCCACTCAGTGTGTGTGTGTGTGTGTGTGTGTGTGTGTGTGTCTCTCCCATCCACTCAGTGTGTGTGTGTGTGGGGGGTCTCTCTCCCATCCACTCAGTGTGTGTGTGTGGGGGGGAGGGTCTCTCTCCCATCCACTCAGTGTGTGTGTGTGTGTGTGGGGGGGGTCTCTCTCCCATCCACTCAGTGTGTGTGTGTGTGTCGGGGGGGGGGACAGAGAGAGAGAGAGACACACACACACTGAGTGGATGGGCGAGACACACACACATACACACACACACACACTGAGTGGATGGGAGAGAGAGAGAGCGACACACACACACACTGAGTGGATGGGAGAGAGAGAGACACACACACACTCTGAGTGGATGGGAGTGAGACACACACACACACTGAGTGGATGGGAGTGAAACACACCACACACACACACACACACTGAGTGGATGGGAGTGAGACACACACACACACACACACACTGAGTGGATGGGAGAGACACACACACACACACACTGAGTGGATGGAGAGAGAAACACACACACACACACTGAGTGGATGGGGAGAGAGAGAGACACACACACACACACACTGAGTGAATGGGTGGATGGAGAGAGAGACACACACACTGAGTGGATGGGAGAGAGACACACACACACTGAGTGGATGGGAGAGAGAGACACACACACACACTCTGAGTGGAAGGGAGTGAGAAACACACACACACTGAGTGGATGGGAGAGAGAGACACACACACACACACAATGAGCGGATGGGAGAGAGACACACACACACACACTGAGTGGATGGGAGAGAGAAACACACACACACACACACACACACTGAGTTGATGGGAGAGAGAGAAACACACACACACACTGAGTGGATGGGAGAGAGAGACACACACACACACACACACTGAGTGGATGGGAGAGAGAGACACACACACACACTGAGTGGATGGGAGAGAGACACACACACACTCTGAGTGGATGGGAGTGAGACACACACACACTGAGTGGATGGGAGAGAGACACACACACACACACACACACACACTGAGTGGATGGGAGAGAGAGACACACACACACACTGAGTGGATGGGAGAGAGACACACACACACACACACACACACACACACACTGAGTGGATGGGCGAGAGAGACACACACACACACACACTGAGTGGATGGGAGAGAGACACACATACACACACACTGAGTGGATGGGAGAGAGAGACACACACACACACACTGAGTGGATGGGAGTGAGACACACACACACACACACACTGAGTGGATGGGAGAGAGAAACACACACACACACACACTGAGTGGATGGGAGAGAGAGACACACACACACACACACACACACACACTGAGTGAATGGGTGGATGGAGAGAGAGACACACACACTGAGTGGATGGGAGAGAGACACACACATACACACACACACACTGAGTGGATGGGAGAGAGAGACACACACACTGAGTGGATGGGAGAGAGACACACACACACACACTGAGTGGATGGGAGAGAGAGACACACACACACTCTGAGTGGATGGGAGTGAGAAACACACACAGAGTGGATGGGAGTGAGACACACACACTGAGTGGATGAGAGTGAGACACACACACACACTGAGTGGATGGGAGAGAGAGAGACACATACACACACAATGAGCGGATGGGAGAGAGAGAGACACACACACACTGAGTGGATGGGAGAGAGAAACACACACACACACACACACACACACACTGAGTTGATGGGAGAGAGAGAAACACACACACACACTGAGTGGATGGGAGAGAGAGAGACACACACACACACACAGTGGATGGGAGAGAGAGACACACACACACACTGAGTGGATGGGAGAGAGACACACACACACACACTCTGAGTGGATGGGAGTGAGACACACACACACACACACACACACACACACACACACACACTGAGTGGATGGGAGAGAGAGACACACACACACACACACACTGAGTGGATGGGAGAGAGAGACACACACACACACTGAGTGGATGGGAGAGAGACACACACACACACACACACTGAGTGGATGGGAGAGAGAGAGACACACACACACTGAGTGGATGGGAGAGAGACACACATACACACACACTGAGTGGATGGGAGAGAGAGAGACACACACACACACAGAGTGGATGGGAGTGAGACACACGCACAAACTGAGTAGATGGGAGTGAGACACACACACACACTGAGTGGATGGGAGTGAGACACACACACACTGAGTGGATGGGAGTGACACACACACACACACACACACACACACACTGAGTGGATGGGAGTGAGACACACACACACACTGAGTGGATGGGAGAGAGACACACACACACACACACACACACACACTGAGTGGATGGGAGAGAGAGAGACACACACACACTGAGTGGATGGGAGTGGGACACACATACACACACTGAGTGGATGGGAGTGAGACACACACACACTGAGTGGATGGGAGTGAGACACACACACACACACTGAGTGGATGGGAGTGAGACACACACACACACACACACACACACACTGAGTGGATGGGAGTGAGACACACACACACACACACACTGAGTGGATGGGAGTGAGACACACATACACACACTGAGTGGATGGGAGTGAGACACACACACACTGAGTGGATGGGAGTGAGACACACACACACACACTGAGTGGATGGGAGAGAGACACACACACACTGAGAGGATGGGAGAGAGAGACACACACACACACACACACACTGAGTGGATGGGAGAGAGAGACACAAACACACTGAGTGGATGGGAGAGACACACACACACACTGAGTGGATGGGAGTGAGACACACACACACACACACACGCACACACTGAGAGGATGGGAGAGAGAGACACACACACACACACTGAGTGGATGGGAGAGAGAGACACACACACACACACACACTGAGTGGATGGGAGAGAGAGACACACACACACACACACACAGTGGATGGGAGTGAGACAAACACACACACACACAGAGTGGATGGGAGTGAGACACACACACACTGAGTGGATGGGAGAGTGAGACACACACACACACACACACACACTGAGTGGATGGGAGTGATACACACACACACACACTGAGTGGATGGGAGTGACACACACACACACACACTGAGTGGATGGGAGAGAGACACACACACACACACACACTGAGTGGATGGGAGTGAGACACACACACAAACACACACTGAGTGGATGGGAGAGAGAGAGACACACACACACACACACTGAGTGGATGGGAGAGAGAGAGAGAGACACACACACACACACACTGAGTGGATGGGAGAGAGAGAGAGACACACACACACACACACACACTGAGTGGATGGGAGTGAGACACACACACACACTGAGTGGATGGGAGTGAGACACACACACACACACACACACACACACACTGAGTGGATGGGAGAGAGAGAGAGACACACACACACTGAGTGGATGGGAATGGGACACACACAGACACTGAGTGGATGGGAGTGAGACACACACACACACACACACTGAGTGGATGAGAGTGAGACACACACACTCACTGAGTGGATGGGAGAGAGAGAGACACACACACACACAATGAGCGGATGGGAGAGAGAGAGACACACACACACACACACACTGAGTGGATGGGAGAGAGAAACACACACACACACACACACACACACACACTGAGTTGATGGGAGAGAGAGAAACACACACACACTGAGTGGATGGGAGAGAGAGACACACACACACACACACACACTGAGTGGATGGGAGAGAGACACACACACACACACTCTGAGTGGATGGGAGTGAGACACACACACACACACTGAGTGGATGGGAGAGAGAGACACACACACACACACACACTGAGTGGATGGGAGAGAGAGACACACACACACACTGAGTGGATGGGAGAGAGACACACACACACACTGAGT